>OX451737.1:1426592825-1427801964 GCA_948472305.1 Vicia faba | reverse complement strand
TTAACCACAAATGGCTCTTCATACGTAGGGGTCCATTTGCCCCTGGGATCACCTTGTGGCAGGATGATGCGCTTGATCACCAGATCCCCAACTTGATACTCTTGTCATCTAACTTTCTTGTTAAATGCCTTGATCATCCGCTTTTGATACGTCTGACCATGACAAATAGCAGTAAGTCTCTTTTCATCAATTAAGTTCAACTGATCAAGCCGGGTCTGGATCCAATCGTCCTCGCTCAAACCTGCATCCTTCATAATCCGAAGAGAGGGTACCTGAACTTCAATGGGCAAGACTGCCTCCATGCCCTATACTAAGGAATAGGGTGTTTCCCCGGTTGACGTCCGCGCTGAGGTACGGTACCCATGAAGAGCGAATGGTAACATCTCATGCCAATCTTTGTATGTCACTGTCATCTTCTGCACAATCTTCTTGATATTATTATTAGCCGCTTCAACAGCCCCATTCATCTTCGGCCAGTAAGGAGAAGAGTTATGATGATGCATCTTGAACTGTTTACAGAGCTCGGTGATCATTGTATTTTTGAGATTTGTGTCGTTATCCGTAATGATCCTCTCTGGTACACCATATTGAGAAATCATATTATGCCGGATAAACCATGCCAAAACGTTCTTGGTTACTGTAGCAAAGGAAGCTGCCTCAACCCAAATTGTAAAATAGTCAATTGCTACCAGGATGAAACGATGCCCGTTGGACGCAGTAGGTTTGATCTCACCAATCATATCGATGCCCCACATTATGAAAGGCGAAGGTTCCGTCAAGACATTCAGAGGAACTGGAGGTACATGCACCTTATCAGCATAGACTTGGCACTTATGACAGGTCCGAGAATGCTGATAACAATCGGCTTCCATGGTGGACCAATAATATCCCGCCCGTAGGATTTTCTTTGCCATGGTATGTCCACTGGAATGAGTTCCGAAAGTACCCTCATGTAACTCTTCCATGATCCTTTCTACCTCATTCTTATCTACACATCACAGTAAGGTTGAGTCATGGTTACGCTTGTAAAGGATACAACTGCTGATGAAGAACTTCACTGCAAACCTCCTCAGAAACTTCTTGTCCTTAACAGATGCACCCTCGAGGTACTCCTGAGCCTCAATATATCTCTTCACTTCATGAAACCACGGTTTATCTGCTATCTCTTCAGTCTCGATGTCACAATAATGTGCAGGTTCATCCAACCTTTCAATGGTAATCTGGGGAGCCTCATTGTTCCACCTGACCTTGAACATAGAAGACATAGTAGCTAGCGCATCCGCTAACTGATTCTCCTCTCTGGGGAAGTGTTCAAAGGTTATTTCCTCAAAATGCGGGAGCAGTGTAAATACATACTCTTTGTAAGGAATAAGATTTGGGTGCTTCGTATCACAATCGCCTTTGATCTGACTGATCACGAGAGAGGAATCCCCGAATACACTTAAGAACTTAATCCTTAGGTCAATAGCTGCTCGAAGGCCCATGATGCACGCTTCATACTCCGCCATGTTGTTGGTGCAGTTAAAACATAATCGGGCGGTGAATAGAGTATGACAGCCTTCAGGAGATATGATTACAGAGCCAATGCCATTACCCAAAGCGTTTAAAGCTCCATCAAAATACATAGACCATCAGGATCCTTCCTCAGGTCCTTCATCCGGTCCAGGTTCTTTACAGTCGGTCACCAACATGATGTTCTCATCCAGAAATTCGAAGTTCATGGATTGGTAGTCGTCTACAGCCTGATGCGCCAAATGATCTGCCAACACACTTCCCTTCATTGCTTTTTGGGTTGTGTATTGGATGTCATACTCAATCAAGATCATCTGCCATCTTGCTATTCTTCCAGACAAGGCAGGCTTTTCGAAGATATACTTGATTGGATCTATCTTTGATATCAATAGGGTAGTGTGAGTCAGCATATATTGTCTCAGCCGGTGAGCAGCCCATGCCAAAGCGCAGTAAGTTTTCTCAAGCAGTGAGTATCGGGTCTCACAGTCGGTAAACTTTTTGCTAAGGTAGTAAATAGCATGCTCTTTTCGTCCAGACTCGTCATGCTTCCCCATCACACACCCTATTGAATTATCGAGTACTGTCAAGTATAAGATCAAAGGTCTTCCTTCAACCAGAGGCATCAGAATGGGTGGCTCTTGGAGATACTCTTTGATCCTTTCGAAAGCGGCCTGACATTCATCATTCCATCTTACCACTTGATCTTTCTTCAGCAGCTTGAAGATTGGCTCACAAGTAGCAGTCAGGTGCGAAATGAATCAGGCAATGTAATTCAGACGTCCCAGAAAACCTATGACTTCTTTTTCTGTTCGGGGAGCTGGCATCTCCTGTATAGCCTTCACCTTTGCCGGTTCCACTTGAATACCTTTATCACTAACGACGAAACCCAACAGCTTACCAGATCTTACCCCGAAGGTGCATTTATTCGGGTTTAACCTTAGCTTATACATCTTCAACCTGTCAAATAGCTTATGGAGATGGTCAAGATGTTCCTCTTCAGTCTGGGATCTTGCAATCATGTCGTCAACGTATACCTCAATCTCATGATGAATCATATCATGGAATAAAGCGACCATGGCGCGCTGATACGTTGCCCCATCATTCTTCAATCCGAACGGCATGACTTTGTAGCAAAAGGTACCCCACTGTGTAACAAACGTTGTCTTTTCCATATCCTCGGGATCCATCTTAATCTGATTGTAACCAGAGAAACCATCCATGAAGGAGAAGACCTTATGTTGTGCAGTGTTGTCGACCAAAACATCGATGTAAGGCAGAGGGAATTCATCCTTGGGGCTTGCCCTATTCAGATCCCTATAGTCAACACACATTCGAACCTTACCATCTTTCTTCGGCACCGGAACCACATTGGCAACCCACTGCGGGTAAGAAGTAACTGCTAGAAAACCGGCATCAAATTGTTTCATAACCTCAGCTTTGATTTTCTTAGACATCTCTGGGTGCATTCGGAGAACTTTCTGTTTCACTGGAGGATAGTCTTCTTTAGTTGGCAAGCTGTGAACCACAATATCGGTATCCAACCCAGGCATATCCTCATAAGACCAAGCAAAGATCTCGACATAGTCACGCAGGATTTGTATTAACCGTTGCTTGACGCTAGACTCCAGATTTGCACCAATCTTGACTTCTTTCTTGTCCTCTTCTGTACCCAGATTTACTGATTCCACTGGTTCTTCATGGGGATGTATGGCCCTCTCTTCCTGAAGTAACAATCTAGCAAGTTCCCCAGGAACTTCACAATCATCCTCACCTTCATCCGCGACTTGGTTGATTGTATTTTCGAAGTCATAACTGGCAGTAGCAGAGTCGTTATCAGTGGGATCCAGAGTGGATGTGGACCTGTATTATGATATGTGAGTGTGTGTAAGACAATAGTTGTTTTGAAAAAATAGAAAAGAAAAACAAGGAGCGCAAAATTTGTAATGCAAGAAAACGTCCAATGCTTTATTGATGACATATGGAAATGACAAATATTAAGCCCTCACAAACAAAACCATGGTGTCTCGGGCAAGGCACCGGGCCGTAAAGTTTTAAATTATCTGTTACAAATTTCAAAACAAAAGTCTATTACTGTGTAATAAAAGAAATGGGCACGGAGTCCTTTGCCATCCAATTGCTCAATCCACCGTTGGTAGTCGGGTAAATCCAGCTGTCAAACTCAGACTCTTCATCATCATCTTCAATTTCATTCACTTCTGGATTACTGATACGCAGGGGAGGTCTTCCAATCGCACACGCCAAACGGTCCTTTGAGCTTCTGTAGTAAAACCCAAACCAAACTTGTCAGTTTTGTGTGCGAAGTCAGGGAGTTGACCCCAATTTTCACACCCGCCTTTTTCCATAACAGCCCGGGCATCCTTGAGGGAAGCCATCTTCATTGGAGGATCTTCAGCAACAGTTTCAGTCGACGCCAAAGTCTGGGGGACTTCTTCAAAATTCTGACACGGGGTTTCAATGAACTCCCCATCCATCTCCACATACCGAAAAGAGTTAAGGTGGCTCACCATATACTCCTCCTCACCCTGTACCATAACAATCTTCCCTTTCACTAGATATTTCAACATCTGGTGGAGCGTAGAAGTTACTGCCCCAGCTTTATGAATCCACGGGCGACCCAACAAACAGGAATAAGACGGTCAGATATCCATCACATAGAACGTAGACGCAAAAGTCTGGGAACCAACCTTAACAGGGACATCCACCTCTCCATGTACCATCCTTTTGGACCCGTAAAAGGCCCTAACCACAATATTACTTGGCTTCAGAACCAACCCTTCACAATCCAGCCGATCTAATGCTTTCTTGGGTAAAACATTTAACGAGGACCCAGTATCCACCAGCACGTGAGCCAGAGTAATGCCCCTGCACTCGATCGAAACATGCAGGGCGTCATTGTGATTCTTTCCTTTGGCAGTCAGATCTGCGTCGGAGAAACCCAACCCGTTGTCAGCTGTCAAACTAGCCACACAATCTTTGAATTGATCAGCAGATGTTTCCTGCGGCACATGCGCAGTTTTAAGGAAATCAATTAAAGCCTTTGCATGGGCTTCTGAGCACAACAATAAAGATAGCATGGAGATCTGCAACGGGGTTTGCCCCAGCTGTTTGACTACGTTATAGTCGCTTTTCTTGATGATCTTTAGAATTTCCTCTATCTCCTGTATAGAGGTTTCTACAATAATCTTCTTTGGTGCCTCCGTCTGGGCAGGCTCACCAGTGATCTCTTTGGCCCGAGCGTCAGATGACTCGGCGACAGGGGTAATGATTGGAACATGAACAGGGACAGTAGCAGATGTACTGGCAGGTGGAATAACAACAGGTTTTTTAACAGTTGGTGGGGAAATCTCAGGAGAGAAAAGTCTTCCGCTTCGGGTGATTTTGCTAGACCCAACAATATTGCTGACATCAGTATCAGCCTCTTCAACTTTCAAGTCTTGTTTGATCCCATGATAATACACATTGGCCCCATAGTGCCACGGGACAGCCTTATCCGAAGTGTACGGGATAGGACCAGGGATAGTAATGATCAATGGAGCAACTCTTGTAACAGGTGTAATCCTAGCAGGCTTTCTCGAGGAAGCCTTGGAAGGATTGGCGGAAATGGTTATTATGGAAACATCTTCAGCAGGAATCAATGGAACCAAAGTTTTCTCGAACAGGATCTCTTTGTTATCCATCAGGCGTTGAACACCTGATTTCAATAAATGGCAACCAGCAGGCAGGATTGAACACAGATGGCAACCTTCGCCACAGCCCGGAAATAAACCGGCTGATAATAAGTTCTTCTTCACTGTCATCAACGGAGTAGAAACGTCTTCCATAGAGGTCACAAACGAATCATCATCCACAACATTTACTCCATGCTTGGGCATAGAAGCAGTCATGACATTAGGCTTTTCCGGTGCGTCAAACTCAATTTCCTTAGCTTTAATCAAATCTTGCACCTTATTCCTCAAGGACCAACAATTGTTCGTATCATGCCCTGGGCTATCGGAGTGATAAGCACAGCAGGCATTCGGATTATACAGCGGTGATGTAGTACTGGGATTCTTCGGAGCTTCCCTCAGAGTAATAAAGTTGGTTTTCAACAATTGCGGCATAATTTGAGATAAAGTCATATTGAGCCGAGTATACTGCCTTTGCGGTTTCTCTACTCTTTGCTGATTGTTGCATTGTGGGGCAACAGTTGGTCTTGATATTACTACCGCATTGAATGCTTGGCAGCGTTCAGGTCGGTTTTGGCTTCTCGAGCTGTAAAATGTACTAGATTCCTTCTTGAAAGGCTTCTTCTCGTACTTGATGAAGCACCTTTCTGTATTTTTCCACTTATGATACCAGCCTCTACTCTCTCCCCAGTCATAATCAATTCAGTGAACCCAGACGATAAACTATCGATCAAATGATTGAAATATGGACCAGACAAAGTCCCAAGAAACATATCCACCAACTCCCTATCAGACAGAGGGGGTTGGACCCTTCCAGCAAGATCTCTCCATTTCTGAGCATAGTCCTTAAAGCCTTATGTTGTACCCGTAGATATACCCTGAAGTTGGGTACGCGTGGGAGCAAGGTCGGCATTATACTGGTATTGCTTGTAAAAAGCGGCATCAAGATCCTCCCAGTTACGGACATTAGCTCCTTCCAGTTGATAGAACCATTCAAGTTGAGTCCCTGACAGACTATCTTGAAAGAAATGAACCCACAGGTTCCTATCAGCAGTATAGGGTTGAATCTTCCTGGCGTACGAGCGGAGGTGTAGCTTCGGGCAGGATACCCCATCGTACTTAGCAAAGACAAGAGCTTTAAACTTGTGTGGGATCACCACCCCAGATGCCAAACCCAAATCTCTGAAGTCTAACCCATGTATCTTCTGGATCACTATTGCACTCAGCCAGTCTTCGAGTTGCTTATACCTATCCTCGGCAGGAGGATACTAGTCTTCATCAAAGTCAGTTTCATTATCCGAGACCACAGGACTAGGCCCCTTTCTTTCCTCTTGATTCTCTCCCCCTCCAGATTAATGGGACAAATCAGTTTCCTGTTGCAAATTGTTCCCGAATCTGCGACCCATATTCAGGAGGACCACCTTCTTCTTCTTCTTCTTCCTCTCTTTCAAGATGAGAGACTTCAAATCTTGTTGCCCTTTGGCCAATTTCAGGACCAGCTCTTGGAATTGTGCATTCTGAGATTGAAGAGACTTGATGGCTTGATCAGTAGGTGTTTCAGAAGACATGATTGCTGAAATAAACAGCGAAGAAGATAAGAAACCTGTAATGGTACCTGTGATGAGGTGCATGATAATGGATATACGTATGAAATGATTTCGAAGACTTTGGGAGATTCAAATTTGTAAACAAAATAAACACACTTTATTAGATTAAACTGGTAACAATGTTTAACAAATGCCTTTAAGGCGTTACAAAAGAAATACTGAAAAGAAAATCTAAACTAGAAACGATAAAAGACATCAGAAATCCCATGGTCGTTTTCCTTTCGTGCTGACATAATCGTTGATTGTCCTCTCATTCTCAAGCTGCCTTGTAAGCCTCAAGATCTTCCTCTCCTGCTCATGATACTTTTCTCTGTAGGTATCCCTTTCTTCCTTTAGCTGGATCCAAGATCTCTTCAATGCCCCAAGATCAGTGGGCATGTATGGATGGAGGACCGTATAAGGAACACCTTCTTCATTAGTATGCTCTATGATCACCGGCAAAACGACTTCATAAGGCATCCCCAGCTTTTGAGCACGGGCTCGAACCCACTGGAGATATGGTTGCATCGGGAGAGAAGTCTTCAATCCTAGCTTATGTGGGTCAGACCTGTTCACCATGCCCCAGGCTCGTATAAACCTGCGGCGATGTCCCTCAACATCCCCCTTGTAGTCAAAGACAATGCCTGTAAGCAGCAGCTCATGGGGACCATCTCTCCGAGCGCGTCCAAATCGTCGTAAATCCAAATAAGTATTATAGGTTATACCCCCTTGAATTCCAAGTAACGGAACATTAGGGTATTCCTCACATTGATCAATGACAGCTACTCTTTCCATATCTTTAGAACTCCAAAGGATGTCCGTATGAGCAAGGGACATGACTCTGTAAGCCCAACCTATACCTTCCTCATTCTTCAATACAGACTTGGGGAGGTGCGAAATAAACCACCTCGCCAACAGCGGTGTACAACACATGAGAGTTCCCCTTCTCTGTACAGTACGAGTATAGAGAGCATGTAGGATGTCACCCAAGAGAGTAGGCACTGGATTACGAGACATGAAGATCTTGACTGCATTCACATCTATGAAAGCATCTGGATTTGGGAAAAGAACCAAGCCTTATATGAGGAGAGCCAAGATGTCTTCAAATGCTTGAAAGTCCAAACTATCCCAGAACTGTTAAGCTTGATCGATCAAAAACTTAGCCAAGAAACCTTTAACCCCACTCCGAGTCTCCCGGTTAGACACTATATATGCCTTTGTCAAGTGTAAAGCTAAAGCAATGTCTTCAGGCCTAGGAACCTCCTCTAAACCGGTGAAGGGTGTCTGCTCGAGAATGGATATACCCAACAAATCAGAAAACTCCTCCAAAGTAGGGACTAGCTGATAATCCGGGAAGGTGAAACAATGATGCAATGGATCAAAGAACTGGAATAACACACTCATCATTTGCTCATCCAACTTTAAAGTGACCAAGCTAAGGAGGTGACCATGTCTTCTAACAAATGAGGAAGTATCAGGAACCTTTGAGACTAACTCTCTGAGCTGAGCATGGATTTGCACGAAGTTGACTCGAATGGTATTTCTGCGTATAGAAGCCATGCTCTGCAAAACAGAACAAAGATGAATCCCCTCGATCTTTGAAATGGTTAGTCTAATAAAATATGCATGTTATGTCATGATGCATGATGTCATGATAAAAACACACAACAGGTATCATAGATAGCAAACATGGTAAAGGTAAACAAGTCACACAGGAGCCCTTAAATTTTAGGCTGGCATGGAGTTTAGGTACTACCCTCTTGCAGTTTAGTCGATTCAACCTGTCCTAATAATTGTAACCGGGTTCTAGAGGTTCTCAATATCACTGAACATCCTCCATCGGTCATAGTTTCAGCTCACGTAATCTTTTCTTGCATCCAGAACCATCTCGAGAGTATGGTCTCAATGAGTGTAGCATCTCGCTACTTCCTATGGCCAAGTTGGTCAATTATAGGTTCTAAGGTCAGTCGATGCTTAATGACCCATATAGCAGCCCCATACTCTCCTTGTTGCTCAACAAGGGATATCCGTACCAACTAATGTGCCACATCAACGTAGCTACTGCTTCAACTGTATCGGTCTACGCCGTACAGTTCCCTCATAGTCTATTGCTACTTACCTAAAAGGTGTCCCCCAGATCCGGGTTAGGATCAATAGTACCTCCAATACAAAGCCCACAAAGATAAAGAAATCAAATCAAACAATAGAAAACAATATGATGAACTAATCCTAAGGTACACCCCACTTATAAACTTCCCAGCAGAGTCGCCAATTTTGTGATACGGTGGCCAGAACTGGGACTATTTTTTTAGGATTTGCTGGTTTGTGTTTTGCGTTTGTGTTTGCAAAATGTCGCGGTAAGCAAGAGTCGCCACCGACTTTTATTTTATCCAACAAGGAAAGGAAAAAAGCACAGAAAAATTCCTTTTTCGAGATATTTCTGAGTACGGGGGGTAGATTATACAAAGGGAATGTATTAGCACCCTTTCTATCCGTAGTTATCTACGGGCTCTTATGTACTTGCTCATCATTTTCAAAAATGCTTCTTTATGTGTTTGTGTGATTTGAAAAGTTTTTGACTTCGATTTAACTCTTGCTTCTGTCTTCAAGAGTGTTACGAAGTGTTTTTAAGAGCTTTTGTTTGTAAAGGAGTGTAAGTGTGAAAAAGTTTGTTTGGATTTAGCAAGTACTTAAGAACTAATCTACCTACTCGAAAAAAAGAATTGTTCTATGTTCGTTTCCTTTAGACAATGTTATCCTACTATTAGTGAGTAGGTAGCATCGTCGTTGGAGTTTTGAGGGTTAATTCGAAAGGGACGTACGGTCACTAAAGCAATGTTAGGACGTCTTAGTAGTAACCCTAATGTCTTAGATCAATTATTCGAGGCAACAATATCTGAGGCAACCATTTCGAGGCAACTTTCTGAACAGGACTTTGATCTTTGTTTAGACAAAAGGAAGACCACTAAAGCATCCTATACTCAATGATTGTTTACCGAAGGCAACCAAGTGGTAGTGCACCCTAGGAGTGCGCATGTGCGAGTGATTCAATTTCAAATTATTTATCTTTGCACATTTTAGGGTTATCTAACTGTTTTAAAAGTTTACGTACATTCTTGTCATGCATCCCTTATTATCCATACATCTAACAGTTTAATATTTTTCGGAATTTAAAGTGCGGGAAGTAAAGCTACTCTATTACAAGGCTTCGGGTATTTACATAGCCAAAAACAAACCCTTTAAAAATAAAGCGATAAATGAAAGATAAAAGACCTAATTAAACTATTACAACTTGTGAACAGTTACATTAATATGGTGAAAATAATAATAAAGTGCGCGCGAAGAAAATTAGAACGATAAGAAAATTTAGGGTATTGACCCTTTTTAACCTAATTAAAAGAAAAAAAAATGTTTTTGTTGTTTTTAATTATTTTTTTAAGAAAAGAATTAGGTTTTAAAATTAAATATTCAATTAATTAACTAATTAAATTAATTAATGAAAAATAAATAATTAGCCTTTTTTTTATGTTTTTGGTTATTTTAAGGAAAAGAAAATATAATTAAGTTAGAGATAAAACCTAATTGTTCTAATTGATTTTAAATTTATTTACAAAAAAAAAATTAAAGTTTACCTAAAATTAAAATCTAAATAAATTAATTAATTTATTGATAAAAAGTAAACCTAAGTCTAATTGGTTGAAAAATATTTTTTGTGACTTTTTGATAAAAAGAAAATACTTAATTGGTTAGTAAAATAAAATAAATAAATAAAATTAAATAAAACAAATATAAAAAAAAGAATAGAGAAGAAATTTGGGTCTGAACAAAGCAGCTTGGGAGGGGTGTAGATAGAATTTTTCTGGACCCAAAACAAGGAGGTTCATGTTGACTTCTGAGATCCCATACCATGCGTTTGACTAGGCGTTTGGTGCTCCTTCATTGATGGCCTTTGGATCTGGCCATCTGGCCACTTGGCAGGCTAGATGATGAGGGTGTATGGTAGCCCTTGGCCTTGTACGCGCATGCAATTCCTGAAAGAAAAATAATATGAAGGGAATGGGGGACCTGGGATTCGAACCCAGGTCCTGAAGCACTTTTCATACACTCAACTACCACTGCGCCATTTGTTCTGTTTGTATATACAATAAATAATAATGATAATATATGAAAAGCAAAAACGCTAAGTCCAAAATGCGCGAAATTCAAACACGCGAATGGTTGTCCGCCACGTCTTCGTCTTCTCCAAGGATCTGTTGTTTTAGACAACAGACCTATACCAACAGACACTCTCCGTAGCTAAAACCCTGGGCATATCAAAAATCATGTACAAGCACAATAAATCAATGGTGATGGTACCAATTCACTCGTCTCAGTCTCACGAACTTCATGGTACCCTAATCGTGGCCTAATTTCACCTGTACACCAAGACCTCAAATCGGAGCTACAAACCCTAACAATGGCAAACTCTCGTACAAGCCATGAAAACACAATTAAAAATTACAGAAATCTTGCAAATGTCTTAAGGATCAATAATATATTCTTAATTCATGCTATCAATGTCTAAATCATGAAATATGAATTCAAGAAAAGCACAAGGTCGTGACTGACTTACAGTGTGTTTTGGTACTGGAAAAGACTTGTTCTTGATTGATTTCTCTTGCCTACACTCCCATGAAGTGATTGGGATAGATAGAATGCCTTGAGGATGCTTGGAACAATGAATTCGACCCAGCACTTTTGTTGTGATTTTTCAAGTTTGGTTCTGATTCTCATGCCTCCCTCTAGCCTCTCTTTGGGTCTGCACACGTTCTTTATGTATTGAGGAATGGATTAGGGTTGTCAATATGATCACAATCTTTTTCCATCAATGCTTTTGATTTTGATTTGATACACTTGAAAACCATTCCAAAAATAGCCTAAAACCAATCTTTTTGTGCACTCCATGCCTTTACACGAATTTGATCTCATGCTAGCTGGATATTAAGACCTAAAACATGTAAAAAATCTTGAGTTTTCAATATTTTGGATTTTTTATGGTTTGTTTTGATTTAAAATGATTTAAGTTAAATAAAAATCAAAATAAATAATAAAAACAAGATAATGACAAGTTGAAAGGTCTATGGCTCGGGGACCATGTTGCCAACTCAAAACAAGTGAAAACGATTGGGCCCATTTAGCAAAAATTGCATTTTTAGGCATAGTTGACTTTTGGCAATTTTGCAAAAAGGGTCAACTTCACCAATTCATAACTTCCTCAATTTTGACTCTTTAAAAGTTTTATTGGAATTTTTATAAAGCTTGAGAAGTCCTCTAAGCAACCCTTTTTGTCTCATCTCAATTTGATATTACATGATCATGTATGAAGCTTTGACAAAAAAGTTGTTTTTGTTGACTTTTCAAAATGACCTATAATGTCCAAATTCATAACTTCTTGTGAGTGCATGTTTTGAACTTGGGAAATGAAGATGGATTGTATATCATGGTCTCCTCTTCAAAATGAGCTTTGGATGGGTCTTTTCTCATAAAGTATGAGAAAGTTATGCTTGGTCAAAGTTGAGTTGACTTTTCTTGCAAAACCCTAATTTAGCAACTTTTGGTTCTTGATGAATTATGAGCAATCCTTGATGAATCATGATCAACCCTAGATAAAATGATGAAATATACTTAAAAATGAGGATGTTGACCAAAAATCTTGAAGTTTGACTGTATGGGGGCCACAATTGACTTTTACCCACAGTTGACTTTCTCAGCAAGGCTTGAAACTTGACATGGATGATCTTGAGAACAAATTAGGATAATGGTGAGCATTTGGGATCCCTTGGACTCAAGTATCTTGATGCAACATGAAACCCTAATTTGAGGTAGACTGCCTTGGGAGAGAGCTTGTCTGGTCAAACCTTGGACTAACTTGAGCAACCTGGGGATCTTTCTTGAAATGTTTTGAGAAATATGGGAGGGCAAATTTTGGGGTACAATAGCTCCGAACATGAACTCCGTTATTCTGATTCATACAGTTCTGGAAAGAAGTAACGGTAACATTCATCTTCTAAAGCAAGCATGTTCTGAAGTGTTACAATTCACTTATGGTTATTCAAAAGTAACAGTTGAAAGGGGACAAGAATCTCTATTTTTGGAAATATCTTTAATTACTATTTATCAACATTCCAAAATCACCCACATGCGTTTCCTATAAAAACAAAGCTTGAAGGAGAAATCGTTTACGATTTTGCTGTGCACCGAAAACGAAAAATTTTCATCACCTTCAACGTACTGAATTTCATTTGTGTAAAACATCACTTGTGTGATACTGTTTTATTAGAAAACACATTTTATACACTCTTTTAAATATTGTATTGTGTAATTCCTTAAGAAAACCAGGTTGTGGTTTAAACTCAAGAATACTTTGACAGTTGTCATAGTAACTATGTAATCAATTTTGATTAGTGGATTAAGACCTCACTTGAGAGAGGTGAAATCACCTTAGAGGGTTAACTGGAGTAGTTTGAGTTCAAATGAACCAGGATAACCAACGTGTCTTTTAATTGTTAGTTTTAATCCCAATTCAACCCCCCTTCTTGTGTTTTTCCATTCTTCAATTGGTATCAGAGCGCCTGGTTCTGAGCACAAGCACTTAGCCGTGTCAGAAAAAGATCCAAGCAAGAAAAACACTCTGGTGGGACCAAATCAGAACATCAGCAATGACTACCATGATGAGAAAGACAGAATCGGTGATAAATCTCCAATCTTTGATGGTGAAAACTTTTATTACTGGAAAAACATAATCGAAAGTTTCTTTCTAGCTCATGACGCTGATCTTTGGGATATGGTGACCGATGGGTACATACATCGTGTAGATGAAAGCGATCAGAAGATTGACAGAAAAGGAATGAAATATCATCAAAAAATATAATTCAGAAATCATCACAAGGCCAGAACTATTCTCTTGAGTGCTATCTCATACACAGTATGAGAAGATCACAAACAGAGAGTCAGCAAAACACATGTTTGACTCCTTGAGAATAACGCATGAAGGAAACAAGAAAGTCAAAGAAACCAAATCTCTTGAGCTTATTCAGAAGTATGAAGCCTTCAAAATGGAAGAATATGAAACCATTGTATCAATGTTCTCAAGATTTCAAATTTTGCTTGTTGGGCTAAAAGTTCTGGATAAAGGATACTCAGATGTTGATCATGTAAAGAAGGTCATCAGAAGTTTACCCAAGAAATGGAGACCCATGGTCACAACTCTTAAACTGGCCAAAGATCTGGAAAAAATCTCTCTCGAAGAACTTGTCAGCTCCCTGAGTAGTCATGAGATAGAGTTAGAAGAAGATGCGCCCCAGAAGCAAGGTAAGTCTTTAGCTCTTAAATCTAACAAAAAATATGAACCGAAAGTTTTGCAAACAAAAGAAGAAAACTCTGGTGGATCCTCATCATAAGAAGACGAATTGTATCTTCTCCTCAGAAGAGTCAATCACCTATGGAAGCACAGATAGAGGAAGTTCAAAACTTCCAAAAGAACTGGGAATCATTTTGAACCATCTTCTAGATACAAAAAATCAAGTAAGAGACATTGTTTGCTACGAATGCAATGAACAAGGTCATTACAAGAGAGAGTGTCCATATCTTCTAAAATAGAAACCTAAAAATAAGTTCTTTAAAGAAAAGAAGAAAAGCCTCATGGCAACATGGGATGACTCAGACTCTTATGAAGTTGAAACAAAATCAGAAGATGAAAGAGCCAACATAGCCCTAATGGCCAATGTATCAGATGACACTAGATCATCTGGATCAGAATCAAACTCGGAGGCAGAAGAGGTACTCTTTAACTTTTCTAGATTTCAATTAGAAGAAAGTATGTCAGCAATTCTTGAAAGATATCAGCAACTTCGATTCATAAAGAAGAACCTGAAAAAGGATCTATTTTCTGACTCTGAAGAAACTAAGAAACTGAGATCAGAAAACTCTGAGCTTAAAGAAACAATTTCTAAACTAGAAAATAAATTACGAAAGGCTCCGAAAGAAACTGACTCAGAAGTTCCTAGTAACTTTGATAAGATCATAAAGGGATATGATCATAGCTTTCAAACATTTTTTGCTAAAAACATAGACAAAAGCAAGATGGCTTCAATGATCTATGGAGTTATAAAAAATGGAAGAAAAGGAATACTATATAAGGGTAAAGTATCTCAACCTAAGAAATTTAAGGATATGGTCATAAAACACACACCCATTTATTCTTACTTCACCTATGGACATACACATGATATAAAATATACTAGTAAGGCGTTTTCTGCTAAACCAAAATTCAAACAGAATTTTGGAAACTCTAACAATCATGGACCCAAAAAGATATGGGTACCAAAGGATAAAATCATCTATGTTGCAGATATCTTTAACAACAAGGTTGAAACACTAGCTTTAACAGTTGGACTCTAGATGCTCTCTAAACATGACGAGAAGAAACCATATGTTCCAAAGTCTGGAATTTAAATCTGGAGGATACGCGGGTTTTAGAGGCAATCAGAAAGGAAAGATTTTTTTACTCTAGAACATTTGATAACGGTACTTATGACACAGCATCAAAAGAATCTCAGTCAAATACAGAAGAGGATGTCACAAACATTACAGAAACACTTGAAGATCCCATCCAGAAAGGACAACTCAGAATATCTGAAAAACTGTTTTGCTTTTGCTCGTTGCTTCATCATAATCTTCTATTTTTCTCGTGTTGTTACTACTTTTTGATTCTTGGCAAAAAGGGGGAGAATGTAAGATATTTTGACTTATTCTCCAAGCTCTGATCAGAAATCTTCAGGGAAGTATTTCTTCTTTATCTGAGTATTCAACTTAGGGGGAGACTTTAAATGCTTTATGTTCTTTAAGTTTCTATAGAAATATCCAAGTTTTCTTCTTTTGCCTGCAAAACTTTCGGTTCATATTTTTTGGTAGATTTAAGAGCTAAAGACTTACCTTGCTTTTGGGGCTCATCTTCTTCTAACTGTATCTCATGACCTCTCAGGGAGCTAACAAGTTCTTCGAGAGAGATATTGTTCAGAACTTCGGCCAGTTTAAGAGCTGTGACCATGGGTCTCCATTTCTTAATTAAACTTCTGATGATCTTCTTTACATGATCAGAAGTTGAATACCCTTTATCCAGAACTTTTAGCCCAGCAAACAGAATTTGAAATCTTGAGAACATTGTTTCAATGGTTTCATCTTCTTCCATTTTGAAGGCTTCATACTTCTGAATGAGTGCAAGAGCTTTGGTTTCTTTTACTTGCGTGTTGCCTTCATGTGTCATTCTCAAGGAGTCAAACATGTGTTTTGCTGACTCTCTATTTTTTATATTCTCATACTGTGTATGAGATAACACTCAAGAGAATAGTTTTGGCCTTGTGATAATTTATGAATTCTCTTTTTTGATGATCTATCATTCTTTTTCTGTCAATCTTCTGACCACTTTTATCAACAGAATGTATGTACCCATCAGTCACCATATCCCAGAGAATAGTGTCATGAGCTAGAAAGAAACTTCTAATAATGTCTTTCCAGTAATCGAAGTTTTCACCATCAAAGATTGGAGGTTTGTCGCTGATTCTGTCTTTCTCATCATTGTAGTCATTGCTGATGTTCTGGCTTGGTCCCACCATGGTGTTTTCTTGCTTGGATCTTTTTCTGAGACGGTTAAGTGCTTGTAATAAAAAATATATGGGTACCAAAGGATAAAATCATCTATTTTGCAGATATCTTTAACAGTAAGGTTGAAACACCAGTTTTAACAACTGGACTCTGGATGCTCTCTACACATGACGGGGAAGAAAGCACATGTTCCAAAGCTTGGAATTTAAATATGAACGATACGCAGGTTTCAAAGGAAATCAGAAAGGAAATATTATTGGCTCTAGAACTATTGGTAACTGTACTTGAAACAACTGGTCGAACCGTCATCTGATATAAAAATCAATGAAGTCGCCACCGAACATCTTTTATCCTGCAAGAAGGGAAAGGTATACATCGAGAAAACCTGAGAAAGGTGAGATCACTTTCTTGCGAACGAGAGATCGGGTAAGGGAGTCTGTTATGCGAGGGGAAGGTATTAGCACCCCACACGCCCGTAGTACTCTATGGTATCCACTCTTGTTGTTCTAATCTAAATGGTGTGTAAAAATCTATATATAAGGCTTAAAAGCTAAAAGAAAATGCAAAGAGGGAATGCATGCAAAACATAAAATAATGTAGGGAAATTAAAAGTTGTGCTCCTTTGGGCTCTACCCCAGTGCCTATGTATCCCTTTTAAGGAATCAGAGCAGCCGTAGTTCGACTTATATATTTTGGTTGGTTTGTGTTTTTTAGTTAAGAAAGACAAAGGAAATAGTCGAGATGGAAAAACATCAAATAAAACAACAAACAAATGTGATGGCGAAACATCGACTAAATGAGAAAAAAATAACATGGAAAAGATGGAGAAACATCAATAAACCGGATGACAAAACATCACACCTAACAATGATATTGAGGATCAAAGTAGGATAACAAACATGTGTGATGGCGAAACATCGGCTAAAAGAATGTGCCATGGCGAAACATCGGCTAAAAGAATATGCGATGGCGAAACATCGGCTAAAAGAATATGGGGTATCATGGAAAAGATGGCGAAACATCAATAAACCAAATGATAAAACATAAAACCTACTATGATATTGAGAATCAACATAGTATAACAAACATATGCGATGGCGAAACATCGGTTAAAAGAATGTGCAATGGCGAAACATGGGCTTCAAACAAATATGCGATGGTTAAACATCGGCTAAAAGGTAACAGGGTATCATGGCAAAGATGGTGAAACATCAATAAACTAGAGAAAAAAAATCACACCTACTGTGATATTGAGAATCAAGGTAGGATAACAAACATGTTCGATGGCGAAACATCGGCTAAAAGAACGTGCGATGGCGAAACATCGGCTAAAAGAATATGCGAGTGCAAAACATCGGCTAAAAGAATATGGGGTATCATGGCAAAGATTGCGAAACATCAATAACCCAAATGATAAAACATCACACCTACTATGATATTGAGAATCAAGGTAGGATAACAAACATGTGTGATGGTGAAACACCGGCTAAAAGAATGTGCGATTGCGAAACATCGGCTTCAAACAAATATGCGATGGCGAAACATCGGCTAAAAGATAACAGGGTATCATGGCAAAGATGGCGAAAAATCAATAAACCAAATGATAAAACATCACACCTACTATGATATTGAGAATCAAGGTAGGATAGCAAACATGTGAGATGGCGAAACATCGACTAAAAGATAACAAAAGTCGTGGCAAGGATGGCAAAACATCAATCTGACAAGATTTAAAACAAAAGCCAAGAGGCGCATGAAGAGATAAGATTGGTTTGTATTTTTTACCTTAAAGAAGGGTTAAAGTTCATTAGAGATATTTTATGATTTTCCAGGAAGAATTTTTAGTTTTAATATGCAAGAATGCAAAGGCAAAGAAAACAACTAAGGGAGACTATCCTAATCTGTAGCCCTAATGTTATCGTACAATGGTTGATCCTAAGATTGAGGATGAAAGAGGGAAGTTTCTACCCTATGTTAGCATACCTGGATTCCTATCCTAAGGTATAGCTCGAGGACTAACCCTACACGAGCAATCCTAAGGGAGCATGGTAAAAATGTCACAGTGACAAAACGCAAGCAGATGGCGAAACATCTAGACAAACAACAGCTCAAGCATCACTCGAATATCAAATACCTATAAGGCTTGGGCCTAGTAGTATAAAGGGAGGTCCCTCCATAGACAAGAAACCAAGCATCAAACCAAGGGTCAAGCCATAGCCAAAGGGAGCGTATCACCCGAGTCACTAAGCCATAGAAGTAAAGGAATGTAAAAGGGTCCTTAATTGTGGTATCAATTACTAGGGCAAGAAATATCTGGGGAAAAGACATAGTGCATGCGTACACTAAGCATCAGTGTTGGTCAACACGAGCTAAAGAAAGCATGGGGATCCGAATGCGGGAGCCCTTTTCACTTGCCTTTAAAGGACTTAAATTCATTACGATCTTGGGCACATGTTCAAAGCATCTACTTGTATAAAGTGAGCATAGGAACGACAGGGAATGGAATGTGCGGGGATTGATTATGAACCCTTTATGCTCACCTCCTTTTGAGGACTTTTCACCTGTAATACAATGCGGGCACAAATGTAGACACATGTGAAGAATACCTACTTCAAAGGTAGGATTTTAAACAAACACAGATAGCATACATAAAGAATTGCCTTAAACAGGTCTTTAAATAAACCAGAGGGACTCCTGACATATATCAGCAATGGAGGTCCTCGTCATACACCTCTATTCCTACTTGACGTGGCAAGGAAAGCGGAAAGAACCATACTTCTCATGATCTCTAGAAAGAAGTGAAGTGTGAAATGTGATAAACGAGGGAAAATACCAAACAGATATTAATCCATAGCAGAGCGTATTAGAACAAAGAAACTTGACAATCTTCGTGAAAGCTTCACCAGTAATCAACCAGACTAATCCTCATGCGCTCGATATCACAAACCAGGCTCTTACCACGAACTCATGGAAATAGAGTAATAACAAAACGAGTATTAACATGGAAAGAATAATTTGGAAAGTTCAATTAAATTCTAAAGTCCTAAAAATCAGCTCTAAAAATATTCTATTTTTTTGTATCATTTTTATCATCAAAACTATGAAAAAGAAAATTCCATGAGAAAATAAATGACAAAACTCTAAACAGCCAGGGGTATATATTGGATCCAGATGTGCATGAATCAGAAGTTAAGTGCTAGGACCATCTGAAAAGTGATCCATGAAGCCCTTTTGTTGGTATTAATTGATTTCAGAAAAAACTAACGGGCTCAGGATCCAACTACCACCTTAGTTTGGGTATGCATCTTATCTCAACAATTATCCAATTAGGTTCCAAAACTGAATTAGAATTAATTAAATGAAAATTAAAACCATAAAACCAAAATGAATTAAATGATTATAAAAATAAAAGGGATAATAGTTCCAAGTTAGAATGGTGGTTCAGCTTCTACCGTGAGAATCTTCGATTAATATCAACCTTGCAGCAGCAGCCTCCTTCGATTGGCCTCAACTCTGCAGTAATAGCATACTTCTTCGATTAGCTTCAACCTACAAGCAGTAGAATCCTCTGATTGGCTTCAACCTGCCTTCTTCGATTGACTTCACTTTAGCCTTCTTCGATTGACTTCAAATCATCCTTTTTCGATTGACTTCAAATCAGCCTTCTTCGATTGACTTCACTTCAGCCTTCTTCGAACGAAGCTTCAACCTTCTTCTATTGACTTTAATTTAGCCTTATTCGATTGGCTTCAATTCAGCCTTCTTCCATTGGCTTCAATTCATTCTTCGAACAAAGCTTCAACCTTCTTCGAACGAAGCTTTACTGACTTAGAATTTCAATGCTTCGACTCATCCTTCAAAGCTTTACAGACTCTAACCTCCAACACAAATGAAACTTACGTGAAAATTCAGTGCAAGGGCTCATGTTCAGATCATTCAAACAAACTCAAATCTCCATCAAATTTAGTAAAATCAAGTGCAATCGAAAGCTAGATGATCACTCTACATCGTGCAAATCGAATCATATCAAATCATTAGCCACGAATAAAGAACAAAGCTCATGAAAACTCAAATAAAATCATCTACACACAGAATTTCAGAAACTCCACAACAAGATTTAAGCATTAAAGAAAATAAATATATACATCAGGCATATAGTCCAGCCAGCTAAAACACAATGCACCAGAGTTATAACACTGATTCAAGCTAAATCACACAAATCGAAATCCAAGAAAAATCAACAGTAAATCAAAGTCCAAGCAACTCACAGCAAATCGAAGTCCAAGCAACTCACAACAAATTGATGTCCAAGCAACTCACCTTGATGCAAAATCCGGAAATTCGAATCCTCTGCTCCAGATGCAAACCAATGCTTCCACTATGATCTACTCACTTCACTGAAAATGAATCAACGAGAAAAAAATGAAGAATAAAGTCAAAGAAATGAGAGAATTTGAAAACTGAATTTGAGAGAAAGTTGAACTTCATATCTGAAATTCTTGGCCAATGCTGCTCTCTTTCGACTGAGGATGCAGGATTGAGGAGAGGAGCTGCTTCAAGTCCTTGATAATGATGAAGATTTGTGATGTTGTTGAATATTTACAGGGAGATAAAGATGATGTTGATGTTATTGTAGGTTTGCATGGAGATGAAGATGATGTTAATGTTGTTGTAGATGCAGGGGAATGAAGATGATGTTGATGTTATTGTAGACGCAAGGGGAATGAAGATTCAATCGGAGAATTAATGAAGATTTGAAGAGGTTGAAGCAGTTTCCGGGAAAGCTTTTGGTTGAAGATTGAGGAAGAAAGAAGAGAGAAAGAGAGAGCTTTTTTTTATTCCTCCAATGACTTTTTGATTGAATGAGATTGAAAGAGAAAGTTTGTTATATAGCAGCAAAAGTTTATTAAAGTTGAAGTGATCCTGGCCTTTGAATCAGAAAATCCAGCTGGAAAATGGATGGCGAGAATCAAAATAAGTTTGAGGTTAGTTTGAGAATTTTGGTTTTTCTCTGATTTCATACAAAATCCAAAAAGTGGAAATTGCATTTCATGCCTTGCAACTCCCTTAATGACCTGCATTTTGATGAGCAAAGAGTGAGTGGAAATGAGAGGAAATAAGTGTGAATGCTGAGGTGTCTAACTGCGCATGGAATATGTGATATCTTTGAGAGAAAGTTGCCAAAAATGGCAAGGAACGAGGGAATTGAGGTGAGGCATGGTGTGTGAGAATGTTTATCCAAATGAGGTAAGAAGTGATGTGGGAGCTGAGTGCACACGTGAGACACTCGTGTGTGATGAAATCAAATCACAAAAATGCATTTTGTGTTAAATCTTGTGCTGGTGTGCAACTGTCTTGGCCATGCCTTGCATCTTGCGTGCCATGCCTAATCAGCTGAGGATGCCCAGTTTCAGCATTCATAACTTGATCAAACCCTAACCATCTCCAATATTTCTTCTCACAATGGAAATCCAATATGTAATGCTTCTAATTAAAACCAAAATCAAATCAAAACCTAGCTTGAGTTACAAGAAAATGGATTGCACATTTTTTGTGCCACCTGCTCGATGAAATTCCTAGGCAAGATGCCTAAGGATGGCCGTGTGGCTTGCCCATGATGCCCAACATTTGACCAACTTGCCCAGAACATCAAAGGCTCATAACTTTTGATTTTGAGTAAGAAGTGTGTTTTTGTCCTTTGTGGGCCCTTGTAGATCTTTTTCCCCTCTTCAATTGGCAAAAATAAATACCAAAATCCCCTGAAAAATGAGAAAGTTATGCCCTTGCAAAGTCAGACAAAAAATCAAGGACACTTAGTGAAATTTTAAATCACCAAGATAACTTCAAACCCCAAGTAACCTCTTAAACTTGCAGTTCTCATCAAAATAAATCATCAATGATCATCCCACATGAAAATACATGTCAAATGCTTCATGTTGACCAAAAGTCCACTTGGTCAACTTTGATTTTGTTTACTTTGAGTAAAATGATTGTTTTGCCCTTTTGATTCAATTGAACCACTTTTCTTCAAAATTAGTGAACCAAAACTTCAAACATATGACATTCCAAACACGTAGAGAATATGGAAAGAGTTTCCACTCAAAATTCCAAAGAATCCCTGATTAAAAATCAAACCCTAGTTTTGACTGATGAATCAAAAGGAAGTGATCCCCCTTATAAACAACACAATACTCAATCGTCTGATGATCCAATGAGGTGGATAAGATATCTTGAAATATGTGATACCTTTTGGGCTTGAGAGATCCAGAGATTTAGATAATAAGGCCCTCCTTGAGCAACTTGTTAATACAATCAATCTTCCAAAGCTTGAGGGAGGCTTGATAAACAAAATACCTTGATCCCTACACCATGTATGAATGCAATGCACTATGATGTTTATGATGAAACATAAGCCTAAATCAAGGGGGAGATTGTTAGAACATAGTTTGATTCTATAACCCTTGTAAGAGTTTTGATGATAACAAACACTCAAAGAACAATTATGCTCCCTAAATAAGTATTTTGTTTTGCATAGAAGTTCTGATGTAAGAAGTACAAAATATGAGTTAGATCATTGTTCAAACTCTGATTCAATACATAATTTATAAAGAAGTTCTAAAGCTGCAACTTTTGAGTGCCTAAACATTGCGAACAGGAACTCTGTTATTCTGATTCATACAGTTTTGGAAAGAAGTAACGGTAACATTCATCTATTGAAGCAAGCATGTTCTGAAGCGTTATAATTCACTTATGGCTATTAAAAAGTAATGGCTGAAAGGGGACAAGAATCTCTATTTTTGGAAAGCTCTTTAATTACTATTTATCAACATTCCAAAAGCTCCCACATGCGTTGCCTATATAAACAAAGCTTGAAGGAGAAATTGTTTACGATTTTACTGTGCATCGAAAACGAGAAACTTTCATCACCTTCAACGTACTGAATTTCATTTGTGTAAAACATCACTTGTATGATACTGTTTTATTAGAAAACACATTTTGTACACTCTTTTAAATATTGTATTGTGTAATTCCTTGAGAAAACTGGGTTGTGGTTTAAACTCAACAATAATTTGACAATTGTCATAGTAACCGTGTAATCAAGTTTGATTAGTGGATTAAGACCTCGCTTGATAGAGGCGAAATCACCTTGGCAGATGGACTGGAGTAGTTTGAGTTCAAACGAACCAGGATAATCAACGTGTCTTTTAATTGTTAGTTTTAATCCCAATTTAACCTCGCCTTCTTGTGTTTTTCCATTCTTCATTACAAACTTCATTTCCAATTTTCATCAACATCAATATTGAAGCTCACAATCTCAGCTTTCCAAAGATAGAAGATTTGTGAAAAACGCACGAGGAATGAGGGAGATATGAGCATAAGGCTAAAGCAACTCCCATGGGCACAAGATTGGAAATATATAAAGTCATGGTTTGAATTTTTTATACAATTTTATGTAGAAATCCTTGCACATGTTGTCCACACGCCCTATTATTTTTCCTGCCTCGCTTCTTTCCCAATTAAGCCCAAACAAATCACAAAATTCATGCAAGCATGAGGTAATCGTGACTTACCAAAAATGGTAATTTTATTTCCTCTCTCTCTCTCTCACCCCATGTGCAAGTTGACAACTCATCATGCACATGTATTTCCTCACTCTTTTCACTCCCTTTTTCTCCTCAAAACGACCCTCAAATGCTCAGCTTACCAACACAAAATGCATGCTCCATAAGATTTCACTTTTTCATCCAAGATTGCTCAAAACATTTCCTTAACCACGGTTAAAGGATTAACCTCACACATGTTCACTTCATTGCAAGCACACTCACTCTCACAAAGAAGGAGAAAATTAGAATTCTTTCTTCACTCTTCAAGAAATTTTGCTTCGAGTTTCTCTAATCTCTTGTTCCAGATCTCGATTGTCCTTCATTTTCTTCATATTTGGAGATTAGGAATCAAGTTACCCTGGGTTTCTTGCTCTTGGAATCAGAGGTTTGGTGAATTTATTTTTCACTCCAAGGTAAGCTTCCATGGAACTTGAATCTCTCATGCTAGCTAGAATCAATGTGTTAGATCTTGTTCATAAGCATGTAGTTGGCTAAACGTTAGGTTTGGTGTATATGGTTGTGCATCTTGAAGCTTGAATCGTGTTTCTTAGTTTTTTGCATCTTATGAAATTTCATTTTTAATGACTTTTGTGTCCAATTTTCTATCTGATCTTGCCTTGTTTGAGAAATTTAATGATTGTATGATGATCCTTGTTGTTTTCTAAGCAATTTTGATGTTTGGATTGTGTCATTTGGTTAAGTATTGAAAGAAAAATCCAAATCTGAAATATACTTGATGAACCTGTAATTTGAACTTGTTACAATTTTGCTTACATCGTGATTTTCATGCTCCGATTTCTTTACGATTCGTGCTTTGATTGTAAAAATGTTTGATACCATCGTGTTCGTATAAGTTGTTTCTTCAATTTCGGTTTTGATTTCATCTTATTTCATTGAGAAATAAGAGAGTTATGTGGCTTTGAAATCAGTATGATGAAACTATTTTTCGTGTTAGGGTTTTGATAGAGGTCAGGGACGATGAGGTGTCACTTTTTGATTGAACGTGTTTAACATCTTTTTGTAGCGGGTTTTGGTTGCATCATGTGTAATAGATCCAGATTTATTTTGAATTTTATTTAATTTTAGTCTAATTTCTTATTTTAAATTTTATTTTATAATTTTGTCATTTTTGGATAATTAATTAATTCATAGAGAATGATTAGGTGTTTTAATCACTTTATTGGCATTTTGATTTTATTTCCTAATTTTTATCTCATTTTAATTGTTGATTTATATCTGAATTTAAAAGTCGTGAAGCTTGATTGTCTTTTTGCTAATTTCACTTGCTTATGTTACAAGTTTGATTTAATTCTCTAATTTCCTAAATTTGTAAAAGCCAAAACCAATTGGATTAGGGTTATTGTGTGAGTTAAGATCATGAAAATAGTTTTTTTTTTTTAAATTTTGAACCTTGATCTTAAATTTTTCACAAATTATTTTGTTAAACATATCTAGTTTAAGCACTTTGCTAACTAGTCTTGATATTTGCATTTTAAAAACATATTTCTTCTTCAATCTAAGAACCATAACCTTTGCTTCTGACTTTTATAAGTCCTTAGGGAGTTATATTAATTTTTTTTTGAATTTACAAGTTCTGTTTCTATTTTTTACCTAATTTTTGATTGAATTTGTCCATTGAGAATTGCTTGAAATTCATGCTTTTAATTTGTTAGCTTGTGGAAATTTTTTGGGGGCTGAGTTTTATACACATGGTAGCCCTTGGATTCCTTTAGTATAACATTAGCTTGGAACAACTTAATTGATCCCTTTTAGCTATTGATGGTCATTTGCTTTTGAGTTCAAAATTGTGTAAGTTTTAAACTCTAGTTTGTGACTTTTTATAAACCCTTTGAGCCAATTCTTGCTATTGAGGTTTAGAGATATGATAAACTCAAGGATAGTCTTATAAAGGCTTGAGAGGCATTTTATTTTCATTTGATCATTTCTCATTTCATTTTGAGATTGATCCTTGTTTATGTTTCTTTGTTGATTATGTGAGATAAAATTGATGCACTTGTGCAATATATAAAACTTCCTTCTCTTTACTTTATTCTCACAACTTGTTTAGGATCTTAATTTCAAATCATTTAAACCATTTAAGCATCCTAACTTGTATTGGTTTATGTGCCTGAGTTCAATAAACGAGATCAAGGCTAGGAGTTTGTTTTGATGCATTCCTTTGTCAAATACCTTTGTTCCATAATGAGTGATGGTTTGTGTTTGTGCTACTGACTTCTAAGGTCATTATATCTTTAAGGCATAGATCCCATGATTTTATGGCTTACACTCAATTACATGCCCATCACGATGACAATTGGGAGTCATATCTTTGTTTTAACCTAGTTTATTTGTGATGATGTTTTGAATTCTCTAAAGGACCAATGTCCAACATCTATGTGCTTAAGTATTGATCTTAACCTATATTCTCATCTCATTTCTCATTCTTCTTTTATCCTTGGTTAAGCACTCACTTTCTAACCAACATGGTGATCCATAAGAATCCATATTATCTTTTCTACTAATGTTTTAAGCATCACTGTCTAATGATTGCATCATGAGATTTTATGCCATTTCCCATGAATATTTGCTACTGTCCGTAAAATCTAAGAATATTGACTTTTATTTATTTAAATCATAATACTTGTACGCATCAAGGGACTACACTTTTAAAATATATCATGACACTTGAATATGTTATCTGGTTGATATTTCTGTAGGTTTTAAGTTCATGATTGATATCGTGATGGTTTCACCATTACCCTAGGATATATAAGATTTCATTGCACTCTTATTTGATCTTTATCAATTTTATTTTATTTAAGACAAGTATTATCCATCTTAGATGATGTTATTCATCAATTAGGTGACTTTTCTTGTGTTTGAAGTTTGATCTTCTTACTTGGTTACTCTTGAGTCTCATCTTGAGTTAACTTACTATACAAGTCACACCTGCCATAATTCTTCAATTATGCTCTTATCATTTTATTCTTACTTGTTAAATTGAACATGCTTGCTTGTCTCATTTGGCCATTTAATTTGTGTGCTTTATATGCATTTTTCTCCATGCTTGTGAAGTTTGTATGTGTGATCTTAGAGAGCATTTACTACTGACTTGTATGTTTTGTCAGCCTCTAAACATGTTCCCTCTTCATTTATCCCTTTCTTGTGTGTCACTCACCTTTAGGAACATGTTAGGGTTTTGTTTTGACCTAGTCTTGCACTAACTTTTGAATATGCTAGTAATACCTTAGTGGTATTAGAGGTCATTGATAGGTTTTATCTATAAGTGTTTGCTTTTGACTTCATTCTTACTTGACATATCTTTCAATTTTCACTTGATCACACACTTGTTCTCACCTTACATCACAACTTTGATTGAAACTAGTTTGTGTACTTTGGTGTTTGTAACATGTTTTCAATGACTATTTGAATTCCTTCTTGACCATGAGGTTTGTGCTAAGTGTATAACATGTCTATGTTTACCCCTTCATCATATTACCTCTTCTTTTCTAATTTGTTTGCTTATTAGCAATGCATGAGGACTTATGTCCACTTAGGATTGGTTGTGATCCTTTCTTTGTTTGATTGTGTTGTGGATCTTTCTAAAGTGTGTTTATGTGATGATGGTGAGTCCTTTATGTGTTTGTTTCTAAATTGTATACGTATCCATCTATATCACTTCATTTCACCTTCTTATACCATGCTTGGTTAGACACTTGACACATGAATGCTCTTATGCTAGTGTGCTTACCTTTTTGACTTTTCTTGTGATCTTTAGATCTCTACCTCTTGCGCATGACCCTTAGGAAAAATTTTTGACATGTCTAAGTTTTATATTTGATGTCATATTGCTTCCCCTTCTTGGTTTGCAACTTACTTGAGACATAAGTCTTATCTTGTCACTTATTTATACTTCATCTTTTTCTACTATGCCTACTTGTTTGTTTAGGTGATGTTTGTCAACATGTAATATCTTAATGATAGTTTATGGTGTCTTAATCAATGATTAGACTTAGGTATCTACCTCTTGTCTCATCCTTTCTTTCATGTTTTATCATGATGTGAAGTTTTATCTTCTAAATGCACACTTGCACTCTTACTTGCCTAGTTAGGTAATAGTTTCTTCTTCTTAACCCTTAGTGTTATGCTTAGGGTAGTCTAAGGTCTTTAACATTTTAATATAAGAACCTATATCATGTCTTGATGTAATTTTATGCCATGTCTCTTTTTTTATTATCATAGCTCTCTTATTTTCTCTCTTCACTTCTTCAAGTTTGTTATCATCTCTTCTCTTATGTGTTTTATCACATTGTTTTATGTGCTAGATATTTTATCATCTTCCTTCTTGATGTTTTATCATCTTTATGTGATGTTTTATCATATTTATGTGATGTTTTATCATATCTTCTCTTATGTGTTTTATATCATTGTTTTATGTGCTTGATGTTTTATCATCTTCCTTCTTGATGTTTTATCATTTTTATGTGATATTTTATCATATTTTCTCTTATGTGTTTTATCTTATTGTTTTGTGTACTTGATGTTTTATCATCTCTTACTTGATGTATTATCATCTTTTCTCTAATTTATGTATTATCATATTTATGTGATGTTTTATCATATTCCCTCTTATTTGATGTTTTATCATCCCCTCTTTTATCTTGATGTCTTATCATCCATTCTATACTTGTTACTTGATGTTTTATCATCTTTTCTTCCTTATGTGCTTAGTTATATATCTTAATTGCATGTGTGTTTATGTGATACTTGCTTTCTCTCTTATGTAAGTGTGATTTCTTGTTTCTTCTTCCCCTTCTTCTCTTTTGTGAGATTGCCATGTTCCCCATAGGATCTTTAGTTTATTCTTCTCTAAGTTTGAATTAAATAAACTTTAGGTATGTTATCCATGCATGAAAACATTAGGTAGATCTCCCTCTTATCCCAACATTAGGTCCACAAGCATGAAAACTTATAGGATTGGGATCGCATTTTGTTAGTCTTTTCTCTTTTGCATCCATGTTAAAACAAAAACTCTTTTTTTCTTTGGAAAATTTCTAAAATACTCTAACCTTACTCAAAATCTTTTTCAAGGTAAAAAATACTAACCAATGCAAACCTTTTGGTCTTCAGACTTTTTCTTTTAAAAACATTTTCAAAAAGGAAATGCTTCACTAGCATTGTTCATAAAAAACATACAACTCACCAAAACTTTTGAGGTGAACTACGAGTGCCTTGATCCCCATTGCATGGTCGGTGGTACGTAGGCATAAAGGTTCGCAACCGCATAAGGCACAACTAATAAAAACTTTTCTTTTATATATACTTTGCATGCATTCCCTTTTAGAATTAAGCTTTAGACTTAGATTTTTATACACCATTAGATTAGAACAAACTTAAGTGGATCATGTGGAGTACCACATACATGAGGGGTGATAATATCTTCCTCTTGCGTAATCGACTTCCTTACCCTTTCTCTTGGTCGTGAGACCATGTTATTTTCCTTCCTGTAGATTTACTCGGTGTTTCCTTTCCCTCTCTTGGGATAAATAACATAGATGGCGGCTCTTCTGTCTTTCGCCTCCGTTCGTGCTTCGATGAAAATCCCAAACATGACACAGCAGCAATGACATGATATATACCATTTAAATCGATCAAGGGTTCATCAAAAGTTTCATCCATCACGTCTTCACCTTCATCACTATCAAGGTCAACGAAATTGACATTTTGTTGAACCTCATTGTCACCGTAATTACCTAAAAAGTCATTCAATTGTTCATCAATCTTGCAAAAAGGAAAACATGTGACTATAAGATTTACAAAACAAAACATGAAATAATAATACTTGAAGCTGAAATACGTAAACGCAAATTAAGCAACTGATAAACACAATTATGTATCACTTGAAGTCACTGAACCATATGCACCACCAAACATTTCTCGAGAGGAAGATCACCTTACAATTCACTTGAAAACATATTTCTTTCTTATATTATTATTCTTATCTTACTGGTACTATACGTTGGGTTATCATGGGGAACATCCACATTGGGTTAAGAGCAACACATAAGTGTAAGAAACACCACATAAGGTGATATGTGTATGGGGTTTCTCACTTATAAAGTGCTAAACCTTCATTATTCCAAGAAATGTTGGACTGATAACTCACACTTTAACATAACAATCTCCCCTTCAAGTGTAAGTCCATCTATTATGCTCCCCTTAAGAGGAAGATCTTTCATCCAATACACTTGTACCACTGTTGTAGACACTACAATGGGACATGCCACCTGATCACCACGTTGCTAGGAAGACTTTCTATACATGGATCATGTCCCTTAATTGAACCATCAGCTCTGATACCACTGTTGGGTCATCATGGGGAGCATCCACATTGGGTCAAGAGAAACACACAAGAGAGAGAGGTACACCACATATTCACCCAAAATCTTAAGGTGATAGGTGCATGGGTTATCTCACTTATAAAGTGCTCAACCTACACTTTTCTAAGCAATATGAGACTAACAACTCACACTTTCATATAACCTTCTCCCCCTCAAATGTGATTCCATCCACTAGTTGAATATGTGGTGTCTCTATCAATTGTGTTTTCTCTTGACCTAATGTGGATGCTTCCCATGATGACCCAATAGTGGTATCAAAGCTGATGATTCAATTAAGAGATTGACTCTGTGTATCAAAAGTCTTCCTAATAATGTGGTGGTCAGGCGGCGTGTCCTGTTGTAGTGCCTACAACACAAGTGTATATGGATGAAAGAGCTTCTTCTTGAGGTGGGAGCTTAGTGGATGAACTCACTCTTGAGGGGGAGAATGTTATGTGAAAGTGTGAGTTGTTAGTCCCATATTTCTTAGAATAGTGGAGGTTGAACACTTTGTAAGTGAGAGAACTCATGCACTTATCACCTTAAGATTTTGGGTGAATATGTGGTGTCTCTTTCACTTGTGTGTTGCTCTTGACCTAATGTGGATGCTCCCCGTGATGACCCAACAATATATACATGGCAAAAAACTTGAAAATTATAGATACACCTTACCTAATAAGAATTCAATGGAATTTACTCTAATTGACAAAAATATTAATGCATGATGGGAATATAACCTTTACAACAGTCATAGAATTAGGTGATTGACTTTTGAATTATATTAAATTGTATTTCTTTTTATTTGACTCCTATTTAAACACCAAAATATTTCTCAATACCCACTTCAATTAAAAATGGTATGTTATGATACAATAAAAACAAAAGACGGATAGAGATAGAGGTATTCAAACTTTACCCATGTGATACCACTAAAAAGTACCTCCATCACCAAAGTTTTCATTCATGCTTAAATTACATATACTAAAATATTCAATCATAATCAGCAGATTTCATCACTTGTTGCAGACAGAAGCACAATTTTGAATTTCCCTAACACTCATTCCATATATTGGGTATATGGGTTGTACATGAAGGGTGAGAAAACACAAGAAAGAGGGGTTTGAATTGAGTTTTCTAACAAGCTTTTATTTTCTAAAAATGTTTTGCAAACTAATTAGAAAGAATAAGACTAAGGAAAGAATAAAATGACTCTTTTGGTTTATACAAGTTCACCTTCACCAAGGCTACTCTTGTCCACCCACCAAGGTGATTTTTCCTTCAACAAGGAATTAATACACTAATCTCAACATATTACATATGCACGGGATACCTGTCGGTGACTAACAACAACCGTCTAACAGTCCAAACTGACACCTTAGCCATCTTAAGTCTACAGACTAACAACCTAGTCACTTGAGGCAATAATCAATTCTAGACAGAATTATAATCGAATTATGTTTATAATGTTTGCTTCTAAAAAACAGATTAACACAACAATGAAGAGCAAAGTATCTAATAGAAATAATGAACAACAACTCTTTCTATTGAGAACTCTAAGATAAACAAAAACAATGAGAAATAACTCTTTGTGTTTAATTCCTAATATCTTAACACAATAACGAGCAACCACTCTTGTGTTCTTGATATTTCTTTAGAAGAATATTTATGGATGTATATTTGAATAGTGATTCTTCTTTTCTCTTGATATTTTCAGTATTTCAACAATTTGATTTAACCTTTATAATGTTGTGTAGTTCGTTGTTCTTCAAATGCTGATGAGGTCTCTTTATACAGACTTGAAAAATAGACTGTTAGTAGTACGAAAATTTCGTTTTCACTTGCCAGCTACAGTAACGGTAGCATTTCATCGTGGGAGACAAAATAGTACAGAAAGTAAGCATGTAGTGGAATTTGAAGCGTATTGATTGTACTATATTCTTTGTGGCTAAGTTTCTTAAGACCTTATCTTCTGATGTTTTACTTCTGGCTTGAAGTAGTAAGCTTGGAAGATATCTCTTTCTTATCTTTGTTTCTGATATGATGATGAAGAATGATCTAGAAGATGCTTCATTATTGTAGAGTCAGAGTCTTTCAGATAGTTGAATATTGTCTTCATATATATAAGCAACAACTTATCTGATGAACAATGTCCTGTTTCAGAGCAAAATCTTTTCTGATTTATACATCTTGAATTGATCCTTGATTCTTGTGACAACTTTTTTGAGCTGCATATCTGATGTCTGAAGCAAAAGCTTATATCAGTACATCTGATTTTGACATTGAAATATTTATTTCTTTAATCCTTGCTTCTAATGGAATACTTTAGATGTTGAATAGAAGTGTGTGTATTTCATGAACTAGCTGAGTCTTCAGAAACTTGACTTTGTCTTCAGAAATATGAGCAGCAACTCTTCTGATGAACAAGTCTTGACTTATGATATTTGCGTTGAAAGCTTATTTCTTGTACAATATAGTTTCTAATTTCAAAGCAGCAGCTTATCAGAAATTCTTTCTTCTTTTGACTTGTGACTTCAGAAGCAGCAGCTTGTTAAGAAGTACACACGTGATCCTCTTTCTGGGAAACATTCAGCATTCTTCCGAACTACTTATGTTTCTTCAGGAGTGGATGTGAACAGTCTTTATGATGTACTCAATGTATTTCTGATTCTCCATACAACAGTCCTGAATTAATTAGAATTTCTTATCTGCACACTCAAGAAACTTGTTAGAACTAAAATTGTTCTACATAAAATATATGCATTGTTATCATCAAAACACAGAGATTTAAACACATACCCAAATCTTATTCTAAAATTAAGTGCATTGGATGAATTATCGGATGTACCACAAATATTAAATGTTGAAGTGCTTACATTGGAGGGATTTTTCTGCTTGTGCTTGGAACATCCATATGTGAAGTTGTTGTCACATTAACGCCATAGGATTTTGGTGGATCTGAACATTTCTTTTGCACACTTCTTTCATCATTGCAACTTTTTTTTCTTTTCTTGTTCTATTTTTAAAAACAAATTATTATTTTAATACAAATAATAACACATTATAGTTAATAAAATATATTATACCTTTTATAAAAAAGCATATAATACCTTTTCAATTTGGCTTAAATAGTCATTTAACGACACTGAATCCAACTCAACATTTCAGATGGCGCGTTTTTTGTACCCTGCAAATTATACTATAGAACTATTATGTTTAATACAGTAAAAAATTAAGACATTGAATCTAACAATCAGATCATAAGTTATTGAAATTATTTAACAATTCCTCTCATTATGAGTTTTATTGTTGCAGTTTGAACAGTGCCTGGCAGTTTTTGTGTCATTCTTTTTTTTCTTTGGAGCACCTTTAATCTTCACCATTGTTGGATCACCTACGACTGACTTTTGTGTCCTAATAGGATCGTTAGTACTGCAATACCATTTTTTTAAATTCAAAATGTCATCCATTATTTCCCCATAAACACCATTCTTTTCTGAAGCTTTTTTGCAAAAAGTAGTAAAAGCATAACAATATGCACCAAACTGAGCTTGCTCAATCAAATTCGAATCAACTATACCATTACAATTCATGTTCAAATATTCAATTTTGGCATTCTTGGTCCATCGCGACAAAAACCAAACTGGTAAAAATGTGATCAACATGTTCTTCCTTCATGACATAAAATATATGAGAACATGGAAGTCCACGAGAATCAAATAACCTACAAGAACATTTAAGTGTTGTACCATCATAAAAAACTTCTCTTTCATATTTGTCCCAATAATATTTTGTCAATGTATAAATCTTTGTATCCCTGGGAGCAAATTTGTTCTTAGAAATCAATAAACCAACCTTCATACTCTCATCTTTAACTTCTTTGAAAATCTATGATGTATAAATTTTAGCGCAATCGCCCTCAATCAAATGTAAGTGAACTGTCAACACAGGTTCTGAAAACATTGATTTATGTACTCTCTCAAAGCCTGCTCTGAAACAACCGGCAAAATAATCAACTGATAATGAAATCAATGAAGTCGCCATCAAACATTTTTTATCCCATAGGAGGGGAAAGGTAAACATCGAGTAAACCTGAGAAGGATGAAATCATGATCAAACGACCAAGAGATCGGGTAAGGGAGTCTGTTATGCGAGGGGAAGGTATTAGCATCCACACGCCCGTAGTACTCTATGGTATCCACTCTTGTTATTTTAATCTAATGGGTGTGTTCAAATTCTATGTCTAAGATTTAAAGTAAAAAGAAAGAGGGAATGCATGCAAAAGAAAAGAGAAACAATGAAGGGAAAAATAAAGTTGTGCTCGTTCGAGCCCTACCCCAATGCCTACGTATCCCTTTTAAGCAATCAGAGCGGTCGTAGTTCAGCTTACTTGTTTTGGTGGGTTTGTATTTTTTAATTGAACAATGTTAGATTGAAACGTTCCACCGCAGCTCGACCTTTGGAGACTTACGACCTGTAGTGGAAAGGAACTAACATGCTCTTAGAAAAGAAAAGTCGATTGGAAAAAAGAAAAGAATTGGTTGGTGTTTTTTACCTTGAAAAAGGATTTAAAAGTTTTAGATGTTTTATGCATTTGCCCAGAAAAAAAATTGTTTTAAATAAAAAGGATGCAAAAGAAAAGAAAACATCTAAGGGAGACTACCTAAATCTATCCCTAATGTTATCATACAATGATTGATCCTAAAGTTGAGTTTTGAAGGGAAATCTCTACCCTAGGTTGACATCCATGGATAACAAAACTAATTTCTATCTCAAATCATCATTTATAGATGAATCAAGAAGTCCTAAAGAAGCATAGCAAGGGTCTATCACCTAAAACTATGTTTATCTCGAATCATCATCTATAGCTAAATCGAGAGCTCCTAAGGGAATATGCCAAGGGTAAACCATCTCAAAACATGCACATAAAGATGAAATCAAGCAAGCAAGTCAAAAAGCTCAAGAGAGCATACACGATATGTCATGAGTAGCGCATGCTAACTCAAGTCAAATGCCTAACCATGATATTAAGGATCAAGGAAGAAAAAAAATCAATAATCAAAAGGCTCAAGAGAGCACACCTAGAGAAATCCTATCTAGGCTAACATGCCAAAAAAAGTCTAACAAAACTATCCTATGGGGAACATGAAATGAGAGCAAAGTCGCGATCTCAATTTCTAAATTGAGTGACTCATCGATCAACAAGAAATAAAGGAAAGCGATAAAATCCTGTGGGGGGCATGCACTAAGAGAAGAGTCGTGATCTCAATTTATAAATTGAGTGACTCATCGATCAACAAGAAATAAAGGATAGCGATAAACTCCTATAGGGAGCATGCATTGAGAGAGAAACCGTGATCTCAATTTCTAAATTGAGTGACTCATCGATCATCAACCAAGGAAGTAAACACAAGCATAACACATATAGAAAATAAGGTGAAAAATTCATGCTACAGGTCTTTAAACAACAACTTTGCCACCACAGGGCTCTCAGAACTATTTAAAAAACTATAAAGAGTGAAAGAAATAAACAGGGAGCAGCGCAATACCAAACGGATAATAATCCGTAGCAAGCAAGCAAAAATAAGAAACCCTAAGAACTTCGAGTAAGTTACCATCATCAAACAAAGAAAGTTAGAAATCGAATGTCCAACATAAGCCTCGAAGCAAACAGTGTGAAAATAAATCACAAATAATGTGCATCGGACACTGTAATACGGTGGCAGAACTGACTGTTATATTAGTTTTGCGTTTGTGTTTGCAAATGTTATGGTAAGCAAGAGTCTCCACTGACTTTTCTTTTATCCAACAAAGGAAAGGGTGAAAAGAACAGAAAAAGACATTTTCAAGAATTATTTTAGTAAGCGGGGTAGATTATGGAAAGGGAAGGAGTTAGCACCCTTTCCATCCATAGTTATCTACGGGCTCTTAGATGCTTAGCTCATTTGAGAAAATACCTTGTGCTTTTTGTGTGTTTTTGAAAAGTACATTGAAAATGCCTTAGTACGGTGATTCGCTTTATGATAACTCTTGTATTAGTCCTCAAGAGTGTTGACAAAGCATTCTTTGAAAGTGTTTTGAAAGAGTTTTGTGTAAGTGCCAAAATTTTGTTCTGAGCAAGCATTTAAGAACTATTTACTTATACTCGAAAAAGTTCATTCTTTTCCTCCTATCCTTTAGACAGTGTTATCCTACTATTAGTGAGTAGGTAGCCCTATCGTTGGATGTTTGAGGGACATTCGAAGGGACGTACAGTCATAAAGGAAACATATAGAGACGCTTTAGCAATTTTGTTTAAGGGAGTAGATCATTTACCAAAAGACAACATTGTTGGGTCATCGAGGGACTATGATCTTTTGATTTAAGGGTCTTTGCTAAAGTGTCCATATTCTCGAGGGACATGACTGTTTTATTTTCCGAAAGGCAACCAAAGTGGGTGTACCCTAGAGGTGTATATGTGCAAGTGATTTAAGTCAGTTCATTTATCTTTGTTATTAGGTTTGCTAATGTTTTTTTTCAGTCTTTCTATACAAGCCTAGTTACTAACAGTTAATATTTTGCAGAAATTTAAAGTGCGGGAATCATAAATCCTACGCTATTACAAGGCTTTTGGGAAGGGGGTATTTACATTCCAAAATTTTGGGAGGAAAATAAAGAAAAGCAGTAAAATCCCTAGTTAATTCTATTACATTCCATCAGGAGATACATTAGTATAAAAAATACAAAAATAAATAACGCGTGCGAAATGGAAAGAGACGTCTAAAACCCTAAAAAAATCTAAGTAAAAAAACTTTTTGGTTCTTTTTGTTTATTCTAAGAAAATAATTAAACTACCTTAAATCTAAATTTAATTAAAAAATTAATTATTAAGTGAATTTAAGCCTAATTCTAATATTTTTGTATTTTTATTAAGAAAATATTGAATGAAATAAATCTAATTCTAATTGATTTTAAATTAATTAAAATAAGTCAAAATAATTAAGTTAATTAATTTACAAAATTAAAATTAATTTTAGAAAAATCCTAAGTCTAATTATTATTATTATTTTTTGATTTTATGATAAAAAAATGATTTTGAAGCAAAGCATAGAAAATAAATAAACAAGTAGAATAAATAAATAAATAAATGAAATGGACTGGGCCTGGTGTCAAAAACACAATGGGGGGTGAGACTTGAAATTTTTGTTTAGGCCCACTCAAATTGAACCCAGTGTTCCAAATAATAATCTGGTGAGTGTCATCCTTGAGGCTATAGGGTGGAAACGCACCATAGGATAACCAAATCTTTTTGTGTTGGCATCTGATGGCTTAGGCATGAGGAGTAGGATACACGTATGGGTCTGCACATCACTGGATCTGTAAAACAAATATGAAAAACGGAAAATTCAAGACCTTGGATTGAACCCAGGCCTTCCAACATTATACACGCACCCTTCACCACCAAGCCAGCTAACCATTCATTAATTTATACAAACCAATAAATATATATAATATAATCAGTCAAAAATATGAAATAAATAAATAAAAATAATGCGCGCTGCAGGCCAATGGGAATAAGACATGATGGCTTCCCGGAGTCAACCCACTGAAGTCAACCCACTGGAGTCAATCTTCTGGTTGTCTTCCCCGGTGGGGTCAAAACCCTAACCTGCAAAAAAGGTGCAATCAAAGTGACAAAGTACCCCTACACCCTGAATCCAAATAATACCTGGAGACCTCATGAGTACGTTGCAACGCCTGGTTTGAATGGAGGAAGGCTGGAGGATGGATTTTGGAATTTCACAACTTTGGATAGTTTTTCAATTTTGGAGGGTTCTCTCTAGGTTGTGTATCCCTCCATAATGCTTGCACATGGCTTGTATAAATAGAGGAGAGGAGGGAGCAAGGTTACAAGGAAAGAATCCAAGGCATTAAGGTCATGTTTAAAGCCATTATTCAAAATTTGAAAACATACTAAAAATGAAGATCTCATGCCATTTCCATCCTTGTATGTACCTGGACATCTTGTCATGGACTCTTGGGCCTAAAACTGATCCAAAATGTCAGCCCATATGTCCAAAACAAATATCCATTATCTTATGCATTTTATTTTATATTTATTTGAATAAAATAAAATAAAATGTGAATAAAATAGATAGAAATTTCAATAATGGTAATAATGAGTTTAAGGGTCCTTTAGTAAGTCATGAGCATGCTTGAATCCCAAAGAATAGGTCCATGAACTTAAAAATGCATTTTTGCTCTAAGTTGACTTTTTGCATTTTCACAAATTTGCCCAACTTGGGTAACCCATAACTTGCTCATTTTATATCTCATGATGATGATATTAGACTTTTTGTAAATCCCAATATGTCTACTTCAACCCCTCTTTTTATCAATTTTGCATTTTAATACTTTATCTTGATATAAATGGTCTTGACAAAAAGTGCCTTTTGTTGACTTTCGGAAAATGACCTGTAATGTATGAGTTTGTATCTTTCAAATGGTGCATTTCATTAACTTGAGGGAAAAAGATAAGTTGTAGGGAATTATATTCTCTTCAAATTGAGCTTTTTTTAGGGGAAAATGTAGGAAGTATGTGAAAGTTATGCCTGGTCAAATTTCTGTTGACTTTTCCTATAGAAACCCTAATTTAGCAATTCATGACTTTTGATATATTAGGAGCATTTCTTAAGGAATCATGATCAACCCTTGATAAAATGATGGATATAACTTCAAAATGTTTATGTTGACCAAAAATCTTGAAGTTTGACTGTACATGGGCCACATTTGACTTTTGACCTAGTATAGTTAATTTTCAAATATTTGAGCAATTGACTGAGCAAACTTGTAGTGTAAGGCATGAAATTTGTCATGGACAATATTGAAGACATATTAGGACAATGGAAAACATTTGATACCTTTGGAGCTCACATATCTTGATGAAAAAGTGAAACCCTAATTTGAGGTTTATTGCTTAGGAGGAGAATTTATCTGATCAATTCTTAGTCAACCTTGAGCAATTGAGGATCTCAATGAGCATGTCTTGAGTAAAAATGGGAGGGAAAATTTTGGGGTACAACAGACACCATCATAAAAGTCATCCTTCATAAAATACAATCCATACAAAACATAACAAATATGACTATTCCTCGAGTCAAGAGGATCAAAGCATAAACTCGTATGAATCGCATTTGTATCTCGCAAATAAAGTGAAATACGGACCAAATAGGATATTGAATTCATGTTCCCTTAATAAAGTGGAACATGAATTGATATCATCATGAGAATCCCTTAGTATAAGTCCTTGCACAATCAACACACATGTCAAAAATAACAAGGAAAAACTAAGCCAAAAGAGAAAATACAATGAGAAATGAAACAAAATAAAAAAAAGGAAGTTGTTGATTTTTGGTCTGGGAACCCGATTACCAGAATTTGGGTAATCGGTTACCCTAACTCAAAAATTTGGGAAAATAGCTACTGACTTGAGGTAACCGGTTACCATAACTGAGTAACCGGTTACCCAAGCCAAAAAAGTTGGGAAACGCTACTTTAAATGGGGTAACCGGTTACCATAACTGGGTAACCGGTTACCTTTGGGCAGAAAGCAGTTTTTTGACAGTTTTTTAGATTTGGCTCATGGTTTGTACAAGCTTTTGATTCTATTGCAAGGAAAGATCATAATCCAAGCATTTTATCAAACATATGTCATGTTTAAATTCAACACATGATTTTACATAATTCAAAGCATAGATTTCAACAACACATGATTGATATAAGATTAACAATTGGGCTTCATGCAACATCAACAATTTGATTCAACAATTAAGCACTTTCATGAAAAATCACTTAAGTCAAATAAGCACTTAATTCCACTATCTAATTCTGGATTTACACATGATGGTCAAATCAAATCATAATTCTAGGCTTAGATCTAAGTTTTCAATTCAAAATTCAACCTAGATTCAATTCATGCTTGATCAAAAAGTGTGTTGTACCCCAATATTTGCCCTCCCATATTTCTCAAAACATTTCAAGAAAAATTCACAAGTCTAACCCGGCGCGTCATATTCAGGTGTTCTTTCGCCAAGATATCTCTGATAACATATTCTCAAATTCAGGTTCGGCTCAAGAGTCAATTCTTTAAAGAAGGTATCCGAATGTGTGAGTTTTCTTGAAGAAATATAGTGAAAAAGTGTGCTGAAAGTGCAGTTTTTACGCGCTAAAGAATTCATAACTTGAAGATCGTGGCTCGTTTTGAACCCGTTCCGGTGGCCAAAATTCCGTCTTGACATTATCTATGTTTTCATCTCTCACGGCTGGAAGCCAATTTCGATCAGAAGGTCTTCAAAAATGTGGATTTATCAAGTATTTTCGTGCAGAAAATTTGTGACAGAAGTTTATTTGCGTCATGTTCAAAAAATCGTAACTTGGTCGATTTTCATCGTATCGAGTTGGTTCTGGCGCCAAAATTTCACAAATTGAGTTGGCTATATTTTCACAGAAGGTATTGAGTTCAAACGGTGTTTAAAAGGCCTTCATTTTTTGCTCAGAGTGTGTGACACGCCGAAAATCCTAAATGCTGAATATTATTTCATCTGGGCCGAAACTTCGAAAATTCATAACTCGGTCAATTTTTATCGGATTGGGCTCATATTTTTACACAAGGTCCCTGACTTGTAGATCTACAACTTTGCTTCAAAAGTCGAGACCGGATTATGCTCCGATCAATACCAGTTTTTTATTGAAGAACGTGTCAGAGTCGACACTGAAGCCCAAAATAAGTTTGTCTGAGCTGAAACTTCAAAAATTCATAACTAATTCACCGTTTATCCGATTGAGTCGATTTTCGGACAGGAGTTAGTTCTCGATGTAGGCTACATTTTGTTTTCACATTTCAAATTCAAAAAATGCACTTAAGTCCCTGCGTTTTAGCCTGGAAAGTGACGAATTCAAGTGAATATTGGAGGCCCAATTGCACATTCAAAGCCCATTTGCTTTACCCTAATTTTCATTATATAATCACATTCTTTTCACACAAACCAGGGAGGAGAAAACGAAGAGGAAAAGAGAGAAAAAACCTTGCCACAACACTGTTGGAATATAAAACTCTTTCAAGAACCCTAAAACCTTGAAATCCTTATTACAAATTCCTCTCTCACTACAAACAAGCCATCACAGTTATAAACCAATACCTCACTACTTCTTCAGTAAGGATAAGGCTGGCTTGATCTCCATGATCCTAATTTTCCAGTAAGGCATAAAAGCATTCAGGTCACTAATCTTCCAGTAAGGGTAAGATTGATTTGATCTCCATGATCAAAAGGGTATAATCATTCATACATGCCATATTGTGCCTAAACATTAAATTTCTTCATATGTTGGTTTTATTTGAATTTTTATGATTTTATTTAATGTGTTCATGAGGTTCAACAGTGCAGATTTAGACAGGATCCCATGCAGGTTCTTTAAGGAACGTTGAGGCCAAAAGCCAAATGGCCAAAAGGCCAAAAGCCAAATGGCCAAAACAGAACATTTTACACATGACACCAATACATGGCGAGACAGACATCCTGAGAAGATTAAGGAACGTTGAGGCCAAAACGCAAATGGCCAAAAGCCAAAAGCCAAATGGCCAAAGTAGAAAAACTTATGCATGATGAGACGAGAACACAAATGGCCAAACCACTCCAATTCACCTCCAAAAAGGGGACAGAAACCCCCCAAGATATTGTATTTTCTTTCTTTTCCTTATTTTATTTATTTCAATTATTTCTTTTTTTAATTAATTCCTTTAATTTAACTTATTTTCATAAAATATAAAAAATAGTAAAAAACAGAAAAGTCATAAAAATCAAAATATATTTATTTAATTAATATTTTTTGTAAATAAATTTCACTAATAATTAATTATTTATTTTTATAAATCAAAATTGCATGTAAATAATTAGATTAATTTTAGGTTTAATTTTAACATGTTTTTCTTAATAAATAAAAAAAATTAGAATTAGGGTTAATATTTTAATTTCATTTAATCTTTCTCATAAAAATACATAAAAAACATAAATACCAAAAACTCAAAAAAAAATAATAATTTCTTTTTTCTCTTTAATTTCATTAGTTTAATCATTTAATTTAATTTCATTAAAAATGGTCCAACGCCCTCGTTTCCAATTTTCAATTCCAATTCGCGCGTTTTATTTTGTTTCTTTTAATTATTTATGTAATTCTCCCAAGGCTATGTAATATTTATCTTTACTTTATTTCTTTATTTTATGTCAAATCGGGTCCTGGATATAATTTGGCGATGTGGACCCGCTGTTTACCTGGGGTTTTGGTAAACAACCGCTGATCCTCCAAATGGTTACTTATTTGGTTACTCGCAGGATCGATCAGATTGATCCTATGGACATAGGTTGATTTTGAAGTTTGATTAATGTGGATAAGGCTTTAAGTAAAATGTTTCAAGTAAATTGCATAAAGGAAAGGCTTGGTAAAATAAACAAGGCTTTAAAGTAAAGGTTCGACAGGAATTTAAAGGAGAAAAGCATGTAAAATACTGGAAAAGTAAATGACTTTAATTGATAAAAATTGGTGTTTCACACATACATTTCTCAACAATTCTTTCGCTCACACTGGGTACTTGAATCTAAATGAGTGACTATGTATATGATTGTGAACACACGCGAGAAACTACATGTCTACTCCTATTTATACTAAAACATTCCAAGTAACCGTCGGGCAGTTACACTGCTTCGAGATTAAGCCACTTGGCACGTTCTCCATGCTCGACGCTCCAGATCCTTGCACGTTTGCACGTAGTAACTGCTGGAAACCGTTTTCCCTCCAAAGCTTTGAATTTCAAACTGCTCCACTCTGGACCATCGAACACCTTCATCAAGAGACGTCTTCGACGAAAACTCCTTCGACGTCGAAGGCAATCAGCCTTCTTCCTTGGAAGAAATCTTCTAAGTATTTTGCCATCTTTCGACGGGCACTTCGACAGGCTTAGCCAGTCGAAAGCATCTTTCAGCTTTTAATGGCTGCCATCAATCAAAACAAAGGTGTCGAATTTAGGAGCCAACAAATTGCCCCCCAAGAATGCCTTATTTCGACTCTGAAAGAAAAAGGCATTCTTTGAAAACGCCATTCGACACCTGTTTTTTCCACGCTTAGTCACAAGTTAACTTGTGCACTTTTTGTTGCTTTTTACCAACTATTGGCAATCCCAAGAAACCATCATTGATTTGATCCTAGGACGTCACTTTCAGTACGGCGTGCAGTACCAAACATCACTTCAGAATTTGTCATTATGACAAATCCCAAAAACGAGGACGCACGCTGCGTCTCTCTGTTTCTGCAGAAACGGCCAAAACAACAGGATGCTGCCACGCGTCCCACTAATTCCTGCAGCATTAAATGACATTTAATGCCCTCGTTATTGGGAATTTCTCCCACTACTATAAATAGTAGTGAATATCCCATTGTGGGACTTTTCACGCACACTAGCCCTCAAACTCCCTTGCTTTCATACAAACTTGCTCTCTTTGCAGAAAAACTCTTCCTTTTTCACTCCATCTTCATCTTCAACAATGGCCTCTGCTTCTACTGCCCCCAAGACTAACGCACCAACTGAACAACTTGCTAAGCCCAAGGTCTTTGTTACTGCTCCGGTAGTGAACTCTACAGGGAAACGAAGGGTTCCTGAACCTTCTGACATCTCTGTTCGCGATGCTTACTCGCGTCACTTGATGATTCCGGTTGGATATTCCAACCAGATCTTTGCAATGTCTGGCCCCATGAACCCAAGCATCTCTGAAGCTCTGAAGATCAAGAGCTATTTCCCCATCGTCGAGAAACTCAAGCCAGTAGCATGCGCCAAGAAGGACGCAGAAGACAACGAAGACCCTACACACGAGAAGATCGACCTTCGTTTCTTCAACAGAAGTGTTAGGGTCTTCAGGTCTTTCCCTAATCTGACCTCTGACTATGTTGCTTGGTTAACAAAGTTGGAGAAACATCAAACTCCAGTCTGGAAGGAAATGGGAATCTTTGACCTAGTAATGCTGTCGAAGACAGGTTTAAACTACTCCCCAGAGATGCTTATAGCTTCACTGTTGTTCTGGGATAACTCTCACTTCACCTTTCACCTTCCATGTGGGATGTTAACCCCCACACTCTTCGACGTGGCAGCCATCACTGGCCTTCGACCAACCGGAGATTACTTCGACCCGGAAGAGATGTCGGAGGACCAAATTGGCTTCTCTGAGACCAAGCCAACATACACCACCTTTATCAACCATTATCACGACAGGTCGACGGATACAGTGTCGGATGTCGAACACATAGCGTTTCTAGCCTTATGGCTAACTCGCTTTGTGTTTTGCTCGAAATCTCTACAAGTGACCAAAAAGATGGTCACTCTTGCCACCCAACTGCATCACCGCCAAAACATCTGTTTGGCAGAACTAATTCTGGCCAGTCTTTATGACTCAATCAGCAATGGGGTTACTCTCTTGAAACATGTCGAAGATAGGAACAGTTTGCTACTCGCTGGGCCTTTCTGGCTACTTCAACTGTGGCTCAACGCCACTTTCGAATCCTTCTTACCCAAGAAGAATCAGATAAATGAACAAGCCCCAGCGATAGCTAATAGACGTATCGAAGGAATTAGGCTGGCTCTACTGACACCTGTGGAAGATGGGCTAGAGTTCCAACAAACCTTCACTAACTTCGTTCTGATGTTCGCTCGAAGGAAGGAATTTGTTTCGACTATGGCTCCATTTGCTCAACGGAAGGTGGGGCCAGCATGGTTTACTAGGCCACATCCAAAGGAGTCGAGTGGTCCCAATGTCGATGAGCACACTGTACTTTGGGAGGCGTTCCTGACACCCAGGATCATGCCTCTTCGATTTAAGAGTTCTAAGACTCATTTGAGTCTGCTTGCCTATCAACCCAATCTGGTATCTCGCCAGTTTGGTATCATCCAAACCCTGCCTTCTCCCATTTTTCAAAGAGAGAAGTCAATGTTGTACTTCTGCAACGATTATACAGAAGAAGCTGCCACCAAGCATATCGGAAGATATGCTGGTCGAACAATCCTCTCGCTGTTTAACTACCAGCTTAACTTCCTTTGCTCACCATCTTTTGAAGAGTGGTGGAGGAGCTATTATGCTGAGTACTTCTTCGACGAGAAGGACTTCATAGCAGAGTTGCAGAAGTCTTTTGTCCTTGTGTTGGACAAAGTAAAGAAATGTAAGTTCATGCTCTCACATTTACTTTTTATCTTTCTCTTCGACTGTTAGCCTGTTAACTTTCCTTTTCGCTTTCAGTTGTTCGAAAGCCCCTAGCCAAGAAGGCTACAGAAGGCCCACAAGGAAGAGTCCCTTCGACAAAACCTCCACCGCCGGCGAAGACTATAGCGCCAGCGAAGACAACGGGCAACCAACAGGGGGAAGGCTCTTCGAGGAGGCCTCCTGCATCGGTAACCAGATTCTCTTCATTTTTCTTCTGGCTTTCGATTTTTTATTTTCGACGTAATTATTCAATCGAATTCCTATTGGTTTTCTAGGCCCCTTCGCCCAAGAAAAGGGCAGCATTGGTGGTCGAATCGGGAAGTGATGACGACAGTGATTCCCCTCCTACTCCCTTAAAGAGGCGAAAGTTAACGAAGGACGCTTCTGTTCCCACTCCTGCTCCTGAAGGTCGAACCGTCAGAATAAAGGTCGCTGTGAGAAAGCCTAGGCCACCTGCAGTGGTCATCGAGGAACCAACTGAGGAGGAACTGAACGCTCTTGTTACCAAGCCTGTCGAAAGTGACAATTCCAGCCCTGGGGCTGAAGTTAATCCGCAGGTAATCTATTGGACCCTTCTTATAACTTAGGCATAGATACCGGTATTCGATTATGTCTCTTTCGACATCTGAAGATTTGTCTTCTTTCTCTTTTTCAGGATACTACTGGAAGTTCCCCACCAAGGACTTCAGAAACTCTAGAATCTGCTGACCTCAGCAGGCCTCAGGAGAAAGATTTGGGCAATGACGAAGCCCACACTGAGAATGAGGCCAATGCTGAAACAGTGGAGAAGACAACAGAAGAACCTATGGCGGAGGAAACACAGCCAGAAACGGTTCATGTGGTAGACTTGTCGTCAGAAGAGAATCCTGAAGGAAGAGACCAAGGCAATGGCGAAGAGAATCAAGATGCTGTTGACGAAGAGCACCAGGGTGGTACTGGCGAAGAACACCAGGGTGACGCTAGCGAAGAGCCACAAAATGATGCTGGCGAAGGACCCCAAGGTGATGTTAACGAAGAACCACAAGTCGACGCTAGTACCGCCTCAGTCCAAGTCGAAAAGCAACCAAACGAGGCACTCAGCATTCAACCGCCTCAAGCCCAAGATAATACTGTGGCAAGGGTCACCTCCTCAAAGCACAGGTCAAAAGAGGACTTGGAAATCTTGAAACAAACTGACCCTGTCGGCTACCTTAATGCAATCGTCGAGAGTAAGAGTTCTTCTGACACTAGTCAGGAAATTCCTACTCTGTCGGGGAAATCTACTGAGACTTCTCCTCTTGATGATGCGTTGGCGAAGGTTAAGGCGCAGTTCTTCAAGAGAGATTTAATGAAGGCTTTAGAGGGGGACCCCACTGCTCCATCATGCTTAAAAGAGGTTTTGAATGCTGTTGACTTCGAAGTTGTAGCCCCAGAAATCTCAGACTTAATCATGGAATTACATTCTATGATTGATCAAGTCTCAGCGGATTACAGGCGCCAACGAACTTTTAACAGTCAGCTCGAAGTGCTGCATGGCAAAAGCTCATCTGCGTGGACTGCTGTCTCAGATTCGACTTCTCGAATTGCCGAGTTGTCGAAACAGAAAGCGTCTGCACAGGAAAGGGTCGATGCTATTGAGCGAGAGAATGTCTCCTTCCGAGCACAAATTGCAGAGATAGAGGCGAAGATAAACGCCAACACTGTACTCCAGGAGGAAATTCTTTCGACCATCCCAGACGCTGAGAGCCAGACTGAGATCAAGCAAGGCCTGGAATTCGCTGAGAGGGCTCAAAGCCTCGACGCCCAAATTGCCAAACTGGTGCAAGAAAAATCTTGGTGCAAAAAGAGGTTGGAGCTGCAGTATGCCAAGTATCTTCGACTCAAGAATTCTCTTTCCTTTTGATTGATTCTCTTTTGTAACCATCTTCTGTAATCGCTTTCGACAACAATTGCCATTTTGGCTGAAATTAATAAAAATTTCCATTTTGGCATTTTTATGGTTAATTTAGCTTGTTCTTTTATTATTTTATTTTTATCTCTTGAAGTATAGGCTTATATTTTTTCAAATATTTACCATTTACTCTCAAGAGCCTTTTATCACCACTTATCTCTTCGACTTCATAGGCTCCACCAGAAAAAGTTTGGATAACTCTGAAGGGTCCTTCCCATTTGGGTGACCATTTCCCCATGCTTCGATCCCGTCGATCCATGGGAAGAATTACCTTCCAAACTAAATCTTCAGGCAAAAATACCTTAGGTTTTACCTTTCTATTATAAGAGTCTTCTACTCTTTTCTTCTGAAGCCTGAGTAAGTCGAGAGCGTGTAATCTCTCTTCGTCTAAATCCACCAGTTCATCTAACATCATATTCCAATAAACCTCAGAAGGAATATCACAATGCCTCTGAACTCTTGCAGATTGAAGACAAATTTCTGCTGGCAATACTGCATCATGGCCAAAAGTTAGCCTATATGGTGTTGTACCAGTGGCTTCTTTTGGGGACGTTCGACAAGCCCATAAAATTTGGTCTAACGTCTTATGCCAATTCTTTGGTTTCTTCCCAACATGTTTCTTTATCAATCCAATTACCACTTTGTTAGCTGCTTCGACTTGACCATTCGCCTGTGCATAATAAGGCGTGGATGTTAGGAGTTTGAAACCTGTTTCCTGAGCAAATTCCTGCATCTTTCGACCAGTGAAAACTGAACCTTGATCAGTTGTTATTGTCTCAGGGATTCCATACCTAAATATAATGTTCTTTTGAATGAATTCAATGACATTTTCTTGGTCTACATTGACTAAAGGGACAGCTTCGATCCACTTAGTAAAATAATCAATGCCTACCAATATGTATTTCTGACTCTTTGATGATGCTGGTCGAATCTCTCCAATAAGATCCAACGCCCATCCTCGAAAGGGCCAAGGCTTCACTATCGAGTGAAGTTCGCTTGCTGGTACATGCTGGATGCCTGTATGAACTTGACACTCTTGGCAACCTTTGGCGAACTCAACACAATCTTTTAGCATAGTGGGCCAATATAGTCCTTGTCGAAACAACAACCATTTCATCTTATGGCCTGCTTGGTGAGCCCCACATGCCCCAGCATGCGTAGTCGAAAGGGCTATGTATGCTTCAGTTTCACTTAAACATTTCAGCAACACCCCTTCAGGCGTCTTCTTGAATAACTCATTACCCATGAGTACAAAACTCAACGCCCTGTATTTTGTCTTTCGTTCTGTCGGAGCTCCTGGATTTTGAAGATAGTCCACAATGGGTTTCCTCCAATCTTGCTCTGACAAATTATCAATGAACGAAATCTCGAAGTTTGAGTGATCAGCATATCCTAGCCTCGTCGATTCCAAGTCTGATGGTGATAGACAAGTTGCCTTTATCTTTTCTCGAACTTCGATTGCTCTTTGTAATCTCGTTTTTGAAATCTTATACCCTGATGCAATTTGTGCCAAGTCATTGGCTATTTGATTTTCGACTCTGGGTATGTGTCGAATATTGACACTTTCAAATTGTTTCAATAAACGATTTGCTATCACAAAGTACATAATGAGATTCTCTCTTATGCATTTATACTCCTTTGTGACTTGCTTGATGACTAACTCTGAGTCTCCCATTATTTCGACTCGAGTTGCCCCCAATTCCAACAATATTTCAAGGCCAGTAATTAGAGCTTCATACTCAGCCTCGTTGTTCGAACAAGAACCTTCGATTTGGTACTTGAATGTTGTTGGAATTTTATCTGGAGAAATAATCAAGACTCCTACTCCTGTTCCATTTTTATGGCTGGAGCCATCGAAGTAGAATTTCCAAGGTTCTATCTCCACATAATTAATATCCTCGACTTGAATTGAGTGGTCGACTATGAAGTCTGCAACCACTTGTCCTTTTACTGCCTTAAGAGGCATAAAGGTCAAGGAGTATTCAGTCAATGCTAATGCCCACTTGCCAATTCGACTATGCAAGATAGGTTTCGACAACATATATTTGAAAACATCAAAATGAGACGAAACATAAACATCAACTGGTTTTATATATTGCTTGAGTTTTGTACAAGAGAAATACAGACATAGACACAATTTTTCAACTTCGCTATATCTAGTTTCTGCATCATTCAAAACTCGACTGAGATAATAAATGGGTCTTTCGACTCCATTCTCATCCTCTTGGGCTAACATACTTCCCAGAGTTTTGTCAGATGCAGCTATGTACAATCTCATACTCCTATTACTACAAGGAGGCACCAAAATAGGTGGCTTAGTGAGGTACCCTTTGATTTTGTCGAAGGCTTCTTGTTGCTCCTGCCCCCATTCGAACCCCTCTTTATTCAGTCGAAGTAAGGGTGAAAAGGCCTGAGCTTTCCCACTTAGGTTAGATATAAACCTTCTCAAGAAATTTATCTTGCCTAAGAGGGATTGCAATTCCTTCTTATTCGATGGCGCTTTCGCTTCCAAAATTGCCTTCGTCTTGTTCTGATTGATTTCGATTCCTTTCTTGTGGACAACGAAACCCAAGAAATCTCCAGCTTTCACACAGAACGCACACTTCAAAGGGTTCATCTTCAGACCATGTTCTCTCATTCTTTCGAATGATTGTCGAAGGTGGTCAATGTGACTCTTCCTGGAAACAGATTTTATAACAATATCATCAATATAAACTTGCATAAAAGTGTTAATAAAATCATGGAAGATAGTATTCATTGCTCGCTGGTACGTTGCCCCAGCGTTCTTTAGGCCAAAAGGCATCACTACCCATTCGTAAGTGCCTAAGGCCCCAGGGCATCGAAAGGCTGTTTTCGACACATCCTCTTCAGCAATGAATATTTGATTATATCCTGAATAACCATCGAGCATACTCAGGTATTCGTAGCCAGCGGCAGAATCGACTAGCATTTCCGCCACAGGCATAGGATATTCATCTTTGGGGGTGGCAGCATTCAAATCTCTGAAATCTATGCACACCCTTAATGTGCTATTTTTCTTAATTACTGGCACAATATTTGCAATCCATTCGACATACCTTGTAACACGGATGAATTTGCATTTCAGAAGTCTTTCGACCTCCGTTTTGATCTTCGACAAAATTTCTGGAGCGAAGCGTCTTGGATTTTGCTTGATTGGCTTCTTTCCAGGTTTGATTGGCAACTGAAGTTCTACCAATCCTCTGTCGAGACCGGGCATTTCGTCATAATCCCATGCAAAACAGTCTTTAAACTCTTTCAGCAATTGGATTACTTCCAACCTAAGTTCTGGATCAATTTTGGCGCTGATGTAAGTTGGCCTATTCTCTGATCCTTCGCCTAAGTTGATTTCTTCTAAAGGGTCTTGTGCTAACATCTTAATGTTGTTCGCCAAGTGATCCTTTTCGAAGCCCAAAGGCTCATCGTCATAGATGGCGTCGAGCCTTTGTTCCTGCATTTCATCTGGCATGATATCAGGGGGTCTTGGATCGAAATCCTTTCCTGGGCCAATAGCAGATAATTGTTGATCATTGGCCTGTGTGGCCATGTACTTTACTTCGGCTTCGAGAGCCGTTATCATCTTGGTTTCGGCTACATAAGCCGAAATTCGCTTCAGAGATTGTGACTCAGTCATTATCACTGAATTCACTTCCCCAACCAGTTGGTTGGATATCAGTTAGCCCACTGAAGTCTATGTGGGACAAGTCTTCTCTGTCCCATTGGAAACCATGCTCAGGATGCAGGTATAGGGAACAAAAGGTGTTTGGCGCTGGCGCCATGTCGAAGTCAGGAGTTGGACATGGCCCTATGTGAGCCAAGTTTTTGTCGAAATCTGTTACACCCAAGTGATTCACTTCGCCAAGGTAGTAACTCTGATCCGCCTCTATGTTTTCGACCATCCCATCTGGACGCCATAGAAGCAACCTTTGATGCATCGATGAAGGCACATCACCTACACCATGAATCCACTCACGGCCTAACAAAAGGTTGTAGTTAGGTTTGGCCGATATGACCATGAACATTGTTGGTCGAAGGATCGACCCAACTTTTATGTCGAGCTGGATCACTCCCATGGTGGTCCCAATGCCTCCCTCATAGTTGGACAGGACCATATTGTGAGGTTTGATTTCTTCATCCCTTTTGCCAATCTTCCTTAGCATAGAATGAGGGATAATATTGATAGTGGCCCCACAGTCGACCAATATTTTGTTCACAGTGGTCTCTTCGAGCTTAGCCCTTATGAACAAAGGTTTGAGGTGATTCTTCATCGCCTCTGTGGGTGGCTCGAAGAAGCCATTTTGTTCCTCTGCAGTGCCATTGTCCATGACAAAATAGCACACTGGCCTGTGTTTGGCCATTTCTTGTTCCACCTCCCAGTCACTGGCTTCGACTTCTACTTGTCGATTGAATTCCCTAGGCAGTACTGAAACAATGTTCACCATTATATCCAAAGTATCGTCGGACTCAGCATCATCTTCGTCTTCGACTTTGCTCTGGTTAGGCCAAACTAGCCTATTGGTAACTGGTTCTCTCTCAAGAGGCTTTCTTTGTTTCCTTTGAGGCACATTCGAACTAGTTTCTGCCTTAGGTTCGTTGGCAGCCTCCCTTTCAGCTTTTCGCCTCCTTTGATATCTCCTCCATTGGGATCTCGACATAGGATTTTTTCCCTTGTAGTTGCTGGACACTTGAGCAACCTTGGGTGCAGCAACTTGAGGCTCTTTCTTCTGAATTAAAGAGGAACCTCTTGGCACTTCGAAAGAATGCCATTTCTCTTCACTTGGCCTTTTCTGGCCAGATGTTTTGTACCAAGTGTCTACTGGTACATTTGTTGGAGGCCTAAAAGTCAATGGCCTCTTGTCTTGATTAGAACCCCTTCTGGGATCATGTCGAAGGTCTGTATTCTCCCTTCTCTTGTTCGCTGCTCTCACGCCTTGTATGTGCTCAGCAGCTTTTTTATCAAAGATAGAACTGCATCTTGGACACAGCATCACCTCTGATTTCTTCTTCTGGCATCTTTGTAAAAAATCTGCCAAGTTTTCGTTTTCCCTAGGGAAAGCCGTTTTATTTGCCTGCTCTTGCCTTATGGCTTCTTCTGAAGTTTTAGGGTCAGAAAGTTCAACCATGTTGATATTCATTGTATCCTTATTAGCAAGAGTTAGTTGCTTCATTTGTGTCTCCAGATTCTCCGTCTGGCCTTGTACAGTGGCCAAGTGGGAACTGGGCTTTGGTCCAGCTTTTTGTGCTTCAGCAGTCTTCGACTTCGGGTCTTCGACCGCTTTCTGGACAGCCTCAATTGTCTTCCTGGATAAATTTCCAGAAAAACTGCCAAAGATTGGCATGTTGATGTGGTCCTTTGAGACTTCGACCATGGTAATGCCTGGCTTCTTCGACTGGATCCTGGTTGCCTCTATCATGTTCACCTCAGAGGGTTCTGCATAGTGGGCTTCAGCCTTCAGTGGATTGGAGTCGACAGCCATGGGGGATTTGTCAGCAAACTTTAATCTCCCTTCCTCAATAGCGTCTTGCACAAGATTCCTGAAAAGAAAACATTGAGAAGTTTTATGGCCCAAAAAATTATGATATTTGCAAAAACCTCTCTTCTTTCTTTGATCAAGAGGAGGCACTTTTACCCCAGGGGGTACTATCATTTGGCCATCTTTAACTAGCAAGTCGAATATTTCATCACATTTTGTGATGTCAAAACTATAAGTCTTTTTTGGGAACCTATCGTTGGTCCTGTCTGGACCAATGGGATTTTTCCCATTTGAGGGGACTAACTGTTTACAAGAGTATGGTGGCCCTTGCTTTAGTTCTGCTAAATCGACTTCTCCTTCTTCGACAGCTAAAGTATCGTCGAAGGATTCTAGATCTTCGTCATCCAACTCAACGTACGCTATTCTCTCTCTTTTGTGAGTTTTCGTTGCCTTAGCTTTTTCAGCTTTGAGGCGTTCGACTTGTCGAACTCTATCGGCCAGTTGGGCCATGTCTCTTAGGTACTGGGTATCTAGCTTCTTCCTAATGGAATAATCTAAACCTCCTGCGGCCATTTCGACCAGCTCATGTTCTGGCACTTGTGTAAAACATCTCGCCTTAAGCAACCTAAACCTATTCAGATATTCGTCTATAGGTTCAGTGAAACGTCTCTTCACACTCGCCAGTTCTTTCAGGCTTATCTTGGTTTGCCCCATGTAGAATTGTTCATGGAACAATCTTTCCAACTGGGTCCAATGATGGATCGAATTGGGGGGGAGAGTTGTAAACCAAGTAAAAGCGTTCTTGGTTAAAGAACTTGGGAAGTATTTGATCCTTAGGTTTTCGTTATTCGAAATGTCTCCTGCTTCGATCAAATATCTTGCCACATGTTCGACAGTAGATTCTGTCGTGTCCCCAGAGAACTTAGTAAATTTGGGGACTTTGCTTCTAGGAGGTAAGTCAGTTTGTAACACATATTCTGACAATGGAGATGTAAAGTTGGGCCTTCGAAAGCCCATGTTCATCCCATTCTGATTCATGATCCTTTCGATCATGGTTGCCAGATTGTTTTCCAAACCCATGTTTTGGTGTTGGATATGCTGAACCACTTCGTCAGCATTTTGGTTTCTGTTAACTAACCTTACCTCTGGGGCTATTACCCTAGGTTCTTCGACAGGTTGTTCTACAGGCTGTTGAGCCTGATTAATGGTGGTTTCTTCCTCTACAAATATCCCCTGATTTCCTCTTATTTGCGCCCTTTGGGGCTGTCGAATAGGTGGGGGTACTCCAAAGAAGTCAGCCAAACGCGTCATTTGCGCTGTAACTTGCTGATTCGATTGAGTAGTATTTTGTATTAGAGGATTTAGCACTGTACTCAAAGTTTGTGCCAACATTTGCACCATATCATGGTTGCTTTCGTCCATCTGTTGCCTCAAGACTGCTGTCGAGGCATTTGTAAGGCCATGGGCTACTTGGGACGTTCCTCCTAAGAGTTGGGTCCTATTTCTATTCGCCATGCCTACTCCAGAGCCTTGGAGTGGCGAAGAGGCACTCACGAAAGGGTCTGAATAAGTGGACGCAGCATTCGTCAGGCTTGCCACTTCAGAAGTTGGCATACCATAGAATGGAATAAATCCTGGGGGAACCACTGGCCTTGTGCCAATATTTCCCCTTGGAGGGGGGGTTCCCAAAGGTATTCTGGGGCCTGTAAACGAAGTTATTGGCCCCGTGGTTGTGACTGACACTGCTGGTGTCGAACCAACATTCGTCGCTTCACTTACGGTCATATTAACCGTTGCTCCCACACTTGGTGGTGGAATTTCATTATTGTTTGGCGGATTCGCCATCTCTTCCCTTCTTATGGCAGTATTGCTATCGTTGGTGTATATTCTACCACTCCTCAATAACATACAACTCGAAAAGATGAGATTATTTTTCAACAATCAACACACAGTCCCACCGGGTGTGCCAATTTGTTTACCTGGGGTTTTGGTAAACAACCGCTGATCCTCCAAATGGTTACTTATTTGGTTACTCGCAGGATCGATCAGATTGATCCTATGGACATAGGTTGATTTTGAAGTTTGATTAATGTGGATAAGGCTTTAAGTAAAATGTTTCAAGTAAATTGCATAAAGGAAAGGCTTGGTAAAATAAACAAGGCTTTAAAGTAAAGGTTCGACAGGAATTTAAAGGAGAAAAGCATGTAAAATACTGGAAAAGTAAATGACTTTAATTGATAAAAATTGGTGTTTCACACATACATTTCTCAACAATTCTTTCGCTCACACTGGGTACTTGAATCTAAATGAGTGACTATGTATATGATTGTGAACACACGCGAGAAACTACATGTCTACTCCTATTTATACTAAAACATTCCAAGTAACCGTCGGGCAGTTACACTGCTTCGAGATTAAGCCACTTGGCACGTTCTCCATGCTCGACGCTCCAGATCCTTGCACGTTTGCACGTAGTAACTGCTGGAAACCGTTTTCCCTCCAAAGCTTTAAATTTCAAACTGCTCCACTCTGGACCATCGAACACCTTCATCAACAGACGTCTTCGACGAAAACTCCTTCGACGTCGAAGGCAATCAGCCTTCTTCCTTGGAAGAAATCTTCTAAGTATTTTGCCATCTTTCGACGGGCACTTCGACAGGCTTAGCCAGTCGAAAGCATCTTTCAGCTTTTAATGGCTGCCATCAATCAAAACAAAGGTGTCGAATTTAGGAGCCAACACCCGCGCCTTTGTAATAGTTTAGGAATTTTATCTTTCCGCACTTTTTTAAATGTTAAATAAAGGCATGCAAGAATGAATGACTTAAATAAAAACAAACGCGTAGCTCACTCATAACATGACAAGATAAAATATCTGAATCTGACACACAAATCACACACCACCCCTAGGGTACGCCTCACTGTTGCCTTACCTCGAAAGGTGATCGTCGAGTAGAGGATGTCTTAGTAAGTCCTCATGATCCGGGAACCTGGCATGAGGGTAGCTTCTAAGGTGTCTTCCCATTGCTCTGGTGATCACCATGTCCCGAACCTCGAATTGACCCGAACACCTCCGACGGTGGTGCTACCTACCTCTCAATGGTGGGATGGCACTACCTTAAAGGACATTTACACAGACGAATTCCTTAGGGTAGGTAGACGACTCTAGATACTTGCTCTAATTTCAAAACAAATTCAAAAAATACTTTTCACACCAACACATTTTCAAAAGCTTTTGAAAGCAAATTTTCAAACACTCTTGAGGACAGATACAAGAGTCGAACTGGAATTTTCAAAAGAAACTTTTTAAAACCCACAGTTGAAAAGCAAACAAACCATTTTTGAAAACACAATGAGCAAGTATCTAAGAGCCCATGGATAACCATGGATAGAAAGGGTGCTAACACCTTCCCTTTCTATAACCTACCTCCCGAACCGAGAGCAATCTCTTTAAGGAATTTTTCTGTGCTTTTGTCCTTTCCATTTGGAGAAAATAAAAGACGGTGGCGCTCTTGCTTCCGCGACATTTCGCGAACCAGCTTTAAACAGTCAGTTCCAGATCCACCGATCACAAAGTGCTTCTCAAATAATCACTTATCTCAAAAGTGCTTAATTCAAGAAAATTCACTGATAGAAATAATGAGGATACTTAGGTTTGGAGATCGCAATGAATGGATCAAAGATCGGAGTAGACTTGCTCTTGATTTGCTTGATCTTTAAAAGTTGTTGAAAAAAGTTGTTGAATGTTCTTGATCAAAAAAAGTGTAGAACCTTGATTTGTTCCTTTAGAGAGTTAAGAGAAAAGCTTAGAGTGTTTATGAGATTCTTTTGAATTATGAGCTTCCCTTGAAAATTCAGATTTCAAGATTATATACATGGGCCAATTGGGTTTTGGATGAGGAATTGAATTGGGCCTCCATTTGACGGTATAAGCTCGATACGTACACAAAGTGCCATGTCATCATCCATATGAAATATCGAACCGACTCCAAAACGAAAAAAGAAGATCATAGAATTTATAATTTGTTTCCGAAAGAACGGGCTAAATCGGATAAACGAATAGGAAGTTATGAATTTTTGAAGTTTCTCTGACGTTGTGTCAGGCAAAATAATTTCCTGTGCAGTATTTTTATTGCGTCACACGCAGAACGAACCAAAAATGGAATCCTTCTAGTCATTATTTTGGCATTTGAAGAGAAACTATTGTAGACGAAATTTGTAAACCAACACCTCCGAGCTCAGCTCAATATGATAAAAATCGAACAAGATGTGAATTTTACCGTATCAAACATTTATTCAAATGAATTTCGGTTCAACACAAACATTACTTCAGAAACTCAAAATTCACGGGTCCTGACTTAGTGAATAAGCTTTTGAATTTCTAAGATGACATCAAGATGGAAGTTTGGAAATCAAAACCGCCTGCATATGACATTCCAGCCAGGAGTTATGGATTTTCTAATGCACACGAAACATTGATTCAGCATACTTTTCTTCGTATTTTTCACTGTATAACTTCCAAGAGAATTGCATATTTATAGGCCCTTCTTTGAGGATTAGTGTTTATTCCAAACCTAAAAGTTGAAGAGGACGCCTAGACAGTTTCAAAATTTCAAGAATTAACCCAAAAACACTGTTCCCAAGCAGGAGATACGAATTTTTAAGCTCAGATCAGTTGAAATACTATTTCCCGTTCGCACTGCTTTAGATCCACCGAAAACACTCGAATCTTTCACGGCTCATCATGCTTTGAATAAATATGAGAGCTTTGTTATGTTGATGAAATGCCTTGATCCCATGAGTATGGATCCAATGATATGCAGGCATGTATATGCTAGCAAGAGTATAAGCCAATTAGGGTTAAAAAATGAAGAGGGCAAATTTTGGGGTACAACAGCTGCCCCTATTCAATCTTCTTTAACCGGGGGGTGAGATTGGCAGTAGCCTTTCGAACAATCACGGTAAAAGACGATTGAATACTTATTAGAACCATAAAATTTGCACTCTGAAGTCAGTCAGGTATCATTGTACTTTTGATTGTTATTGTTGTTTTTCTTTTTTTTCTGTGGGACAAACAAAAGGATTCATGTTTCCGTAGACATGCGTTCGGAGCTGGTAATGAACACACATCAAGAAGATGCCGGAAAAAGGTTCTAAATGAAAATATATTTTTGGAGGAAGAACAATGATTGAGGGAGAACTTTAACCAATGGAAAAGGGGCACCGGGCGAAGGTAGACCTAAGACGGAGAGACACCATTCGAAGGTAAACTCACCGGAAGAAAAGAGAATGTCGGGCAAAGACAAACTTCAAATAACACAAAAGGGACACTGGGCGAAGTTGAACCTAACACTGAAAGACACGGGGCGAAGGTGAACTCACCGGAAGAAAAGAGAACGTCGGGCGAAGAAGAACGTCAATCAATAAAAAGGGACACCGGGCGAAGGTGAACCTAAGAAGGAAATACATCGGGCGAAGGTGGATTTTCCGGAGAAGAGAGAACGTCGGGCAAAGACGAACCTCAACCAACAAAAAAGGGACACCAGGAGAAGGTGGACCTAAGACCGAAATACATCGGGCGAAGGTGAATTTTCCGGAGAAGAGAGAACTTCGGGCGAAGACGAATCTCAACCAACAAAAAAGGGACACTGGGCGAAGGTGGACGTAAGAAGGAAATACACTGGGAGAAGGTGAATTTTCTGGAGAAGAGAGAACATCAGGCGAAGACGAACCTCAACCAACAAAAAAGGGACACCGGGCGAAGGTGGACCTAATATGGAAAGACACCAGGCGAACGTGAATTTTCCGAAGAAGAGAGAACGTCAGGCAAAGACAAACCTCAACCAACAAAAAGGGACACCGGGTGAAGGTGAACCTAAGACGGAAATACATCGGGTGAAGGTGAATTTTCTAGAGACGAGAAAACGTCATGCAAAGACGAGTCTCAACCAAAAAAAAAGGGACACCGGGTGAAGGTGGACCTAAGAAGGAAATATACTTGGAGAAGGTGGATTTTCTGGAGAAGAGAGAATGTCGGGCGAAGACGAACCTCAACCAACAAAAAAGGGACATCGAGCGAAGGTGGACCTAAGATTGAAATACACCGGGCAAAGGTGAACTTTCCAGAGAAGAGAGAATGTTGGGCAAAGACGAAGTTTAACCAACAAAAAAGGGACATCGGTCGAAGGTGGACCTAAGACGGAAATTCACCAGGTGAAGGTGAATATTCCATAAGAAAAGAGAACTTCGGGAAAAGACAAACCTCAATCAACATAAAAAGGGGACATCGGGCGAAGGTGGACCTAAGACAGAAATACATTGGGCGAAGGTGAATTTTCCGGAGAAGAGAGAACATCGGGTGAAAACGAACCTCAACCTACAAAAAGGGACACCGGGTGAAAGTGGACATAAGACGGAAATACATCGGGCAAAGGTGAATTTTCTGGAGAAGAGGAAACATCAGGCTAAGACGAGCCTCAGCCAACAAAAATAGGGACACCGAGCGAAGGTGGAACTAAGACGAAAATTCATCGGGCGAAGGTGAACTTTCTGAAGAAGAGAGAACGTCGGGAGAAGACGATACTCTCTGGGGATACCACGTGACAAATTCCAGTAGGGAAACTGGATGGGAAATTTGACCAAAGTAAATTCACAGAGAATGCCAATTCAAAAGTGAACTTTACATGAGAAAGAGACCAGCCAAGGCGCACTCTGTTAAAGATTGTCGACACATGTTGGACTTTTAAGAGGTTGCAAGTATGCAAGAATTATGATATCCTTCAAACCAAAGGCAGGGTATTAATTCTTCAAGAGTGTCAATTGTCTGAATTACCACACACCAAATATGGATACTCAAATTCTTGAGACATAAGAGAAGTTATACACCGACTCTTACTTGCACTCTAACGGCAAAAGCAAACATGGATAAAATAACCAAGTGCTTGCAAGGGCAAGAGAAAACCACAACCTACTGGGGAAATGGAAGATACCAAAGACCCGACTGGTGGTAAATCAAACAGACTCTGTTGGGGAAATACAGCCTAGGTTTTTTATGGAGATAATTCAAATCTGAGCGTGTAACAATCGGGTTACCAAAGGTAAACACAATTAGCTTATACTCATGCATGTTTGAATTTTTTTATGGCGTAATGCTCCATACAATGGAAATGCTATGAGTTTGGTAGATGCAATGTAATGATGTATGTTTAGCAATGCATTAGGGAAAGCACGTCAATAATCGACTAATGAGAAGACAATGAACTCCCGAACGATCATCTTCGCACATATGACCTTCTGTAAGGAGAAATCAACCTGAACTTCAATGGGGAATTACTAGGGAAGTAACTTCCTAGGGAAAAAACTGCAAACATAAGTCACAGCTCTAAAATAATCTTGAACTCTGATCAAACTCTCAACTCCCTGAGGAACAAATCTAATCCCCTCTAGACTATGATGAGGGAAACCTCACTGGGAATATAAGCTTTTACTAGGGATCACAGAAATTCTTGAGCGAAAAGAATTCTATTAAGACCACCCTAAGGATAACAACTAGAGGTGATAAACTTCACTTGAGGAAGAAGAGAAAACCTTTGAACCACAACTTGAAATTTGGAACTTCACCGGGGAACTCTCCAGCGATACTCTCCCACTGCGGATAAGAGACCTTTGAACGACAGACGTCAATGCATATCTCTCCAGAAAACGCAAAAAGCTTGATCCACTGGGGAATAAGAGGGCCTGATGATTAATCATCTCCTCAAAAGGACTGGATAGGGCGAAATTCCCTAGGGAAAAACGAACTTCTCAAGGAGTCAAACATCAACCTCACAGGGGATAGCACCATAAGGATGGAAATATTTGCTTGAGAAGGAAGAGGCATCCTAGAATAGAAACTCCACTAGGGATAAAGCTTGCATCACGGGGGAATAAAGGCAATTTAACCATGAATGCCCTTGAAATCCGCCTTCAACTAGGAATAAAAAACTACCTCTTCCACTGAGTAACAGAGGAGCTTCGGATAGTGGCATCAACACCAACCACACTAGAGATAGCCATTTCTGCAAAATCCACACTATCAACGACTTGCACTGGGGAGCAGAAATCAATTCAAATCAGGCAGAAAAATCTACCTCCATGGGAATGCAAACCAGGATCTCCCACGAGTAATTGGAAATCTCTTTAAGAGAATATTGATACGAGCAGATCGCACTAGGGAAAAGAGTGAAAACTTAACTGAGAAGTGACATGCATACTTCAAGGGGATGACGAGGGCTTATCTCACAAGGGAAGCCGTAGAAAGTGGACTTCAAGAGGAGTATGTCAATCATCCTACAAGAAATCTGGAAGGAACAACTACAATGAAAAGGAAGTGCATACTCAAGTAATGGTACCATATCATTGGGGATACTCTATTCTATCCTGAGTAGGAATGAGCACCCGATGGGGAGATTGGATCTCATTCCGCATAAATCCTCTTTTTGGTTGCATACAGACCCTTCTTTATTCACTCGCTGGTATGCTTCAACCAATACCTGCACAAAGCGGAGATCACAACAACATGCTCCAACATGGGATGATAACCTCTATTGAGGAATAAACAGTTCGAGCTACCGACCACTAGGTAAAAACTGCGATGCAAGATTTCAACTCCAACATGTCAACTCTGAGGAGAAATGCCACTGAAAAGTGGACTTTAGAGAGGATACTGCAAAAATAAATTGTAGTCCACTGAAAAGAAATCATCTTGACTTCAAATAACTCCTAAATTTCTGGGTAGAAGATCCATTCTCCTCATGCACAGAAATGAGGGATGCTTCGTCAGGGAATAAAGCTCCCTGAAGAGAAACACTTTAGTAGACAGGCCTTTGTCAAGTAGAAACGGATCTTTTACTAGGGAAAGGAGTCTTCTTAGGAAACAAAATTTCCATCATGAAACTTGTATGGGTAGAAACATCACAAGCTCTTTGCATTCCTACCTGTATCCTGCTGAGGATATCAATCCAAACTTTAATTGGAGATAGTTATCCTGACTTCCCGACATGCTTTTCGCATTCACAATTATTTAGCCCGCTCCTGGACTTGATTTGATCAACCCTTGAAGAGGAGGAAATTCCCCATGCATTGTACCCCAAAATTTTCCCTCCCATTTTTCTTCAAGACATTTTCCTATAGACCTCATTTGCTCAAGGTTTCCTAAGAATTGATCAGACAAATTCTCGTCCTAAGCAATGGATCCACAACTAAGGTTTTGTGTTTCACAAGGAAGATTGGTTTCTCAAGGTCTCAAGTTGTTTTCATGGTTCTCCATAGGTCTCCAAGAATTCTCATGTCAAGTTTCAAGCCTTGCATTACAAGTTTGCTCAGTCAATTGCTCAGATGACTAAAAATTAACGGTATTAGGTAAAAAGTCAACCATGGTCAACATACAGTCAAACCTCAAGACTGTTGGTCAACATCAACACTTTGAATTTATATTCACCATTTGATCAAGGGTTGATCATGATTCCTCAAGAAAATCCCTCAAATCATCAAAAGTCAAAAGTTGACAAATTAGGGTTTCCTTAGGAGAAGTCAACTGAACTTTGACCAAGCATAACTTTCACATGATTCATCATATTTTCCCCAACCAGAGCCCATTTTTAAGGAAATTCAATTATCTACAAGTTTGTATATCCAATCTCAAGTCCAAAAAATGCATCATTTGAGAGATATAAGCTAATATATTACAAGTCATTTCAAAAGTCAACAAAAAGACACTTTGTGTCAAGGCAACTTACATCAAGATAAAGTCTTCAAAAACAAATATGATCAACATATAGGTTATAGAGGACATCTTGAGCTTTCCAAAAATTCAAAGATCACTTTCAAAATATAAAAATTTAGTGAGTTGTGACTATTGCAAGTTGGGAAATTTTAGGCAAATGCATGAAGTTCAAAATGAGCAAGCTTGATATTTTTGGCTATTTGGCCATGGTTTAAGAATCCAAACGTGCTATATACTCCTCATACACTTCAGAACTCATTCATACACCCCTTGGTTTTGTATGTTTTTTTATTTTTTATTTTTATTAATTTAAAGTCAAAATAAAATAAGATAAAATCATATTTTATTACATGAGTCCAAGCCCATCATATTTTTACCCTAATTTTCTCTATATATTCATATCAATTCAGACATCAAGGGGAACCCTTACACACGAAAAAACCTTGCCTCTCAATTTGTCAAAATTTCCAAATATTTTAAAGAACCATAAAGTTTTCAAACCCTATTTTCAAGTCCTTTTACTACAAAACCTCCATCCCATTGTCTTCCACAAGCATATAGAGTAAGTTTGGACCAAATTTGATGGTCCAAAACATGTGAAATTTCATTACATGGTGTTTACCGTGGGAATTGGTAAACAACCGCTGATCTTCCAAAAGGTTACTTATTTGGTGACTCGCAGGATCGATCAGATTGATCCTAAGACATGGTTGATTTTGGGGTTTTGACTAAGTTTAATAATGATTAAATGACAAGAAAATAAAGAAGCCTTATGTAAATTGCATGAAGAAGAAAACTTGATAGAATAAAGAAAGGCTTGAAATGAAAGGCTTCGACTGGAAAAGTAAAGGGGAAAGCAAGTAAAGTTTCTGGAAAATAAATGACTTTGATTAATAAAGTGGTGTTTCACACATACATTCTCAACAATTCTTTCTCTCACGCTGGGTACTCGAATCTATATGAGTGACTTGTATATAATTGTGAACACACGCGAAAAACTGCGTGAACTACTAATATTTATACTAAACACATCCCAAATAACCGTCGGGCAGTTACGCTGCTTCGAGATGACTCCACTTGGCACGTTCACAGCGTTCGACGCCCCAGATTTTGGCACGTTGCACTAGGTAACCGCTGGGAACCGTTTTCCCTCCAAACGTTTGAATCTCAAACCGTTCCACTCTGAGAAATCGAACGCCTTCGTCGAGAAGCACCTTCGACGTCGAAGGCAACAAGATTCTCCCTTGGAAGAAATTCTCTAAGTACATTGCCATCTTCTGATGAGCATTTCGACAGAACCAGCTGGTCGAAACCATTCTTCAGCTTTAATGGCTTATATTAATAAAAACATGGGTGTCGAATTTAGGAGCCAACAAATTGCCCCCCAAGAATGCCTTATTTCGACTCTGAAAAGAAAAAGGCATTCTTTGAAATTCCATTCGACACCTGTCTTTTCATTCTTAGCCACAAATTAAACTGTGCACTTTTTGTCTTCTACCAACCACTGACAATCCCAAGAAAAAGCCATCATTTCATCCGTACCTAAGACGTCACCTCAGTACGGCGTTCAGCGTGCCCAATGTCTTTTCACAAATTGTCATCATGACAATTTCCCAAAAACGAGGGCGCACGCTGCACCTTTTCATTTCTGCAGAACGGCTATGTCAACAGGGGGACGCCACGTGTCCCACTATCTTCTGCAACATTAAATGGCCTCGAATTTGGGGATTTCCCAACCACTATAAATAGCGCTAAGTACCCATTGTGGGATTTTTTCACACTATTCTGCATTCAAACTTCCTTGTTGAACACGAAATCTCTGCAAACTTGCAAACACTTTGTTCTTCACTTCATCTTAAACCTTAACTCAACAATGGCCTCAGGTTCCTCTACCGCTCCTAGTTCTAACATCCCTTCCAGAAATGCTAAACCCCAGATCTTCTCAATTGTCCCCATAGTTACCCCTACAGGCCAATGAAGGGTTCCTGAACCCCTAGAAACTACTGAGCGTGAAGCTTATTCACACCAACTAATGATTTCGGTTGGATACTCCAACCAAATCTTCGCCATGTCTGGCCCGTTATCCCCATGCATCGATGAAGCCATGAAGATCAAGAGCTTCTTTCCAGTGCTTGAAAAGCTCAAACCTGTTGGGTGTTCTAAAAAAGATGCAGAGGACAACGAAGATCCCTCTAAGGAGAAGATAGATCTTCGCTTCTTCAATAGGGGTGTTAGGGCTTTCAGGTCTAGCCCTAGCCTCACACCTGACTACAGCGCTTGGCTGGAGAAGGTGGAAAAAAGCCAGACTTCGATCTGGAAGAACTTGGGGATATACGACCTAGTCATGCTGTCGAAGACGGGTCTCAACTATTCCCCTGAGATGCTGATAGCCTCCTTGCTTTTCTGGGATTACACTCATTTCACTTTCCACCTTCCTTGTGGAATGCTAACCCCCACGCTTTTCGACGTGGCTGCCATCACTGGCCTTCGACCCACTAGGGATTATTTCGACCCAGAGGAAATGTCGGAGGATCAGATTGGATTCTCAGCTACGAAACCCACCTATACCACCTATATCAACCATTACCATGATAGGTCGACAACCACTGTTACGGATGTAGAGCATATTGCGTTTCTAGCCCTTTGGCTATCACGCTTTATGTTCTGCACAAAGTCTTTACAGGTGACAAAGAAGATGGTCACCCTCGCCACCCAGCTTCACCATGGCCAAAATATTTGTTTGGCAGAGTTAATCTTGGCGAATCTATACGAGTCGATCAGGAGCGGAGCGACTCTGTTAAAGATCATCGAAAACAGAGCCAGTCTGTTGCTTGCAGGACCTTTTTGGCTACTTCAGATGTGGCTCAACGCCACTTTCGAGTCTTTCTTACCTCAAAAGACTCAAATAAATGAGCAAGCTCTTGAGATAGCGAATAGGCGTATCGAAGGCACCAGATTAGCTCTACTGACCCCGACTGAAGATGGGCTGGAGCTTCAACAGACTTTTACAAACTTCGTCTTGATGTTTGCAAGAAGAAAAGAATTTGCTTCGACCATGGCTCCCTTCGCTCGACGAAAGGTTGGTCCAGAATGGTTCACCAGGCCCCATCCCAAGTCGTCAGGTGACCCTCAGGTCGAAGAACACACAATAATGTGGGAAGCATTTCTCACACCTAGAATAATGCCACTGCGCTTTAAAAGCTCCAAGACTCACTTGAGCTTGATCGCGTATCAACCAAACTTGGTCTCTCGACAGTTTGGTATCATTCAATCACTTCCTTCTCCTATTTTTCCCAGGGAGAAATCCATGTTATATTTTTGCAATGACTATACTGAAGATGCTGCTACCAAGCATATTGGCAGGTATGCAGGTCGAACACTACTTTCACTGTTCGATTATCAACTTAACTTTCTCTGCTCACCATCCTTCGAAGACTGGTGGAAGAGTTACTATGCTGAAGAGTTCTTCGACGAGAAAGACTTTGTGGACGAACTTCATAAGACTTTCGTTCTAGTCCTTGAAAAAATAAAGAAATGTAAGTTCATTCTCCAAATTATTTTGTCTTTCCATTTCGACTGGTAGCCTGTTAATTATAACTTGTCTTCTTTCAGTTGTTCGAAAGCCTGCAGCCAAGAAAGCTGCAGAAGGCCATCAGGGAGGAGGTCCCTTGACAAAACCTCCAGCACCGGCGAAAACTACAACACCGACGAAAACTACAATAAGCCATCAGGGGGAAGGTCCTTCGAAAAAACCCTCAGCACCGGTAACCAAACTTTTATTATTTCCTTCTGGTTTTAATATCCTGATTTTCGATGTAGCGTTCTAAATCGAACTCCAATTGGTTTTCAGGCACCTTCACCCAAGAAACGACCTGCACTGACGGTCGAATCTGGGAGTGACAAAGAAGACGACTCTCCCCCCGCTCCTCTAAAACGGAGGAAACTGAAGAAAGATGCTCCTTCTCCTGAGACTCGACCCACAATCAGAATAAAGGTTGCAGGGAGAAAACTCAGGCCACCTCCAGTGATTATCGAAGAGCCAACAGAGGAGGAGCTAAATGTTTTGCTCAATAAACCTGTCGAAAGTGATAATTCCAGCCCTGGGGCTGAAGTTCCTCTGCAGGTAGTTTCTCTGACCATTTTTAACTCAGGTGTCGATACTCACGTTCGATTGTGTCTCTTTCTAAACTAGAAGATTCTTCCTCTTCTATTTTCAGGAAACCACTGAAAGTTCAGCACCAAAGACTTCTGAAACACTAGACTCTGCTGAAGTCAGTAGGCCACAAGAGAAGGAATTGGCGAACGATGAAGCCAATGCTGAAACAGAAGAACAACAACCAAAAGAGATTCAAGTGGTCGATCTGTCAGAGGAACAACATGACGAAGGGGATCATGATGATGCTGGCACTGCCGAACTTCAAGTCGAAGATAGTTATGTCGATGCAAACGCTACTCAACAGCTTCAACCCTAAGACAACGCTGTTGCAAAGGTTAGCACCTCGACAAAGCATAAGTCCAAAGAAGACTTAGCACTCTTGAAGCAAACTGATCCCATTGGCTATCTGAATGCCATTATCGAGAGCAGGGGAAGTTCATCTGATCTTAGTCAGGAGGCTTCTACTCAATCGGGGAAGTCCACTGAGACTTCTCCTCTCGATGAGGCTTTGATGAAGGTCAAGGCTCAGTTCTTCAAGAAAGATTTGATGAAAGCTTTGGAGGGGGACCCTACTGCTCCGTCGTGTTTGGGAGCTGTTTTGAATGCAGTCGACTTGCTCGCTGTGACTCCAGAGGTTTAGAGCTTTATCATGGAGTTATACTCCATTATTGATCAAGTCTCCGCAGACTATCGACGACAGAGGGGCTTCAACAGCCAGCTCGAAGCGTTACATGGCAAAAGACGACTTCTCGAATTGCAGAGTTGTCGAAGCAAAAGGCATCTAAGCAAGAAGAAATTGATGCCATAGATCGAGACAATGCCTCCATAAAGGCGCAAATCGAAGAGCTGGAGGCCAAGATGAATGCCAATACTAAGCGCAAGGAGGAGCTTCTCTCGACTGTTTCAGACACCGAGAGTCAAGCTGAAGTTACGCAAGGCCTAGAGTTTGCTGAGAAAGCCCAAGCCTTCGATGACCAAATTGCCAAGCTTGCCCAGGCGAATGCCTTGTGCAACAAAAGACTAGAGTTGCAGCAGGCCAAGTACCTTCGACTCAAAGATTCTATCCCCTTCTGATTGACTCAGCCCTTTAACCATGTATTGTAATCTGTATTTGACAATGTCGCCATTTTGGATAATTTATAAAATTTTCCATTTTGGCTTATTTATGGTTAATTTAGTCATTACTTGCTATTTATTTTGACCTCTTGGAGCATAGGTTTATACTTTTTCAAATATTTGCCATTTACTCTCAAGAGTCTTTTATCTTCACCTAACTCTTCGACTTCATAAGCTCCACCAGAAAAAGTTTGGATAATTCTGAATGGTCCTTCCCATTTGGGTGACCATTTTCCCATGCTTCGATCCCTTCGATCCATGGGAAGAATCACCTTCCAAACTAATTCTCCAGGCGAGAATGCCTTAGGTTTCACTTTTTTATAGTAAGAGTCTTCTACTCTTTTCTTCTGAATCCTTAGTAGGTCGAGAGCGCGCAGTCTTTCTTCGTCTAAATCTATTAGTTCGTCTAACATCATATCCCAATAAACTTCAGAGGGGATATCATGGTGTCTCTGAACCCTTGCAGATTGAAGACAAATTTCCGCTGGCAACACTGCGTCATGACCAAAAGTTAGCCTATATGGTGTTGTACCTATGGCTTCTTTTGGGGACGTTCGACAGGCCCACAAGATCTGGTCTAACGTCTTATGCCAATTTTTTGGCTTCTTCCCAACATGCTTTTTTATCAAGCCAATCACTATTTTGTTCGCTGCTTCGACTTGACCGTTTTCCTGTGCATAATAAGGCGTTGATGTTAGGAGTTTAAAGCCTATTTCCTGAGTGAATTCCTGCATCTTTCGTCCGGTGAAAACTGATCCTTGATCAGTAGTTATAGTTTCAGGGATTCCAAATCTAAAGATAATGTTCTTTTGAATAAATTCAATGACATTTTCTTGGTCTACATTGACTAAAGGAATAGCTTCGATCCACTTAGTAAAATAATCAATGCCTACCAATATATACTTCTGGCTCTTTGATGATGCTGGTCGAATCTCTCCAATAAGGTCCAACGCCCATCCTCTAAAGGGCCAAGGTTTCACTATCGAGTGAAGTTCGCTTGCTGGTACATGCTGGATGCCTGTATGGACCTGACATTCTTGGCAACCCTTGGCGAACTCGACACAATCTTTCAACATGGTGGGCCAGTATAGTCCTTGTCGAAACAACAACCATTTCATCTTATGGCCTACTTGGTGAGCCCCACATGCTCCAGCGTGCGTATTCGAGAGGGCTATGTATGCTTCAGTTTCACTTAAGCACTTTAGCAATACCCTTTCAGGCGTCTTTTTAAATAACTCATTACCCATGAGCACGTAACTCAACGCCCTATATTTTGTTTTTCGTTTTGTCGAAGCTGCTGGATTTTGTAGATAATCCACAATGGGTTTCCTCCAATCTTGCTCTGACAATTTGTCTATGAACGAAATTTCGAAGTTCCTTTGATCAGCATACCCTAGTCTTGTCGATTCCAAGTCTGTTGGTGACAGACAAGTTGCTTTTATATTTTCCCGAACTTCGATTGCTCTTTGTAATCTCGTTTTTGAAATTTTGTACCCAGATGCAATTTGTGCCAAATCGTTGGCTATTTGATTTTCCAACCTGGGTATGTGTCGAATGTTGATCATTTCGAATTTTTTCAATAAACAATTTGCTATCACAAAGTACATAATGAGATTTTCTCTTATGCATTTATATTCTTTTGTGACTTGCTTAATGACTAACTCTGAGTCTCCCATTATTTCGACTCGAGTTGCCCCCAATTCCAACAATATTTCAAGGCCAGTAATTAGAGCTTCATACCCAGCCTCATTGTTCGAACAAGTACCTGATATCTTGTACTTGAATGTTGTTGGAATTTTTTCTGGAGAAATAATCAAGACTCCTACTCCTGTTCCATCTTTATGGCTGGAACCATCGAAGTAGAATTTCCAAGGCTCTATCTCCACATAATTTATATTCTCAACTTGAATTGAGTGGTCGACTATAAAGTCTACCACCACTTGTCCTTTCACTGCCTTAAGAGGCATAAAGGTTAAGGAGTATTCAGTTAAAGCTAGTGCCCACTTGCCAATTCGACTGTGCAGGATGGGTTTCGACAACATGTACTTGAAAACATCAAAATGAGACGAAACATACACATCAACTGGTTTTATATATTGTTTGAGCTTTGTACAAGAGAAATACAGACATAGACACAATTTTTCAACTTCGCTATATCTAGTTTCTGCATCGTTCAAAACTCTACTAAGATAGTAAATGGGTCTTTCGACTCCATTTTCATCTTCTTGGGCTAACATGCTTCCCAAAGTTTTGTCGGATGCAGCTATGTACAATCTCATACTCCTGTTGCTGCAAGGAGGCACCAAAATAGGTGGCTTTGTGAGATACCCTTTGATTTTGTCGAAGGCTTCTTGTTGCTCTTGCCCCCATTCGAATCTTTCTTTGTTCAATCGAAGTAAGGGTGAAAAGGCTTGAGCTTTCCCACTTAGGTTAGATATGAATCTCCTTAAGAAATTTATCTTGCCCAGCAGAGATTGCAATTCCTTTTTGTTCGCTGGCGCTTTCGCTTCCAGAATTGCCTTCGTCTTGTTCTGGTTGATTTTGATTCCTTTCTTGTGGACAACGAAGCCTAAGAAATCTCCAGCTTTCACACAGAATGCACACTTCAAAGGGTTCATCTTCAGACCGTGTTATCTCATTCTTTCAAATGATTGTCGAAGGTGGTCTATGTGGTTCTTCCTGGAAACAGATTTTATAACAATGTCATCAATATATACTTGCATAAAAGTGTTAATAAAATCATGGAAGATAGAATTAATTTCTCACTGATATGTCGCCCCAGCATTCTTTAGGCCAAAAGGCATCACTACCCATTCGTAAGTGCCTAAAGCCCCAGGGCATCGAAAAGCTGTTTTCGACACATCTTCTTCAGCAATGAATATTTGATTATATACTGAATAACCGTCGAGCATACTCAGGTACTCATAGCCAGCGGCATAATCGACTAGCATTTCTGCCACAGGCATAGGATATTCATCTTTGGGTGTAGCAGCATTCAAATCTTTGAAATCTATGCACACCCTCAATGTACCATTTTTCTTAATCACTGGCACAATGTTTGCAATCCATTCGACATACCTCGTAACGCGTATGAATTTGCACTTCAGCAGTCTTTCGACTTCCGTTTTGATCTTCGACAGTATTTCTGGAGCGAAGCGTCTTGGACTTTGCTTGATTGGCTTCTTCCCAGGTTTGATTGGCAACTGAAGTTCCACCAATCCTCTGTCGAGACCAGGCATTTCGTCGTAATCCCATGCAAAACAGTCCTTGAACTCTTTTAACAAATGGATTACTTCCAACCTGAGTTCTGGGTCAATTTTTGCGCTAATGTAAGTTGGCTTTTTCTCTAACCCTTCGCCCAAGTTGATTTCTTCTAAAGGATCCTGCGCTAACATTTTGATGTTGTTCGCTAAGGGGTCCTTTTCGAATCCCAAAGGCTCATCGTCGTAGATGGCGTCGAGCCTTTGTTCCTGCATCCCTTCTGGCATGATATCAGGAGGTTCCGGAACAAAGTCCTTTCCAGGACCTGCAGGAGGTAACTCTTGATCATTGGCCTGTGTGGCCATATATTTTACTTCGGCTTCGAGAGCCGTTATCATCCTTGTTACGGCTACGTAAGCCGAAATTCGCTGCAAAGATTGTGACTCAGTCATTGTCACTGAATTCACTTCCCCAACCAGTTGGTTGGATATCACTTAACCCACTAAAGTCAATGTGGGACAAGTCTTCTCTGTCCCATTGAAAACCATGCTCCGGGTGCAGGTATAGGGAACAAAAAGTATTTGGCACTGGCGCCAAGTCGAAGTCAGGTGTTGGGCATGGCCCAATGTGAGCCAAGTTCTTGTCGAAGTCTGCCAGCCCTAGGTGATTTACTTCGCCCAGGTAATAACTTTGGTCCGCTTCTATGTTTTCGACCATTCCATCAGGACGCCATAGTAGTAACCTCTGGTGCATTGATGATGGTACAACTCCAACACCATGAATCCATTCACGGCCCAACAAAAGATTATAGTTAGGTTTGGCCGATATGACCATAAACATAGTTGGTCGAAGGATAGATCCCACCTTGATGTCCAGTTGGATCACACCCATAGTGGTCCCTATGCCGCCTTCATAATTCGACAGGACCATGTTGTGAGGCTTGATGTTCTCATCACTTTTGCCTATTTTTCTTAGCATAAAGTGAGGGATGATTTTGATGGTTGCCCCACAATCTACCAAGATCTTATTTACTGTGGTTTCTTCGAGTTTAGCCCTTATAAATAAAGGCTTAAGGTGATTTTTCATCGCCTCTATAGGAGGTTCGAAGAACCCATTCTTCTCTTCAGTAGCGCCATTATCCATGACGAAATAGCACACTGGCCTATGCTTGGCCATTTCTTGCTCCACTTCCCAATCGCTTGTTTCGACCTCCACCTGGCGGTTGAACTCCCTTGGCAAAACTGAGACTATGTTCAACATGATATCTAAGGTGTCATCAGACTCAGAACCATCTTCGTTATCAACTTCACCCTGGTTAGGCCAAACTAGCCTATTGGTTACTGGTTGTCTTTCCAGAGGCTTCCTCTGCTTTCTGTGAGGAACATTTGAACTGGATTCTGCCTTTGGTTCATTAGCAGCTTCCCTCTCAGCTTTTCGTCGCCTCTGGTATCTCCTCCATTGAGATCGAGACATGGGATTCTTCCCTTTGTAGTTGCTTGACACCTGGGTCACTTTAGGGGTAGCAACCTGAGGCTCTTTCTTATGTGTTAAAGATGAACCTCTTGGCACTTCGAAGGAGTGCCATCTTTCCTCGCTTGGTCTCTTTCGACCAGATGTTTTGTACCATGTATCTACTGGCACATTAGTCGGAGGCCTGAAAGTCAGTGGCCTCTTTTCTTGATTTGAACCCCTTTGGGAGGCTCTTCTGGGGTCATGTCGAGTATCAACACTTTCCCTTTTTCTATTTGCTGCTCTTACACCTTGAATATGTTCAGCAGCTTTTTTGTCGAAGATTGAACTACATCGAGGACACAGCATCACTTCTAACTTCTTTTTCTGGCATCTTTGCAGGAAATCTGCCAGATTTTCATTTTCCCGAGGGAAAGCAGTTTTGTTGGCTTGTTCTTGCCTCATGGCGTCCTCTGATGCTTTTGGTTCAGAGACTTCGACCATGTTGACATTCATGGTGTCTTTGGTGGCAAGAGTCAACTGCTTCATCTGAATCTCCAAGTCCTCTGTCTGGCCTTGAACTGCAACCAAGTGAGAACTGGGTTTTGTTCCAGATTTTTGGGCTCCAACTGTCTCCAGCTTTGGGCTTTCGACCGCCTTTTGGATCGCTTCAATTGTCTTTCTGGATAGATTCCCATAAAAACTGCCAAAGATTGGCATGTTGACATGGTCCTTTGTGACTTCGACCATTGTGATTCCTGGCCTCTTCGACTGGATTCTGGATGCCTCGATCACGTTCACCTCTGAAGGTTCAGCATAATGGGCTTCAGCCTGCAAAGGGTTGGAGTCCACAGTCATGGGGGTCTTGTCAGCAAACTTCAACCTCCCTTCTTCGATAGCGTCTTGCACAAGATTCCTGAAAAGAAAACATTGAGACGTTTTATGGCCCAGAAAATTATGATATTTACAAAAGCCTATTTTCTTTCTTTGATCAAGAGGGGGCACTTTTACCCCTGGGGGTACTATCATTTGGCCAGCTTTTACAAGTAAGTCAAATATTTCATCACATTTTGTAATATCAAAACTATAAGTCTTTTTGGGGAACCTATCGTTGGTCCTTTCTGGACCAGTGGGATTTTTTCCACTTGAGGGTACTAACAGTTTGCAAGAGTATGGTGGCCCTTGTTTCAGTTCCGCTAAATCGACCTCGCCTTCTTCGACGGTTATAGTTTCGTCGAAGGTTTCTGGATCTTCGTCATCCATCTCGACATACGCTATCCTCTCTCTTTTATGAGTTTCCGTTGCCTTGGTTTTTTCAGCTTTAAGGCGTTCAACCTGTCGAACTCTATCAGCCAATTGGGCCATGTCTCTCAGGTATTGAGTGTCTAACTTCTTCCTAATGGAATAATCTAAGCCGCCTGCGGCTATTTCGACTAACTCATGTTCTGGCACTTGCGTAAAGCATCTTGCTTTGAGCAACCTAAACCTATTTAGATATTCGTCTATAGGTTCGGTGAAACGTCTCTTTACACTGGCCAATTCTTTCAGGCTTATCTTGGTTTGTCCCATGTAGAATTGCTCATGGAACAATCTCTCCAACTGGGTCCAATGATGGATTGAATTGGGGGGGAGAGTTGTGAACCAAGTAAACGCATTCTTTGTTAAAGAACTTGGGAAGTACTTAATCCTCAGGTTTTCGTTGTTTGAAATATCTCCCGCTTCGATCAAGTATCTCGCCATATGTTCGACAGTAGATTCTGTCGTGTCCCCTGAGAATTTAGTGAACTTAGGGACTTTACATCTGGGAGGTAAGTCTGTTTGTAACACGTATTCTGACAGTGGGGATGTGAAGTTGGGCCTACGAAATCCCATGTTCATCCCATTTTATGTCATGATTCTTTCGATCATGGCTGCCAGATTATTTTCCAAACCCATGTTTTGGTATTGGATGTGCTGAACCACTTCGTCAGCATTTTGGTTTATGTTAACTAACCTTACCTCTGGGGCTATAACCCTAGGTTCTTCGACAGGCTGCTCCAATTGTTCCCTAAAGTTTTCTTCGACAGGCTGCTGGACTTGGTTAATAGTGGTTTCTTCCTCTAAGAGTATACCTTGGTTTCCCCTTATTTGCGCCCTTTGGGGCTGTCGAATAGGTTGGGGTACTCCAAAGAAATCAGCCAAACGCGTCATTTACGCTGTCATATGCTGATTCGATTGGGTGGTGTTTTGTATCAGAGGATTCAGCACTGTACTTAAAGTTTGTGCCAACATTTGAACCATATCATGGTTGCTTTCGTCCATTTGTTGCCTCAAGACTGCTGTCGAGGCATTTGTAAGGCCATGTGCTACTTGGGACGTTCCTCCTAAGAGTTGGGTCCTATTTCTGTTCGCCATACCTACTCCAGAACCTTGGAGTGGCGAAGAGGCACTCACTAAAGGGTCTGAAAAAGTGGACGCAGCGTTCGTCAGGCTAGCCAATTCAGAAGTTGGCATGCCATAGAGTGGTTCTCGATTTTGACCGCCTGTCATAAATCCTGGGGGAACATAAGGCCTGGTGCCTAGATTTCCCCTTGGTGGGGGAGTTCCCAAAGGCACTCTGGGGCCAGTGAACGGAGGTAATGGCCCCGTCGTTGTGACCGTTACTGCTGGTGTTGAACCAGCGGTTATCGCTTCACTTACGGTTGGGATAACCGTTGTTCCCACATTCGTTTGTGGGATTTCGTTATTGTTTGGCGGATTCGCCATCGCTTCTCTTCTTCTGGCAGTATTGGTATTGTTAGTGTATATTTTACCACTTCTCAATAACATGCAATACTTCTCGAAAAAGATGATATTCTGTGTAAAAAGGTTAAACTTCAAAATCAACACACTGTCCCACCAGGTGTGCCAATTTGTTTACCGTGGGAATTGGTAAACAACCGCTGATCTTCTAAAAGGTTACTTATTTGGTGACTCGCAGGATCGATCAGATTGATCCTAAGACATGGTTGATTTTGGGGTTTTGACTAAGTTTAATAATGATTAAATGACAAGAAAATAAAGAAGCTTTATGTAAATTGCATGAAGAAGAAAACTTGATAGAATAAAGAAAGGCTTGAAATGAAAGGCTTCGACTGGAAAAGTAAAGGGGAAAGCAAGTAAAGTTTCTGGAAAATAAATGACTTTGATTAATAAAGTGGTGTTTCACACATACATTCTCAACAATTCTTTCTCTCACGCTGGGTACTCGAATCTATATGAGTGACTTGTATATAATTGTGAACACACGCGAAAAACTGCATGAACTACTAATATTTATACTAAACACATCCCAAATAACCGTCGGGCAGTTACGCTGCTTCGAGATGACTCCACTTGGCACGTTCACAGCGTTCGACGCCCCAGATTTTGGCACGTTGCACTAGGTAACCGCTGGGAACCGTTTTCCCTCCAAACGTTTGAATCTCAAACCGTTCCACTCTGAGCAATCGAACGCCTTCGTCGAGAAGCACCTTCGACGTCGAAGGCAACAAGATTCTCCCTTGGAAGAAATTCTCTAAGTACATTGCCATCTTCTGATGAGCATTTCGACAGAACCAGCTGGTCTAAACCATTCTTCAGCTTTAATGGCTTATATTAATAAAAACAAGGGTGTCGAATTTAGGAGCCAACACATGGCATCGCCGGTTTCATAATATGCATGATATTCATATCTTGATTTTCGTTTTGCTTTAACATGTATTAACACTACTAATTGTTCCTGAGTTTTATTAGCACAGATTTGGATCATCATCATGACCCCATGCAGTCAGAATCATAGAGCACCATGTTCTTAATGGCCCAGCTTGATTGCTTCATAACTCAAAAACCATGGGTTTTTAGATCAAAATAGCCTTGCCATTAGATTCGCAGCCCTTTATTTAGGGGGGTAGGATTTTTTTGGATGCTTTAAATTTGTAGGTTTTGAACAATATAGGTCACCAGAGAAGATGACCGGGGCTAGGGCTATGGCGCCTCTCCGGTCAATATATTCTGATTTATATTATATATCCATTGCTTCATTTATATTAACAGATGTAAAGCTGCCCCAGCGGTAGAAGCGTGCAGGTTAGAGCGTTATGGTACTAGGGCACGGGTTTGATCCCTGCCCCTGGTATTTTATTTTTCATATCTTTGTTCTATTGCCGATTCACCATAGCAAGCCTTCGCAAGCCCATCGTGCACCCTCATCTCATCATCATCAGATCTGGTCATCATAGTTGACCAAAGGGCTAGGTGTCCCAGATTTACACGCCTATGATGAACCCTCAATGGAGAGCCATATTGAATCTGTTACAAGCGCATGGGCTTGCTGTTTGGTCCTAGCAAATTGCTTCTCCGCATCCCCGGATTTACTTCTTCCAGGCCCAATCTTTTCTTTTACTCTTTATATTTTCTTTTTTTTTTACTTTTATTTATTCATTTAATTAAAATACAACAAATTTAATTTATTTTTAAAAAAATATATAATAATTAGACTTAGGTCTTTTTCTTAATTAATTTGTATTAAAAATAATTAGACATTAGATTTTTTTATATAATTAACTTATTTTCCTAAAAAAGAGAAATTAGAAATAATTAGGTTTTAATTATTTTATCACCACTTAATTTTTTTCCATAAATCAAATCTTTTTCTATTAAAAAATCACAAATAAATTTCTTTTCCCGTTTTTCTTTATTGTACGATCTTTGCGAACTTTTATTTCTTTCGCATTAGTTTTTCTCAATTATGTATTTGCTACAGTATGTAATACTTTATGAGGGTTTACTTTCTTTTTTTCCCAGTTTTATGGTTTTGTACCCCCTTTCCAGAAGCCTTGTAATAGTTTAGGTTTACTTTCCGCACCTTTACTCTCTGCAGTTTATTGCTTTCCTTATAACTGCTAGTAATTAGGGTACGTATGGCAAGATTTAAAATCAACCATTAGATAACCCTAATCAAGATTAAATAATTGAGTTGAATCATTTTTAACACAATCACCTCTAGGGTAACCTCACTTGTTGCCTCGAAAAATAGTTATGTCCATCGAATGTGGGGACGCTTTGGAAAAGACCCTTGTTTAAAAAGATCATAGTCTCTCGATGAACCTCACGATGTTGCCTGCGGTAAACGATCTTAGTCCCTTACGATAAATTTCTAAAGCACCCCTACGAGTTTCCTTTATGGATGTACAATGACCCTCGCATGTCCCTTCACATCTTACGATAGGGCTTCCTACTAACTAATGGTAGGATAACACTATCTAAGGAGGAGGAAAATAACACGAAATACTTTTGAGTAGGTAGATTGCTCGTAATTTCTTGCTCACTGTTGTACCCCAAAATTTGCCCTCCCATATTCTTCAAGAATTGCAAAGTCAAAGCTTCAAAATCTCCCCAAGGGTTGCACAGTTCAAGGGTCTCCTAACAGTCAAAAATTAGGGTTTTGGTTCTGACAAAGAAAATGAAGTTTCCAAGGGTCCAATCAAGTCCCACATGCCTACAAACATGGTCAAGCATCTTCATACCAAGTTTCAAGACTTACAGCACAAAATTGCACAGTCAAAAACCCTAATTACACTACAGTCAACTGTAGGGGCAAAATGGTCATTTGACAGTCAAAAGTCCAAATTTTTGGCCAACATCTCATTTTGAAGCCACAAACATCATTTTATCAATGCTAGATCATGATTCTCAAAGCTTGGCTCAAAAGTCATCAAGATGCAAAAGTTTCCATATTTGGACAGTTGAAAAAGTCAACTGTAACTTGACCAGGGCATAACTTTCACATGGATTATCATAAAAATTCCATCCAAAGCTCATTTTGAAGAGAAAGACATTTCCTACAACTCCTCTTCACATTTCAAGTCCAAGAAATGCTCTCACAAAAAGTTATCAATTTCAACATTATAGGTCATTTTCAAAAGTCAACAAAAAGGGACTTTAAGTCAAAGGCCATAACTTGAGATTGGTAAATAAAAATGACATGGGACCAAAGTCATTGGTTAGAGGACTCAAAGACCTTTCCAAAATGTCCAAGAACATGAGCAAAGCTTAAAAATTGAGCAAGTTATGCCTTGTGGAAGTTGGGAAATTTTTGGATATTTTGAAAAGTCAACATTGCTTCAAATAAACTAAAAATGCTAATGGGCCTCTTTTTCTTCCACAATTCATCATCCAAGGCATGTGAACGACCATTTGGCCCAAAGGGAAGTTTTTTACCATTTTTATTTATTTATTTGGATTTTTAATTATTAATAATTCATTTAATTAAAATAAATAGGTGAAAAATACTAAAGCTAATGTTTTAAATCTTTTTGTGCATAAAATATCTCCAAGATTTCGTGCAAATCAGGTTAGGAAAGAATCAAAGGTAATTGGATATGATTGAGACCAAATATGGTTGAAAAAGATTGAAAACATTATGCATGAAAATAAAATCTTACATACATCAATTCCTTGATTCCTTGGACAAGAAAACCTACCCTAATCATTCACATATAAGTATTCATGCAAACCCTAATGCCAAGGAGCTCCCAGCTGCGCAGAAACTCAAGAACCAAAGTTGAATTTTTTGTCAAAAAATTGGAAACTGAAAACTAGGTTTTAGCACGATTCAGAATAAGAGACCAATTGCAAAAGCTTCCTCGTGCATTACTGAAGCTAACTGGATAATTTTCCAACCCTTACACGCCCAGAATTGGTACAGGGAGTTCAAACTGTTTTAAATTATGTGCATAATCGTGTTTTAATATTTAGGCATTTTCATTGCATTTCTTTGATGGATTCATACTAATTGATGTATTCTGAAGCTAACCACATATTTCAATTGAGTTTTTATGCATTATTGGAGATTTCAACATTGAAATAGGTTAGGGTTGCAGAACTTTCAAATTGGGCGTTTATGCATATGGTAAAATTGGAACACCTCAATGCCATGACCAAACTCAGCGTGCTTGGATGAAAACAACAGAACCCTCGCGCCTAATTTATGTGGCCATATGGCCTAATCGTTATTTTTGAAACAAGCATGTTTTGAGGGGGTTCAAAACCCCCGCTAACCATCTCTTATTTTCAGGAAATAAACAAACGAGGAAGACGATGACTCTGTGGCAAGCTGTGAGTGGTTGGTTTGAATTTTCGCGCTAGAATTCCACTAACCCTTATTTTCGCTTATGTTATTTGTGTATTATTTTATATACAAAGCGCACTAAGAGCTCCAGTGGTAGGCGTGTACATTGGTAAACCACAGGACCTGGGTTCGATCCCAGGTCCCCACTCTCTTTCAATATTTTTTCTATAAATCTAATCCCATGCAGATTATGCCTTGAAAACCACCATGCATCTCTCATATCCAGCTTGCCACTTGGCCAATCATACCAATCCAAGGGACCAGATCTGAAGACCATGGTGAACCTCAGTCAACACACATGCGCGCTAGCTGAAAAGTCAATCAGGCCAGAAGTTAATGGGCCTGAAATACTGGGTTATACCTCTCAATTGGGGACATACCCCCCCTAGGTTTGCAATCTTTTATATTTTCTTCATTATTCTATTTATTTCAATTATTGTTTTTTTAATTAATTCCTTTAATTTAATATTTTCACAAAAAATATAAAAACAATATAAAATCAGAAAAAGACAAAAAATAAGTATTTTTATTTAATATTATTTTTTTGTAAATAAATAACATTAATTGATTTTAGTTTTAATTTAGGTTTAAATCTTAATATTTTTCTAATAAACTTAAAATTGGTAGAACTAGGGTTTTAATTAATTTTTATCCTTTTCCTTTTCTTTTCACTAATAATTAAATATTATTTATTTTTATAAATCAAATTGCATGTAAATAATTAATTTAATTTTAGGTTTAAATTTTAATATGTTTTCTTAATAAATTAAAAAATAGCTAGAATTAGGGTTAATATTTTAATTTCAATTAATCTTTCTCATTAAAACCATAAATGCAAAAGATCTCAAAAAAATAATTTCTTTTTTTTTTCTTTTTTTAATTTCATTAATTTAACAATTTAATTTAATTTCGTTAAAAAAGGGTCCAACGCCCTCGCTTCTAATTTTAATTTAATTCGCGCGTATTTATTTCCTTCTTTTAAATATTTATGTAATTCTTCCAAAGCCATGTAACTCGGACATTTTATATTTCTCGCACTTTAGTTCTTTATTTTTTGTCAAATCGGGTCCTGGATTTTAATTTGGCGATGTGGACCCGCGCCTTTGTAATAGTTTAGGAACTTTAATTTCCGCAACTTTTTTAACTGTTAATAATTGCATGCAAGAATGAATGTCTAAATAAAAACAAACGCATAGATCACCTTGACATGAATAAGACAAAATAACTGAACATGACACACAAATCACACATCACCCCTAGGGTACGCCTCACTGTTGCCTTGCCTCGAAAGGTGATCGTCGAGTAGAGGATGTCTTAGTAAGTCCTCATGATCCGGGAACCTGGCATGAGGGTAGCTTCTAAGGTGTCTTCCCATTGCTCTGGTGATCACCATGTCCCGAACCTTCGAATTGACCCGAACACCTCCAACGGTGGTGCTACCTACCTCTCAATGATGGGATGACACTACTTTAAAGGACATTTACACAGACGAATTCCTTAGGGTAGGTAGACGACTCTAGATACTTGCTCTAATTTCAAAAACAAATCAAAAAATACTTTTCACACCAACACACTTTTCAAAAAGCTTTCGAAAGCAATTTTTCAAACACTCTTGAGGACCGATACAAGAGTCGAACTGGAATTTTCAAAGAAACTTTTTAAAACCCACAATTGAAAAGCAAACAAACCACTTTTGAAAACACAATGAGCAAGTATCTAAGAGCCCATGGATAACCATGGATAGAAAGGGTGCTAACACCTTCCCTTTCTATAACCTACCTCCCAAACCGAGAGCAATCTCTATAAGGAATTTTTCTGTGCTTTTGTCCTTTCCATTTGGAGAAAATAAAAGACGGTGGCGACTCTTGCTTCCGCGACATTTCGCGAACCAGCATTAAACAGTCAGTTCCAGATCCACCGATCACAGAACTGGCGACTCTGCTGGGGACTCTTATAAAGTGAGGTGTACCTTAGGACTAAGATCACTGTTTTCAATTGCTTTCTTTGCTTGCTTTAAATTGTGGGACTGTCTTGGGAGTTCTATAGATCCTAACCCGGATCTGGGGATACCTTCTTAGAAAGTAGCAACAAGGCTGTGAGGGAACTGTGCGGGGTATACCGACATGGTTGAAACAGTCTGCTACGTTGATGTGGCACTTTGGTGTGTACTGGTAACCCTTGAGTTCAGTCAAGGAGAGTACGGGGCCTCCGCGTGGTGTCGTGAAGCATCAACAGACCTTAGGAACCTTAATTGAACTATCTTGGCCTCTTTAGGGTAGTGAGATAACTGACTTTGGTGCAGTCCGAGGTTGGTTGATACTCGATACTACACTCAATTGAGGGTTGTTTTCTTGGAATATTTCGGTCGCCAGTTCAGTGGCTAAATCGAAACGATGAACAATGAAAGCAATCCAATGATATTGGGACCCTTAGAACCCAGTTACTTCTAATAGGACAGGTTGAACCCACCAACTTCAAGAGGGTAATACCCAGACCCCATGCTGGCCTAAACTCTAAGGGCTCTCTTGTGTGACTTGTGTGCCTTCGTACTTGACTACTTGCATGCTTTATCTGACACATGAACTACTTGCAGGTTTTGTTTTAGTCCTTAATTGGGACCCATAACAGGGTTTACTAAGTTTCTTGCAGGTTTTATTTAGTCCTTAATTAGGACTCAAAACAAGGCTTACCGAGTTTCTTGCAGGTTTTGTTTTAGTCCTTAATTGGGACTCATGACAGGTTTTACTTGAGTTTCTTGCAAGTTTTGGTTTGCAGTCCTTAATTGGGACTCATAACGGGGTTACTTACATTACCCCATGCATAACATAACATCATGCCATTGCATACATCCTAACCCATTTCAAGGATCTCAAGGGCTTGTGATGCAGGTCATGGTGAATCAACTATCCCAGCAAGGGGCAAAGAGGATTTATTTTCTTCTAGCCAAGGTTGTCAGGGGCTATGACCCACTTGATATGGTGAGCTCTGACTCTTGAAGAAGGTTCCCCTAACCAAGGTTGTTTGGAAATCAAAACCAGACATGATGACTAAAGTTAGAGGCTATGACCCACTGGATATGGTGAGCCTTTGACCCTTGAAGAAGGACTCTCTACAAGAGGAAGTTCCTTCCATCAAGCCACCGGATTCAAATTTTAACAAATTTCTTGTTTACCCTGTGAGGTCCTTGAAAACATCGCATGCATATCATACATATCATTGCATTGCAGGTACTCTTGTTGCAGGTCACTTACCCATCTGCGCTGTTTATTTCAGCAATGGCTTCCCAACAAGATAACCAGGACCTTCACACTCAAGAGACTCAGTTCAAGGAGATCTTCCTAAGCCTATCCAAGGGGAAGGAAGAGTTGAGGACACTCCTCATGGGGAATCTGATCAGAAAGAGTCCTGAAGATGACAAGGACGAGCAGCTGAAACGTCTACAAGCTGAGGTAGACACGTTGAAAACCCAGATGCTGGGGCAAAGGGCCCTCATTCAAGGTTTAGCTCGGGAGCAAGGAGAGCTGAGGTCCATGATCAGTCAGATTCCTCAAGGCATGAAGCAACCAGCCCAAATCAGGGACCAGGTCATGGACCAGCTTCCAAGAGGGCAAAGGTCGGATCCAATGAATAGACCTCTCCGAGTTGCTACTACTTCACAAGTCCAACAACGACCTCGCCAAGAACAGCGGGTTGATCAGAACAGGTCGGACGAGCCTAAGAGACAATTCACCAACATCAACATGCCATGGTCCCGAGCTTTGCAGCACATGTTAAGGATGAACCTGATTGCGGTGATCAACCCTCCTGCAAATCCAAAGACTTCCTCTCCAAATTACAACCCAAAAGCAAGGTGCGCTTACCATTCTGGTAGCCCGGGGCATGATACTGAGGATTGTTGGGCACTGAAGTACAAGATTCAGAACATGATCGATGCTAAAGAGATCGAGTTCGAGCCCGCCGAGACTCCCAACGTGATCACTGCTCCCTTGCCAAAACATGGCTAGGATTGAGAAATTTTTGTTCATTAGAATCTTTCAAGTTGTAATTTTCTTTTGATTGTTCAAACATTTGCTCATATTAAACTTTGTTACTTCATTAATGCATTGCATATGTCTGTTTTGAAGCAATATATTCGTATTCACTATATGCAAATTATTTTCATATTTTTTCTGATGTCAACTCTCGATTAATAATTCTAAGCCTCTTGAGGGAGGATGACGAAAACGATACCATAATCTACAGTATGCTTTTGAACAGACCCCGCTGATGAGGTACAGGCATTGTTTCAATCCCTAAACACTGGAGTTATAAGGATGATAATCCCTCGTCAACCCCTCTGAGCCAAAGAAGTAGGAGTTTTTCTTTTCAAAATTTAAAACCCTTAATCATAACCTGGGGCAGGGTAGTCTCTCAGTTGATCCAAGTGCATAACGAATGGCACCAAAAAGATCCTTACAAAACAAATAAAGATAGTGATGGTTCCGAATGATCAATAAAGAAAGGCAGTCATTATCTTTCAAAATAAAAAACCCATTAAGTCAAAACCCATGAAGGAGACTTATAAAACTGGGGCATCCCGCTGACTGTAATTCCAAAAAAAGGAAACAGTTCAGGCAAAAAAAGAAAGGGATAACAAAAATCAGACAAGAAAGAGGTCCTACCAACCCTCAACAAAGAAAAAAAGAAATGACTGCCTATTCAAAATAAGTTATCAACATCCGAATCATCACCGGAAAATCAGAGCAAAGACTCGAACAAGGTCTAACGTATGATCAACTGAGTTTAGGTTTGGAGAACATCACGAAGAGAGGGTGGGTACAAATAAAATTTGAGCCTTTATCCTTTGTTTCTTAAACCGTGAACCAGGCCACGTTATAACCCTTAAAAGTCCTAGCTGAAGCATGGGTTAGTTCGAAAGCATACTGTGACGAAAGGTATCCTGACTCCTTAAGGCTTACTATCAAGAAGGAGTTGACAGCACGTTTTACAAACATTCATTTGTTTTATGAAAAAATAATGCATTTTCAAAATCTTCAAAGACAGACATAAGCTTTGCGTTTTTAACATAACTTTGTTTGCATATGACTTTTTGTTTGAACAGCATGGAAATTCGCACGATGAATACCTAGTGGACAAAAGCACTTCCAATCAAGGGGAAGACATGATTATTGTCCATCATCTGGAGCAATTAAGTCAAGATTCGGAGAATCTCTCAAAGGCCAAATAGCCTGGGGCAAATCTTTGCCTGAGTCACTTGGGGCATTCCAGCAACAAATCTTGCCTGATTAAACACCTTCTGGTGGCATGACAAAAACACTTCTAACAAGGGGCAACTCCCTACATTCTGAAAGCATGGACATAGTCGAAAAATACTACGCATAATCAAAGACCCGCTAGGTTGACATACCTAGGCAAAAATTAGGGCTTCCCGGCGAACCAAAAGGGTTCGGGCAAAATGAAGGGATGAAATGAAAAAATCTGTACACCCGGCAAGTCGAAAACCTGAAAAGGCGGCTTGGGCAAAAATGGGTATCCCGGTGGACTGAAAACCTGAAAGGGCGGTCCAGGAAAAAGTTAGGGATCAAAGCGTACGACTATGTCCTGTCATCTTGTCACCTTCCTACCAGAAGAAGGTTGGTCCATCAACAACTATCAGCACCTCACGGGTCTTCCTCTCCCACATCAGAAATAGGGGCAATAAAGAGTTGTCTAAGCAATCTAATTGTTCTATCCTCCAAGGTACCAAAGTAGGTTCAGTTGAAAAACATAACCAGATATCTTAATTCCCCAGAGTGTGAACCAGCAAGTCAGTACACTCTCCTTAAAGCTACTATCAAACTTAAAGAAGTTGGGTATCCTCCAGCAAATCTCAACATTCCCCAGCAGCAATATACAGGCCTTCTTAACAAGCATCCCCGGCAGTCTTGACCTAAAGATTGTTCCCCGGCGGTATATCAAACATTCAATGGAGTCACTTCCCCGATACAGCTCAAACTTCCCCAGGAGAGTCCAATCTAGTTCCCCAGGAAAGTTGGAATCCATCTCCCTAAGCAGTAAGCTTACCCCCAGTAGATTCTGGAAGCTTATCCTCGCAGAGCACGAACGCGTCTCCCGGATTTATTCAAAGAAGTTATTTCCTTACAAGGATATAACTGGGTTATCCTCAGCCAAAAGCCACGGAAAGTGCGTCCTCGGCAAAGTCTTCTTACCCCCAGCGAAGTCTATTAACACTTCCAACGCAACAATGGTATCCCCAGCAAGTTATCTTCATCAAACTCAACAAAGTACCTCTCTCCCCACAGAGTATTGCTCCGCAGCAAGATCGTTAGAGTACTTTTCTCCCCGCAGAGTAATCCATTCGCCAAGTTCATTCCCCGACGGAGTTATCTTCTCCTACCGGTATTCTTGCAACTATCATCCCCAGCGGAGGCAAAAATCTATTCTTCAACCCCAGCCCAGGAGTTAACTGCCTGGCACCCGTCAAGGATTTATTTTCTTAGACAAAAATACATTCATGAACATTACATCTTCATACATTATAGCATGCATATGCATCATACTACACGAATCTCATCAATTTTGAGGACATCCTGAAATCATGCAGTTCATGCATCATGATCTTGCATGCAACTGGTGCTTTACCTTTTCAGGGAAGGTCAATACAAAGATGATTACTATCAACTATCACAACTCCTTCTAGATATAGTTCAGATGTGAACCAGATATGGCGACGTTCTGATACTTCTTCCAGATTTCCTTCTAGATATAGTTCAGATGTGAACCAGATATGGCGACGTTCTGATACTTCTTCCAGATTTCCTTCTAGATATAGTTCAGATGTAAACCAGATATGGTGACGTTCTGATACTTCTTCCAGATTCCCTTCTAGATATAGTTCAGATGTGAACCAGATATGGCAACGTTCTGATACTTTTCCAGATTTCCTTCTAGATATAGTTCAGATGTGAACCAGAAATGGCAACGTTCTGATACTTCTTCCAGACTCCTTCTAGATATAGTTCATATGTGAACCAGATATGGCGACGTTCTGATACTTCTTCCAGACTCCTTCTAGATATAGTTCAGATGTGAACCAGATATGGCGACGTTCTGATACTCTTTCCAGATTTCCTTCTAGATATAGTTCAGATGTGACCCAAGTATGGCAACGTTCTGATACTTCTTCCAGATTTCCTTCCAGATATAGTTCAGATGTGAACCAGATATGGCAACATTCTGATACTTCTTCCGGATTTCCTTCCAGATATAGTTCAGATGTGAACCAGATATGGTAACGTTCTGATACTTCTTCCGGATTTCCTTCCAGATATGGTTCGGATGTGACCCAGGCATGGCGACATTCTGACACTTATTCCAGTTGAAGACATTTCAAGACCTAGACCGGTTCAGTTAAATCGACCCTAAGATTTCTCTGTTTCTTATCCAGTCCAAGGCCTTCTCTAGTCCAGCTAAATCGACCCCAAACAGATTTTTCTGATGAAGACTCAGTAGAAGTTATCCAAGATTCTCTCAATGATTGCTATTGAGGTTGTAGTCGCCTATGGTTCTCTCCCCGATACTGCGGAGGTAGTAATCAACCCAAGATTCTCTCAATGATTGCTGTTGAGGTTGAAGTTATCCAAGATTCTCTCAATGATTGCTGTTGAGGTTGTAGTCGCCTATGGTTCTCTCCCCGATACTGTGGAGGTAGTAATCATCCCAAGATTCTCTCAATGATTGCTGTTGAGGTTGAAGTTATCCAAGATTCTCTCAATGATTGCTGTTGAGGTTGTAGTCGCCTATGGTTCTCTCCCCGATACTGCGGAGGTAGTAATCATCCCAAGATTCTCTCAGCATTCCTGTTGAGGTAGTAATCGTCCAAGGTTCTCTCACCGTTCCTGTTGAGGTAGTAACCATCCCTGGTTCATTCATCACCATTTGAAGCTCCAGATTCATCTCCTGTAACCAGTCAGGACACATCCATACAAAGAATCTGAAGACCAGCTCCTGTAACAGGCCAGGTACTCATTTTTCTTTTTGCAGGTACGCAAGTTCTCGCTAAGGAATCTCTTACGCGATCAACACCCAGATGGCATCTATAAGCCCATCCACCTTCCATCATCTCTCAGCATGGCATCTATAAGCCCATCATCCTATTCATCAATCTCCAAATGGCATCTATAAGCCCATTCCCATCATCACACTATTATGTGAGCGCAAATTTCTGGGCACTCTAGTGTTCAATCATCTTCCACCCTCGGATTACGAAAGGCACGTCAGCCAATCTGCATCCTCAGGTCTAAGAAGATTGAACAGGGGAAACTGTTGTACCCCAAAATTTGCCCTCCCATATTCTTCAAGAATTGCAAAGTCAAAGCTTCAAAATCTCCCCAAGGGTTGCACAGTTCAAGGGTCTCCTAACAGTAAAAAATTAGGGTTTTGGTTCTGACAAAGAAAATGAAGTTTCCAAGGGTCCAATCAAGTCCCACATGCCTACAAACATGGTCAAGCATCTTCATACCAAGTTTCAAGACTTACAGCACAAAATTGCACAGTCAAAAACCCTAATTGCACTACAGTCAACTGTAGGGGCAAAATGGTCATTTGACAGTCAAAAGTCCAAATTTTTGGCCAACATCTCATTTTGAAGCCACAAACATAATTTGAGCAATGCTTGATCATGATTCTCAAAGCTTGGCTCAAAAGTCATCAAGATGCAAAAGTTTCCATATTTGGACATTTGAAAAAGTCAACTGTAACTTGACCAGGGCATAACTTTCACATGGATTATCAGAAAAATTCCATCCAAAGCTCATTTTGAAGAGAAAGACATTTCCTACAACTCCTCTTCACACTTCAAGTCCAAGAAATGCTCTCACAAAAAGTTATCAATTTCAACATTATAGGTCATTTTCAAAAGTCAACAAAAAGGGACTTTAAGTCAAAGGCCATAACTTGAGATTGGTAAATCAAAATGACATGGGACCAAAGACATTGGTTAGAGGACTCAAATACCTTTCCAAAATGTCCAAGAACATGAGCAAAGCTTAACAATTGAGCAAGTTATGCCTTGTGGAAGTTGGGAAATTTTTGGATATTTTGAAAAGTCAACATTGCTTCAAATAACCTAAAAATGCTAATGGGCCTCTTTTTCTTCCACAATTCATCATCCAAGGCATGTGCACGACCATTTGGCCCAAAGGGAATTTTTTTACCATTTTTATTTATTTATTTGGATTTTTAATTATTAATAATTCATTTAATTAAAATAAATAGGTGAAAAATACTAAACCTAATGTTTTAAATCTTTTTGTGCATAAAATATCTCCAAGATTTCGTGCAAATCAGGTTAGGAAAGAATCAAAGGTAATTGGATATGATTGAGACCAAATATGCTTGAAAAAGATTGAAAACATTATGCATGAAAATCAAATCTTCCATACATCAATTCCTTGATTCCTTGGACAAGAAAACCTACCCTAATCATTCACATATAAGTATTCATGCAAACCCTAATGCCAAGGAGCTCCCAGCTGCGCAGAAACTCAAGAACCAAAGTTGATTTTTTTGTCAAAAAATTGGAAACTGAAAACTAGGTTTTAGCACGATTCAGAACAAGAGACCAATTGCAAAAGCTTCCTCGTGCATTACTGAAGCTAACTGGATAATTTTCCAACCCTTACACGCCCAGAATTGGTACAGGGAGTTCAAACTGTTTTAAATTATGTGCATAATCGTGTTTTTAATATTTAGGCATTTTCATTGCATTTCTTTGATGGATTCATACTAATTGATGTATTCTGAAGCTAACCACATATTTCAATTGAGTTTTTATGCATTATTGGAGATTTCACCATTGAAATAGGTTAGGGTTGCAGAACTTTCAAATTGGGCGTTTATGCATATGGTAAAATTGGAACACCTCAATGCCATGACCAAACTCAGCGTGCTTGGACAAAAACAACAGAACCCTCGCGCCTAATTTATGTGGCCATATGGCCTAATCGTTATTTTTGAAACAAGCATGTTTTGAGGGGGTTCAAAACCCCCGCTAACAATCTCTTATTTTCAGGAAATAAACAAACGAGGAAGACGATGACTCTGTGGCAAGCTGTGAGTGGTTGGTTTGAATTTTCACGCTAGAATTCCACTAACCCTTATTTTCGCTTATGTTATTTGTGTATTATTTTATATACAAAGCGCACTAAGAGCTCCAGTGGTAGGCGTGTACATTGGTAAACCACAGGACCTGGGTTCGATCCCAGGTCCCCACTCTCTTTCAATATTTTTTCTATAAATCTAATCCCATGCAGATTATGCCTTGAAGACCACCATGCATCTCTCAAATCCAGCTTGCCACTTGGCCAATCATACCAATCCAAGGGACCAGATCTGAAGACCATGGTGAACCTCGGTCAACACACATGCGCGCTAGCTGAAAAGTCAATCAGGCTAGAAGTTAATGGGCCTGAAATACTGGGTTATACCTCTCAATTGGGGACATACCCCCCCTAGGTTTGCAATCTTTTATATTTTCTTCATTATTCTATTTATTTCAATTATTGTTTTTTTAATTAATTCCTTTAATTTAATATTTTCACAAAAAATATAAAAACAATATAAAATCAGAAAAAGACAAAAAATAAGTATTTTTATTTAATATTATTTTTTTGTAAATAAATAACATTAATTGATTTTAGTTTTAATTTAGGTTTAAATCTTAATATTTTTCTAATAAACTTAAAATTGGTAGAACTAGGGTTTTAATTAATTTTTATCCTTTTCCTTTTCTTTTCACTAATAATTAAATATTATTTATTTTTATAAATCAAATTGCATGTAAATAATTAATTTAATTTTAGGTTTAAATTTTAATATGTTTTCTTAATAAATTAAAAAATAGCTAGAATTAGGGTTAATATTTTAATTTCAATTAATCTTTCTCATTAAAACCATAAATGCAAAAGATCTCAAAAAAATAATTTCTTTTTTTTTCTTTTTTTAATTTCATTAATTTAACAATTTAATTTAATTTCGTTAAAAAAGGGTCCAACGCCCTCGCTTCTAATTTTAATTTAATTCGCGCGTATTTATTTCCTTCTTTTAAATATTTATGTAATTCTCCCAAAGCCATGTAACTCGGACATTTTATATTTCTCGCACTTTAGTTCTTTATTTTTTGTCAAATCGGGTCCTGGATTTTAATTTGGCGATGTGGACCCGCGCCTTTGTAATAGTTTAGGAACTTTAATTTCCGCAACTTTTTTAACTGTTAATAATTGCATGCAAGAATGAATGTCTAAATAAAAACAAACGCATAGATCACCTTGACATGAATAAGACAAAATAACTGAACATGACACACAAATCACACACCACCCCTAGGGTACGCCTCACTGTTGCCTTGCCTCGAAAGGTGATCGTCGAGTAGAGGATGTCTTAGTAAGTCCTCATGATCCGGGAACCTGGCATGAGGGTAGCTTCTAAGGTGTCTTCCCATTGCTCTGGTGATCACCATGTCCTGAACCTTCGAATTGACCCGAACACCTCCAACGGTGTTGCTACCTACCTCTCAATGGTGGGATGGCACTACTTTAAAGGACATTTACACAGACGAATTCCTTAGGGTAGGTAGACGACTCTAGATACTTGCTCTAATTTCAAAAACAAATCAAAAAATACTTTTCACACCAACACACTTTTCAAAAAGCTTTCGAAAGCAATTTTTCAAACACTCTTGAGGACCGATACAAGAGTCGAACTGGAATTTTCAAAGAAACTTTTTAAAACCCACAATTGAAAAGCAAACAAACCACTTTTGAAAACACAATGAGCAAGTATCTAAGAGCCCATGGATAACCATGGATAGAAAGGGTGCTAACACCTTCCCTTTCTATAACCTACCTCCCGAACCGAGAGCAATCTCTATAAGGAATTTTTATGTGCTTTTGTCCTTTCCATTTGGAGAAAATAAAAGACGGTGGCGACTCTTGCTTCCGCGACATTTCGCGAACCAGCATTAAACAGTCAGTTCCAGATCCACCGATCACACTCACAAAAAAACATAATTTTTCACAAAACACTTCTTCTGAAATATTTTCAAAAATGAACACTTTGTAAGCATTCTTAACTTATACAAGAATCATTACAAAGTTTCCGCACTTAGGCATTTTAAAAATATTTTCAAATACCTCACAAAGCATTATCAAACAAAGTGAGCTAGAAACTAAGAGCCCGTAGATAACTACGAATGAAAAGGGTGCTAACACCTTCCCTTTTCATAACCTACCCCCCGAACTCAAGAAAAATCTTGAAGGGTCTTTCCTGTTCTTTTCACCCTTTCCTTATTGGATAAAAGAAAAGTCGGTGATGACTCTTGCTATCTGCAATATTTGCGATAAAACGCAAAACCAAGTCAGTTCTCCCACTGTATTACAAAACTGGCGACTTTTCTAGGGAGAACTAAAAAAGTGGGGTTACCTTAGAGTTAGATCACTTTTAAATTCTTTCCTTGTTTGACTTGTCTGCTTTATTTTTAAAGGGTTGCCGGGGTTTATTTCTTGCAAAGGTCACATACCCGGATTTAGGGAACATTTTAGGTAAGTATAAATAGATCATGGAAACTATACGGCGTATACCGATATGGTTGAAGTGATAGCTACGTTAGTGTGACACATTGGTTTATACTGGTATCCCTTGAGTCAGTCGGGGAGCATACTAGGCTGCCGCGTGGTGTCATAAGCACTAACTGACCTTGGAACCTTAATTGACCCAACTTAGCCATTAGAAGGTAGTGAGATAGACGGCTTTAGTGCAGTCTAAAGTTGGTTGATACTCGATACTACACTCATTGAGATTCGACTATCGAGTTTTGTTTGGTGGCAAGTTAATTGTCGTGCTAGACGAAACTTGTGGGAAAAATCAGTGATATTGAGATCCCTAGAACCAGGTTACTTCTTTAGGACAGGTTGAGCCAACTAAACTTCAAGAGGGTACTTACCTACAAACCCCATGCAAGCCTTAAACCTAAGGCCTTTGTGTGCTTTACTTATGTTTGATTATCTATTTGAACATGATATCATGACACCATACTGTGATACGGTGGGAGAATTGACTAGTGTTTTGCGTTCGCATTCGCACTTGTGCGGTTGAGCAAGAGTCGCCACCGACTTTTTATTTTATCCTAAAGGAAAGGTTAAAAAAGCACAGCAAAAACCTTTTGAGATATTTCGTTGGTTCGGGGGGTAGATTATGAAAAGGGAAGGTATTAGCACCCTTTTCATCCATGGTTATCCATGGGCTCTTAGTTACTTGGTTTTTTTTAGATCACTTGCCTTGTTTTTCGATTTCTTTAAAAATGGTGTGTGTGTGTGTGTGGGTTTTGAAAATGTTTTGGAAAAAAGATGCCTTGTCTTAGGCAACTAATGTATTTGACTCGTGATTGAGTGTTTTACAAAAGTGTGGATCTTTTCGAAAAGATGTTTCAAATGTTTTTGAGAGTTTGTTTGAAAGTGTTGTGGATTGTGGTTTTTGAAAAGAAGGCAAGTGTTTTTGCAAGTTTGATCTCAAGTAACTAAGAGTTTTGTCTACCCTATTGTACTCAAAGGTTTTTGTCATGTTTTAACCCCTTTTAACAATTTTGTTCTACCATTGAAATTGGTAGACAATCTTGCGTTTAGGAAGTTTATTCGGGACGGGCGCGGGTCATCGTATGGACCATGAATGCAATGATGCCAAGTGTCTTTGGCAATTTGTTTTGAAGGGACTATGATCGTTCCGTTTAGGCAACACTTTGAGGGACTTATGATCATTTGATTTTGTTTTGCCAAAGATACTCGACGTGCAAGCATGGCCCATTTTGGAAGGCAACATGTGGGATTACCCTAGGGGGTGCAAGTGTGATTGTGTATTGATTACATGTATTTGTCTTATATTAGGTTATCTAGCGTTTGATTTTATGTACATACAAACCCTAGGTCTAACCATGGTATAATTGGAAAACTGTAAATTGCGGAAATGTAAAATCTACGCTATTACAAAGTAGTGTCCGGGAGTGGGGGTATAAATGTACAAAAGGGGATGAGACTTATGGTACCCAATAAGTTACAACCAAATCGAATTCGCGATCAAAACATAAATATCGAATATACAAATATAAGATAAACAAATGTGTATAAGGCAATGTGAATGTATTTGTGTAAGTGTACATGTATATGGGTATGTGTAATTATGTACAAACGCGATAATGTGAAATTGAAGCGTATTAGGGTTTTTTTTTTTGACCTAGATAAATGTTTACTTAGTCTTGTATTTTGTATTTAGATATGTATAATGAGAAAATGTTTTAATTGAAAGTTCAAGTTTTAATTAGATTATGAAATGATGTATCATTGTTTATTATATATAAAAAAATGTTTTAATTAGATGTTTTAAGAATTTTAATATTAGAAAAAGTATGAATTTTGTCTATTATGTACAAAGATGTGTTTTAATTAAAAATGTTTTCAAGTTAATTATGATAAAAAAAAGTATTCTATATACAAAAATGTTTTAAGAAATTTAAATTATGCAAGAAAATGTATATTTTAGTATGTGCAAAATATATTTTTATTAAAAGAATAAACAAAATAAAAAAAAAGAAAGTATATTTCAATTTAATATATTATTATGACAAATGTATTAGAAAAAATATAAGGTGTTTATGTATAAAAGAAAATAGTATTAATAAAAATATTTGTAAAAAAGGGTTAAGTTAGTTAATAATAAAAAAAAGAAAACAAATTGTTTTATAAAAAAGGTTTGAGATTCTAAATGGGCTTTGGGGGAAATCAGAAACTGGTCAAGCCCATTTTGGAGGCAAATGTTTTAGGGTTGCGCTTGGGAATTTTCATTTGAGAACGAAGGTTTTAGGGTTCGTAGCGGCGCCATTCGTATGTTCGTCTTCTCCGTTCTTCTTCAGCTCCCTGAATGCTTCCTCCATCCGGCCACCAACGTCGCCCCCGAAGCCTTTCTTCCCTCCATTGACATGAGCCCAGCGTCCTTGATTTAAGGTTTGATTTCAACGCTTTATGTTCTTTCGTGAATGATACGCGCTTTTTTTTTTATTTGAGTCTTAACTATTACCTTTCATTATGAGATGAAGGAGAAGAGAAGAGGGAAAAGATTGGCTACCTTCATTTTTGGAGATGGAGGAGAGGCGGAGGAGTGACGCTTTAGGAGGCCGGGACGGCGTGAACGGTGATGCTTGCCCTTGGTGACCATGGTATCTTCGTTCTTACCTCTTGCTGTGTGAGGGTTTTATGATGATTTGTATTTTCCTGAAAACCTTCTTTCTATTTCACTTCTTTGTCTCTCTTTTTCTACTATATGTTGCCTTGAATTTTCGTTGAATGGTTGCTTTGCTTGTCTATGGTTTTGATGATGATTTATACTGAGAACCTCTTTCAAAAAGATTCACTTTTTCCTTCTTCTGTTTTTGTCCCTTTGAATTGCTGGTTGCCTTTAGAGATTTCGCCCAATGATGTTATACTGAGGGCCTGATGGATTTGCCTTGAAATGTTGTTCTGTGTTATCTTGAACTTGCCCTTTTCTTCTTCTTCTTGAACACTATTGCCTTAGATTTGTTTATCGCCTATGATGAAAAACTTCTGAGGCTAGGGAATTGGTTTTGAAGGCTTGGATATGCTGGATTTACAAAATGGTGAGGCTTGAATTTGCAAAGGTTTTATCAGGTTTATGTGGTTAGGCCTTGACAGTAGTGGTATGGCTTTGGTGCTGGTATGAGGTTTGAGATGTGTTTGATGGTTTGGTTTGTACAGTTTTTGAGGTTAATGCAGGTTGATGAGGTTGAGCTTGCTTGGTATCTTTTTCTTCCTTTCTGAACTGCCTGCTGAACTGTGTTGGGTTTTAGTCTGGTTTTTGGATGGGTTTGAGGTGTTTCAGGTTATGGTTTGTGAGGTTACCCAGACCATTGCAGGTTTTGTTCCAATAGGTTTTTTATGGCTTGGCTTTGTTTTATCAGTTTGCAGGTATGGTGAGTTTGGAGGTTCAGGTTTTTAACCTGGTTCTGGTTCACAGTTTGCAGGTTATATGTTTGGTTGGCTTTGTGAGACTGATGCAAGTTTTTTCAGTCTTGAAACTTAGAGGCTTCAGTTTGTATCTTTTTTCTTCTCTTCTGAACTGTCTTTTGGATTATATCTTTTTTCTGTCTTGCTTGCCTCTAGCCTAAAACCTGCCTATGCTGCTTTATCTCTCTTCTTCTCACTTTTCAGTACAGTTTAAAGAATTTAATAATGCTTATTTCTGTACTTTCTGAAGGGGCCTTTGATGGGAAGTGATGATTAAGGATTTAGCTTGCATAACACATTTCTTGACTGCATCCTCTTTATCTATTTTTTGACAGTTTGTGTGCTGACTTTGCATTGATATCTTTTCCAGAATCTTCTTTGACAGCTTGTGTGCTTTTGACAGCAATTGTACTTCTTGCTTTTTCTTTGATATCTTTTGAGTATATTTTGGCATTTGATAGGAAGTGGGAATTGGATTTTTCAGTTTAGTTTGAATTGGAAGTTTGCAGTTTGAACTTTTAAAAATTATGCATTTTGACATTCATGAATAAAAAATGGAATTCTTCCCTCTTTGTGAACCGGGAGAAATCCCGTGATTTGCATAGAGGGTCAACTGATCCCATTCAGTGGCCCCTAATGATGAGCAAATTTTATCTGTCTCCAATTAATTCAACTGCTTTCTGACTTTTCTTCTTCTTTTTGCAGATAAAAATGGAGCACCGGAGCGGAGTGAAGAATGAAGAATATTAGAAAATAGGATAGCTTTTTATTTTATTTAATATTTAAATTAATGTATATTATTGTTTGTAATTTAAATTATAAACAACGATTTGTACAAATAATTCAAATATCAATAAAAATCTAAATTATCCAATTAATTCTAAATTTCTTTCTTTATTGTTTATTTATTTATTTAAAACTCTTTGAATTAAAACAATTGAAAAATAAATTTCAATCATTCAATTTTTAGAATAATAAATAACTTAAATAATAACAATATTGATCAATTAAACCTGTCTCTTCCAATATCCAAAGCAAAGCAGCAGTCAACCGAAATAAACTGATCAAGCGCATTCCTTCTTCATTGATTTGCCATAAACACTGTGAATCCAATACTGCATATTGTATTTGACTGGCTCAAAGAAAACAACATGAATTCAAACCACTATCTCTTTCACTGATTAAATTATGAACAATGCAAATTCAACCCGAATCTCGGAATAAACTGCAAAGTGCTGTAGAATTTTAATCTTTCTGAGAATATGCCCATAAAACCCTTAATTCCTGATTAAATGCCAAATAGCGTTCGCCTGATCAAAATTGGACCAAAAAACACCCAAACCCTAAGCCCACTGTATGAAACAATCCAGAGCTCTGAAAATCAGTAAAAACCCTAATTTTGCTTGACTGTCAAGAAAAGTCCGTTTGTCCGATTCTTGAGCCAGTTTGAAAAGTCAGGGAATGTCTAAAGCTGAGATTGCTTGTAAAAAAACGCGAGGGAAAATTTTGGGGTACAACAGTTGCCCCTGTTCAATCTTCTTTGACCTGAAGAGTTAGATTGGCAAGTTTGCCTTTCGCGACTTGAAGGTAAAAGAAGATTGGACACTAAAGTGCCCAGAAAATTTGCACTCGGCGATGTGATGGTAGATGTGAATGGGCTTAAAGATGCCATTTGGTGATGGGCTTAAAGATGCCATCTGGTGCGAGATAATTTTGTCGGGGGATGGGCTTAGAGATGCCATCTGAGAATGGGCTTATAGATGCCATTCGGCGACTGCTGGTAGGAGGATGGGCCTATAGATGCCATCTGGAAATGTTGAAATGTATGTCAATGGTGAGTGGACAAGTGTCAGAAGGGCCTCCATGTTTTGGGACATCTCTGAATTGGGGTCTGAACAAGAAATAGATTGACGTCCATATCTGGAGAATCTATAAGCTATCTGAGAATGAATAAGCAATAGAGCAGCATCCGTTGTTGGGACGTGTCCGTAAACTATTTTCAGAAATTGTGAAGAGTCTGAACGAGTTGGTAGATTGACATCCGTTGTTGGGAAGAATCTGTAAACTATTTTCAGAAGTTGAGCAAAGTCTGGACAAGTCGGTAGATTGGCATCCGTTGTAGGGAAGAATCCGTAAACTGTTTCAGAAGTTGAGCAGAGTCTGAACAAGTCGGTGGATTGGCATCCGTTGTAGGGAAGAATCCGTAAACTATTTTCAGAAGTCTTAAAGTTGAAGAGGAACCGGTGTAGGGTTTCTTGATGATGCGTCTGAATGAATCTGGAATAAGTATCATAATGTCGCCGTGTCTGGGCCACATCTAAACTATTTCTGGATGAATCTCGGGAGATGATCTGTGTCCGTCGACTGATCTTACCTGAAAAGGCAAAGGATTAGTTGTATGCAATGTTATGATGCATGATGCAATGCATGTGACATTAATATTTATGAATGTGATGGATGCGCATGTAAGCTGATGAGCTAATCTTGCCGAGGATAAATGAATCCGAGATGGCTGAAGATAAAAGCATCTTGACTGCTGCCGGGGAAAATAAATCTTTGGCTGTCGCTGGGGAAGAGAATTCCTGATGACCTCTACCGGGGAGACCCAAACTAGTAGACTCATGTTGGGGAGACCAGATTGAGAGTCTTCGGCTTGATGGGAAGTAACCCTGGCGACTTCACTGGAGAACTCAAGATTTGCCCTCTCCAAAACTCTGTGGGGAGAAGGTTCAATGGTCTGGCTCCGCTGGGGATAGGGAAAATTTTGGCGAGCGCGATCTTCCGTGGTGGTTAGCTTGAGAAGAATCTGAACAAGCGATAGGTTAACATCCGTTACTTGGAGAACCCGTAAACTATTTTCAGCAATCTTGAAGTTGAATCAGCAATAGAGCCGCATCCGTTGTTGGGAAGCGTCCGTAAACTAATTTCAAAGGTTGCATCTGAACAAGCCGATAGATTAACATCCCTTACCTGGGAAGAATCCATGAACTGTTTTCAGAAGTCTTGAGAAGAATCTGAATAAGTGATAGGTTAACATCCGTTACTTGGTGAACCCGTGAACTAATTTCAGAAATCTTGAAGTTGAATCAGCAATAGAGCCGCATCCGTTGTTGGGAAGCGTCCGTAAACTAATTTCAAAGGTTGAGAAGAGTCTGAACAAGTTGGTAGATTGACTTCCGTCGTTGGGAAGAATTCGTACTTGTTTCAGAAGTCTTGAAGGGGAACCGGTGTAGGGCTTCCTGAAGATGAGCTTGTGTAAAACTGCATCGGGTTTTGAACACTTTTGACATTCGAATGCCCCAAGTGGTGATGTAGATAAATCCTGGCTTATTACAGGTGTTGGTCTACAATCGGTCGTTCATAGATGTTTCCTGGATTGTTGCAGGTGTTGATCTGGAATTCTTCAGACATGCCCTGGCTAGATACAGGAATCGAATCTGGAAAGGTGATAGTTGATAGATATGCCCTGGCTGGATACAGGAATCGAATCTTCAAACTCTTCAGACGTGCCCTGGCTAGATACAGGAGTCGAGTCTGGAAATAGTCGTCAACAGATATGCCCTGGCTGGATACAGGAATCGAATCTTCGAACTCTTCAGACATGCCCTGGCTAGATACAGGAGTCGAGTCTGGAAATGTGGTCAACAGATATGCCCTGGCTGGATACAGGAGTCGAATCTGGAATTCTTCAGACGTGCCCTGGCTAGATACAGGAGTCGAGTCTGGAAATGTGGTCAACAGATATGCCCTGGCTGGATACAGGAGTCGAATCTGGAATTCTTCAGATGTGCCCTGGCTAGATACAGGAGTCGAGTCTGGAAATGTGGTCAACAGATATGCCCTGGCTAGATACAGGAGTCGAATCTGGAAATAGTCGTCAACAGATATGCCCTGGCTGGATACAGGAATCGAATCTTCGAACTCTTCAGACGTGCCCTGGCTAGGTACAGGAGTCGAGTCTGGAAATGATGTAATTGATTTGTTGAACACTTTTGACATTCGAATGCCCCAAGTGGTGATGAAGGAATCCTGAATCGGATTACTCTGCATATTGAGAGATTTCTCGAAATCTTGACTGGACTGCCCCAGGTTAATTGAACTTTGAAAGATCTGTTGGACCTTGACTGGACTGCCCCAGGTTAATTGAATTGTGACAGGTCATGCCCCTTGTTGATAAGAGATTTGATGGAAGTGTCATCCTCTTGAAGTGATTTTGACTTACTGAGAGAGTTTTCGTTCCTCCGAACATTCGCTGTATGAATTTCTTCGCTGTCAAACAAAAAAGGTCAAATGCAGACAGTGATATTCGGATAATGCAAAGTTTATGTTTGTCTCGAAGTTTTTTTTTTTCGTTTTGAAAAATGCGTTTTTTAGCAGAAAACTTTTCATAAGACAAGTTAACACAAGATTTAGAGCAAAGCCCTACAGGAGTCAGGATACCTTTTGTAACAGTATGCTTTCGAACTAACCCATGCTTCAATTAGGACTTTTGAAGGGTTGTAACGTGGCCTGGTTCACGGTTTAAGAAACAAAGGATAAAGGCTCAAAGTATATTTGTACCCACCCGCTCTTCGTGATGTTCTTCAACCTAAGCTCAATTAATTGTGCGTCACACTCTGTTTTGAGTTTGGAACGACTTTTGGGTGATGGTTCACCAGTTGAATTTGGGGAGACAGTCATCATCTCCTTTTTCTTTTTCAACATTTTTCATGTTGTTGAGGATTTGGTAATGACCTCACTATTTTGATTTTGATTTGTTATCCCTAACTTTTGCCTGACTGTTACTGTTTTCGGGATTACTGTCAGCGGGATGCCCCAGCTTTCTTAAGCCTCCTTTATAGGTTTTGGCTCGGCGGGCTTTTCTCTTTTGAGAGATTGACTGTCTATGTGATAGGGAACCACCCCGGTCTTTTGATTCCAAAGGAACGCTTTCTTTTTTTGACGTCGTTCGTTGTGTTACGAACTGAGAGTTTGCGACTTCAATGCGCGTTTTCTCTTGAACTAACTGAGATACTACCCTGCCCCAGGTTTATATCAAAGGTCTTGATTGTTTAGAACAGAGAACTCCTACTTCTTTGGCTCGAAGGGGTTGACTAGGGATTAACTTCCTTATAACTCCAGTGTTTGGGATTTGAAAGAAATGCCTGTACATCATCAGCAAGGTCTGTTCAAAAGCATACTGTATGAGATCACGGTATTGTTTCGTCATCCTCCCTCTAAAGGCTTGCAGCTTTTTATCAAGAGTCAAATATCATAAAGAAAAGCATAATAGTAGTGAAACGAATGGATGAATTCAAGACAAACATATGCAATGCATTAATGAAAACAGAGTTTAACATCAACAGATAATTGTTTGACAGCAAAAGAAATTACAACTTTGAAAATTCAAAAAGAAGCAAAAGTCTTTAATTTGAGCTTCGTCACTTCAAGCGGGGAACCCTTTAACGGAAGATCTTCATCTCGCCGTCTGGCATGAATTCCAGCACCCCAATGTCGATCAGATCTTGAATCTTGTTCTTCAAGGCCCAACAGTCGTTGGTGCCGTGTCCCGGGCTGTAGGAGTGGTAAACATAGAATGCGTCGGGATTAAAGTGAGGAGAGGAGATATTGAGCTTCTGAGGAGGGTCCTTTACAGTAAGTAAATTAACCTCCAACAGGCGCTTCAGTATGAAGAATGATGGTATTTCAGTCTCCGTAAACTGTCTTCCCGACTTTTCTTGTTTACGCCGATTACCCCGTTGACGCTGGCGAGGTTGTTGATGGGTTTGTGACCCTGAAGCTAGCAAAGGAGATTTCCCCTTGTCTTCTTGAGTGGAAGGAGGCTGAGCGGTGACTTGCTCTTCAACCTCAGATGTTTGCCCCAGTTGGTTGTTTGGAAGCAGTTGGCGGACAAGAACTCTGAGTTCCTCTTGTCTTTGGGATAGGTCTTGGATGAGAGCCATCTGGCCCACCAACTGTCCCATCATTTGAGTCCTCAGTGTTGTCAGATCAAACTGCAGCTCCGCAATCTGATCACTCCTGGCATTGTTGGAATTCCCCAGGCCTTTGGTGAGGAGAGCTTTCATCTCTTCTTGCCCCAGAGACAAGTTCAGGAACATCTCCTGCAGTTGAGTAGTTTGGTCTTGAATGTCTTTGACAGACCTTTCTAGAGCCATCTCTTGCTGAAATAAACAGCAGGAGAGTAAGGAAACCTGAAAAAGGAAAGATTGTCAAAATGAAATGCATGATATGTGGATGCATGTTTTCAAGGATCTCTTGGGGTAAACACAAGAAAATGTTAGAGGTTGAACTCTGCTCTTGGATTGGAGATCTCTGTACCGGTGGACGTCCTTCCACGAGAATCAAGCTCACCAGGTTGAGTGGGTCGTAGCCACTGATTCAAGTTGTTGCACTTGATCTTTTGATTGGAGAGCTTTGTATCGGTGGATGTCTTTCCACGAGAATCAAGCTCACCATGTCAAGTGGGTCATAGCCACTGATTCAAGTTGTTGCACTTGAACTTTGACTGGGTTGGTTTAGAGGAGAAACCTCTTGCCCCTTGACAGACGTCTGGTTCAACGTAACCCTGCATCAACAGAACCCTCGAGATCCTTGAAATGGTTATTGAAAATGCTAAAATGCTATGGTATGATGTCATGATGTTATGTCCATGTATGCGAAAAGCAAGTAAGTGTATATACAGGCAAACAATATTCACACAAAGCAAACAAGGCCTTAGGTTTAGGCTTGCATGAGGTTCAGGTACTACCCTCTTTCAGTTTGTTGGTTAAAACCTGTCCTACCAAAAGTAACCGGGTTCTAGAGGTCCCAACGTCACTGGACTGCTTTCATTGTTCATCGTTTCGATTTAGCCACTGAACTGGCGACCGAAATATTCCAGGAAAGCAACCCTCAATTGAGTGTAGTATCGAGTATCAACCAACCTCGAACTGCACCAAAGTCAGTTATCTCACTACCTTAAAAAGGCCAAGATGGTTCAATTAAGGTTCCTAAGGTCAGTTGATGCTTCGCGACACCACGCGGCGGCCCCGTACTCTCCTTGACTGAACTCAAGGGTTACCGGTACACACCAAAGTGCCACATCAACGTAGCAGACTGCTTCAACCATGTCGGTATACCCCGCACAGTTCCCTCACAGCCTTGTTGCTACTTTCTAAGAAGGTATCCCCAGATCCGGGTTAGGATCTATAAAACTCCGATACAAGGCCCACAAATGTAAAAGCAAACAAGACAATCAATTGAAAACAAAAGTGATCTAAACCCTATGGTAACCCCACTTTAAAAATTTTCCCCAGCAGAGTCGCCAGTTCTGTGATACGGTGGGAGAATTGACTAGTGTTTTGCGTTCGCATTCGCACTTGTGCGGTTGAGCAAGAGTCGCCACCGACTTTTTATTTTATCCTAAAGGAAAGGTTAAAAAAGCACAGCAAAAACCTTTTGAGATATTTCATGGGTTCGGGGGGTAGATTATGAAAAGGGAAGGTATTAGCACCCTTTTCATCCATGGTTATCCATGGGCTCTTAGTTACTTGGTTTTTTTTAGATCACTTGCCTTGTTTTTTGATTGCTTTAAAAATGGTGTGTGTGTGTGTGGGTTTTGAAAATGTTTCGGAAAAAAGATGCCTTGTCTTAGGCAACTAATGTATTTGACTCGTGATTGAGTGTTTTACAAAAGTGTGGATCTTTTCGAAAAGATGTTTCAAATGTTTTTGAGAGTTTGTTTGAAAGTGTTGTGGATTGTGGTTTTTGAAAAGAAGGCAAGTGTTTTTGCAAGTTTGATCTCAAGTAACTAAGAGTTTTGTCTACCCTATTGTACTCAAAGGTTTTTGTCATGTTTTAACCCCTTTTAACAATTTTGTTCTACCATTGAAATTGGTAGACAATCTTGCGTTTAGGAAGTTTATTCGGGACGGGCGCGGGTCATCGTATGGACCATGAATGCAATGATGCCAAGTGTCTTTGGCAATTTGTTTTGAAGGGACTATGATCGTTCCGTTTAGGCAACACTTTGAGGGACTTATGATCATTTGATTTTGTTTTGCCAAAGATACTCGACGTGCAAGCATGGCCCATTTTGGAAGGCAACATGTGGGATTACCCTAGGGGGTGCAAGTGTGATTGTGTATTGATTACATGTATTTGTCTTATATTAGGTTATCTAGCGTTTGATTTTTTGTACATACAAACCCTAGGTCTAACCATGGTATAATTGGAAAACTGTAAATTGCGGAAATGTAAAATCTACGCTATTACAAAGTAGTGTCCGGGAGTGGGGGTATAAATGTACAAAAGGGGATGAGACTTATGGTACCCAATAAGTTACAACCAAATCGAATTCGCGATCAAAACATAAATATCGAATATACAAATATAAGATAAACAAATGTGTATAAGGCAATGTGAATGTATTTGTGTAAGTGTACATGTATATGGGTATGTGTAATTATGTACAAACGCGATAATGTGAAATTGAAGCGTATTAGGGTTTTTTTTTTTTTTGACCTAGATAAATGTTTACTTAGTCTTGTATTTTGTATTTAGATATGTATAATGAGAAAATGTTTTAATTGAAAGTTCAAGTTTTAATTAGATTATGAAATGATGTATCATTGTTTATTATATATAAAAAAAATGTTTTAATTAAATGTTTTAAGAATTTTAATATTAGAAAAAGTATGAATTTTGTCTATTATGTACAAAGATGTGTTTTAATTAAAAATGTTTTCAAGTTAATTATGATAAAAAAAGTATTCTATATACAAAAATGTTTTAAGAAATTTAAATTATGCAAGAAAATGTATATTTTAGTATGTGCAAAATATATTTTCATTAAAAGAATAAACAAAATAAAAAAGAGAAAGTATATTTCAATTTAATATATTATTATGACAAATGTATTAGAAAAAATATAAGGTGTTTATGTATAAAAGAAAATAGTATTAATAAAAATATTTGTAAAAAAGGGTTAAGTTAGTTAATAATAAAAAAAAGAAAACAAATTGTTTTATAAAAAAGGTTTGAGATTCTAAATGGGCTTTGGGGGAAATCAGAAACGGGTCAAGCCCATTTTGGAGGCAAATGTTTTAGGGTTGCGCTTGGGAATTTTCATTTGAGAACGAAGGTTTTAGGGTTCGTAGCGGCGCCGTTCGTATGTTCGTCTTCTCCGTTCTTCTTCATCTCCCTGAATGCTTCCTCCATCCGGCCACCAACGTCTCCCCCGAAGCCTTTCTTCCCTCCATTGACATGAGCCCAGCGTCCTTGATTTAAGGTTTGATTTCAACGCTTTATGTTCTTTCGTGAATGATACGCGCTTTTTTTTTTTGATTTGAGTCTTAACTATTACCTTTCATTATGAGATGAAGGAGAAGAGAAGAGGGAAAAGATTGGCTACCTTCATTTTTGGAGATGGAGGAGAGGCGGAGGAGTGACGCTTTAGGAGGTCGGGACGGCGTGAACGGTGATGCTTGCCCTTGGTGACCCTGGTATCTTCGTTCTTACCTCTTGCTGTGTGAGGGTTTTATGATGATTTGTATTTGCCTAAAAACCTTCTTTCTAATTCACTTCTTTGTCTCTCTTTTTCTACTATATGTTGCCTTGAATTTTCGTTGAATGGTTGCTTTGCTTGTCTATGGTTTTGATGATGATTTATACTGAGAACCTCTTTTAAAAAGATTCACTTTTTCCTTCTTCTGTTTTTGTCCCTTTGAATTGTTGGTTGCCTTTAGAGATTTCGCCCAATGATGTTATACTGAGGGCCTGATGGATTTGCCTTGAAATGTTGTTCTGTGTTATCTTGAACTTGCCCTTTTCTTCTTCTTCTTGAACACTATTGCCTTAGATTTGTTTATCGCCTATGATGAAAAACTTCTGAGGCTAGGGAATTGGTTTTGAAGGCTTGGATATGCTGGATTTACAAAATGGTGAGGCTTGAATTTGCAAAGGTTTTATCAGGTTTATGTGGTTAGGCCTTGACAGTAGTGGTATGGCTTTGGTGCTGGTATGAGGTTTGAGATGTGTTTGATGGTTTGGTTTGTACAGTTTTTGAGGTTAATGCAGGTTGATGAGGTTGAGCTTGCTTTGTATCTTTTTCTTCCTTTCTGAACTGCCTGCTGAACTGTGTTGGGTTTTAGTCTGGTTTTTGGATGGGTTTGAGGTGTTTCAGGTTATGGTTTGTGAGGTTACCCAGGCCATTGCAGGTTTTGTTCCAATAGGTTTTTTATGGCTTGGCTTTGTTTTATCAGTTTGCAGGTATGGTGAGTTTGGAGGTTCAGGTTTTTAACCTGGTTCTGGTTCACAGTTTGCAGGTTATATGTTTGGTTGGCTTTGTGAGACTGATGCAAGTTTTTTCAGTCTTGAAACTTAGAGGCTTCAGTTTGTATCTTTTTTCTTCTCTTCTGAACTGTCTTTTGGATTATATCTTTTTTCTGTCTTGCTTGCCTCTAGCCTAAAACCTGCCTATGCTGCTTTATCTCTCTTCTTCTCACTTTTCAGTACAGTTTAAAGAATTTAATAATGCTTATTTCTGTACTTTCTGAAGGGGCCTTTGATGGGAAGTGATGATTAAGGATTTAGCTTGCATAACACATTTCTTGACTGCATCCTCTTTATCTCTTTTTTGACAGTTTGTGTGCTGACTTTGCATTGATATCTTTTCCAGAATCTTCTTTGACAGCTTGTGTGCTTTTGACAGCAATTGTACTTCTTGCTTTTTCTTTGATATCTTTTGAGTATATTTTGGCATTTGATAGGAAGTGGGAATTGGATTTTTCAGTTTAGTTTGAATTGGAAGTTTGCAGTTTGAACTTTTAAAAATTATGCATTTTGACATTCATGAATAAAAAATGGAATTCTTCCCTCTTTGTGAACCGGGAGAAATCCCGTGATTTGCAGAGAGGGTCAACTGATCCCAGTCAGTGGCCCCTAATGATGAGCAAATTTAATCTGTCTCCAATTAATTCAACTGCTTTCTGACTTTTCTTCTTCTTTTTGCAGATAAAAATGGAGCACCGGAGCGGAGTGAAGAATGAAGAATATTAGAAAATAGGATAGCTTTTTATTTTATTTAATATTTAAATTAATGTATATTATTGTTTGTAATTTAAATTATAAACAACGATTTGTACAAATAATTCAAATATCAATAAAAATCTAAATTATCCAATTAATTCTAAATTTCTTTCTTTATTGTTTATTTATTTATTTAAAACTCTTTGAATTAAAACAATTGAAAAATAAATTTCAATCATTCAATTTTTAGAATAATAAATAACTTAAATAATAACAATATTGATCAATTAAACCTGTCTCTTCCAATATCCAAAGCAAAGCAGCAGTCAACCGAAATAAACTGATCAAGCGCATTCCTTCTTCATTGATTTGCCATAAACACTGTGAATCCAATACTGCATATTGTATTTGACTGGCTCAAAGAAAACAACATGAATTCAAACCACTGTCTCTTTCACTGATTAAATTATGAACAATGCAAATTCAACCCGAATCTCGGAATAAACTGCAAAGTGCTGTAGAATTTTAATCTTTCTGAGAATATGCCCATAAAACCCTTAATTCCTGATTAAATGCCAAATAGCGTTCGCCTGATCAAAATTGAACCAAAAAACACCCAAACCCTAATCCCACTGTATGAAACAATCCAGAGCTCTGAAAATCAGTAAAAACCCTAATTTTGCTTGACTGTCAAGAAAAGTCCGTTTGTCCTATTCTTGAGCCAGTTTGAAAAGTCAGGGAATGTCTGAAGCTGAGATTGCTTGTAAAAAAACGCGAGGGCAAATTTTGGGGTACAACACATACCATTATAACATCATAATATCATGAATAACCATTTTAAGGATCTAGGGGATTTATCTTTGTTCTGTGTTGCATGGTTATGGCTTCTAGTCATAGGAATACCATCCAGATCAACTTCGTAAAGATACCTGCCAAGCTTGAGGAATTAGTCTCAAAGGTTCCCGACAATTCTCAGTTCACCAAGAGAAATGGTCACCTACTCAGTTTGGTTACTACTGGTTTCCAGGAAGCCATGATGGGTGTTATTTTCCGATTCTTTGATCTGAAGCATCACTGTTTTACCTTCCCAGATTATCATTTGGTACCCACAATGGAAGAATTTTCTAAGTTGTTGAAGCACCTATTCTCGATTAGACACCTTTCACCAGTTTAGAGCAAATTCCAAAGCCTGAAGACGTTGCAGTAGCCCTACATCTGAAACGACAAGACATTGTATCTATTTGGGAAATAAGGAATGGAGTCAAGGGTTTGTCTCCTAAATTTCTGATAGAGAAGGCTCAGGGATTTCTAGATGCCATGGACCTATGTGCTTTTGAGGATATTTTGGCTTTGTTAATCTATGGGTTGGTACTATTCCCTAATCCAAGCCAATTCATAGATGTGAATGCCATTAAATCTCACTCATAATGCGATACCTACTTTTCTTGGAGATGTCTTGCATTCCCTCCACACTCGTACTATGAATAAGAGAGGAACTCTTATATGTTGTATATATATGTTCTATACCTCTACTGTCAAGGTGGTTTATTTAGCACCTTCCCCGATCAGTGATAAAGAAAGAACAAGGTTTGAGGTGGTCTCATAGATTGATGTCACTCACTCATGCAGATATTCATTGGTGTTCTCCATCCCAGGCAGATGTCACTATTATTGATCGCTGTGGGGAACTCCCTAATGTACCACTCCTTGTTATAAGAGGAGGCATCACTTATAAACCTTTTCTAGCTCTGCGTCATTTTGGTTATGCTTGAAGGGATAGTCCTCATTATATGCTCATCCAGGGTATTGTATTCGACTATGAGAAAGATCCTCAAAACTACCATCAAAGGTTTATACGTGCTTGGGGAATGGTTAACAAGATTGATATCAAGACTTTGGGACACAAGAAGTCCATTCCTCTAGAGCCTTACCTCATATGGGTGCGGTCTCGTGCTCAAAATCTCAAAATGCCATATCCTGCTATCCTATCGGTGATCGTAGAACCTGTTGTTGAAGGGGATATTTCTCATACCGTTCTTCATCCTGATATGCCTATCGACTTCGAAGAGCTACAGAAGTCCTGGATTCATCTTAAGGAGGAGAAAGATACCTTCGAAGCTCATTTCTATGCAAGTGAGAAGAAAGTACTGGAGCTGACGAAACGACTCCACGAAGAACAAAGCCTTAACGCATATGTCAACACAAAGAGAAAACGTCCATGGGAGACTTGAATTTATATTTTATCTATTTTGTAACTCTTTTTTTATTAAAAGCAATTGTAATTTGAACTTGTTACTAAAATTTCTATTGTTTCCTTTTGTTTAAACAAATTTAAATCCCGCAAAGATCCTTGAAAACATTGCATCTGTATATCATGCATCATTACATAACAGGTTTTCCCATACAGTTTTTCTCATCTTCTTGTTGTTTATTTCAGTAAAAGATGGCTCTTGAACAAACTGTTAAGGAACTCCAAGCTCAGAATACTCAATTCCAAGAGACTCTCATGAACCTAGCTCAAGGACAAAAAGATATGATGGCGCTCATCACCAAAAAGAAGAAGACTCGGAAGCCAATTGTTATTCTCAACATGGGAAGAAGATTCAAAGGTCATGCTAAACGAGTGCAAATTGCTGATATTACCTCTGATGAAGATGACAACCAAGAGGAGGATGGTAAAAGTGTCAGGGTTGAAGGTGGAAGAAACCTTGGTTCTGGTAAGATGCCTGAGGACGAAGACTATTCTGATGAACAGTATCCTCCTGCTGATGACAGATACAAATAGCTGGAAGATCGCCTTAAGGCCATGGAAATCCAGAAAGGGCTTGGATTGGATTTCGGAGAGCTGGGTCTTATTTCGGGGGTAATTATTCCTCACAAGTTCAAAGTCCCTGCTTTTGCTAAATATGATGGTGTGTCTTGTCCGAAAGTTCATCTGAGGTCCTATGTTCGGAAGATCCAACCCCATACTGTTGATCAAAAGTTATGGGTTCACTTCTTTCACGAAAGTTTGTCTGGTACACAACTCGAGTGGTTCTATCAGTTGGAGGGAACCAACACTCGTACTTGGGAGGACTTGGTTGCTGCTTTTTACAAACAATATCAATACAATGATGACCTTGCACCAACTCGTGTGCAATTACAAAACATGACTATGGGTTCGAATGAAGGGTTCAAAGAATATGCCCAAAAGTTGAGAGACTTAGCTAGAAGGTTACAACCTCTCTTGTCGTACTGGGAGCTAGTTGATATGTTCATGGGCACTCTAATATGTCCATTCTTTAATCATATGATTGGGAGTTTCTCATCTGGTTTTATAGAGCTGATTCTAACTAGAGAACGGGTCAAAAGTGGTATTAAGAGCGGAAAAATTCAAGTGGTTACGTCTTCAAATGCAGTGAAGAAGACTTTCAATGGTAAGAAGGAGACCAATTTTTTTATGGCCAGAAGGGCCATGCAAAAAATGACTGCAATAAGTCGTGGGAGCGGTATTGATTTCTAATCATGCGTCTGTTCAACAACGACAACAGGTCGATAGGCATAGGTCAGACGCTACGGGAAGGCAGTTTACTAAGATTAATATGCCATTGTCTCAGGCGTTACAACATTTACTAAAAGTGGAGCTGATTACGCTAAGGGATCCTCCTCAGAACCCCAACACCTCCTTTCCTAAGTATAATCCGAACGCGATATGCGCCTACCATTCTAACATTCCTGGGCACAACACTAAAAACTGTTGGACCCTGAAAAACAAAATTCAGGACATGATTGACAACAAGGAAATTTAGTTTGATCCTTCGGAGACCCCGAATGTAATTACTACGCCTATGTTTAAGCATAACAAAGGCATAAGTGAAATTGACGATGTTTTCTATGTGGATATTGTAAGTGAATTGGTGACTCCTCTACCAATTATCAAGAAGAATCTGTTGCAGGCTGGTTTATTTTTGGGTTGTGTTGAAAAATGTTATTGTTGCGCAATCCAACCTAATGGCTGCAAATTACTAAAGGAATGCATTCAACGCCTAATGGAAAATCATGTAATTTTGATCGAGAAGGTTATGTCTGATGAGAATTTGTGTCAAGACTTATCTGTAATTTATGTCCCTCCTGTCAGCACCTCCAAAAGCCTTGTAAGGATTACTGCCAATCCAAAAGTTGCTCCTCTGATCATCACTACACTTGGATCTATCCCATATTCTTGAGATAAAGTTATTCCTTGTAACTATGGATCTGACGCCTACTACCATGGAGTCAAACAATAAATACCTATTGTTGAAGATGAAGTTACTGAATTTGATGATCCTGGCATCGACAATATTGATGGAACCAGTAAGGTTACTAGAAGCGGAGGGGTTTTCTCCCTAGAAATCTCTCTAAAGACTATTGTTACACCTGCTAGAGTTACAGCCATCGAGTCAACTTTTGAGGCTCTAGGTAAAGAGAAAATAATAGAGTCTACCCAGACAGAGGCACCTAAGAAAGCTACAGTTAAAGACACCTCTAGACAAGAGTTGGAAGAGGTATTGAAGATAATCCGTAAGAGTGACTACAAAATTGTTGAACAGCTGGGGCAGACCCCATCCAAGATCTCTATGTTGTCCCTGTTACTGTGTTCTGAAGCTCATGGACAGGCTCTAGTAAATTTCTTTACGACTTCTCACGTGCCACAAGAGATCTCTGCCGATCAATTTGGAAGCTATATTGCTAGTTTAACGACTGACAATGGATTAGGTTTCTCTGATGCTGATCTGACTCCGCAAGGAAGAAATCACAATAAGGCCATGTACGGCTCCATTGAATGCAGGGGAACTACTTTGGCTCATGTATTGGTTGATATTGGCTCTTCATTGAATGTTTTACCAAAAGGCGCTCTTGGCATACTTAATTGCGAAGGGGTCATACTGAAACCCAATGATATTATAGTTCGAGCCTTTGATGGGTCAAAGAGGATGGTACACGGGGAAGTGGATCTTCTGATCAAAGTGGGTTCGCAGATCTTTGAATATACCTTCTATGTAATGGACATCCGGCCAGCTTATTATTGCTTACTGGGACGCCCTTGGATCCATGGGGCAGACGTCGTTACCTCTACCCTTCATCAGAAATTAAAATATCCTGTGAACGGAAAGATTGTTACTGTCTGTAGTGAAGAAGAGTATATGGTTAGTCACTTAAACTCTTTCCGGTATGTAGAGATGGACGGTGAATTCATCGAGACTCCTTGTCAAACTTTTGAAGTCATCCCTCCTGCCTCAACTGAAGATGTCTCTGCCATTCCCAAAGTTACTAAGGTCTCGCCCAGGATGGCTTCATTGAAAGATGCTAAAGCCACTGTAAAAGAAGGTGGTTGTACTATTTGGGGTCAGCTTCCTGACATCCCCTATAAATCTGACAAGTTTGGTTTGGGTTTCACTGTAGAGGGCCAGAGGGATGTTCGTCACGCTCGAGCTAGAAGGCCACCATTCTACATCAGAAACAACAGAGTCAACATAATAGAAGATGCGGACAGCGATTATGACCTTGACAGTTGGATCTTTCCTACCATTGGCAATGGGCTCAGCAATTGGAAGGTCGGGTACATTATCTCTATCTCCTTTAGCCATGAGTAATAGCTACATTTCTGTTTTTTATTGCTTTCAAGTTTTGTCTTTGTAATATTTGAACAATGACTTTAAGCCTTGTGCCTTACCCGGGGCACAACGGTGCATTTGTTAAGGGTTGTCATTTCATAAACATATTTTCATTTAATAAAAGAATTGGACGGTTTGCATTCAAATTTTTTGCTCTCTGTCTTTATTTTTACTTTTATCACTTTCAAATAGCTATGTGTTCTTACACACACTCACACAATACATTGCATATCCATATCTACTATGGACCTCGTTGATAACAATTTTGCTATTGCCACTTATGACTTTCAAAATCCGATCTACCAAGTCGAGGAAGAAGGTGAGGAAGATTGTGAGATACCAAGAGAACTTGCCAGATTGTTAGTGCAAGAAGAAAAGGCTATTCAACCACATGAAGAGCCAGTTGAAGTGGTAAACTTGGGTCCCGAAATTGACAGAAAAGAAGTCAAGATAGGCGCCAAATTAGAGGAAAGTGTCAAGAACAGATTGATATAGATGTTGCATGAATATGTTGAGATCTTTTATTGGTCATACAAAGACATGCCATGGCTTGATACTGATATTGTGGTTCACCGTCTGCCGATGAAAGAGGGTTGAGCTCCAATAAAATAAAAGGTTCGTTGCATGCGTCCCCAGATGTCAGAGAAGATCAAAGCTGAGGTTATGAAGCAATTCAATGCAGGTTTCTTAGCAATGACATACTATCCTCAATGGGTTGCGAATATGGTTCCAGTACTGAAGAAATACGCAAAAGTACGTATGTGTTTAGACTATAGGGATCTGAACTGGGCGAGCCCTAAAGATGATTTCCCGCTTCCACATATTGATGTTTTGGTCGACAACGCCGCTCAACACAAGGTGTTCTCATTCATGGATGGTTTCTCAGGGTATAATCAGATCAAGATGGCACATGAATACATGGAAAAGACTACTTTTGTTACACAATGAGGCATGTTCTGCTACAAGGTTAAGCCTTTTGGGTTAAAGAACACCGGTGCAACATATCAGCATGCTATGGTAGCTTTGTTCCATGACATGATTCATCACGATATAAAGGTCTATGTCGATGATATGATAGCCAGATCATAGACTGAAGAAGAGCATTTGGACCATCTACATAAGTTGTTTGAGAGACTGGAGAAGTATAAGTTGAGGCTGAATCCGAACAAGTGCACCTTTGGGGTGAGGTTCTGTAAACTCCTAGGTTTTATTGTCAGCGGTGAAGGAATTGAGGTTTATCCCACTAAAGTCTAAGCTATTCAAGAAATGCCTCCTCCCCATACTGAGAAGGAAGTCATAGGTTTCTTGAGACGACTGAATTACATTTCCCGATATATTTCCCATCTGACTGCTACTTGTGAGCTAATCTTCAAGTTAATAAAGAAAGATCAAGTAGTGAAGTGGAATGAAGACTTCCAGGTAGCCTTTGACAAAATCAAGGAATACCTACAAGGACCTCCAATTCGGAAGCCTCCAGTTGAAGGAAGACCTCTAATCATCTATTTAACAGTGTTAGAGAACTCAATGTGGTGTGTACTTGGGCAACATGACGAGTCTGGTCGAAAAGAGCCTGCAATATACTACCTTAGCAAAAAGTTTACCGACTGTGAAACAAGATACTCACTGCTCGAGAAAACTAGTTGCACTTTGGCATGGGCTGCTCGTCGACTAAGACAGTATATGTTGACTCATACTACCTTATTGATCTCTAAAATGGATCCCATTAAATACATATTCGAGAAGCCCGCACTCTCCGGAAGAATAGTCAGATGGAAAATAGTCTTAACAGAATACGATAATCAGTACACCACCCAAAAAGTGATCAAGGGAAGTGTACTGGCAGATAATTTGGCTCATCAAGCTGTAGATGACTACCAATCTATGAACTTCAAATTCCCGGACGAGAACATTATGCTAGTTACAGATTGTGAAGAACTCGGACCATATGAAGGACCTGAGCCAGGACCCTGAGGGACTATGGTTTTCGATGGAGCTTCCAATGCACTTGGCAACGGAATTGGTGTTGTAATTATCTCTCCTCAGGGTTTCTATACGCCCTTCACCACCAGATTATGTTTGAATGTACCTACAATATGGTTGAATACGAAGTGTGCATCATGGGTATTAAAGCTGCTATTGACCCGAGAATTAAGTTCTTGAGCATATACGGAGACTCAGCCCTGGTAATCATCCAGATTAAGGGAGAATGGGATACAAAGCATATGAACCTCATTCCTTATAGAGAACATGTGTTGACCTTAATTCCATACTTCGAGGAAATCACTTTCAAGAATATTCCACGAGAATAGAATCAGTTGGCAGATGCATTAGCAACCATGTCGTCTATGTTTAAATTCAAATGGGACAATGAGGCTCCCAGAATTACCATTGAAAGGCTAGACAAACTTGCACACTGCTACGAAGTTGACACTGATGGAGTAGAAGAGAAGCCTTGGTTTCATGAAGTGAAAAGATATCTTGAGGCTCAAGAGTATCCTGAAGGAGCATATATCAATGACAAGAAATTCCTATGGAGGTTCTCAACTAAGTTCTTCCTGAGCAATGGAATTCTGTACAAGCACAACCATGATTCGACTCTGCTTCATTGTATGGACAAGAAAGAGGCAGAGAAGATTATGGAAGATATGCACGAAGGTATCTTTGGTACTCATTCCAGTGGACATACTACGGCTAAGAAAATCTTGAGATCAGGTTACTATTGGTCGACTATGGAAACTGGCTGCCATCACCACTCAAGAACTTGCCACAAGTGTCAGATCTATGCTGACAAAGTACATGTGCCTCTAGTACCTCTGAATGTCTTGATTTCTCCTTGGTTGTTTGCAATGTGGCGCATTGATATGATTGGAGAGATCAAACCTACTGCTTCCAACAAACATCGCTTCATCCTCGTCGCCATTGATTACTTCACAAAGTGGGTTGAAGCAGCCTTGTTTGCCTTTGTTACTAAGAATGTGGTTGCCCGGTTTATTAAGTATAATATTATTTGTTGGCATGGAATCCCCGAAAGGATTATCACGGAAAATGGTACTAATATTAATAATACTATGATCACAGAACTCTGCACGTAGTTCAAGATCAAGTACCATAACTCTTCTTCGTATCGACTGAAGATGAATGGCACAGTGGAAGCCACCAATAAGAAGATTATACATAAGACGATGGTGACATATAAATACTGGCACGAGATGTTACCATTTTCTCTTCGCGGTTATCTCACTTCATCTTGAACATCAACTAGGGTAACCCCGTTATCTCTAGTTTATGGTATGGAAGTTGTCCTACCTGTCAAAGTTCAGATTCCTTCCCTGAGGATCATGAAAGAGGCAGATTTAAACAAAGATGAGTGGATTCAGACTAGGCTAGACCAATTGAATTTAATTGATGAGAAGAGGCTTGCGGCTGTCTGTGACAGTCAGATACATCAGAAGCGTATTGATCCGCTATCGCGGGCGGATCAAAAACGAGTATTTTGTAAAATGCAGTATAGCGACAATGGCTCGAGTCGTATCGCAAGGATTCTTGATTTTATTATTAACTAATAGAAATCTAATGGGGGGTTGGTTTTAGGATCGATTTATAACACGAAATAAGTGATTATCAAAATAAGCTAATCTGCTAATTCAGTTCCTACCTATCATTGATTATTATAACATCGCTACCCTAAGCGGGTACTATTCCTGTTCGATCATAATAACATTCAACAAGCGAGAATGATATTATAAGAATTATGTTTCCTGTTTACCGAATTAAGCAAACGGTTAAAAATAAGCGAATTAACGAATTAAGCAAACGATAACACGCAATGAAAATTAGGGAACATAAATCAATCGAACCAAACAAAATTATTTTATGACAATTGAATTAAGCAAACGATAAACATATAATAGAGTTGAAAGGAATAGGAATTAAATTGCAAAATTATATTAACCTCAAGTATCGGAACATGAATGTAGCAGATCAACTCAGGAAATTTAGCTCTCCATAAAATTCGTACAAAGCAAAATGTATTTTTTCTCAATAATGAAAAGGTTGAAACTAAATTACGGTAGCGGCTTCTAGGTATAGCAAGGACAAGGATTCGGTTCATAACCCAACTGGGTCGAAAGCATAACCCAGACCCAAAACAAATGACCCAAAACTTAAATATAAAATACTGCAACTTCAACGAATTTTATGGCCCTTCTACACTCCAATTCAGCTCTCGACTTCTGAATGAAAATCGTAGCTCTTTGTCTTAGCTTTCCAACGACTGGTAGCATGCCTCATTCCGACTCCCGTAGCTCAAGTTATGAATTTATTTGTGCAGACTGCTAATGCTGAAAATAAAGTGCGAAAATCAAATAAGAGTAGAAATAAACTAAAATAGAAAAACACTATAAAATACAAAAATAAGCTAAACAAACCATGGAAATGCATAAGTACAATCATGAAAGAATATGCATCAAAATGCACTGATCAAATTCCCCCAAACTTGAACTTTTGCACTCCGAGCAAAATAAAATCATAAGAAACACAACAGCATCATCAGCTACTCATTCTATGCTACAAACTCTTCTTCGGTTAAGATTGCATTAATAGGTACTAATCTTGCATACTAAGGATATCGTAGGAACACTAATCTTGTCTCTTGAATATACAAACCAATTCGAATCATATTATTACGCCAAAGCCTAACTTACTCATCCTCCTTTTTGCTCTTTTTCATTCAGGTGCAATCACATTAAGCCCGTTATCTCCACACACTCATAGCAAGGCGACCGATTAGTGACTCTGATCCTTTTTGCATGGGGTTCTGGTACTTACATGGCATAACCCTTTGCTTACTCGATTGTAGTTGTGGGGGATCGGACCGTAATCTGCCCTACCAAGTTCAGCATCAGAAACCGCTGAACCAACTAAAACGAGTCTTATTATCAACTTTTTTTTGTAGGTTCTATGACCGTTGAATTAAGTGACCGGGTGAGGGTCACCAAACTTAAAAGGCACATTCCTTTTTCTTTCTTTTTTTTTTCCAAATAAAACTTGAATCACTCACTTATTTTCATCGGCTTCCCTGCGTAGAGTGCGTGTGAGATGGTGCTGACTGCTGAAATAAACTACTCAATAGCTATTAAAAGATGAGAATTCAAGGCTACGTCATAATAAAAATTCAAATTAACTTCCATATGCATGAGACTTACAGTGTTAAGATGATACCGATCCTATGAACTTTTCCCAAGTCTCCACAACTAACCTTAGATTAATCTATAACCCAAAACTTTCAAAAAGATGCATATTTTTTTTTATATTTTTTTATAACTGAAAACATAACAAGAAAACAGAGAACAAAAGCGAAGAAAACAAAACAAATAAATGATTCTCTCCCCCATACTTAAAACACACATTGTCTTCAATGAAAGAAACAAGCATAAAATAAGAGCGAGGAAAGAGGAAAGAACACACCCGAGGAGTCAAGGTGGATAGATGATTGCATAAGTAGCCTTTCTCAACGAGAGAACTTTTATAGTTTCCTCTTCCAATGTGGGACTCTCATGGAATAACTTGAGGCGGTGTCCTTTGACTTTGCAATTTTTATCAGTACCTTCACTTTTTATTCCTGGATCAAAGAATGTTCTTCTAAAAGTAAAAGTGCCAAATGGGCACGTGAACGTGATCTCATCTTTCACAACATCAAGGATCAAAAGGTTACGGAGCTGCCTCACTGCTTTTGCTACATCTTCAAGTGAGATCCTATGCATGCACATGGATAGACTAATATCATAAATATCATCTAAGGTCCATCCAATTCCTTTCTTATGCTTCTTCAAAATGAAATAAGCGTATTTCAGGTTTTCAGGGAGTTGTTTCAGCTCTAAGGACGGGGGCTGCTTTATGGGTGGAGTGTTTGGGGAAGCAAGGATGTCAAGGGCATCAGCTGCAAAAACAGATTCATCAATAACAACTTCACCTGTAGGAAACACATCAGCCTGCAAGGCAGCATCAATCTCAGCACACACAACACACAAGTTATTGTCAGTACAATCAGAACACACGTAAACATCATCAAATCTAGATAAAGATGGAAAATCAATGGAAAATAATTCAGAACAAGTGTCATCAGCCAATCTAGAGATCAACTCAATGTGAAAAATGGAATTCTTCTCCAGGGGATGTTTCATGGCATCAAAAATGTTGAATTTTGCGATAATGTCACCAAATTCCATGGACATGGTTCCATCGTCAACATCAATTTTTGTTTTTGCCGTTTTCATGAACAGTCTGCCTAAAATGATGGGAACTCTGCTGGATTTTGTTTCTCCTTCCATGTCTATAATATAAAAATCAACAGGAAAAATCAAATCTTTAACTTGAACAAGGACATCTTCGACTACGCCGGTGGGGCGAGTGTTGCTCCTGTTCGCCAATTGAATGATTAAACCTGTATGCTGCAAAGGACCAAGACAAAGGTTTTTATAAACAAAAGTAGGTATCACATTAATTCCCGCTCCCAAATCAAGTATGCAATTCTCAAATTTACTGTTTCCGATGGTGCAAGGAATAACAAATGTTCCTGGATCCTTCTGCTTTTGTGGTAGAACCTGAGTAGTGAGGGCTGAAACATTTTGCTCGCCTACAACCTTTTTGGATGAAGGTTTGGGCTGAATAAAAGCAGAAATATTTCTTCCTAAGTTGACACTTTCACTTCCTTTAATCCTCCTCTTGTTGGTACACAAATCCTTCAGAAACTTAGCATACTTAGGAACCTGCTTAATTACATCATGAAGCGGAATGTTTACCGTGACTTTTCGAAAAACATCCAATATCTCTCTTTCTTTCTCTCCCTCCTCAATTCTTTTATTTTTCATAGCTCTATGTGGGAAGGGAACTGGTGGAACATACTCCTTTTCTTTAACTTTTTCAGTTTCCACCGCAACAGAAGAAGGTGAGAAAAGTTCAGGTGAAACAGATTCAGAAGGAGAATGTTCAGATGTTACCTCAATAATTTTTTTATTTTTTTCAGGGGCTGGTTCTGTAACCTTTCCAGATCTCAAAGAAATTGCACTGACATTAGCATTAGGACCATTCGGATTGACAACTGTTTAGGATGGAAGTTGGTTTGACCCTTGAGATTGCATGGCGTTTATTTGAGTAGCAAGTTGTCCCATCTGTGTGTGCAAGGTCTGAATGCTAGAATCGATCATTTGTTGGAACTGAAGGTTATTGAAAGCCATTTGCTTGACAAGATCCTCTAAGGATGGTCCCGAAGATGCAGGGACAGCCACTTGGTGTTGGTTCTGTTGTTGGCTGGTTTGTGGATTTCCATATCGAAGGTTGGGATGGTTCCTCCAATTGGGATGGTATTTGTTGGGGGACAGGTCAGGAGTGTTGTTGTACCTGTTTTAATTATAAAGGTTGGCTGCATAAGCTTGAGGCAGCTCAGTAATGGACTAGTCTCTCATAATAGGACAGGTATCGGTCGGATGCTTATGAGAAGTACGAATACCACACACATTTGTTGTTTGAGGTTTTGCTACTTACAGCTGTTTGACTAAGGTAGTGAGCTCGTCAATTATGGTCTCTAAAGCTTTGTTGGAAGAAACCTGAATTTGATCCACGCTTTGCTTTGAACATAATTGTCTCTAGTGGTAAACTGTTGAGAATTAAGAGACATATTTTCAATAAGGGCTTTGGCAGCAACTGGAGTTTTATCGACAAGTGCTCCACCACTAGCAGCATCAAGAATGTTCCTATCCATCGATAACAAACCTTCATAAAAGTACTGGATAAGTAGTTGCTCGGTAATCTGGTGTTGAGGACAACTAGATACCAAGTATTTGAATCTCTCCCAATACTCAGTCAACGACTCATTGCCTTGTCTAATACCACAAATCTCCTTTCTTATTGAGGCAGCTCCAGAGGCAGGAAAATATCTCTCTAAGAACACTTTTTTCAGAGCATTCCAGCTTGCGATTGAATTTGGCTCAAGATAGTATATCCAATCCTTTGCCGCACCCTGTAATGAAAAAGGAAAAGCTTGAAGTTTGATGTGATCTTCGGTGATCCCTTCGGGCTTCAATGGTGTAGAACACACGACCTGGAATTCTTTCAAATGTTTGTGTGGATCCTCACCTGCAAGACCACTAAACTTGGGCAACAAGTGTATTAAACCCGATTTTAATTCAAAAGGAACAACAACATTATCATATTCAATACACATGTCATTATAATTCACATCAGGGGCAGCCAATTGCCTTAAGGTTCTTTGGTCAGCCATATCAAAAACAAATTCAGAATTTGAAGCAAATAAGTTATGCAAATAGTCAGACTCAGAATCAGACTCAATTGTGGGTGGTGAACTAGTGGTAGCCTGGACTTTTCTACGCCATGTGTGCAAGGTTTTCTCTACTTCAATATCAAAAGCAACAAATTCAGAAGAGCAAGACCTAGTGGCCAGGATTAATACACAACAATGCAGCAACAATGTTCAAAATGCCAACAATGTCCCTAATAATAAAAAACAAACACAATGAAGGAAATCGATTAAATAAAATTCAGAAAAATAAAATAACACCAGATTTAATCTAATTAGGAAAATAACAATTTTGAGATTTTTTTCGATTTTTTTCAACTCTATGAAAACAGTCAAAAATTCGTTAAAAATAGAAAAAAAAGATGAATTTGCGATTTTGAGGGTCGAAGTCTTTTAGAATTTTATTCTAAAGGAGTACTGTTCGTCGATTTTTTTCTGAACTTCACGAATAAATTCGGAGCAAATCGAAACAGTAGGTTTCAAACATACCTGCTAGGCTGAAAAACTGTACTACAACCGAAATTGTAACCCTGAAAATCAACAAACACAACGAAAAAAACAAGAAAAAAAATGCAAGAACATTATACAGATGACTAAAATATTAAGTAATAACAACAAGAATCCCCGGCAATAGCGCCAATTTGATCCGCTGTCGCGGGCGGATCAAAAACAAGTATTTTGTAAAATGCAGTATAGCGACAATGGCTCGAGTCGTATCACAAGGATTCTTGATTTTATTATTAACTAATAGAAATCTAATGGGGGTTGCTTTTAGGATCGATTTATAACACGAAATAAGTGATTATCAAAATAAGGTAATCTGTTAATTCAGTTCCTACCTATCATTGATTTTTATAACATCGCTACCCTAAGCGGGTACTATTCCTGTTCGATCACAATAACATTCAACAAGCGAGAATGATATTATAAGAATTATGTTTCATGTTTACCGAATTAAGCAAACGGTTAAAAATAAGCGAATTAACGAATTAAGCAAACGATAACACGCAATAAAAATTAGGGAACATAAATCAATCCAACCAAACAAAACTATTTTATGACAATCGAATTAAGCAAACGATAAACATATAATAAAGTTGAAAGGAATAGGAATTAAATTGCAAAATTATATTAACCTTAAGTATCGGAACATGAATGTAGCAGGTTGTTGTACCCCAAAATTTGCCCTCCCATTTCTCATTGATTTCTCATCACAAAGCCCTTGGAGCTCAAGATCCAGTTAGGGTTTCATCTGCTCAAGACTTCTCCTTGCACTGTTGACCCAAATTAGGGTTTGTGTTTGCACAAAGTTATTTTGAACTAAAATGCCTAATATGACTTTCATACTTCATTTTGGACTCCCAAGTTTATCCATACCAAGTTTCAAGTCTTGATTCCAAATTTTGCCCAGTCAATTGGACAGTTGACCTAGAAATCAACTGTATTGGGGAAAAAGTCAACTGTGGCCAATTGACAGTCAAATCTCATGAAAATTGACCCACATCAACATTATGAACTCATATGAACCATTTGATCAAGTTTGGATCACAATTCCACAAGAAATTTGATCAAATCACTAAAAGGGCAAAATGGTCATTTTTAGGGTTTTGACTGCACAAAGGCAATTTTTGACTGTTTGACCTAGCCAATGGCAAACCAAGCTCACATATGGACTCAAGGACCCCATGGAATTGTCTTGACATGCTCAACAAGTTCAAAAGATCCCAAATACACAAGATTGGCAGTTGAATTTCCCAGTCAATTGATCAATTTTGACTGTATACTGAAAAGTCAAACTTTGACTTTTTGGTCAAAATCAAGAGTCAAGATTCATTTTTCATCAAAACATGCCAAATCATGAAACTTGTTCATCAAGAAATCAAGAATTGCAAACTAGGGTTTGAAATGAGAATTTTTCATAACTTAGAATTTTTCTAAGTTATGAAAAACCCTAATTTTTTCCTAACTTTGCCCCACTTTCTCACCAAGATTCATTTGGATTCAAGCAAAAGTCAAAACATGAAAGTTGTATCCTATTGCATAATCTACAACTTTGATTCACAAAGTTTTCCCAAAAGAGGCTTGTATCTCAAGTTACAATTTTTGGAATAAGGGTACTAAACCATTCTTAACTTAGTGAAAATTTGACCTATTTTAGGCAAAGTTTTTACCTAACTTCAAGACCATTTTTCATATACTTCCACTTGGAATTTCAATTTTCATTTCAAAGATGGATTGTAGTACACATTCCAAGCTTTCCAAAATGTCCAAGAACTCATCAAACAACCTCATGACTTGAGAGAATCGAATTTTGCAATATGGCAAAAACTCACTTTTGAATTGGCCAATTTCCATGTTCATGACTTGTGCAAATTTCTCAAATCAGCATGCAACTTGATTACAGGCCTCTAAACCATCCAACACTCATAAATTTAATGCAAACTCTTTGTGCCAAGACCATGTTCTATGTGTTCAAGCATTGTATGATGGATTAATCCCAAAATAGATAAAGCACTTTAACCATTTTTGCAAAAGTAAGCTTTATGTCAAAATGAAAATCCAAGAAGTACAGATCAAATCCCCTTGGCACAAGTTTAGGGACTAATCACACTGATCAATGCCAAGGTTTGCAGCATGTTATGGGGGCCTCTACCTGTCTAAACACCAACTTGGCTTTTGGTTGCTTAAAGTGTAAGAAATATGGCATAACGAGACACAACTTTGATCTCAGCAAGGGAACCCTTAAGCAAATATTTTGTACACATTCAAGACACCCTAACTGAGCTAGCACACGACTCCAACACCTCCATTGCCCTCTAGAATACAGAACCACCCTCAAACTGCCCAAACAGAGCTCCTACTGCAGTTTGAGTGCCAACTCTCATTCCTTTCATGCATTCTTGCTAAAAGCTCATCAAACACATTCCCTAGCATCACTTGAAGCTAAACCAAACATAAAAAACGACCTGTAACTCCTCTAGTCAGTTCCACCATTTTCACTTTCTTGTTTTGCAGTTGAAGGTCCATAGCTCGATTCAAGGTGTTTCAAAGCAAAGTAAGCATTGGAATAGCATCACTACACTTCAGGAAAGCTGTACAGATCATCATCTTGCCCTGAAAGCTCTCCCATTGCCAGATACAACTTCAACTGAACAGGAATCTTCTTGAACTTCTAACTCTTAATGTAGGCATTGTTAGCTCTAGGTTTGTGAATAAGAAGTGTTCTACTCATGCCCCTGAACCTATACATACTTTTACTTTTCATTATTTTGCCTGTACTATGAGAATTTAAGGTCTGAATATGGAAGAAAAGTTAGGTCAAGAATTGGGAATGTTAAAATTCTCTCTCATTTCTGAGAGTTAGGATGAGTTCTTTACATATTTAGAATCGTGGCTTGATTATTAACATTTCTTATGTTGAAAGTTTGTGCAAAAAATAAAGGAATCAGGATGTTTGAATTCATGAATAAGGCGCGTGTTTTTGAACAAAAGTTGTCTGAAGGTTGATGAAAGGTCTTCATGGGCTGGGCCTGTTGTGTCATTTCTCTTCACACCCTATTTTTGCTTTCCTACCCCCTGGGCCCATTTTGTTTGTTTTAATGATTTTTTGACTTTTCTTTTTTTATTCTGACTTATTTATTTTTTTCTAATAATATTAAAAACATAAAAAACATTTTTTATACCATTTTTATATTTTTTAGGCATTTATTTGTTTATATGAACCATTTGTACATAAATAATATATATATACTATTATTTAGAAAAACTAGAAAAAAATAATGCAAATATATTTTATTTCTGATTTTTTATTTCATTTTCTCTTTTGAAAACATTTTGTATCAAAAAATATTTTTTTTACAAATATTAAATATTATTGTTTTGTATATATAATATTTATTTAGTAAATAATAAAGATATTTATATATATTAGTATATTTAGGTAAATAATATAAAAAATATATACATTTTTTATTTTATTAATATTTGACATGAAAAATACTTTTTTATGAATATACTTCATTTTTATTTTATTTTGTATATAATTATTAAATATTATACACTTTAAACAAATATTACCTTTTATTTAATGAAATTAGGGTTTTACCCTTAAAACACCAAAAACCCCAAAAATATTACTTTTTTTTATTTTATTCATTTTATTTATTTGACATAAAAAACACCCTTTTTTCCATACATATAAAAACCCTTTTTGCATTTTTGCATCTTTATTTTATTTTCCATTTAATTTATGCAATTAATTATCTTGTAAATATTCCAAAATTGATGTAATAGCTAGGTTTAAATTCCTTGTCTAAATATCCCCCCATTTGAACATTTGTACCCCCCTTCCCATATTGTGTTGTAATAGTTTAGAACTTTATTTTTCGCACTTTAATGCTTTCTAAATATACCATGTTAGAATTAGGGTTTGTATGCAAATAAAAAGAACAAAATAGTTTGACCTAATTTCAAGATAATCAAAGCATGAAAATGGACAACACATATCACACTTGCACCCCTAGGGTATTCCACTTGTTGCCTTCAATAAATGGGCCATATTGCATGTTAGGTCTCTTTGGGCAAAACAAAAACAAACAATCAAATGATCATAGTCCCTCGATGACGCTTTCAAAAAGTTGCCTAAAATGATCAAGTCCCTTTCAAAGAAAAATTGCCCAAAGATACTTAGCACTATTGCAATTATGGTCTAAACGATGACCCGCGCCCTTCCCTTTCACCTCCTAATACAAGATTGTCCACCAAATGTAATGGTGGAACAAAATTGTTAAAAGGGTTAAAATATAACAAGAATCTTTGAGAACTTTATGGTAGATAGCTTTTAGGTACTTGTCAACTTGCAAAACAAAACACTTGCCTATTTTTCAAACCACACTTCACAAACACTTTCAAAACAAACTTTCAAAAAACCTTGAAACATCTTTTCAAAAAGACAAACACCTTTTGTAAAACATTCGAGTAAAGAATTGTTACAAGGGTAGCCTAGACAAGGCATCTTTTTCAAAACATTTTCAAAACCACACACAAAGCACCATTTCAAACAATTGAAAACCAAGGCAAGTTGATCTAAGCAAGTACCTAAGAGCCCATGGATAACCATGGATAGAAAGGGTGCTAATACCTTCCCTTTCTATAATCTACTCCCCGAACCCAAGAAAAATCTCAAAGGTTTTTGCTGTGCTTTTTAAACCTTTCCTTAGGATAAAATAAAAAGTCGGTGGCGACTCTTGCTCAACCGAAACATTTGCGAAAACAAACGCAAAACCATAGTCAGTTCTCCCACCGTATCACACCATCCACTCCGGATTCCATGGGTGACTATTCCGCTATATCCGTCAATAACTTTGAAGATCTGGTCAATCAAGCTGAGTATGAAGATGACGAAGGTTGTGAAGTACCAGGGGAACTAGCTAGACTTCTACAACAAGAGGAAAGGGCCATCTTACCGCACGAAGAGTCATTGGAAACTATCAACTTAGGGATCGAGGAAGACCGGAAGGAGGTGCAAGTGGGTGCCAATCTGGAATCGAGTGTCAAGGAACGCCTGATACAGTTGTTGAATGAGTATGTTGAAATCTTCGCTTGGTCTTATGAAGACATGCCGGGTTTAGATACACATATCATGGTTCACCGTCTCCCCACAAGAGAGGATTGTCCACCGATCAAGCAAAAAGTCCGCCGAATGAGGCCTGACATGTCTGAAAAGATCAAAGCAGAAGTGATGAAGCAATTCGACGCTGGCTTTCTGGCTGTTACGTCCTATCCTCAATGGGTCGCTAACATCGTGCCAGTACCTAAGAAAGATGGCAAAGTCAGGATGTGTGTGGACTACCGGGATTTGAATAGGGCCAACCCCAAAGATGATTTTCCACTTCCACACATTGACATTTTGATCGACAATACAGCTCAGTATAAAGTGTTTTCCTTCATGGATGGATTCTCGGGCTACAATCAAATCAAAATGGCCCCCGAGGATATGGAGAAAACAACTTTTGTCACACAATGGGGCACTTTCTGTTACAAGGTGATACTGTTCGGGCTGAAGAACGCAGGGGCAACTTATCAACGCGCCATGGTAGCTTTGTTTCACGATATGATACATCATGAGATCGAAGTTTATGTAGACAATATGATAGCTCGGTCACAAACAGAGGAAGAGCACTTTGAACATCTTGAAAAGCTGTTTGCCAGGTTGAAAGAATACAAACTCAGGCTGAATCCAAGTAAGTGCACTTTTGGAGTTAGGTCTGGTAAACTTCTGGGATTCATCGTAAGCAACAAAGGCATTAAAGTCGATCCAGCAAAAGTGAAAGCAATACAAGAGATGCCTGCTCCCCGTACTGAAAAGGAGGTTAGAGGGTTCTTGGGGCGCTTGAACTATATTGCCAGATTCATCTCTCACCTGACTTCTACCTGTGAGCCGATTTTCAAACTCTTGAAGAAAGATCAGGTAGTCGAATGGAACGACGATTGCCAAGCTGCTTTTGATAAAATCAAGGAGTATTTGCTAGAACCTCCTATTCTGATGCCACCCGTCGAAGGAAGACCATTGATCATGTATTTGACCGTCTTGGATAACTCAATGGGGTGTGTTTTGGGCCAGCATGACGAGTCTGGTCGAAAAGAGCATGTTATTTATTACCTTAGCAAAAAGTTTACCGACTGTGAGACTCGCTACTCACTGCTCGAGAAAACTTGTTGCGCTTTGGTATGGGCTGCTCGCCGACTAAGACAGTATATGTTGACTCATACTACCTTGTTGATTTCCAAAATGGATCCTATCAAGTATATCTTCGAAAAGCCTGCTTTATCTGGAAGGATAGCCAGATGGCAAATGATCCTAACTGAGTATGACATCCAGTACACCACCCAAAAAGCTATAAAAGGGAGTGTACTAGCTGACCATCTGGCTCATCAAGCTATCGAAGATTATCAACCCATGAGATTTGACTTCCCAGACGAGGACATCATGAACTTGGACAACATTGAAAGTGACGGACCGTATGACGGACCCGAAAAGGGATCCCGATGGACCCTGTACTTTGATGGTGCTTCAAATGCACTTGGAAATGGTATTGGCGCAGTACTCATTTCTCCGGAAGGTTGTCACACACCTTTCATGGCCCGACTTTGCTTCAGCTGCACAAACAACATGGCTGCATACGAAGCTTGCATCTTTGGTCTCAAGGCTGCCATAGACTTGGGGATCAAATCTTTGGTCGTATTTGGGGACTCGGCTTTGGTTATCAGTCAAATCAAAGGAGAGTGGGATACCAAGCATCCTAATCTTATCCCATACAAAGAACATGTCCTGACATTGTTGCCTCATTTCGAGCAAATTACCTTCGAGCATTTTCCGCGAGAAGAGAATCAGCTAGCAGATGCTCTAGCCACAATGTCCTCCATGTTTAAACTCAACTGGGATAACGAGGCTCCCCAAATCACCATCGAGCGAATGGATGAACCTGCGCATTGCCACGAGATTAATACTGAAGAAGTAGTGGAACAACCTTGGTTCCATGAAATCAAAAGGTATCTCGAGAATCGAGATTATCCTGAAGGAGCTTCCGTAAATGATAAGAAGTTCTTAAGGAAATTTGCTACCAAATTCTTCCTGAGCAACGACATCCTTTACAAACGAAGCCATGATTGTGTATTACTCCGATGCGTAGACAAAGATGAAGCAGAGTTGATCATAACTGAGATACACAGCGGCACATTTGGCACTCACTTGAGCGGGCATACAATGGCTAAAAAGATCCTAAGGGCAGGCTATTACTGGTCTACCATGGAAGCTGACTGCCATCAACATTCCCGTATTTGCCACAAATGTCAAGTCTATGCTGACAAAGTTCATATCCCTCTGGTTCCTCTCAACATTCTGACTGCTCCTTTGGCCATTTGCAATGTGGGGCATTGACATGATTGGAGAGATCAAGCCCACGGCTTCCAATGGACATCGCTTCATCCTGGTTTCCATTGACTATTTCACCAAATGGGTCGAAGCAGCTTCCTTCGCCTCTGTTACTAAAAATGTGGTTGCCTTCTTCATCAAGCAAAATCTCATATGTCGGTATGGTGTTCTAGACCGGATCATCACAGACAACGGTACAAATCTGAATAACACAATGATCACCACTTTGTGCGAACAGTTCAAGATTTATCATCACAATTCATCTCCCTATCGGCCGAAGATGAACGGTGCTATTGAAGCTGCGAACAAAAACATTAAGAAGATCATTCAGAAAATGACAGTCACTTACAAAGACTGGCATGAGATGTTACCGTTTGCTCTGCATGGATACCGTACGACGGCACGTACTTCAACCGGGGCGACCCCATTTTCTTTGGTATATGGCATGGAAGCTGTCCTGCCTATGGAGGTTCAGATTCCTTCTCTAAGGATTATGAAGGACACAGGTTTGAATGAAGATGATTGGATGCAGACCCGACTTGACCAACTCAATCTGATCGACGAGAAGCGACTCGCTGCTATATTCCATGGTCAGGCGTATCAAAAACGGATGATCAAGGCCTTCAATAAAAAAGTCAGACGTCAGGTGTATCAAGTCGGAGATCTCGTAATCAAGCGGATTATCTTGCCGCAAAGTGATCCCAGGGGCAAATGGGCTCCTACATATGAAGGACCATTTGTGATCAAGAGCATATTTTCTGGTGGTGCAATGATTCTGACCACCATGGACGGTGACGATTTGCCGCACCCTGCGAATGCAGACATAGTCAAAAGATACTACGCATAAAATAACCCGACAAGTCGAAAACCCGAAAGGGCGGCTTGGGCAAAAATGGGCATCCCGGTGGACCGAAAACCCGAAAGGGCGGTTCAGGCAAAAGTTAGGGATAAAAATAAAAAAAATTTGTACACCCGGCAAGTTGAAAACCCGAAAGGGCGGCTTGGGCAAAAAGGGGTTTCCCGGTGGATCGAAAACCCGAAAGGGAGATTCAGGCAAAAGTTAGGGAATCAAAGCGTATGACTATGTCTCGTCGGATCACTTCGAAGACAATCTCTTCATCAACCAGTTCTAGGTTTCTGAACAATCCAGTCATCGGCAAACGAAGCATTGAATGGACAGATATTCAGAGTTGTGAAGGCTATAGCGGAATGGAATCCCATGGAATTATTTCACATAGCCATCTTTATTTTGTATAAATCTTTCAAATATTTACGACAAAATCCTCTTACTAGGACGATTGTCTCCTTTGTACAAATATACTCTGAGAAAGTTAATACAAATACTTTTCCCAGAAATTTGTGTCATTTCCTTTCACTTTTTCTCTTGCACTATTTGTTTTATTTTGAGAAACGTCTAATGTTTTATTAAATAGGCATATGCATTTGAACATAATCATTTCCTTGTGAATCAAGAAAGAGGATTATTGATAGGTCAAAGGTGCGGTTGGATATCTTGATACCCTTCAAAGGAAATCCCCAGGAGATTTGGAATCCATATCCCCAGCAAACCCTGAAGCTTATCCCCAGTAGATTTTGGAAGCTTATCCCCTGCAGAGTACGGACGTCTCTCCCGAGTTTTGTTCAAGGTTATTCCTCCCAAGGGCTTATAACTGGGTTATCCTCAGCTTATTGTCACGGAAGATCACACTCGGAAAATTTATTCCTATCCCCAGCGGAGTTCATCAAAGTTCCCCAACACAGCTTATCAATACAATCCCCAGCCAGAGAATCCTCCGGAACTCAATTCCCCTCAAGTTTAAGTTTCAGTATCCCCAGCCGAGCTAAAGCTTCAAATTATCAAATCCCCAGCGGAGCCAGACTAATGAACCTTCTCCCCACAGAATTTTGGGAGGGAAAATCTTGAGTTCCCCAGTGAAGTCGCCAGAGATACTTCCCACCAAGCTGAAGATTCTCAGTCTTACCTCCCCAGCATGAGTCTATTAGATTGGAACTCCCCAGTAGAAGTCATCAGGAATTCCCCAGAAGATTGGTATGCAACCCAAGCTCTTTATTCTCCAGCAACAACCAGGAATTATTCTTCCCAGCAACAGTCAAGATACCTTTATCTTCAGCCATCCCGGATTCATCTATCTTTTGCAAGACAGCTCTCCAGCTTACATGCGCATCCATTTACATTCATATCACATAACATACATTGTATCATGCATCATGACATTGCATATAACTAACTCTTTACCTTTTCAGGTAAGATCTGTCGAAAGACTAAAATCATTATCTTTCGAGATTTCTTTCCAGGAATAGTTCGGATGTGACCCAGACACGGCAACATTCTAATGCTTATTCCAGATTTATCCAGATGCAGTTTTACACGAGCTCATCATCAGGGAACCCTACACCGGTTCTTCCTCCAAATTCAAGACTTCTGAAAATAGTTCACGGGTTCTCCAAGTAACGGATGTTAACCTATCGCTTGTTCAGTTTCTTCTCAAGACTTTTGAAAACAGTTTATGGATTCCTTCCAACAACGGATGTTAATCTATTACTTGTTCAGATGCAACCTTTGAAAACAGTTTACGGACGCTTCCCAACAACGGATGCTACTCTATTGCTTATTCAACTTCAAGATTTCTGAAAACAGTTCACGGGTTCTCCAAGTAACGGATGTTAACCTATCGCTTGTTCAGTTTCTTCTCAAGATTTCTGAAAACAGTTTACGGATTCTTCCCAACAACGGATGTTAATCTATCGCTTGTTCAGACTCTTCTCAATTTTTGAAAACAGTTTACGGACGCTTCCCAACAACGGATGCTGCTCTATTGCTTATTCAACTTCAAGATTTCTGAAAACAGTTCACGGGTTCTCCAAGTAACGGATGTTAACCTATCACTTGTTCAGGTTCTTCTCCAATCAGAACAATCAGAACACACGTAAACATCATCAAATCCAGATAAAGATGGAAAATCAAAGGAGAATAATTCAGAACAAGTGTCATCAGCCAATCTAGAGATCAACTCAATGTGAAAAATGGAATTCTTCTCCAGGGGATGTTTCATGGCATCAAAAATGTTGAATTTTGCGATAATGTCACCAAATTCCATGGACATGGTTCCATCGTCAACATCAATTTTTGTTTTTGCTGTTTTCATGAACAGTCTGCCTAAAATGATGGGAACTCTGCTGGATTTTGTTTCTCCTTCCATGTCTATAATATAAAAATCAACAGGAAAAATCAAATCTTTAACTTGAACAAGGACATCTTCGACTACGCCGGTGGGGCGAGTGTTGCTCCTGTTCGCCAATTGAATGATTAAACCTGTATGCTGCAAAGGACCAAGACAAAGGTTTTTATAAACAAAAGTAGGTATCACATTAATTCCCGCTCCCAAATCAAGTATGCAATTCTCAAATTTACTATTTCCGATGGTGCAAGGAATAGCAAATGTTCCTGGATCCTTCTGCTTTTGTGGCAGAACCTGACTAGTGAGGGCTGAAACATTTTGCTCGCCTACAACCTTTTCGGATGAAGGTTTGGGCTGAATAAAAGCAGAAATATTTCATCCTAAGTTGACACTTTCACTTCCTTTAATCCTCCTCTTGTTGGTACACAAATCCTTCAGAAACTTAGCATACTTAGGAACCTGCTTAATTACATCATGAAGCGGAATGTTTACCGTGACTTTTCGAAAAACATCCAATATCTCTCTTTCTTTCTCTCCCTCATCAATTCTTTAATTTTTCATAGCTCTATGTGGGAAGGGAACTGGTGGAACATACTCCTTTTCTTTAACTTTTTCAGTTTCCACCGCAACAGAAGAAGGTGAGAAAAGTTCAGGTGAAACAGATTCAGAAGGAGAATGTTCAGATGTTACCTCAATAATTTTTTTATTTTTTTCAGGGGCTGGTTCTGTAACCTTTCCAGATCTCAAAGAAATTGCACTGACATTAGCATTAGGACCATTCGGATTGACAACTGTTTAGGCTGGAAGTTGGTTTGACCCTTGAGATTGCATGGAGTTTATTTGAGTAGCAAGTTGTCCCATCTGCGTGTGCAAGGTCTGAATGCTAGAATCGGTCATTTGTTGGAACTGAAGGTTATTGAAAGCCATTTGCTTGACAAGATCCTCTAAGGATGGTCCCGAAGATGCAGGGACAGCCACTTGGTGTTGGTTCTGTTGTTGGCTGGTTTGTGGATTTCCATATCGAAGGTTGGGATGGTTCCTCCAATTGGGATGGTATTTGTTGGGGGACAGGTCAGGAGTGTTGTTGTACCTGTTTTAATTGTAAAGGTTGGCTGCATAAGCTTGAGGCAGCTCAGTAATGGACTAGTCTCTCATAATAGGACAGGTATTGGTCGGATGCTTATGAGAAGTACGAATACCACACACATTTGTTGTTTGAGGTTTTGCTACTTCCAGCTGTTTGACTAAGGTAGTGAGCTCGTCAATTCTGGTCTCTAAAGCTTTGTTGGAAGAAACCTGAATTTGATCCACGCTTTGCTTTGAACATAATTGTCTCTAGTGGTAAACTGTTGAGAATTAAGAGACATATTTTCAATAAGGGCTTTGGCAGCAACTGGAGTTTTATCGACAAGTGCTCCACCACTAGCAGCATCAAGAATGTTCCTATCCATCGATAACAAACCTTCATAAAAGTACTGGATAAGTAGTTTCTCGGTAATCTGGTGTTGAGGACAACTAGATACCAAGTATTTGAATCTCTCCCAATACTCAGTCAACGACTCATTGCCTTGTCTAATACCACAAATCTCCTTTCTTATTGAGGCAGCTCCAGAGGCAGGAAAATATCTCTCTAAGAACACTTTTTTCAGAGCATTCCAGCTTGCGATTGAATTTGGCTCAAGATAGTATATCCAATCCTTTGCCGCACCCTGTAATGAAAAAGGAAAAGCTTGAAGTTTGATGTGATCTTCGGTGATCCCTTCGGGCTTCAATGGTGTAGAACACACAACCTGGAACTCTTTCAAATGTTTGTGTGGATCCTCACCTGCAAGACCACTAAACTTGGGCAACAAGTGTATTAAACCTGATTTTAATTCAAAAGGAACAACAACATTATCATATTCAATACACATGTCATTATAATTCACATCAGGGGCAGCCAATTGCCTTAAGGTTCTTTGGTCAGCCATATCAAAAACAAATTCAGAATTCGAAGCAAATAAGTTATGCAAATAGTCAGACTCAGAATCAGACTCAATTGTGGGTGGTGAACTAGTGGTAGCCTGGACTTTTCTACGCCATGTGCGCAAGGTTTTCTCTACTTCAAGATCAAAAGCAACAAATTCAGAACAGCAAGACCTAGTGGCCAGGATTAATACACAACAATGCAGCAACAATGTTCAAAATGCCAACAATGTCCCTAATAATAAAAAACAAACACAATGAAGGAAATCGATTAAATAAAATTCAGAAAAATAAAATAACACCAGATTTAATCTAATTAGGAAAATAACAATTTTGAGATTTTTTTCGATTTTTTTCGACTCTATGAAAACAGTCAAAAATTCGTTAAAAATAGAAAAAAAAGATGAATTTGCGATTTTGAGGGCCGAAGTCTTTTAGAATTTTATTCTAAAGGAGTACTGTTCGTCGATTTTTTTCTGAACTTCACGAATAAATTCGGAGCAAATCGAAACAGTAGGTTTCAAACATACCTGCTAGGCTGAAAAACTGTACTGCAACCGAAATTGTAACCCTGAAAATCAACAAACACAACGAAAAAAACAAGGAAAAAAATCCAAGAACACTATACAGATGACTAAAATATTAAGTAATAACAACAAGAATCCCCGGCAATAGCGCCAATTTGATTCGCTGTCGCGGGCGGATCAAAAACAAGTATTTTGTAAAATGCAGTATAGCGACAATGGCTCGAGTCGTATCACAAGGATTCTTGATTTTATTATTAACTAATAGAAATCTAATGGGGGTTGCTTTTAGGATCTATTTATAACACGAAATAAGTGATTATCAAAATAAGGTAATCTGTTAATTCAGTTCCTACCTATCATTGATTTTTATAACATCGCTACCCTAAGCGGGTACTATTCTTGTTCGATCACAATAACATTCAACAAGCGAGAATGATATTATAAGAATTATGTTTCATGTTTACCGAATTAAGCAAACGGTTAAAAATAAGCGAATTAACGAATTAAGCAAACGATAACACGCAATAAAAATTAGGGAACATAAATCAATCAAACCAAACAAAACTATTTTATGACAATCGAATTAAGCAAACGATAAACATATAATAAAGTTGAAAGGAATAGGAATTAAATTGCAAAATTATATTAACCTCAAGTATCGGAACATGAATGTAGCAGGTTGTTGTACCCCAAAATTTTCCCTCCCATTTCTCATTGATTTCTCATCACAAAGCCCTTGGAGCTCAAGATCCAGTTAGGGTTTCATCTGCTCAAGACTTCTCCTTACACTGTTGACCCAAATTAGGGTTTGTGTTTGCACAAAGTTATTTTGACCTAAAATTCCTAAGATGACTTTCATACTTCATTTTAGACTCCCAAGTTTATCCATACCAAGTTTCAAGTCTTGATTCCAAATTTTGCCTAGTCAATTGGACAGTTGACCTAGAAATCAACTGTATTGGGGAAAAAGTCAATTGTGGCCAATTGACAGTCATATCTCATGAAAATTGACCCACATCAACATTATGAACTCATATGAACCATTTGATCAAGTTTGGATCATAATTCCACAAGAAATTTGATCAAATCACTAAAAGGGCAAAATGGTCATTTTTAGGGTTTTGACTGCACAAAGGCAATTTTTGACTGTTTGACCTAGCCAATGGCAAACCAAGCTCACATATGGACTCAAGGACCCCATGGAATTGTCTTGACATGCTCAACAAGTTCAAAAGATCCCAAATACACAAGATTGGCAGTTGAATTTCCCAGTCAATTGATCAATTTTGACTGTATACTGAAAAGTCAAACTTTGACTTTTTGGTCAAAATCAAGAGTCAAGATTCATTTTTCATCAAAACATGCCAAATCATGAAACTTGTTCATCAAGAAATCAAGAATTGCAAATTAGGGTTTGAAATGAGAATTTTTCATAACTTAGAATTTTTCTAAGTTATGAAAAACCCTAATTTTTTCCTAACTTTGCCCCACTTTCTCACCAAGATTCATTTGGATTCAAGCAAAAGTCAAAACATGAAAGTTGTATCCTATTGCATAATCTACAACTTTTATTCACAAAGTTTTCCCAAAAGAGGCTTGTATCTCAAGTTACAATTTTTGGAATAAGGGTACTAAACCATTCTTAACTTAGTGAAAATTTGACCTATTTTAGGCAAAGTTTTTACCTAACTTCAAGACCATTTTTCATATACTTACACTTGGAATTTCAATTTTAATTTCAAAGATGGATTGTAGTACACATTCCAAGCTTTCCAAAATGTCCAAGAACTCATCAAACAACCTCATGACTTGAGAGAATCGAATTTTGCAATATGGCAAAAACTCACTTTTGAATTGGCCAATTTCCATGTTCATGACTTGTGCAAATTTCTCAAATCAGCATGCAACTTGATTACAGGCCTCTAAACCATCCAACACTCATAAATTTAATGCAAACTCTTTGTGCCAAGACCATGTTCTATGTGTTCAAGCATTGTATGATGGATTAATCCCAAAATAGATAAAGCACTTTAACCATTTTTGCAAAAGTAAGCTTTATGTCAAAATGAAAATCCAAGAAGTACAAATCAAATCCCCTTGGCACAAGTTTAGGGACTAATCACACTGATCAATGCCAAGGTTTGCAGCATGTTATGGGGGCCTCTACCTGTCTAAACACCAACTTGGCTTTTGGTTGCTTAAAGTGTAAGAAATATGGCATAACGAGACACAACTTTGATCTCAGCAAGGGAACCCTTAAGCAAATATTTTGTACACATTCAAGACACCCTAACTGAGCTAGCACACGACTCCAACACCTCCATTGCCCTCTAGAATACAGAACCATCCTCAAACTGCCCAAACAGAGCTCCTACTGCAGTTTGAGTGCCAACTCTCATTCCTTTCATGCATTCTTGCTAAAAGCTCATCAAACACATTCCCTGGCATCACTTGAAGCTAACCCAAACATAAAACACGAATTGTAACTCCTCTAGTCAGTTCCACCATTTTCACTTTCTTGTTTTGCAGTTGAAGGTCCATAGCTCGATTCAAGGTGTTTCAAAGCAAAGTAAGCATTGGAATAGCATCACTACACTTCAGGCAAGCTGTACAGATCATCATCTTGCCCTGAAAGCTCTCCCATTGCCGGATACAACTTCAACTGAACAGGTATCTTGTTGAACTTCTAACTCTTAATGTAGGCATTGTTAACTCTAGGTTTGTGAATAAGAAGTGTTCTACTCATGCCCCTGAACCTGTACATACTTTTACTTTTCATTTATTTTGCCTGAACTATGAGAATTTAAGGTCTGAATATGGAAGAAAAGTTAGGTCAAGATTTGGGAATGTTAAAATTCTCTCTCATTTCTGAGAGTTAGGATGAGTTCTTTACATATTTAGAATCGTGGCTTGATGATTAACATTTCTTATGTTGAAAGTTTGTGCAAAAAATCAAGGAATTAGGATGTTTGAATTCATGAATAAGGCGCGTGTTTTTGAACAAAAGCTGTCTGAAGGTTGAAGAAAGGTCTTCATGGGCTGGGCCTGTTGTGTCATTTCTCTTCACACCCTATTTTTGCTTTCCTACCCCCTGGGCCCATTTTGTTTGTTTTAATGATTTTTTGACTTTTCTTTTTTTATTCTGACTTATTTATTTTTTCTAATAGTATTAAAAACATAAAAAACATTTTTTATACCATTTTTATATTTTTTAGGCATTTATTTGTTTATATGAACCATTTGTACATAAATAATATATATATATACTATTATTTAGAAAAACTAGAAAAAAATAATGCAAATATATTTTATTTCTGATTTTTTATTTCATTTTCTCTTTTGAAAACATTTTGTATCAAAAAATATTTTTTTTACAAATATTAAATATTATTGTTTTGTATATATAATATTTATTTAGTAAATAATAAAGATATTTATATATATTAGTATATTTAGGTAAAGAATATAAAAAATATATACATTTTTTATTTTATTAATATTTGACATGAAAAATACTTTTTTATGAATATACTTCATTTTTATTTTATTTTGTATATAATTATTAAATATTATACACTTTAAACAAATATTACCTTTTATTTAATGAAATTAGGGTTTTACCCTTAAAACACCAAAAACCCCAAAAATATTACTTTTTTTTTATTTTATTCATTTTATTTATTTGACATAAAAAACACCCTTTTTTCCATACATATAAAAACCCTTTTTGCATTTTTGCATCTTTATTTTATTTTCCATTTAATTTATGCAATTAATTATCTTGTAAATATTCCAAAATTGATGTAATAGCTAGGTTTAAATTCCTTGTCTAAATATCCCCCCATTTGAACATTTGTACCCCCCTTCCCATATTGTGTTGTAATAGTTTAGAACTTTATTTTTCGCACTTTAATGCTTTCTAAATATACCATGTTAGAATTAGGGTTTGTATGCAAATAAAAAGAACAAAATAGTTTGACCTAATTTCAAGATAATCAAAGCATGAAAATGGACAACACATATCACACTTGCACCCCTAGGGTATTCCACTTGTTGCCTTCAATAAATGGGCCATATTGCATGTTAGGTCTCTTTGGGCAAAACAAAAACAAACAATCAAATGATCATAGTCCCTCGATGACGCTTTCGAAAAGTTGCCTAAAATGATCAAGTCCCTTTCAAAGAAAAATTGCCCAAAGATACTTAGCACTATTGCAATTATGGTCTAAACGATGACCCGCGCCCGTCCCTTTCACCTCCTAACACAAGATTGTCCACCAAATGCAATGGTGGAACAAAATTGTTAAAAGGGTTAAAACATAACAAGAATCTTTGAGAACTTTAGGGTAGATAGCTTTTAGGTACTTGTCAACTTGCAAAACAAAACACTTGCCTATTTTTCAAACCACACTTCACAAACACTTTCAAAACAAACTTTCAAAAAACCTTGAAACATCTTTTCAAAAAGACAAACACCTTTTGTAAAACATTCGAGTAAAGAATTGTTACAAGGCTAGCCTAGACAAGGCATCTTTTTCAAAACCTTTTCAAAACCACACACAAAGCACCATTTCAAACAATTGAAAACCAAGGAAAGTTGATCTAAGCAAGTACCTAAGAGCCCATGGATAACCATGGATAAAAAGGGTGCTAATATCTTCCCTTTCAATAATCTACTCCCCGAACCCAAGAAAAATCTCAAAGGTTTTTGCTGTGCTTTTTAAACCTTTCCTTGGGATAAAATAAAAAGTCGGTGGCGACTCTTGCTCAACCGAAACATTTGCGAAAACAAATGCAAAACCATAGTCAGTTCTCCCATCGTATCACACAGGTCAACTCAGGAAATATAGCTCTCCATAAGATTCGTACAAAGCAAAATGTATTTTTTCTCAATAATGAAAAGGTTGAAACTAAATTACTGTAGCAGCTGCTAGGTATAGCAAGGACAAGGATTCGGTTCATAACCCAACTGGGTTGAAAACATAACTCAGACCCAAAACAAATGACCCAAAACTTAAATATAAAATGCTGCAACTTCAACGAATTTTATGGCCCTGCTACAATCCGATTCAGCTCTCGACTTCTGGATGAAAATCGTAGCCCTTTCTCTTAGCTTTCCAACGACTAGTAGCACGTCTCATTCTGACTCTTGTAGCTCAAGTTATGAATTTATTTGTGCTGACTGCTAATGCTGAAAATAAAGTGCGAAAATCAAATAAGAGTAGAAATAAACTAAAATAGAAAAACACTATAAAATACAAAAATAAGTTAAACAAACCATGGAAATGCATAAGTACAATCATGAAAGAATGTGCATCAAAATGCACTGATCATGTATGATCAAAGCCTTCAATAAGAAAATCAAGTATCGGGTATATCAAGCTGGTGACTTGGTAATAAAACGCACCATCCTACCGCAAGGTGATCCCAGGGGCAATTGGACTCCCACCTACGAAGGGTCATTTGTGATTAAGAAGATATTTTCGGGCGGCGCCATGATACTTACCACCATGGATGGTGAAGATCTTCCACACCCTACAAACGCGAACATAGTCAAAAGATACTACACATAAGAATGACCCACTAGATTGACTAGCCTAGGAAAAAATAAGGGCATCCCACGAACCAAAAGGGTTCTGGCAAAAATCAGGGATATATATATATATATATATATATAATACTATACACCCGGCAAGTCGAAAACCTGAAAAGGCGGGTAAGGCAGAAAAGGGTATCACGGTCGACTGAAAACTCGAAAGGGAGGTCCAGGAAAAAGAGGGATTAAAGCGTACAACTATGTCTCGTTGGATCACTTGCAGCCAGCTTTATTACCAATGTCAAGTTTGAATGGTACAGATCAATCCAGTCAACTTTTTCCGACAGCAAGGGATGAGATGCTCGAAGAAATAAAGGCAATAGTAGATTTGAAACTTGAGGAGATCATTTACACATAGCTATATAGTTTTGTTTTCACTTTATACTCTCTTCATTTGTCATGACGACTTCCTCTTACTAGGATTTATGTCCCTTTGTACAATAATCTCATGTTTATAAGCAAACTATCAATATAAACGCAATTTCAAAATTCATATTTTGTTTCACTTTATGTTTTGTTTGTAAAAAACGTCCAATGATTAAATTGAATGAGCATATGAATATGATTATTGTTAACAAATATATCCATAAAAACAGGAATAAGCATTTATTCAAGACTCTAGGAGTTGGGATAACGTTTAAGTCGTCCACAGATCCCCACGGAGCAGTTCTCATAAGATTGTCCCCCAGGGAGTCACTCCCCGCATGTCTGAAATATCCTAATCATACTCACCAACAAATTCCCCTAGCAGACAAATGAGTATGATCTTTCCTCTGGTGATGTCGCCAACCTAAGGAATCCCAACCCTCGTCAGAGAGTATGTCACCAGTAAAGCTCGCAGAAATTCTCTTCGTCAGCTGAGCTTATTTCTCCAACACGATAAAACTCCTCAGTAGAGTATATCCTTAACAGAGTGTCTCTCCAATAGGGTTTATTTTACCAACGGCATAGAGTCTCCCCAGCTTGAGTCTATCACTTTGACTGCTATAAATCACCAGTAAAATTTCTCTCTCCAACAAAGGGTAGTCTAGGCTACTATTCCCAGAGAGGTGCTACTGAATCTAAAACCAGACCAGATATCATTCAATCTTACCCTCCTCAGATGAGTCAGCATCCATATCAAAAACTCGATCATACAACACCTTGGAAGGTTATCCATCTCTTTTATCCTCATTCTGGGTATATAAGAATTAAACTCCCCAGTAGAGCGATGAACGACCAATGTTCTTGAACTCTTCTCCCCAAGCAGAAATCAAATTCCCCAGTAGAGACATTCTAAACAAGATTGAAGAGTTACTGTCACCATCCCCAGCAGTAGTTCAAGATTTATTTTCCCGATCAAAAATGTTATACAAAGCTACCAATACACTTCTATGACATCTCACATTCTTACATCATTTATCATAGCATATGCATACGAAACGCATATAGCGTACACTCATTTGCTTTAAGAACATCATTACGCAATGCGCTACATACATCATGACATTGCATAAATACTAACTCTATCTTTTCAGGTAAAGTTCACAAATAGATGAATATCATCAATAATTTTCTAACAGGTCACTGAGTAATTCCTGAAACAGGATGGAGCAACTATCTACATGACCAAACAATTTCCTTCAGAAACTGAATTCTGACAAGCATTTTCCTCAGAGACTGACTCTGACAAGTAGCTACTTAAGTACTTTACCCAGAGAGTCATTCCGAAAAATATCTCTTCTAGATGAAGTCGGGCGTAGACATCTTCTAGTATATCATTCAGATGAAGTCAGACATAGATTTCCTTCTGATACTCTTTTTGGAAAAAAGTCAAGTGTGCACTCCTTCCAATATCTCTTCTAGATGAAGTCGGGCGTAGATATCTTCTAGTGCATCATTCAGATGAAATTAAGCGTAGATTTATTCTGATCTTCTTTTTGGACAAAGTCGGGTGTAGACTCATTCCAAATGAATCTCCTAGACAAAGTCGGGCGTAGACTCATTCCAAACGTATCTTCTAGACAAAGTAGAATGTAGACTCATTCTAGTGCATAATTCAGATAAAATCAAGCATAGATTCACTCTGATATTCTTTTGGACAAAGTCGGACGTAGACTCATTCCAAATACATCTTCTAAGACAAAGTCAGGTGTAGACTTATTCTGTTATTCCTATCAATAGTTAATCTGGATGGCATCTATAAGTCCATCACCAACGATATCTCTTCACTCTCCAAATTTTATCTTTAAGCCCATTCTCGATATAACCAACCAACAGTGTTACTTCCTGCACAAGCGAGAACAAATTTCTGGGCACTTAAGTGTTCAAACAGCTTCCACCTTCAGATCACGAATGGCGGACATGCCAATCTAGCTCCTCAAGATTAAGAAGATTGAACAGGGGAAGCTGTTGTACCCCAAAATTTTCCCTCCCATTTTTCTTCAATACATTTTCCTGAAGACCTCATTTGCTCAAGGTTGCCTAAGAATTGATCAGACAAATTCTCCTCCTAAGAAATAGGTCCACAACTAGGGCTTTGTGTTTCACAAAGAAGATTGGGTTCTCAAGGTCTCAAGTGGCTTTCAAGGTTCTCCATAGATCTCCAAGAATTATCATGTCAAGTTTCAAGCCTTGCATTACAAGTTTGCTCAGTCAATTGCTCAGATGATTGAAAATCAACTATATTGGGTAAAAAATTAACCATGGTCAACATACAGTCAAACCTCAATACTTTTGGTCAACATCAACATTTTGAAGTGATATTCATCATTTTATCAAGGTTTGATCATGATTCCTCAATAAAATCCCTCAAATCATCAAAAGTCAAAAGTTGCCAAATTAGGGTTTTCTTAGGAGAAGTCAACTGAACTTTGACCAAGCATAACTTTCACATGATTCATCAGCTTTTCCCCAACAAAAGCCCATTTTGAAGGAAATTCAATTATCTACAACTTTGTATCTCTAATCTCAAGTCCAAAAAATGCATCATTTGATAGATATAAGCCAATACATTACAGGTCATTTCAAAAGTCTACAAAAAGACACTTTTTGTCAAGGCAACTTACATTAATATAAATCTTCAAAACCAAAAATGATCAACCTAGAGGTTGTATGGGACATCTTGAGCTTTTCAAAAAGTCTAAGATCACCTTAAAAAGATAAAAATTGAGTGAGTTATGTCTATTGCAAGTTGGAAAATTTTGGGCAAATGCATGAAGTTCTAAATGAGCAAGCTTGACATTTTGGGCTATTGGGCCATGGTTTAAGAATCCAAACATGCTCTACACTCCTTATACATTTCAGAACTCATTCATACACCCCTTGTTTTTTATGTTTATTTATTTTTATTTAATTAATTTAAAGTCAAAATAAAATAAGATAAAATCATATTTTATTACAAGAGTCCAAGCCCATCATATTTTTGCCCTAATTTTCTCTATATATTTATATCAATTCAGACATCAAGGGGAACCCTTACACACGGAAAAACCTTGCCTCTCAAATTGTCAAATTTTCCAAATACTTTCAAGAACCCTAAAGTTTTCAAACCCTATTTTCAAGTTCTTTTACTACAAAGCCTTCATCCCATTCTCTTCCAGCAAGCATATAGAGTAAGTTTAGACCAAAATTGATGGTCCAAAACATGTGAAATTGCATTACATGGCATCGCCAGTTTCATAATATGCATGATATTCATATCTTGATTTTCGTTTTTCTTTAACAAGTATTAACACTACAAACGTGTTCCTGAGTTTCATTAGCACAGATTTGGATCATCATCGTGACCCCATGCAGTCAGAATCGTAGAGCACCATGTTCTTACTGATCCAGCTTGATTGCTTCATAACTCAAAAACCATGGGTTTTTAGATCAAAATAACCTTACCATTGGATTCGCATCCCTTTATTTAGGGGGTAGGACATTTTGGATTGTAAATGTTTTAAATTTGCAGGTTTTGAACAATACAGGTCGCCGGAGAAGACAACCGGAGCTAGGGCTTCGGCGCCTCTCTGGTTAATATATTCTAATTTGTATTATATATTTATTGTTTCATTTATATTAATGAATGTAAAGCCTCCCCAGCGGTAGAAGCGTGCAGGTTAGAGCGTTATGGTACCAGGGCACGGGTTTGGTCCCTACCCCTGGTATTTTATTTTTCATATCTTTGCTCTATTGCAGATTCAGCGTAGCAAGCCTTCGCAAGCCCATCGTGTGCCCTCATCTTATCACCATTAGATCTTATCATCACAGTTTACCAAAGGTCTAAGCGTCCCAAATTTACACGCCTATGATGAACCCTCAATGAAGAGCCACACTGAATATGTTACAAGCGCATGGGCTTGCTGTTTGGGCCTAGCGAATTGCTTCTCCGCACCCTGAGATTTACTTCTTTCAGGCCCAATCTTTTATTTTACTCTTTATATTTTCTTTTTTTTTACTTTTATTTATTCACTTAATTAAAATACAACAAATTAATTTTATTTTAAAAAATATATATAATAATTAGACTTAGGTCTTTTTGTTAATTAGTTTGTATTAAAAATAATTAGACATTAGGTTTTTTTATATAATTAACTTATTTTCCTAAGAAATTAGAAATAATTAGGTTTTAATTATTTTATCACCACTTTAATTTTTTTTCCATAAATTAAACATCAAATCTTTTTCTATTAAAAAATCACAAATAAATTTCCTTTCCCATTTTTCTTTATTGTACGATCTTCGTGAACCTTTATTACTTTCACATTAGTTTTTCTCAATTATGTATCAGCTACAGTATGTAATATTTGATTAGGGTTTACTTTCTTTTTCCCCTAGTTTTATGGTTTTGTACCCCCCTTTCACGAAGCCTTGTAATAGTTTAGGTTTAATTTCCGCACCTTTACTTTCTGTAATTTACTGCTTTCCTTATAACTGCTAGTAATTAGGGTATGTATGACAAGATTTAAAATATACCTCTAGATAACCCTAATCAAGATTAAATAATTGAATTGAATCATTTTTCACACACTCACCTCTAGGGTAACCTCACTTGTTGCCTCAGAAAACAGTTACGTCCCTCGAACGTGGGGACGCTTTGGCAAAGACCCTCAGTTAAAAAGATAGTAGTCCCTCGATGACCCTCTCGATGTTGCCTTCGGTAAACGATCTTAGTCCCTTACGATAAATTGCTAAAGCGCCCGTACGAGTTGCCTTTATGAATGTACGATGACCCTCGCCTATCCCTTCACATCCAACGATAGGGCTTTCTACTAACTAATGGTAGGATAGAACTATATAAGGAGGAGGAAAATAACACGAAAGACTTTTGAGTAGGTAGATCGCTCGTAATCGCTTGCTCACAAAAAAAACATCATTTTTCACAAAAAATTTCTTCTGAAATATTTTCAAAAATGAATAATTTGTACGCATTCTTAACTTATACAAGAATCATTACAAAGTTGTCGCACTTAGGCATTTTCAAAATATTTTCAAACACCTACACAAATAATTTTCAAACAAAGTGAGCTAGCGATTAAGAGCTAGTATATAACTACGAATGAAAAGGGTTCTAACACCTTCCCTTTTCATAACCTACCCCCCGAACTCAAGAAAAATCTCAAAGGTATTTCCTGTTCTTTTCACCCTTTCTTTATTGGATAAAAGAAAATTAGGTGGAGACTCTTTCCATCCACAACATTTGAGATGAAATTCAAAATCAAGTTAGTTCTCCCACCGTATTCACCCTGCATAATTTCTTTCCCCAGCCTGTAGGGCTTTTTAAAGAAAATTGCCTCGAGAGGACTTTCTGATATCTGTACCATCAAGATAAATAGCCCTAGTGTTGTGAACTCTGGAATACAGCTCCTGGCTAACCAAAGTTGGAAGCGGTCTCGACCATGCGTGAGCGAATACCCATGCATCTTCATATTCTGAAAAGATTCTTCTCTAATCAACAGATTCTCTGAGGAATTTGTTAAATCTTGATATAAATGCCCCAGTTTGGTTGTACTTTGAGGGATAAAATGCTGACTTGGGTGCCTCAGGTTGACTGAACACTTACTCAATAGAGTATTCAACATGCTTTCCCCTACTCAACAAAGTCTTGACAAACCTTTTCTTCATGTCATGCTCACAGAGAAATGAGAAGCTCGCGGAGTTATGAAGACAACACCACCTTAGGGTGGTTAGCTTGTATCTTGTAAGTAGGCTAATCCACAACCATACTTATCAACTTGAATTGCTTCATTCTCCAAATACATGAAGCAAAATGTCCCTCAGGACCAACTGAAAGTAATGCACCACTGCTTGTCAGAGACTCTGGGAAATCAACTTTTGCAATCTGCTTCAGATCATTTCTCAAACTGGTATTCTTTTACTCAACAGAGTAAATAGAAGGTCTTCCCTAGATGAAGATCATCTTTCAAAATTATTTACCTTTCAACGGCATCCTGAAGCAATTCGTCCCTCGAGATGATCAAAGATCCATTTGATGCTCATTATGTAAGCCCACTTGATGTTTAAGCACTTGTTCATATGCAAAGAATGTTTATTCTAAGAATGATAATTCTGATGCAAAGCTCGTGTTTTTCTTTAAGTTTAAAAACTTTTATTGAAAAGATGTTGAAACATCAAAAAAAATTGCGAAAGAAATTAAAAAGATTGTGTGATACTAACTCAAAAGTTTTAGCAAGCTTCCTAGGAGTCAGATTGTCGTATTCTCATTACAGTGCGCTTTCGAATTAACCCATTCCTCAGTTAGGAATTTTAAGGCTTGTAACGTGGCCTGGTTCACGGTTTTTAGAAAAAAGGATTTAAGGCTCAAAATATTTGGTGCCTGCCCATTCTCCGTGATGTTCTTCAGTCCTACATTCAGTTAAACCAATACGAGCACTCATCTCTCAAGAGGAGTTTGCAATGGTTAAGGAGTCGAACGAGGTTTTTTGGACTTAGCAGTCGCTCACCTATTTCTTTCTTGGTGTTTGATCACATGACTTTGTCCTTTGCGAGGATTTTTATTTGGTAATCCCTTTTTTGCTTTTCGCGCATTTTGCTTTCCCTAAATTGTTCCTGGACAAATTCCTTTGAATTTTGATTATGAAGTCCAGCGGGATCCCTGACTTTTTCCTAAGCGACTTGTTTTCCAAGTTTCAACTTAGCGAGGCTTTTTGTATTTTTCATTCATAATTATTTTTCCTTTTGAACACATTGTGTGAATTCGAGTCATTTTTGACTTTGTTAGAAGAATTATGACTTCCTCAGTCCTTGGTAGATGAGGGGTCTCCATTGTTGTATCGTCATTTGTTGACCTCTTGACGTGCGAGAGATACCCATTGGGATATCGTTCTCTTTGATGCACATTGCCGATAGATGAGGGTTAACCATTGCGATTTTGACTTTCCTCAACCTTTTGATGGATAACCATTGTTGTATCCTTAGATGCGCACTCCTTATGAGTTATGAGCGCTCGATCGGATTAACTGAAATCTACCCTGCCCCGGGTTAAATGTGAGGTTTTTTTTCTAACAACAAAAGAAACTTCTACTTCAAGGCTCGAAGGGGTTGACGAGGGTTTATCTCCCTTATATCTCCTGTGTTTAGGAATTGAAACAATGCTTGTACATCGTCAGCAAAGTTTTTATTCAAAAGCACATCGTTTGAAACTTTTGGTATATTTCTCATCTTTCTCCCTTCACAGGTATTTTGCTTTATTTAACAAAAGTTAAGTATCAAAAAGCAAAGAAAAAAATTAATGAGTGAATACGAATGGATTAATTCAAGACAAGCATATTCAATGCATTGTGATTAATATTCGAAAATAAGCAAGTTTTAGATACAAGAAAGTATTGAACTAAACAAGAAAGATTACAAATGAGAATGCAAATGTAATTTGAAATTTCCATGTTGAGAAGACTAGTCTTTGTATAGACTTGTTGCTTCAGACAATGATCTAGAAGTCTTGACATTCACTGAGTCAAAGGAGACTTCAAATCTGACCAGCTAGTGCGAAATTGATGACCTCTGAATCAAGCACGTCTTGCACTTCATCTCTGAATGGTTCATAATCTTCAGTTGACCGGCCAAGTTCCCCAGTATAGTAATCACATCAGATTCCCTCAACAAATATGATGAACTCTTTATCAAGCAAACTTGCATAAACTGCATCACGAAGTATCTTCTACTACAGAGAAGAAATGCCAGCCATCTTCTACTACATAGAAGAAGCACTCAAATGAGGAAAAAGAGTCTGAAACGGTTTTCCAAACATGAACTTGTCCTTAGAAAAGAAGCCAAATAGGTTCCATAATTCATACTTCAACCCCTTGTAGTCTTCAATATCATAACTCGGTGCCCCAGAATGGGATACACATCTAGCATTTGCGTCAAAATCAGGAGAGAAATTTGTGGGAGGATGACACAAAGCACGAAGCTTAATCAATTGAACCTCCAACACACGAGGAAGTAACTGGATGCAAGGCATTAAGATTATATCAACCTGCTTCTCAAGCTTTTTCTATCTTTGTTGATAAGCTTTTCCCCATGGGTTCCCTTGAAGGCCAGAAAATAGGTGCTGACGAGAAAATTTAGGAACACGAAGTTTTGGGCGAGACCCACAAAGTATCTCATGATTTTAAAATATATCCCATAGGCTGGGGATGAATGACAACTCTTGTTTCAACAGCGTATACAAGACCATTTTCCTTTGCTGATAATGTCTTCAGAACTTCCATACGTGACTCCACTGAGTCTCTAACTGGTTATCTTTCCCCTTTAAGGATTTCTAACCATGGGCTAAGACCTGCATGTCCATGATAAACAGCCCCACCTAATTTTTTCATCTCATCCAATTCCCCACAAAGTCGTTCCATGGCTTTTTTGGATAACAGAGCGGTGAGAAGTCGAAATTCACAATTCTGAAGAGAATATCGGACCGGAATAGGAATTCCCCACTCTGAGTATCTATTATGAATGCATGAAGATGCATGAGGTGAATGAGTGGATGCAATGCAATGTTCAATCATTTTCAAGGAACCTGCATGCTTTACTTTCAATTTCAATCCAGTAAGAGATGGACAAACACAATATAATGTTCACAAGCACGATTCCTTGGAAATAGAAAGAACATGTGTGTTAAATTTTTCAAGGCATACAATTTTTCACATTTCTTTTTTTATGTAAAATAAATATGCTATGATGCAAAGTGCAATAACGTAGGTTCAAAATTTCAGCATAGCAACTGTATAATCCTCTGAATAATTGATGTACAAATCTGCTGAATAATCTGAATATCACAAGATCAAAGGTTCGGCATCAATTTCAGAACACAACGGAACCAAGTACCATGAATAACCATTGTATAATCTCTGAACAAAGAAAACTAGGTCACCCATAGAATATACGGTCACCATGAGAACAATTAGTCACCATCTGAACATAGTCACCAACTGTACCTGTGATAATCAAGTCCCTCCTCACTCACGGGTGAAAACTAGGTCAGGGTAAGGTCGGATAACCCAGAATCGAGGGTACTCCTGAGAAACTATCGCCATGTCCCCTAAGTGAAAACGTAGCCCCTTATTTGTACCTCATCTAAGCATGGACGACATGATGGCAATAGTGAAACCTAAGTCAACTAACCATTCATGTTCCACTCTATTCCTAGGGTTCTTATGGTTATAACTTGGCCTGGGTATTGGGCCTTTTACCTCATAGTAACACCCATCCCACATGGAAAACCAGAAGCCAGCACAATATATAACCAATATGGAAAGCAATAAAATGCAATGCAAACATATTCTCGGTTAATCATGTATAGATGAATAAACCAAAAGCATAAAAATAAACACCCAAAGAAAAGAAAAGAAGATCTAGGATCGACTCTAGGATGGACCAGCATTCGGTAGACATGTCCCCAATGAAGTCGGCAGCTGAAACAATTGACAGAATAATCAACTGATAATGAAATCAATGAAGTCGCCATCGAACGTTTTTTATCCCACAAGAGGGGAAAGATAAACATCGAGTAAACCTGAGAAGGGTGAAATCACGATCAAACAACCGAGAGATCAGGTAAGAGGGTCTGTTACGCGAGGGGAAGGTATTAGCACCCCTCCCCCCCCCCCCCCCCCCCACGCCCGTAGTACTCTATGATATCCACTCTTGTTATTCTAATCTAATGGGTGTGTTCAAAGTCTATGTCTAAGATTTTAATTAAAAAGTAATAAGGAATGCATACAAAATAAAAGAGAAACAATGTAGGGAAAATAAAGTTGTGCTCATTCGGGCCCTACCCTAATGCCTACGTATCCCTTTTAAGGAATCAGAGCAGCTGTAGTTCGGCTTACTTGTTTTGGTGGGTTTGTATTTATCAATTGAACAATGTTAGATTCAAACGTTCCACTGCGGCTCAACCTTTGGAGACTTATGACCTGTAGTGGAAAGGAACTAATATGCTCTTAGAAAAGAAAAGCCGATTGGCAAAAAGAAAATAATTGGTTGTTTTTTTTACCTTGAAAAAGGATTTAAAAGATTTAGATGTTTTATGCATTTGCCCAGAAGAAAAAAAGTTTTTGATTTAAATGCAAAGGATGCAAAAGAAAAGAAAACATCTAAGGGAGACTACCTAAATCTCTCCCTAATGTATCATATAATGATTGATCCTAAAGTTAAGTTTTGAAGGGAATTCTCTACCCTAGGTTGACATGCATGGATAACAATCCTAATGTCTATCTCAAATCATCATCTATAGATGAATCAAGAAGTCCTAAAGGAGCATAGAAATGGTTTATCACCTAAAACTATATCTATATCGAATCATCATCCATAGCTGAATCAAGAGCTCCTAAGGGAACATGTCAAGGGTAAATCATCTTAAAACATGCACACAAGGATGAAATCAAGCAAGCAAGTCAAAAAGCTCAAGAGAGCTATCTCAAGAGAGCATACACGATGTGTCATGAGTAGTGCATGCTAACTCAAGTCAAATACCTAACCATGATATTAAGGATCAAGGTAGGAAAACAAATCAACAATCAAAAGGCTCAAGAGAGCACACCTAGAGAAATTCTATATAGGCTAACATGCCAAAGAAAGTCTAACAAAATTATCCTATGGGGAACGTGCAATAAGAGAGAAGTCGTAATCTCAATTTCTAAATTGATTGACTCATCGATCAATAAGAAAAAAAGGAAAGCTATAAAATCCTATAGGGAGCATGCACTGAGAGCGAAGTCGTGATCTCAATTTCTAAATTGAGTGACTCATTGATCAACAAGAAATAAAGGAAAGTGATAAAATCCTATAGGGAGCATGAACTGAGAGTGAAGTCATGATCTCAATTTCTAAATTGAGTGACTCATTGATCATCGACCAAGGAAGCAAGCACAAGCATAACACATATAGCAAATAAGGTGAAGAATTCCTACAACATGTCTTTAAACAGCGACTTTGCCACCATAGGGTTCTTAGAATTATTTAGAAAACTGTAAAGAGTGAAAGAAATAAACAAGAAGTTGTGCAATACCAAACGGATAATAATTTGTAGCAAGCAAGCGAAAATAAGAAACTCGGAGAACTTCGAGTAAGCTTGCATCATCAAACAAAGCAAGTCAGAAATCGAATGTTTAACATAATCCTCGAAGCAAATGGTGTGAAAATAAATCATAAATAATGTGCATCAAACACCATCACAAAAGTCATCCTGCATAAAAATACAATCCAGACAAAAAAAAGAAATATGTGTATTCGCCGAGTCAAGAGGATCAAAGTATAAACTCGTTTGAATCGCATCTGTATCTCGCAAATAAAGTGAAATATGGACCAAATAGGATATCAAATTCATGTTCCCTAAATAAAGTGGGACATGAATTGATATCATCATGAGAATCCCTTAGTATGAGTCCTTGCACAATCAACACACATTTCAAAAATAACAAGGAAAAACTAAGTCAAAAGAGAAATCACAATGAAAAATGAAACAAAATATAAAAAAAGGAAGTTGTTGATTTTTAGCCTGGAACCCAGTTACCAGAATTTGGATAACTGGTTACCCTAACTTAAAAATATGGGAAAATAGCTACTGACTTGAAGTAACCGGTTACCCAAGCTAAAAAAAGCTGGGAAACGCTACTATAAATTAGGTAACCGGTTACCATAACTGGGTAACCGGTTACCTTCGGGCAGAAAGCATATTTTTTACAGTTTTTTGAGATTTGGCTCATGGTTTGTACAAACTTTTGATTCTATTACAAGGCAAGATCGTAGTTCAAGCATTTTATCAAACACATGTCATGTTCAAATTCAACACATGATTTTGCATAATTCAAAGCATAGATTCCAACAACACATTATTGATATAAGATCAACAATTAGGCTTCATGCAACGTTAATAATTTGATTCAACAATTAAGCACTTTCATGAAAAATCACTTATGTCAAATAAGCACTTAATTCCACTATCCAATTCTGGATTTACACATGATGATCAAATCAAATCACAATTCTAAGCTTAGATCTAAGTTTTTAATTCAAAATTAAACCTAGATTCAATTCATGCTTGATCAAAAAGTACTTCTCAAATAATCACTTATTTCAAAAGTGTTTAATTCAAGAAAACTCACCGATAGAAATGATGATGAGACTTAGGTTTTGAGATTGCAACGATCATATCGAAGATTGGGGGAAAATTTATCTTAATTTGCTTGATCTTTAAAAGTTGTTGAAAAAAGTTGTTGAATGTTCTTGATCGAAAAAAGTGTAGAACCTTGATTTGATCCTTTAGAGATTTGAGAGAAAAGTTTGGAGTGTTTATGAGATTCTTGTGAATTATGAGCCTCCCTTGAAAATTTAGATTTCAAGATTATATACATGGACCAATTGGGCTTTAGATGAGGAATTGAATTGGGCCTCCATTTGACGGTATAAGCTCGATACGTATACAAAGTGCCATGTCATCATCCATACGGAATCTCGAATCGATTCCAAAACAAAAAAAAAAGATCGTAAAATTTATGACACGTTGCCAAAAGAACAGGCTCAGTCGTATAAACGAATAGGAAGTTATGATTTTTTGAATTTTCTATGACGCTGTGTCAGGCAAAATAATTTCTTGTGCAATATTTTTATTGTGTCACATGCGGAACGGACCAAAAACGGAAGCCTTCGAGTCATGATTTTGGCATCTGAAGAGAAATTTTAGTAGACAAAATTTGTAAACCAACGCCTCCAGGCTCAGCTCAATATGATAAAAATCGAATAAGATGTGAATTTTACCGTATCGAACATTTATACAAATGAATTCCGGTTCAACACAAACATGTCTTCAGAAACTCAAAATTCACGGGTCCTTCCTTAGTGAATCAGCTTTTGACTTTTAAAGACGACATCAAGACAAAATTTTGGCAATTAAAACCGCGCTCATACGACATTCGAGTAGGGAGTTATGGATTTTATAATGCACATGAAACAACGATTCAGCATACTTTTCTTCGTATTTTTCACTGTATAACTTCCAAGAGAATTTCATATTCAGAGGCCCTTCTTTGAGGATGTCTTTGGTCCAAACCTAAAAGTTGAAGAGGACACCCAGACGGTTTCAAAATTTCAAGAATCAACCCTAAAACATTGTTCCCAATCAGGAGATACAAATTTTTAAGCTCAGATCAGTTGAAATACTATTTCCCATTCGCACTGCTTTAGATCCACTGAAAACACTCGAATCTTTCACGGCTCAGCATGCTTTGAATAAATATGAGAGCTTTGTTATGTTGATGAATTCCTCGATCCCATGAGTATGGATCAAATGATATGCATGCATGTATACGCTAGCAAGAGTATAAGCCAATTAGGGTTAAAAAATGAAGAGGAAAAATTTTGGGGTACAACATGCTCAAAATTATGCATAAATTAAAAAATGAAGCCTTTCTTCCTGACATAACTCGTGATTATTGCATTAACTGCCTCACATTGAGACATAGTTCTTATACATCCAAAAATATTATCACATTGATATGTAGTTGCCCATAGTTACTTTTTCTCATACGTTTTTGCAACCCAAGGATTTCAAGTTCATTTTCTTTAATTAACTCTGACCAAAACTCTTCAAATTAATCCTTTGTAAAAGTTGAGTACATGGGTTTTTTTAAAACCTTTAAAAATTATAACTTCTTTACATTCTCACCTGCATTCTTATTCAAATGCCAAATACATAATTGATGGGTCGCATCCAGAAACACCTTTTTATAGCCTCCCTCATAGCCCTATCTCGCGTGTTACAACTACTTCTGGGTATTTATCTTCCATGCACTCTAAAAAACAACTCAACAACTACTTATATGTCTCTGTCGTTTCATCTAATATTAATGCGACACCAAAAATAATTGTATGAGAGTGGTGGTTACACCCTAAAAATATAACCAATGGGTAGTTATATTTGTTCTTCTTGTAAGTTCTGTCAAACGCAACTACATCGCCAAAACAAAAATAGTCAGATTTACTGCTACCATCAGCCCAAAAAAGAGACGTCATTCTTCCATCAATGTTGACAACATATTCCGCATATAGCATGGGATTATTAGATGACTTTATATTTAGATAAATTAAATAAGCGACAACATCACCATCTTTAATGGTAGAACGAATTTTTTTATCAAAGTAATTGTACATATCCTTCTTTGTAAACCAAACACCAGCATATCCACCCTTTTGAGAAACCATGTATCCCATTATATGACAAGTTCTAATTCCCTGTGACTGAAGACTATCAATCTAAGCTCTATTTGCTTTAGAAATTTCACAATAAAAGAGGTGTAATTGCATAAACCTGGATGGGGTTAATTCATGATTATGAGCCTCTTCAAAAACTAACCCTACATATCAATCATTTTTAGCTTGGTAGTGCACACGAAGCCTAGTCGAACATTTAGTAAGGGTTAAACTTTTGTGACCTTTTTTCCTAGCAACCATAAATAAGTGTATTTTCTCTCTTAAACCATGTTTATTGCATATAAACTGCCTCATTACTGTTGTTTTACTACCTTCAGGCACTCTTGTCCTATTATCACTTTCCTAATGGCAAAACATTTACATTTACCATACCGATAATAAAATTCTTAAGCTATATCAATAGTACCAAATTCCATAGCACAAATTTCATCAGAAGTGATGAAACTAATATTCACCATATCATCATTGTAACACCCCGATTTTATTTAACTAATGTTTATAAGTTAATTATATGATGTGGTGTATTTATATGTATTGGTGAGTCTTGTTATGTGTTATAATACCTTAATTGATGGGTAGTTTCCTTAGAAAATATAGAAAATGAGGTGTTGGGGGTGTATAACTAAAAGTGTCAAGGAATAGGGGTGAAGGGAGATTAATATTGGAATTATTTTATTATTATTATTATAAAATAATATTTGTAGTAATACTAATAATTAAATAATTATTTTAATTATGAGTAAGATGAGAAAGGGCATAATGAGAATATTGATATCAGAGGTCCAAGGGTTAGATTAGTCTAAACAAGGGAAAAGAAGAATTATAAAGAAAAGAGAATGATCGTAGAAACGAGAGAAGAGAAATAGAGGCTAGGGCTCAAGGGAAGGAACAATCACCATTATTGAAGTAGAAGAATCTCAAGAAAACTCTAAGGTAAGGGTGGGTTTTTTGATTTCATAGGGATTGTATGATATTTATATGGGTGGGTACATGTTATTCACCTTGATTATCATCCTTCTATGTGTTCTTGAGATAAGTGATTGTGTCAGTATCAGTGTCAGCTATAATATGTGCAATTATATGAATTGATTATTTGGACTGTAATTTTGATGTAATTGATCATTGTGAATGATGTGTGTTGTGGTATACTGAAATTGGGAATTCAAATTATGCATTATAAGAGGTTTGGGTAGGTTGGGACATGTTTGAAAGGGCTTTAGAATGAAGAAAATTGAGTATTTTTGTCATGGGTTTTGTGGTAATTGATTACCACTTATTAGTAATTGATTACTTGCTTAACAATTAAGTTTTTTTTAGTTTTATGGTGTAGTAATCGATTACCACGTATCGGTAATCGATTACCGCAAACTGACATTGAAATTGTTTTTGAAGCAAAATTAAAAATGCCATAACTTTTGAACCGTAAATCCAATCGAGAATCGTTCGAATCATTGGAAAGCTAATGAATAGAACTATAACATGTTATAGATGATAGAATTGTTTTCCCATTATTTTCATGTCTAATATATATGGGAAGTCAATTTTGTATATATTCTATTAATGAATTGTTATACTATTGCGCTAATGATGTACCATGATGTTGTGTTGTAATAATATGATGTTGTGCTATTTTTATTGATGATAACATGATGAGTTGATAACATGCTTGGTATATTGTGATACCATGATGTTGTGTTGTATGCATAATATGTATGCATAATATGTTGATTTGTGGAATATGTGCAAACGCATGGTTATTGCTTAATGTTTTGATAAGAAAATGATGTTGTGTGATGGCCCATAGTGGAGAAGTGTATCGATTGTGGTAAAGGTTGATGTGCACAGTGTTGTTGTATGAGATGTACATATGTCATGCATACATTTTGTGCAGGAGTGGGATTATCGTGTGCCCATGTAGGGTGTGAGCAATGAGGTTAGTCGTGTGCTCATGTGGGGTGTGAGTGACAAAGAATGGGATGATCGTGTGCCCGTGTGGGGTGTGAGCGATGGTCCTGAATTCTAATGGGAGTTATTTGGAGGGTTCTTATGAGTCGAATGGTACCACATGCATTGAGTCCTATATGGAGTCTCATTGTATTGCATAAATACTATGTTGTGTTGTTGTTAGTAATGTGAATTATTAGATTATGCACTAATGCATTGATTTGTATGTGTGGATTGATAATTGGATGGGTGAATATATATATATATATATATATATATATATATATATATATATATATATATATATATATATATATATATATATATATATATATATATATATATATATATATATATATATATATATATATATATATATATATATATATATATATATATATATATATATATATATATATATATATATATATATATATATATATATATATATATATATATATATGCATTCTTTATGTGATTGAGAATCTCACCCTTCTGTTAGAATAATGCTTTATACGTCATCTTATTGCTAATCAGGAATAGCGGGGAGTCGAAGTTAATGAAGATGGAGTCCTTTTACTTTATTATATTTGGCGTCTGCTCTGATGTGTAACACTGGGAAACGGAATGTTATGTTTTAGTTATGTTGTGTGTGATTATGTTTAATCTCTTGAAATGTTATAACTGTGATTATTTGTTTTAAGAACATGATTTTTGTGTGATGTTGGAAATTGTTGAATGCCTAATCGTTTTTGATGTTTAAATGAGAAGTTGAAGTTTAAGACTTGCATAGTTGTTATAATTATAATTTTTATAATTTCCGTAAAAGTATGTGTTACATGTCAATTGCATGAGCAGGTTTTGTTTAATTTTTAATATCCTAAATACTTGTTTTATGTTTTACTATGATAATTATAAGATAATATGTGGGGAATATTTAGAATGTTACATTAGTGGTATCTGAGTCCGGTCAGTCCGTCCAGCCAAGTTGTTCAGTAGGTGTGATGTGATAGTTAAATATTGTGTATGTATTGTTTCTTAGTATGTGACATGTGTGAAATATTGTTGGTGCTTTCTTATTTTTCTAACCACTTGTTTGCAGGAGAGAGATTGAAATAAGTGGGGGAGAAGTTTTTGCTTCTCAGAGATGTTTTTTTGCAAGGTGTGAACGGTTGGTTCAGTGTGCCATGGACTACAAGAGTGCAAAGGTTGGTGAGACTGTGTTGTTTCTCGATTTTGAAGAGAATGTGGATTCGAGATTCATATTTAACGGCCATGTCGAAGTATCCTTAAGAGGGTATGATCAGGTACATGTGTTGTTCGTATCTCTAGGAGTAGAGAGTGAAGTTATGGCTAGTGATGTGCCTGTTATGCGTGAGTCCTTATATTTTCCAAGGGATATTTACGACTTGTTTATAGAGAGATGTTGGATTAACTTGATGTTATCCTTGAGGTTGAAGAGTTGGAGTTAAACCAACTTATTTCAAACTATGCGGTTGAGTCTATGCATATTCTTCTGTCTAAAGATGTTACAAATTAAAGGTTTCAGTCTTTTGGACGAGTTGGAGAGTTGATGAAGAAGAAGCTGAATTCTTGTCTTCTAGGAAGCATGAGGAATTTTCGTGAGATGAAGCTCGGGTGTTTTCTTTATTTTCATCCCTATCTATTGAAAGTTAAGTTATGATTGGCGAGTTGTCGGTGGTGTGTGAATTTCCATATGTGTTTCCTGATGATATTATAGATGTGCCACCAGAGAGAGATAGAATTCTCTATTGATCTTTTATCAGGTACCAGACATATTTTTATGGCAAAATACAGAATGTCCGTGTTGGAATTATCATAATTGAAAAAGCAATTAGAAGACTTGTTGGACAAGAAGTTTGTGAGACCAAGTGTGTCACCTTGGGGAGCTCCAATATTGTTAGTAAAGAAGAAAGATGGTATTATGAGGTTGTGCATGGATTACCAACAGTTGAATAAAGTGACAATCAAGAACAAGTATCCATTGCCAAGAATAGATTACTTGATGGATTAATTGGTAGGTGTGTGTGTCTTTAGCAAAATCGACTTGAGGTCGGGTTACCATCAGATTTGGGTGAAAGATGGAGATATTCAGAAGACGGTGTTTAGAACTCGGTATGGACACTATGAATATTTGGTGATGCCATTCGGGGTTAGTAATGCACCTGGAGTGTTTATGGAATATATGAATCGTATATTTCATAATTATCTGGATTGAATCGTGGTGGTCTTTATTGACGACATACTGATATACTCCAAGTTAGAGGAGGAACATGCTGAGAATTTACGAATTGTGTTGCAAGTGTTGAAAGAAAATAAGTTATTTGCAAAATTGTCAAAGTGTGAATTCTGGTTGCGAGAAGTTAGTTTCCTTGGTAACGTTATTTCTGGTAATGGTATCTCTATGGATCCATCCAAAGTGTATGCGATATTACAATGGGAGGCTCCAAGATTGCTTACCGAGATCAGAAGCTTTTTGGGCTTGACTGGTTACTACTGCAGGTTCATCGAAGGTTTTTCTAAGTTGGCACTTCCATTGACCCAACTAACTTGTAAGGAAAAGCGTTCGTATAGGGTATCCAGTGTGAGGAAAGTTTTAGAGAGCTGAAGAAGAGATTAACGATGAATCCGATTTTGATTTTGCCAAATCCTAATGAACCATTTGCAGTGTATTGTGATGCTTCTTTGATGGGTTTAGGCCGTGTGTTAATGCAAGACGATGAGGTTGTGGCTTATGCTTCATGAAAAATGAGAGTGTATGAGAAGAACTATTCTACTCATGATTTAAAGTTAGCTGCAGTGGTGTTTGTGTTGAAACTCTGGAGGCCTTATCTCTATGGTTCCATATTTGAAGTATTTAGTGATCACAAGAGTTTGAAGTATCTTTTTGATCAGAAGGAATTAAATATGAGACAACGAAGGTGGTTGGAATTTCTTAAGGATTATGACTTTGGATTGAATAATCATCCCGATAAAGCTAATGTTGTGGCTTATGCCATAAGCTGGAAGTCCTTTCATGTATCTACTATGATGGCTAGAGAATTGGATCTTATTGAGAAATTTAGATATTTGTGTATGGTTTGTGAGATGACGTCGCAGAGTGTGATATTGGGCATGCTGAAGGTAAATAATAATTTTCTATATAATGGTAAAGAAAGTCAAAAGTTGGATGTTAAACTCGTAGATTTAATGGGTGTGAGTAATCAAGCTGAAGGAAGTGATTTCAAAGTAGATGAACAGGGAGTGTTGAGGTTCAGAGGTAGAATTTGTATACCAGATGACCCTGAATTGAAATGGATGATCTTAGAAGAGAATAATTGAAGTAGCTTGAGTGTCCACCCATGAGCTTCTAAGATGTACCAATATTTGAAAAAGATATTTTGGTGGTTCGGATTGAAAAGAGATGTGGCACAGTTCGTGTATGCTTGTTTGACATGTCAGAAGTCAAAGATTGAGAACCAGAAACTTGCAAGATTATTGTAACTGTTAGATGTTTCGGAATGGAAGTGGGATAGTATATCGATGGACTTTGTGATGGGGTTGTCGAGTACTCCAAGAGGGCATGATATAATTTGTGTGATAGTTGTTGATAGAATAACAAAGTCGTCTCATTTCATTCCGATTAATATCAGTTTTTTTGTATCGATGTTGGCAGAGATTTACATTTGTGTGATTGTGAAGCTTCATGGGATTTTGTTGTGTATTGTATCTGATATAGATTCTAGATTTACTCCTGGATTTTGGAAGAGTTTACAGGATTCTTTAGGATCGAATTTGAGGTTGAGTTCTGCATATCATCAGCGGACGGATGGCCAAACGAAGATAACTATTCAGTCAATAGAGGACTTGTTGAGAGTTTTGTACTTAAGCAGGGAGATTCTTGGGATAGTTATCTTCCATTAATAGAGTTCACTTATAACAATAGTTTTCATTCAAGCATTGGAATGGCACCTTTTGAAGCATTATATGGTCGAAGGTGTAGAACACCTATGTGTTTGTATGAATCGGGTGAGAAAGTGGTGCTTGAACCTGAGATTATCCAGCAAACTACTGAGAATATGAAGTTAATTCGGGAAAATATGAATGCTTCTCAGAGTAGGCAAAATAGTTACCATGATAAGAGAAGGAAAGAACTTGCATTTCAAGAAGGAAACCATGTAGTTTTAAGAGTCACTCCAGTGACCAGTGTCGGATACGCTTTGAAATCGAGAAAGCTTACTCCTCGATTTATCAGTTCGTATCATATTTCTAAAGTAGGAAATGTTGCTTATAGGGTGGCCTTGCCACCTAATATTTCAAATTTGCATGGTGTATTCCATGTTTTGCAACTTCGAAATGACATTGCTAATCCGTCACATGTGATTCTGATGGATGACATGCAGGTGCGGGATAACCTTATGGTTGAGACCTTACCCGTGAGAATCGAAGATCGAGAAATGAAAAATTTGAGGGGAAAGGAAGTCACTCTCGTGAAGGTAGTTTGGGGAGGAGCTACTGGAGAATATATGACGTGGGAGTTTGAGAGTAAGATGTGAGAGTTGTATATGAAATTGTTCGCGTCAGGTAATTTTCGAGGACGAAAATATTCTAAGTAGAGGAGAGTTGTAACACTCTAATTTTATTTAATTAATTTTTATAAGTTAATTATATGATGTGGTGTATTTATATGCATTGGCGGATCTTGTTATGTGTTATAATACCTTAATTTATGGGTAGTTGCCTTAGAAAATATAGAAAATGAGGTGTTGGGGGTGTATGAACAAAAGTGTAGAGGAATAAGAGTGAAGGGAGATTAATATTTGAATTATTTTATCATTATTATAATAGAATAATAGTTATAGTAATACTAATAATTAAATAATTATTTTAATTATGAGTAAGATGAGAAAGGGCATAATGAGAATATTGATATTAGGGATCCAAGGATTAGATTAGTCTAAACAAGGGAAAAGAAGAATTGTGGAGAGAAGGGAACAATCATAGAAATGAGAGAAGAGAAAACAGAGGCTATGGATCAAGGGAAGCGACAATCACCATTGTTGAAGTAGAAGAATATCAAGAAAACTCTTAGGTAAGGGTGGGATTTTTGATTTCATAGGGATTGTATGATATGGGTGGGTAATTATTATTCTCCATGATTATCATCCTTCTATGTGTTCTTGAGATAAGTGATTATGCCAGTGTCAGTATCAGCTATAATATGTGCAATTGTATGAATTTATTGTTTGGACTGTAATTTTGATGTAATTGATCATTGTGAATGATGTGTGTTGTGGTATACTCTAATTGGGAATTTGAATTATGCATTATAAGAGGTTTGGGTAATGTGGGGACATGTTTGAAAGGGCTTTAGAATGAAGAAAACTGAGAATTTTCGTCATGGGTTCTGTGGTAATCAATTACGACTTATTGATAATCGATTACCAGCTTAAAAACAATGTTTTTTCTTAGTTTTTTGGTGCAGTAATCGATTACCATGTATCGGTAAGCAATTACTGCAGTCTGACAGCGAAATTGTTTTTGAAGCAAAATTAAAAATGCCATAACTTTTGAATCGTAAATTAAAATCGAGAATCGTTCGAATCATTGGAAAGCTAATGAATAGAAATATAACATGGTATAGATGATAGAATTGTTTACCCAGTATTTTTATGTCTAATATGAATGGGAAGTCAATTGTGTATATATTTTATTAATAAATTGCTGTACTGTTGCGCTAATGATGTACCATGATGTTGTGTTGTTGTAATGTTGAGATGTCGTGATATTTTTATTGATGATAACATGATAAATTGATAACATGCTTGGTGAATTGTGATACCATGATGTTGTGATGTGTTGTATGCATAATGTATTGTTTTGTGGAATATGTGCAAATGCATGATTATTGCTTATGGTATCGTTGTGTGATTGTTGCTTCATGTTTTTACAGGAAATTGATGTTGTATGATGGCCCGTATGGCGAAGTTTATCGACTGTGGTAAAGGTTAATGTGCATAGTGTTGTTGTTGTATGAGTTGTACATATGTCATGCATACATTTTGTACAGGTGTGGGATTATCGTGTGCCCGTGTGGGGGAGAGCGATATATCCATATTCTAATGAGAATCGTGTCATCATGTGCCCATGTTAGGTGTGAGTGATGAGGTTGGTCTTGTGCTCATGTGGGGTGTGAGCAACAAAGAATGGAATGATCGTGTGCCCATGTGGGGTATGAGTGATGTACCCGAATTCTGACAGGAATTATTTGGAGGGTTCTTATGAGCCTAATAGTGCCACATGCATTGAGTCGCATATGGAGTCTTATTGCATTGCATAAATACTATGGCGTATTATTGTTAGTAATGTGAATTATTGGATTATGCACTAATGCATTGATTTATATGTGTCAATTGATAATTGGATGGGTGAATTACATTTATATATATATATATATATATATATATATATATATATATATATATATATATATATATATATATAGATATATGTGTGTGTGTGTGTGTGTGTGTGTGTATTATTTATGTGATTGATAATCTCACCCTTCTGTTGGAATGATGTTTTATACGGCATCGTGTAGATAATCAGGACTAGTGCAGAGTCGAAGTTAGTCAAGATGAAGTCTTCCCTTTATTTTATTAGAGTCGGTGTCTGCTTTGATGTGTAACACTAGGGAATGGAACGTTATGTTGTGTGGAATTATGTTTAATCTCTTAAATTGTTATAACTATGATTATTTGTTTTAAGAACATGATTTTGTTGTGATGTTAGCAATTGTCGAATGCCAAATTGTTTTTGTTGTTTAAATGAGAAGTTGAAGTTTACGACTTACATGGTTGTTATAATTATAATTTTTATAATATCCCTAAAAGTATGTGTTACATGTCAATTGCATGAGAATTTTTTTTTGAATTTGTAATATCGTAAATACTTGTTTTATGTTTTACTCTGATGATTATAAGATAATACGCGAGGAGTATTTAGGATGTCACAATCATTGTGAATATTATCACCGCCATCGCCATCATATGAACTTTGCTACCCATTAGATATCGAATAATAATCATCATTAACATCCTTTGATTCAACATTAGATGTATCACTATCACAATAACAAACGTTGTTGAAATCAAAAATCATCGTAGTTTTCTATAGTAAATCTGAATTAACACAATTGTTAACACAACAAAACTCAACATCAATCACAATAACATAATTTCCTAATTAAATCAAAGGTACCTAACAAAATTGAAAATTCGAATTCATCAAATATGAAACTCATGTACAGAAAACAAATTCAAGCATAAACTCTAATTCCCAAATTGAAATCAAATTTACCACCAAGCTGGAAATAATACAATTTGTAACACATTAAATCTCAATATCAATCACAATACCTAATTTCCTAATTAAATCTAAAGTACCTAACAAAATTCAAAATTCAAATTCATCAAATATAAAACCCATGTATAAAAAAATTCAAGCATAAACCCTAATTCCCAATTCGAAATCAAATTTAACACCCCCAGTTATCACTACTACAAAAAGTGTTTTTAACCTCGGATGTGAAATGCGTTGTACCTAGAAGAGAGGTAATGAAGGACGTCATAAAAAGTAATGACTTAACACCTCAATTTTTAAAACACTGATGGGTAAAATTATTTGCGCATGGGTTCGAACCCCATCTTCTGTACTTTTATTATTTATAATACTAGCACTTCATATATCTCGATTTATCAATAAAACTGAGGGGGAAATAATTTTTTTATTAAAACTCATTACATTGTTTACACAGAAAATTAATAAAATAATTTGTTTACAAGCTATTGTTCTTGAAAAGAAAACTTTTGTACAAATTTTATTTTGAGCCCATACTTTACTCTGTTTCTGAGTGTACTTCCCCACAAATCATGCCTATAAACTCAGATTAGGCATGTTTAAAGCTACTAACCACCCTACCTTGCCTTGAAACCATGCTTGTCTAAACTTACTTCATAAAACAAGTCAACGATCCATAACACGTGATGGTGGTACTCCTGACTTCTCCAAGCTTCTAAATCCTCTGCCTATAAAATAAACTTCATTTGCAAACTAAAGGAGGATTGAAAAGAAAAGCCCTGAAACCTTGCTGAAAATTCCCAAGAACCTCAAACTGCAACACAAACACAAAACATGCTAGTTTCTGATTTTTGCGTCCAAACTCTAATTTTCCTTGTGCGTTTTTGGCCAAATCATCCACACAGTTTATGGTATACACATAGAAGCTTTCCCAACTTCCGTTTTCAAATTGTAATACAGTCTTCACCAATCTCCATTTCAAAAATCAGAACTTTGCATCTTGACTGTCCAGAGCATTCCAACCATCCATAACTCAATTTAAGGGTTGCTTTAGCTTTTTGAGAACTTGAGGAAGCTGACCAGAACATCACGGAAATTTGAACCAGGCTCTAACTCATAGAACAATTTCCAGCTACAAGGTAAGTTTCTTCTGATTTTCATCTCATTACTTAGGCATTGTTAGGCTTGCAATTTCAAATACACAATGTAGATATCATGGCTTTGAATCTGCACATATTTATAGATTTCATTTATATGGCCTAAGTAGAGAGAATTTCATATCAGAACTTCTTAAGAAAATTAGGGTTCAGAATTAGGATTAGCAAAATTCATACTTGCTTCTGGTTTAAAGTTTTGATGCTTTGTATTCCTGAAACCATGATGAAATTTGCCATAACTTCTATGTTTTCATTTTTCATTTTTGTTGAGAAATGAATAAGTTGCAGATACTCTGGCTGGCGTGAAGAAGAAGATGAAGTTCATCATCAGAACTTACTTTGTAATATATGTTTATGTTTTTGCTTCTAATATCGGATGTATAGCCACCCCCGTGGTAGAGAGCGCGCGCATAAGGCATTAGTGTTAAGGGTTCGGGGTTCTAGCCCCAGAAGCATCTTTTATGTTTATTTCTTAACATTTTACCCCATTATTTGTCAAACAACATTCCTAGACCAGAACTTCTAGATAACCCCCCCCCCCCCCCCCCCCCCATTTATTTGTCAAAACAGTACTCCTGGACCAGAACTTCTAGATATTCTCATCCAACAACATTGTCACCCCACTTACCCATTAACAGAACTTTTAGCCTTCCAGTAACACTAGAACTTCTAGGTTTCCAGTTGCACTAGAACTTCTAGGCTCTCTCAACAATCAGAACTTCTAGGCTTTCCTTTGTTTCCAGCAACCCCAGAACTTTAGCGCATCTGGATCTAGAACTTATGGCTTTCCCCATTTCTACTAACATTTTCTTTCTAATTTTCAATGCGCCTGAGTCAGAACTTCTGCTCTCTCTTATTTCTATTCTTTCGAATACACGCTGACTCTAACTCTTATTCTCTTATTATTTTATCATCACTTTTATTTTCATTAATCAAAAACACCAAAAATACTTTATATTTGTATATTTTGCTTTATTTCTTTCAAAACAAAAAGACTAAAAACATTTCCTCAAGCAAATTTATTTCTTCTCTTAATAAAAACAAAACAAATCTATTTTACATTTCAATTCTTATACATTATTTCAACATGGTTGTAATAGATAATTAGGACTTTAATTTCTTGCAACCCTCATTTGTAAATTTGTACACTTCATCCCCAAGTGATTGTAATAGCGTAGGATATTTACTTTCTGCAATTTATCGCTTTCATATAAATGCTAGTAAAGTGGGATTTGTATGGGAAGATAAAATCAATACTTATAAAATCATAATCCAAGACAAAAAAAAACATGAAATATAAACACTTGCACACTTTGCACCTCTAGGTTGAACTCCACTTGTTTCCTTAAAAAATGGTCATGATATGCATGTGAGACGTCTTAGAAAAAAAATACAAGATCATAGTCCCTCGATGACGCTTCAAATGTTTCCCTATAAATGATCTTAGTCCCTCAAGAGAAATGCTAAGATATCTCACAACATTGTTATTCATGACTATACGATGACCCATGCCCGTCCCTTCACATCCAATGATGGGACTTTCTTACCAATTTAATGATGAGATAGCCACATCTAAAGGAGGAGGAAAAAAACAAAGACCCTTGAGTAGGTAGAAACTTTCTAGTTGCTTGCTCATCTTTAAACACAAACACCTTTTCAAATGCACCAACACTTTCCATGAAATATTTTCAAAAAAAAGTAAAACACTTTGTATGCATTCTTATAGAGACGAGAATCATTACAAAGTTAGCCTAAAACAGAGGCACTTTTTTCAAAATACTTTCAAAACCCATCCCAAAGCACACTTTCAAACAAAAGCAATAATCTAGCAAGCAACTAAGAGCCATAGATAACTATGGATGAAAAAGGTGCTAACACCTTTCCTTTTCATAATCTACCCCCGAACTCAAGAAAATAATCTCAAAGGTCTTTCCTATTCTTTTCACCCTGTCCTTTATTAGATAAAAGAAAAGTCGGCGGCGACTCTTGTTATCCGCAACAATTGCGATAAAATACAAAACACCCAAGTCAGTTCTCCCACCGTATTACAACAATATTGCAAAAAATCCAACTTCTTAGCTGTGAGGAGGTATCTATTCCAAACATTGAAAAATTACATATGGATTGAATGTATCCAACTTCTAAAGGAGATATTTGTTCCAACTATTGAAAAATATTTTCCTGCACTTGCAATCCATCAGAGTTCTTTTACAAGCTTCTTAAAGGAAATGATAAACATATATCCCAAATAATGATGCGTACAAGTTAGGATTAGGGTAAAATCTAAGGGTGGCAAAACAGGTCATGGTCCGCCAGGCCGGCCCCCACACCCGCCAAAAGATAGCGGGTTGGGATTTTGGACTCGCCGCCCACCAAAGCCTGCCCCACTAAAGGCTGTCGCTCGCTAAAGCTCTCCCCGCCAAAACCCACTTCCCTCGAAAGCCTGGCGCGCCTATTCGTTCAGCTTGTCCCACCTTAAGCCAGTCCTTTTTTAGTTAACTCTAGTAGGTCCAATTCTTGATAGTTTTATTTTATACATTTATTTGTAAATATATGCAATATTTTTTAAATAAATTTTGTTAAAAAGATGCTTTATAAAAATTGTTCTAAAAAATAAGTGAAAAATCAAATTGAAATGTAAAAAAAAAAAAACCTTTTAATATATTAATAAATGAAAAATAAATATATAAAAAGTAAGCCGGCAAGCTCGTCGCTCGTTAATCCTCCACCTTGGCATAGTAAACTAGATTTTTATGCTCATTTCCACTTGACGGGCTTGCCCGCCCCACTCTTTTTTAGCGGGCTTAAGAAAGGGTGAAGCGGGGCGGGCGACCCGTTTTGCCAGCCCTAGTAAAATCTATTTAAGGAGTGTTTTATAATAAAATATGATTATCTTATCCCTCATTTATTATGAAAATCAGTGAGTTAGATCATTTAATTTACAAATAAAAATATAATAAAAAAAGATGTTTCAGTTTTATTTTTCCCCTCAGTTATGATAAAATCGGAGGTAATATGTTGTTTAAAAACTAATTAAAATGTGGCACGCATGCATTAGAATCATAACACTATAATAGCAATGATCATTTATATTCAAGTCATAAGGTCTCTTTTGGATTTTCAAGGAGGATTTTGAGCTATTTAAACGTCTCATTTCCAACTCTTTGTGTCTTCAAACCTTGTTTCAAAGTCTTTTCGTATTCCAACGTCTCATTTCAAACTCTGTGTGTCTTGTTTCCTTGTTTCAAAGTCTTTTTTATTCAAAAATGGATGCAAATATTTTGATCGTTATCAATGAAAAGTTTGTTGATTTCAATGATTTCGGTCGTTTTGAACTAAGGAAAGTTGTTAATAAACAAAGGTTGAATGGTTACTTTCACATTCTACATGGCCTCTTATACACTAATCTCGTTAAAGTGTTCCGGATGAATGCCTTTGTTGTATCAGCTGGTCATGATGAAGTCATTCAGTTCCATGTCAATGACTATCATTTCTTCATTACTTCGTCACTAATTGCTATGATAATCAATTGTCAAGAGACAGGTAGTTGTGTTGAACATTATCAATTCAAAAATGTCTACTCAACCCGCATTCACTGAATTTATACCAACCAAGATACGCCCGCAATTCTTGCTTCTCTACTCTCTATTACAAAATTTTGGTTTCACCTTCTAGTGGCAAATCTTAGCCCAAGAGAGAAACAACTGGAAACATTTACTTGGTATGACAAGTATCTCTTGTACTTACTCACCTACAATGTCAGAGTTAATCTTTCTTTTACCATTTTCAACTTCTTGAAGGAAATGTTAAGCATTTCTCGGGAGGAAATGATTTTTCTCTTACCATATGGGAGAGGTCTTTCTGAAATTTTCTCTAAGTTAGGGATAGTTAGGAATAATGTTGAAGTTGAATGGACTGAGAAGTTTGAATATGTGAAATAGTTTTCTCTGTTGTCTTGTTTTTTTATTATTAATGAAATATTTCTTTTTTTTATTATTGTCTATTCATGTTAATTGATAACAAAGATTTTGAGAATTACTAATTAACAAAGAAAAATATGGAATTTGAAAAAGGAGTCAAGTGATAAATCGTTTTAAAAAAATTAATGTTGTAACGGAGATTTGAAGCAAGATACCTTATAGCTATATTACTTCGATTCTCCAAAAAACTGAGAGAATGGATTTACTATTATTTTTATGTATAAAAAATGGTGTTCACTTGTAGTAGTGTTACCTCGATTTTTTATAACACTGAGGTAAAATATTTTTTATTTTATTAAAAAAATCAAACATGACGCTCACAGGACATATACTCTCGGTTTTTAGCATGTTCGAGATGAAAGCTTCATCATAAAAAGTGTTATTCGTTGTAGTGTATACTTTATTTGAAATCAATAAATCTTAATAATTAATTTCAAATAAATATAACAAAAAAATTTGCATTTACGTTAGCAATAATATTCTCAATACGAACACGAGCAGATTTTGGTCGTGTTATGCTTGATAAGCAATTGAATGGAAGAACTTCGAAAGAATAGCAAACGTCAGTTTGTTCAACAATGGAGGACAAACACGATGAATGTTATGTTGATGTTCGTTTGGAGTGTTTGGAAAGAATATGAAATGACAAATGAGCACGATGAATAACTTCAATTTGTTCAAAAATGACGGACGGACACGAAATTATGGTTTCATGTGAAATGAGCAAGATGAATATGATGTTGATGACATGAGCAAGATGAATATGATATTGATGTTCGTCTGAAGTTGTTTTAATTGATTTCATGATAACAATTAAAATTTAAAAACAATATAAAAATTGGAGTAATTTTGTCACTTTTAATATGTTATAGACTTAATTGCAATATTCATAAATATGAAATTACATAACAAATTGCATGTATGATATAACCATACGTGAAATTCTAAGATTTAGGACACATTTTTGATTGATCAGAATCTAACTTTTTAAAAGAAATCATTTTAATAACAATTAAGTTTATTACCTCATTTATTTCTTTTATTTTTATGGAGAAGAAAACAATCATAAGTAATAAAACTTTTCATTAGTATGTATGCTCACAACTCAAAAACCAAATGTACATTGATTATGCAAAGCATACCGAATTCATGCTGAAAAATATGGCCACTCGCCAAGTGTTATTCCCACCTAAAAGTGAATCTGATATTTTACGAATTACGTTCTTAGTTCTTAATAGGAGCTTATTTTACCACTAAAACTCAAACTATTTGGTTAGAAATAAAATTTTAACATACATACAAACATTTTATTTTCTTGAAAACATTTCTCTTTGAAAACACCAAGGCCATGGAGAGAAGTGTTATTGATAATTAGATTTTAATAGTTGGAGGTGGTATATGCGGTCTTGCAACAGCCTTAGCTCTTCATATGTCTTTTTAATTATTATTATTATTATTCAAGTTTAACTATTTATGATTACATAAAACTTTGATATATCATATAAATTAATTAAGATTTTTCATTTCGATTAACTTGTCAAGAAGAGAATAAAAATTTGGTGCTAGAAAAATCCGAGGAGCTGAGAGCAACAGGAGTAACTATAATTGTGCAAGCTACAGGATGGTGTGCACTTGATCAGTTTGGTGTTGGCTCAACATCTTGATCATCTATCATGACAGTTTTGTTGTCATGAGTTTCTGACAGATGTCATGACATCTTAGTCTGTGTACCGCAGGCGCTGCTGTTATATATCTCTTGACAGATTTGATTTGATGAGATTCTTTTGGATATATCTCATCATTATGTGCAGGTCAAGGAGATTTATTAGGAACAAAGTGTAGATTTAATTGATTTCATAAAAAGGATCTTTGGAGATTTTTTAAGAAACTTTGTAGATTTGTTCCTACTTTTATTAAAAAGATTTTGCATAATATTTGTAGCTATTGTTTTGGATATGCATTTTACTTAAATGCAGAGCCCAAGCCCATGCAAATCATAAAGCTATTTAAAGGAACCTAATTTGGTAGATAAGCCATGTATTGAAAGAAGAACTTTAGAGTTTAGTTTGTTCTATGTTATTTGTGATCCACTCTATAGTAGAGTTAGACTATATTTATTGTGAGTCATTCTATTATCACTTTGATATTATAATTGGAATTTGTTTGTATTGTTACTTAACAGTTTATTAAGTTACTGTTCTCACTCTAAAGCTTTTAAGCAAGAATTTGAGTATTGTGACTAAAGTGTAAACTCCAGTTTTGTTTTGGTTTCGAGTCACTATGATTATGGTTGGATTACAGACTATCAATGGGATTGGGGAAGGTCTTTTATCACTGCGGTGATTGGAAGTGAGTGAGTTCTCATATCTAGGAGGTGCCTAGATAGAATTTGTAGTGGGTAGGGATTAGGTGATAAGTTGTAAATGGGGGAGTTAAGCTTAGAATTGATACTGCTGATAGTGGATTTCCTTCCTGGATTAGTAACTCACAGAGTAGGTGAGTTGCACCGAATTGGGTTAAGAGTTATGTGTGTTCTTTATGTTTTTGTCCTTTATCTCCTTGTATCTTCTTTTTGTTTTTAGCAAGTCTATTTGTTGTCAACAGATGTCGTAACATCTGTTGTGACATTGTATATTGTTGAGACATCAGTCTTGACTTCTGATATTGTGTATGCCAGAATTTCAATTGTCATCAAGAGCAGGCACCTTATTCTTTTTATTGGGTGAGATTCAGGGATATATTTTATGGCACTATGGAGAAAGAAGGAGGATATAACAACATACCACCTACGTTGGATGGTTCAAACTATGACTGGTGGAAAGTTAGAATGAGAGATCTTTTGAAATCTATGGAAAACAAATCTTGGAAGGTTGTTACGAAAGGATGGAAGCATCCTATTGTGAAGGTCATTGACAAAGATGGGAAAGAAATTGAAATTGAAGCCATAAAACCTGAAGAAGACTGGGATGAAAGTGATGATAAGGAAGCCATTGGAAACTCCAAGTCTTTAAATGCTCTATTCAACGGAGTAGACAAAAATGTTTTCAGGATGATTAATATATGTACCGTGGCCAAGGAGGCTTAGGAAATTATCAATACAACTTGTGAAGGTACCTCTAAAGTGAAGATTTCAAGACTTCGGCTTCTCACTACAAAATTTGAGAATTTGAAGATGAATGATGATGAGACAATTCAGGAATATCATATGAAGATTATTGAAATTTCTAGTTGTTGTACCCCAAAATTTTCCCTCTCATTTCTCAAGGATTCTCTCACAAGGTCTTCTATAACGTCAAGTTTGCAGTACTGACACATCAATTTAGACTTGGAATTGACACAAGGGCAAAATGGTCATTTGCACTGAAAAGTCAAACTTTGACTTTTGATCAAAATTAAGTTTCAAGAATCATATTTAATCAAGACATGTTGAAATATGAAGTTTTTTCATCAAGAAATTTAAAAGTCAAAATTCTAAAATACTTTGAATTTCTCTAAGTGTTTAAGAAATACGACAAGCTCAAAACTTCTGATCAGATTATCACCATGATGCAAGTTGTTTCTGAAAGAATTTATAACACAAGAGTTTTGGATCTCAATAAGACTTAAAATATTACAGAATAGAGTTTCTCCTAGAAATGCTGGAATTTCAAGTTATAAATGATCAAAGACACGCCCATGAAACTGAAACACTCAGCAGATTCTAGACACTTTCAAGACAGATTTTGGTTAGAACTTATGGGCCAGTTTTCATAAACGTTCAGCCAGAGTTTGCAAAAGTAATTCAAAGAAAGTCTACAAAGCATGTTACAAACTTTCAGAAAAGTCTGAGAACTCCTTCAGAACATGCTGGAGCGAAAAGATTAAAGGATCAGAAGTTGGATGTTTTGTTCTAAGTTGCACTGATGTTGAACTTCTGGCTTAGATCTAAGTTATGTTGCACAATCTCATAGCACAGGATTTATGGTTTGATAAATCTCATCATCATTAAATGCTCACAACCACTTTTGAGTTTTTATCCAAAGGATTTCCCCACGTGTGAGATAGAAGTACCATTGTTGTCCTTGAAAAGCAAACTTTTGTACAAGTTTATGCTGGGCCCATGCTTTGCTTTTGCCTCTGAGGGTACTTTTCCTTAATTCAGGCTTACAAATCCATCTTAGGCACGGCTAAAAGCTGCTAACCACCATACTTGTTTAACTTGCTTCAAGAACAAGCCAGCACGCTAGCATGATGTTGGTACTTTTGACTTCTCCAAGCTACAAAGTTCTTGCCTATAAATTGAACTTCATTGACAACTATGAGGCGGGCAAAAAAATTGAAGGAGAAAAATTGGTGAAGAATTTTAAAATTAGCCTGGAAACCTTGTTGAGATTTCAAAGAACTGGAAACTAAAAGCATAAACACAAAAACCGGCTATGTTTCAGTTTCTTTTCACACCCAAACTCTAATTTTCTTGCACATCTCTTGGCCAAATTAGAAACAATCCCAGCTTCTGCTTACAGACTGCAATTCCATCTCCACCAACTTCCATTTCAAAAATCAGAACTTTGATTCTTGGTTGTTCCAGAATTTTCCAGCCATTCCATAGCTCAAAGTTAAAGATTGTTCCAGCCTTCTGAGCACCTGAGAAAACTGACCAGAATATCACAGCAGCCTGAACCAGACTCTAATTCATAACAATCTCCAAAAGCAAGGTAACTTTATTTTGACTTGTATCTCATTGCTTAGGCATTTCTAGGCTTGCATTTTCAAAGATACAGTGTAGATATCATGGCTCTGATTCTGTACATACTCAGATTTCATGTATTTTGCTTAAGTAGAGAGGATCTTAGTTCAGAACTTCTTGAGGAAACTAGGACTAAAAATTAGGATTAGAAAAATTCATGTTTGCTTCTGATTTACGGTTCTAATATTTTATACTTCTGAAACCATGATGAAACTTGCCATAACTGTTACGTGTGCATTTTCTATTTTTTTGTTGAGAAATGACTAAGTTGTAGATGTTCTGATTAGCATGGAGAAAGAGATGAAGCTCATCATCAGAACTTACTTTATGTTATATGTTCATGCTCTTGCTTCTAATATCGGATGTACAGCCACCCCAATGGTAGAAAGCGTGGGCATAAGACTTTAGTACTAAGGGTCCTGGGTTCTAGCCCCAGAAGCATCTCTTTTTAGGTTTATTTAGTGACATTTTTCACCCATTTATCTGGCAAACAATATTCCTAAATTAGAACTTCTAAACAACCTTACCCAACAACATTTCCACCCCACTCTCTCAAATGGCCAGAACTTCTGACTTGCCAGTGATATAGGAACTTCTAGGTTCCCAACTACATTATAGTTTCTGAACCCCTTCAATAATCAGAACTTCTAGATCTTCCTGTATTCCCAGCAACCTCATAATTTGGTGTACCCAGGCCCAGAACTTCTGACCTTCTATTTGCCTACTAAAAAATTCTCTCTTGCAGCGTATCAGAGTCAGAACTTCTGTTCCTCCTCGTTTCAGCAATGTGCTGATTCTTACTCCATTTTATTATTTATCTTATTTTTGCCTTTAATAACCAAAAACACCAAAAAATATTTCATATTCACATGTTTTATTTCATTTCTTTTAGAACAAAAAGATCAAAAATATTTTCTTAAGTAAATTAATTTCTTAACAAAAACAAAACAAGTCCCTTTTACATTTCTTGTATATTATTTCAATATGGTTGTAGTAGATAATTAGGATTTTAATTTCTTGCAATCCCCATTCATAAATTTGTACCCCTATCCCATAAAGCTTTGTAATAGCCTAGTATTTTTATTTTCCGCAATTTAATGCTTTATGTACCAATTGCTAGTAATTAAGGTTTGTATGAAAATATTAAAACCAACAAATAGTAAACCCTAATCAAGAAAAATCAAGCATGTAAACCAATACATTCGCACACTTGCACCCTTAGGGTAAACCCACTTTGTTGCCTTATAAATGGTCATGATACGCATGTAAGACGTCTTAGAAAAAACAAACAAAATACAAGATCATAGTCCCTCGATGACGCTACGAATGTTGCCTTACGAATGATCTAAGTCCCCTAAAGAAAATGCTAAGGTATCTTACAACATTGTTATTCATGACTATACGATGACCCTTGCCCGTCCCTTTTACATCCAAAGATAGGGTTTCTTACCAAATCAATGATAAGATAACAATGTCAAATAAAAGAGGAAATAAACAAGAAAGACTTTTGAGTAGGTAGAATGTTCCTAGTTACTTGCTCATTTTCAAATCAAAAATATCCTTGCTATTTTTCAAAACAAACACCTACACTTTCAAAGCACCCTTCAAAAACTTGAAAACATTTTCAAAATATCAACACCTCTGTATACATTCTTACGAACGAGAATCATTACAAAAGTTTGCCTAAACAATGGCCTCTTTTCAAAAATACTTTCAAAAACCACACAAAGAACATTTTCCAACAAAAGCAAGTGATCTATCAAGTAAGTAAGAGCCCTTGGAAAACCATGGATGAAAATGGTGTTAATACCTTCGCTTTTCATAATCTACCCCCCGAACTCAAGAAACAATCTCAAAGGTATTTCCTGTGCTTTTTCACCTTTCCTTTTGGATAAAAGAAAAGTCAGTGGCGACTCTTGCTAACCGCAACATTTGCGATCAAACGCAAAACAACCAAGTCAGTTCTCCCACTGTACCACAGAAATGGAGACTTTGCTGGGGAAAATTCTTAAAGTGGGGTTACCTTAGGGATAATATCACATTTACTTACTTTCATTGTTTGACTTGTATGCTTTACATTATGGTTCTTTGTTTGGGTTTGAATCCTCTACCCGGATTTAGGATACCTTATAGGTAAGTAGCAATACATTGTGGAAACTGTACTGGGTATACCGACATGGTCTAAGCAATAACTATGTTAGTGTGACATATTTGTGGGTACCGGTAGCCCTTGAGTAGTTAAGGAGAATATGGGGCCGCTGAGTGATTTCATGAAGCACTAATGAACTTTTAGAACCTTTACTTGACCAACTTGGCCTTTAGGACATAGTGAGATGACCGACTTTGGTACAGTCCTAAGTTGGTAGATACTCGATACTACACTCATTGAGATTTGGTTTTTTGGGATATTTCGGTCGCCATTAAAGAGGCTTGCGCTGAAACAATGCCCAAGGAAACAAATCAGTGATATTGAGCTCCTTAGAACCCGATTACTATTATTAGGACAGGTTTGAGCCAACTAAACTTCAAGAGGGTACTTACCTATGAGACTCCATGCAAGCCTAAACCCAAGGACTTGTTTGCTTTGTTTGTATATATATACTTGTACATAACATCATAAACATCATAATATCATACTCATGTTCACTAACCATTTCAAGGATTTTTGGATTTATCTTTGTTCTATTTTGTAGGACATGGATTCTATTCGTGGGAAAACCATTTAAGTCAACCTTGTAAGGATCCCTCCTCAACTTAAAGAGCTAGTATCAAGGATTCCAGAAAATTCTCCGTTTACCAAAAGACATGGTAGCCTAATAAACTTGGTTACCTCCAACACTGATGAGGACATGATGAAGGTGCTCTTCCAATTCTTTGATCCTCTACACCATTGCTTCACATTTCCCGATTATCCACTTGTGCCAACTTTGGAAGAACTTTCTTAACTCTTATGGATTCCCATTCTCAATCAACTACCCTTCAACGGTACGAAAAGAGAACCAAAACCAGAAGAGATTGCTCAAGCCCTACACTTGCGACAACCTGATGTCACAACTAATTGGGAAACAAGGAGTGGTGTCAAAGGTTTCTTAGTCAAGTTCTTGTTTGAGAAAGCTCAAGATTGTTTGAACTCCTTGGACTTACAAGCTTTTGAGGAAATTGTGGCCCTTCTCATCTATGGTCTTGTACCTTATTCTTCAAGGCCCAACAGTCGTTTGTATCATGCCCCGGGCTTTCAGAATGATAGTCACATCGAGCGTTCAGGTTGTAGCGAGGAGAAGCAGTATTGGGGTTCTTGGGAGCTTCTTTTAAAGTTGCAATATTGGTCTTCAAAAGGTGTGGCAAAACTTGAGACATGGTCATGTTGATCCGGGTAAATCGTCTCATGGGCGCTTCTAGCTTGCGCTGGTAATTTCGCTGTTGATTTGGCACAGGATTAGAAATCATAACAGCCCCTACCGCCGGGCGACGTTCAGTTTTATTTTGATTCCTATGGTCATATGCAGCACTGACCTCCTTCTTTCCGACAAAGGGTTTCTTCATCATGCTCGAGGATGCATCTCTTTGAATTTTGCCACTTTTTATACCGGCTTCGACCCGCTCACCGGTCATGATTAGTTCAGTAAATCCAGCTGAGGAACTTCTTATCAGGTAGTTGAAGAATGGACCTGAAAAGGTGCCTAGGAACATATCCACTAATTCTTTGTCAGATAGAGGGGGCTGGACTCTGCCTGCGAGATCCCTCCATTTTTGAGCATAGGTTTTGAAACCTTCACTTGCACCAATAGACATGCCTTGTAATTGCGTCTGAGTTGGAGCTAAGTCAGTATTATACTGGTATTGTTTGTAGAAGGCGGCAGCCAAATCTTCCTAATTGCGAATATTTGTCCCTTCCAACTGATAGAACCAATCCAATTGTGTCCCTGACAAGCTCTCTTGGAAAAAATGCACCCATAGATTCTTATCATCCGTATGGGGTTGAATATTTCTAACGTATGACCTTAAATGCAGCTTCGGGCAAGAGACACCGTCATATTTAGCGAAATTAGGGACCTTGAATTTCTGTGGGATGACAATCCCTGAGACAAGTCCCAACTCTTCAAAATCCAATCCGGGTACCCTTTGGACCTCCATAGCATTCAAATGATCCTCTAGCTCTTTGTATTTATTATCAGCAGGAGGATACTGTTCCTCAGAGTAGTCAGGTTCTTCCTCTTCTTCGGATGCTGGGTTATTGTTCACTTCCTTGGTTTGATCTTCTTGATTATCTCCTTCACCCGATGATGTAATGAAGTCTAAAGTCCATCTGGCTTGTCCTTTGAACCTTCTTCCCATGATCCCATAACCGGTTGGTTTCTTCGCCTTCTTCTTCTTCTCTTTGGCCAGTAGAGTCTTCAACTCCTCTTGTCCTTTTGTCAGAGTCAAGAGCATTTGTTGAAACTGTATGTTCTGCACCTGGAGATCTTTCACTGTTTGTTTGATATCCATCTCACTGAAATAAACAGTAGAAGGATAAGGAGACCTGTTGTAAGAAACCTGTTATGATGTTATGATGAATGAAGATGCAATATGCAAATGATTTCAAGGAAATTAGAGATTTGAATTTGTTCAAACCAAAAGGAACACACGTTATATTAAATCCAAGTTTGAGTACATCATGCCTCTTTGGGCTTACAATGAAAGGAACAAAATACAACAAAAACTCCTAAGACAGAAAGGTTAAACGCATCCTCTTTGGAGCGATGTAGGCGTTCAGATTCCGCTCTTCATGAAGCTGTTTGGGGAGTTCAAGAACCTTCTTCTCACTTGCGTAAAATTGGGCTTCAAAGGTGTCTCTCTCTTCCTTCAATTGAACCCAAGCTTTCTGCAAGTCTTTGAGAGAGGTAGGCATGTTAGGATGAAGGATAGTGTATGGGACGTCTCCTTCATCAACAAGCTCTATGATAATATGGAGGATGGAAGGGTAAGGCATCACGAGTCTCTGGGCACGAGCCTGTACCCACCTAAGGTAAGGCTCGAGAGGGATAGAGTTTTTGTGTCCCAAAGTCCTACTGTCCACCTTGTTCACCATTCTCCAAGCTCGTGTAAATCTCTGGCGGTAACCTTGGTCTTCTTTGTCATAGTCGAACACCAGACCTTGAATGAGCATCTCGTGAGGGTCGTCTCTTCGGGCATACCCAAACTGTCGAAGAGCTAAGTATGGATTATATGTGATACTTACCCTAATACCAAGCAAAGGAACGTTAGGGAATTCCCCACAGCAGTCAATGATAGAGACATCTTCCAAGGATCTTAAACACCAACGGATGTCAGAATGGGTGAGGGACATCATCCTTTGAGACCATGTCAGTCTTTGCTCGTTCTTTAATGCTGATTGAGGTAGGTGTGAAGTGAACCACTTAGCGAGTAGGGGATGCAACACAAGAGAGTACCTCTTTTCTTCATGGTGCGGGTATGAAGGTAATGCAAGATGTCTCCCAGTAAGGTAGGTACGGGATTGCGAGAGAGAAAGACTTTGATGGCATTAACATCTATGAATTGGTCCGAATTGGGGAACAGAACCAAACCATAAATGAAAAGATCCAGGACATCTTCAAAATCTTGGAAATCCATGTCGTCCGAGAATGAACGAGCCTTCTCTAATAGAAATTTGGCTAGGAAGCCTTTAACCCTGCTTCTTGTCTCCCAATTGGCTATGATGTCAGCTCTCTTCATATGCAAAGCTTCGGCGATGACTTCAGGTTTTGGAATCCCTTCTAGACCGGTGAATTGTATCTGATCAAGCATGGGCACCCCTAAGAGTAGAGAGAACTCTTCCAGTGTAGGTACCAACTGATAGTCTGGGAAAGTGAAACAATGATGTATGGGATCAAAGAATTGCAACATCACATAAATCATCTCTTCTTGGAAACGGGATGTAGCCAAATTGAGGAGTCGACCGTATTTCTTGGTAAAAGGAGAATCCCCAGGCACTCTTGAGGCTAACTCTTGAAGTTGAGGGTGTGCTTTTACAAAGCTGATTTGGATGGTGTTTCTTCGGATGGAATTCATGATCTACAAAACAAAAACAAAGATAAATTTCTAAATCTTTGGAATGGTTAGTGAGCATGCGCATGATGCTTATGATGTTTATGATGTTATGTATAAGTAAATATATACACACACATCAAACAAGTCCCTATGTTTTAGGCTTGCATGGGTTTTATAGGTAAGTACCCTCTTGAAGTTTAGTTGGCTCAACATGTCCTAGTAATAGTGATCGGGTTCTAAAGGATTGAAATATCATCGACCTTTCTCTTAGGCATTATCTCAGCACAACAATCTTTTCTTGCGGCCGAGATATCCCAAAAGTCCAGCCTCAGTGAGTGTAGTATCGAGTATCAACCAATTTTCAGCACTACACCAAAACCGGTTATCTCACTACGTCCTAATGGCCAAGTTTGTTCAATTAGGATTCTAAAGTCAGTTAGTACTTCACGACGCCACTCAGCAGCCCCGTATTCTCCTAGATTCACCACGAGGGATAATGGTACCTACAAATACGTCACACTAACATAGCCATTGTTTCAACCATATGGGTCTACGCCGTACAGTTTCCACAATCTATTGTTATTTACCTAAAGAGGTGTCCCAGATCCGGGTGAAGGATCAAAGCAATCCCAATACAAAGAACAAAATATAAAGCATGCAAAGAAACAAGTAAAAAGTGATTTAACCCTAAGGTAACCCCACTTTTAGAATCTATTCCCCAGCAGAGTTGCCAGTTCTGTGATACGGTGGGAGAACTGACTTGAGGTTTTTTTGCGTTTGTTTTTGCAAATGTTGCGGATAGCAAGAGTTGCCACCGACTTTTCTTTTATCCAATAAGGAAAGGTGAAAAAGCACAGGAAAGACCTTTAGAGATGTTTTCTTCAGTTCGGGGGGGTAGATTATGAAAAGGGAAGGTATTAGCACCCTTTTCATCCATGGTCTTCCATGGGCTCTTAGTTACTTGCTAGATCACTTACTTTTGCTTTGACAATGTGCTTGTGGTGTGGGCTTTGAAAGTATTTTGAAAAGGTGTTTTTGTAATGGTTCTCGTTTCTATAAGAACGCGTACAAAGTTTTGTTTCGAAAAATAGTTCAAAGAAGTGTTTGTGTAGGATGTTTTTGAAAATGATTTTGAAAAGGTGTTTTTGTAATGGTTCTCGTCTCTATAAGAACGTATACAAAATGTTGTCTTTTTTGAAAATGTTTTGAGATGAAAGTGTTGGTGTGAAAATGTTTTTGTTGTGAGCAAGCGAGTAATTAGGAGCGAATCTACCTACTCGAAAGGTCTTAAATGTTCTTTCCTTCTTCCTTTAGATGTTTCTATCTTACCATTGATTTGGTAAGAAGCCCCATCGTTGGATGTGAAGGGACAGACGTGGGTCAATTTTACAGTCATCGAAAGCAACTTATGAGACGCTTTAGCAATTTTCGTAAGGGACTAGATCGTTTTACTGAAGGCAACATCGAGGGACATCGAGGAACTACGATCTTTTTTATCGAAGGGTCTTTGCTAAAGCGTCCCATATTCGAAGGACATGATTGTATTTCTGAAGCAACAAGCGAGGTTACCCTAGAGGTGCGTGTGTGAAAAAATGTTATTGATTCAAATTAATTTTGTCTTTGAAATTAGGTTATCTAGCAATTGATTTTAAATCTTGCCATGCATGCCTAATTACTATACAGTAATAAGTAAAGCAGTAAAATGCGGAAATTGAAATTCTACGCTATTACAAAGCTTCGGGAATGGGGGTACAAATTAATGAATGGGGTGATAATAAGAAATAAACATTTAAAATCACACAATACAAGTCCAAACTGTTAAATAATTATTTAAGTTAAAACTCTTTTCATTTGATAAAATTAATTAATAATTTAATTAATAATGTCAAACAAAAATTATTTTAAAGTTAATAATTATTTAAAACAAATATTAACCTATTTGCAACTTTAAATACATGCTGAAATATAAAACAAAGATCAAATAATTAAAAATAAAGGATATAAAGGAAAATTTTAGAAATGGACCTGTATTGGAGCAAATCTGGGGGTGCAAAAATAAATCTGGTTGGCCCAAATAAAGGGAAAAGCCCAAAGCTCTTGGCTGATCAGGTGCAGCAGTCTCCTGGAGGTGCACCATGGGCGTGCTCTTGTAATGCGCTAAAGAATATTGATTGATGATGATATGAATCAGACAGAGGGATGATGAGAGTACACAAACTGTTAACATGGGAATACAAGCGCAGGATCCCTCATGATGATTAAAGGGATGGTGACAAGTGTCACCACCAGATTGGGCATCAAGATGTAATTAACTAAAACAACACTAATTAAGTGAACAGAAAAGCTCATAACTCAATTTTCTTTCTCTCTCCTCATACGATGCTCTCTCTTCTCTCTTGTTGGAAGCCTTCACCGGAGAAGGCATCTTGGCTGCGTCGGAAATTGCCTTACAGCGGTGACGGCGGCAGCGCGACTCCAATCCTCACTTTTATTACATGAATCTAACCGTCTCTTCTCTCTAACTATTAATTTGAAGTTAATTTTTGCAGATTCTTAATCTATAACCCTAGATCTAAAGAGGGGTGAGTGGAACCCTAAGTCAAAGATGTAACGAAAAATCAATGATTTATGATGAAGGATGCAAAATGGAAAGCAAAAAACGCAAAGAAAAAGGAGAACAGAGGCCGTGTTCTTTAGATCCGTGAGCTTCCAACCTTTCTGAAATTTGTCCTTCTGGTATTTATCTGAGCTTTTTCTCTTCTTCTGTATCTATGTTTGTTAGATTATGTTGAAGGGATTTCTGAATAGAATAACGATGATGATTAGGGTTTGGCTTTCTTGATAGCTTGATATGTTTTTGTGGGATTCTTTGTATGTAGCTTTGAATGGATTCTGAGGAGGGAAAAATGATGAACAAAATTTTGGCTTTTTTGCTATTTTTCTGAGTTATTGGTTCACTGTGGATTTTTGCCCTTTTTTTGGGTTGTTGGCTATTCTTGCTGGTTTTTTGGTGTTGTTTTGTATCTTACTGTGAAAGAGATATGACTTTTTTGGTGATGGTATTTGGTGATGGTATTTTTGATGTTGTATACTTGCTGGCTATTTTGTGTCTTGCTGTGAAAAGAGATATGGCTTCTTTTTTTGTGATGGTATTTTCAGTGATTTTTGTGTTTGTAAAATAATGCAATGGGTTTGATGGAAGTATCTCTCTCTTGGTGATTTTTTTCCGTCCCTTTTTCCATTTGACCTCTCTCCCTCTATATTGACAGTAAAATTGAAAAGAAAAATGGGAGGGAAAAATAACAGTCCTTTGAAACTTGTGGTATACTGTGCTGATGTTCTTTGTTGCAGTTTCTAGTTTTTTTACCATTTTTGTACAAGTCTTGGGCAGGATTTGGACAGTTTTTGGACAGTTGTGCAAAGCTTGTAGCAGAAACAGCAGGACTGTCTGTTTTATGATATCAGCTGATTTGGTAATTTTGGGATTGCTAGTGGCCTAGGTGATATCTTTCTTCTCTCCCTCTTCATATTTCTATGATACAAAGCCAAATTGCTTTTTGTTTATTATATATTTTTCTGAAGGGTTTTCTAACTTAGGAAAATGATGACATGTGTTTGTTTGAGCATGCTTGCCTCCTTGCTATATTATTGCTTTTACTTGTTGCCTTAACAGCCTATGTTGCCTTGTTTGACATAACAGTATTGCTATATTTTTGCACTAGCCTGTTGTTTGGACTGTGGTTTGCCTGCTGCCTATTATTTGTGTTGTGACCTATTTGCATTTCTGGCCCTGCTATTTTGCTTGTTGTTGGTTTGTGCATTTTGTTGCTGTTGCTTGTTGTTTTGGTTTTCTGCTACAGTTTTGGGCAGTTTGTGGCTTTTGCATTGCACTGCTGTTTTCTATGATGCCTATTATGTTGGGGCTACTTGTTGCCTGCCTTGTTGACTTGTTGTTCTGGTTATGTTATTCTGCACGCCTTGGGCAGTTTTGCTTGTTTTGCCTTGGCTTGCAAATTTCTCTTTTTTTTTCTTTTTATGAACCAAGAAGGGAAACTTTTATTGTGATTTGCAATTGGAGAGAGAGATTATGATAGACCAAAATTCTGATTCCTAACTGCAAACCCTAGTGATGAATTAGGAGAAAATTTTCTTGAAAACTCCTTGTTTAAACTTCATTATTTATGTGCTAATCATATCTTCTTTTTTCTTTGATTTGTTTCATGAACGGCAAGCGAGACTTGGATGCCAACGAAGATTGGAATGATTATTTGAAGATGAAGATGAAGACCTGAAGAAGCAAACAAGAAATTCTCTTTGTAAACTTGAGATTCTTTGTAAACAAGACAAACAAAATGTAAATTCATTTGTAATGTAAAAATATTGAACACTTGAAAAAAATTTGGTGTAGTAGAATTTATTGTACAAAACTTGCAATCCTTGATTGAATACTTTGGATAAAATCTTGCTTGGTAACTTGCATTTTAAGCAAACACAATATGATCAGATAAATCATGTATTTTGCATTCTTAAACAAAATAAATGTTTAAGAGCTCAAACCCAATTGATTAATTGAATCCACCATCATGGTTTTTTAAAATGATAGTCTTAATCTTCACATCTTATCCAAACAAACATGCTCCTAAGAACAACATCAATCCTCAGTAAACTGTGGTTAAGAAAAATTTAAAATCAAACAAATGCCTTGCAATGATTCAATAGTTTTAAAATCTTCCAAGCCCAATTTTCCTTCAACTCTTTGAAGATAAACCCATGAAAGGCATCACATATGACCATGACCAGAAATAAACGCCTCAAGGTCTTGTAATTTGGAAAAAAATCACAATTCTTAGAGATCAGACGATTGTTGTTTGAAATTAGGTCAAAATTCATTATGCGACTTCTAACGCATTCGAATTTTGGTGATCTTCTGCGCGTAATCAGCTCTTGACATGTGAAGAGAAATTTGAGATGGCATCAAGAAGAATCAGACGCAAGGAAAACCTCTCAAAAATATTGAAATGATAAAGAAGTTACGATCGTTTGAATTTGTTCTCGCAAAAGGGAGATTTTCAAGTCAACATAGTCGTTTTCAGTTATCTGGCCCATTGATTAGGCAAACTTGCAATGCAAGGTTTGAAAACTGACTTAAACAACCTTGAGGACACATGATGACCTATTTGAAACCTTGACGACTCAATTTCCTTTGAGAAATGTAAAACCCTAATTGCTGACTTATTGCCTAGGAAGAGAATATGTCTGATCAACTTTTGAGACAAATTAGGTATTTGAGAAACCCTAGGATAGCATCCTGAATGAGAAATGGGAGGGAAAATTTTGGGGTACAACACCTGGGTTGGATACCGACATCATAGTCCATCGTCTGCCGACAAAAGAAGACTGCCCTCCCGTCAAACAAAAAATTTTGTCGCATGAGGCCTGATATGTCTGAAAATATCAAAGCTGAAGTGATGAAACAATTTGATGCAGGGTTCCTAGCTGTGACATCCTATCCTCAATGGGTTGCCAATGTGGTGCCAGTGCCAAATAAAGATGGGAAAGTTTTCATGTGTGTAGACTATAGGGATCTGAATAGGGCGAGCCCAAAGGATGACTTCCCTCTACCATACATTGACGTCTTAGTTAATAATATTTCCCAGCATAAAGTCTTCTCTTTTATGGATGGTTTCTCGGGCTATAATCAAATAAGGATGGCTCCCGAAGATATGGAGAAGACTACTTTCGTTACGCAATGTGGAACCTTTTGCTACAAGGTCGTGCCATTTGGATTGAAGAATGTAGGGGCAACGTATCAAAGGGCTATGGTAGATTTGTTTCATGACATGATACATCATGAAATAGAGGTCTACGTGGATGATATGATCGCCATATCACAAACTGAAGAGGAACATCTCGATCACCTGTACAAACTATTTGAAAGGCTGAAAAAGTACAAGTTGAGGTTAAACCCTAACAAGTGTACGTTCGAAGTACGATCTGGAAAGCTTCTAGGTTTTGTTGTCAGCAATAAAGGCATTGAAGTTGATCCTGCAAAGGTAAAAGCCATCCAAGAAATTCCAGTCCCACATTCTGAAAAGGAAGTTAGAGGATTCTTAGGTCGTCTCAATTACATTGCTCGTTTCATATCTCACTTGACTTCTACTTGTGAGCCAATCTTCAAGCTCTTGAAGAAAGATCAGGTAGTCAGATGGAACGATGAATTCCAAGCTGCCTTCGACAAAATCAAAGAATTTCTACAAGAACCTCCTATTCTCATGCCTCCAGTTGAAGGGAGGCCATTGATTATGTACTTGATAGTATTAGAGAACTCTATGGGGTGTGTTTTGGGCCAACATAACGAGTCTGGCCGAAAAGAGCATGCTATTTATTACCTGAGCAAAAAGTTTACCGACTGCGAAACCAAATATTCACTGCTCGAGAAAACTTGCTGCGCTCTGGCATGGGCTGCTCGCTGGGTAAGACAGTATATGTTGACTCATACCACTCTGTTGATTTCTAAAATAGACCCAATCAAGTATATTTTCGAGAGACCTGCCCTTTTAGGTCGGATAGCCAGATGGAAAATGGTGTTGACTGAGTACGATATTTAATACACTATGCAAAAGGCCATCAAAGGAAGCATGCTTGCTGATCATTTGGCCCATCAAGCTATGGATGATTATCAGTCAATGAACTTCGACTTCCCTGATGAGAACATCATGCTGGTAACCGACTATGCGAAACCTGGACCGTATGACAGACCTGAACAAGGATCCCAATGGACTATGTTATTCGACGGGGCTTCCAACGCCTTCGGTAACGGAATTGGTGCTGTAATCATCTCTCCTGAAGGTTGCCACACTCCATTCACTTCCAGATTATTCTTCGATTGCACGAATAATATGGCCGAGTACGAAGCGTGTATTATGGGTCTGAAAGCTGCCATTGATTTGAGGATCAAACATTTGAATGTGTTTGGGGATTCCGCTCTAGTGATCAGCCAAGTAAAAGGATATTGGGACACTAAACACCATAATCTAATCCCTTACAAGGAACTTGTGCTATCCCTAATTCCTTACTTCGAAGAGATCACTTTTGAGCACTTCCCTAGGGAAGAAAATCAGTTGGCTGACGCTTTGGCAACCATATCTTCAATGTTCAAGGTCAGATGGGACAACGAATACCCTATGATTACAATTGAAAGATTCGAAGAACCTTCACATTGCTATAAGCTTGACACTGATGCCGAAAAGCCATGGTACCATGAGGTGATGAGATACCTTGAAGCACAAGAGTATCCAGAGGGAGCATCTATCAATGACAGAAAGTTATTACAAAGATTTGCAGCCAAATTCTTCCTAAGCAACAGAATATTGTACAAGCATAACCATGATTCAACTCTACTCCGGTGTGTGGACAAGAAAGAGGCAGAGGAAATCATGGAAGATATGCATGATGGTCTCTTCGGTACTCACTCAAGTGGACATACGATGGCTAAGAAAATCTTGAGAGCTGGCTACTATTGGTCAACAATGGAGACTGATTGCCATCAACATTCAAGAACTTGTCATAAATGCCAAATCTATGCTGACAAGATCCATGTGCCTCCTATCCCTCTGAATGTCATGACCGCTCCGTGGCCATTTGCAATGTGGGTCATTGATATGATTGGAGAAATCAAGCCAACCGCTTCCAATGGACATCGCTTCATTTTGGTCACTATTGATTATTTCACCAAGTGGGTCGAAGCCTCTTCTTTTGCCTCAGTCACAGAGAATGTGGCAGCCTGATTCATCAGACACAACCTCATATGTAGTTATAGTATCCCCGAAAGGATCATCACCAACAATGGGACTAACCTCAACAATGCTATGATCACTGAGCTTTGCACTCAGTTTAAGATCAAGCATCACAATTATTCTCCATATAGACCGAAAATGAATGGCGCAGTCGAAGCGGCAAACAAAAATATCAAGAAGATTGTGTAGAAAATGTCGGTAACCTATAAGGATTGGCATGAGATGTTTTTGTTTGCTCTACATGGCTACCGCACTTCAGCTAGAACATCAACTGGGGCAACTCCTTTTTCCTTAGTCTATGGCATGGAAGTTGTTCTGCCGATGGAAGTTCAGATTCCCTCGCTGAGGATTATGAATGAGGCAGGCTTAGGCGAAGATGAGTGGATTCAAACGAGATTGGATCAGCTGAACTTAATCGACAAAAAACGATTAGTTGTTTTTTGCCATGGTCAAACGTACCAAAAACGGATGATCAAGGCTTTCAACAAAAAGATCAAGCCTCGAGTATATCAAGTTGGTGACTTGGTGATAAAACGCATCATCCTACCACAAGGCGACCCCAGAGGCAAATGGACTCCCACCTATGAAGGGCCATTTGTTGTCAAGAGAGTTTTCTCTGGCGGTGCCATGATGCTGACTACCATGGATGGTGAAGATTTCCCACATCCAATAAACGCGGACATAGTTAAAAAAAATACTACGCATAAGAGACCCGCTAGGTTGACACACCTAGGCAAGATAAGAGCATCCCGGCAAACCAAAAGGTTTGGGAAAAAATTAGGGATATATGAAAAAGATTGTACACTTGGCAAGTTGAAAACCCAAAAGGGCGACTTGGGCAAAAATGGGTATCTTGGTGGACTGAAAACCCGAAAGGGCGGTCCAGGAAAAAGTTAAGGATTAAAAGCGTATGACTATGTCCCGTGGAATCACCACAGTCAATTTTATCACCATGGTCCAAGATCAATCCAATCAACTTCAATTAACGGCAAGGGACATTAGAAGACATTGGGGATATAGTAGATTTGGAAGGCGATGAGATCATTTCACACGGCTATTTGTTTTTGTTTTCATTTTTGTTTTCCTTTCGACAATCTCCTCTTACTAGGATCTTCGTCTCTCTGTATAAAAACGCCTATTCATGGGCAAAATATCAATACAGATATACTTTGAAGTGCAAAAATTTATGTCTTTGTTTCGAATGCAAATTTGTCCAATGACTAAATGAACATATGCATATGGACATAATTAAAACTATTTGGCACATATGACCCAAGCAGTAACTGACACCTCTTTAATTAATATGGAATACCCCCATAGAGTTATTTCATTAACTTCCTCCTAAACAAAGTTACTCACAAAGTCTTTTTGCATAGGATAATCCCCAACCAGAGTCTCAATCTCTCGGCAGCTCTCTCTCCAGTTAAGTCGAATTTTACAAGTTGAAGCCTCGTGGATCTCTTCCTAAAAGAAACTCACCTCATCAACATGGTTTATTTACCCAACAAATGACGAGATAGCATAATTCCCCAGCCTAGCCTGTCTACCCCAGCTGAGTATATCTTCCCCAGTCGAGACTATTATCCCCAAACAGAGTTTATCCTCCCTAGCTGAGTTTATCTTCTCCAGTTTGAGTTTTCCTTTCAGACTATTGCAAGTCATAGGGCCATAACCCCTAATCCCCGATAAAGCCGTCAGCAAAGCCTTTACTATTTCCAAAAAAGATACTATGAAGCCTAGACCCGACCAGATATTAGCACAATTTCAAGAAATTTTCTACAAAGCCTGGACCCGGCCAGATAATAGTTTGACTTCTTCAATTGCCGAAGCCTGGGCCCGACCAGATAGAAGTTTAATTCCTACAAAATCATTATCAAAACTCCTCTTCTCCAGTAGAGTTTGCCACTATCCCTAGTAAATTACTGAAACTTGAACCCGACCAGATAACAGTTTGAGTGTCTGAAGCCTGGACCCGACCAGATAGCAGCTGATCTCAATTTCAAGTTACTAAAATCCTGGACCCGGCCAGATAATAGTTTAACTCTTTAAAATATAGAATAACCCGGACTCAACCGGACCAAGGTTTAGCTTCTTCTCCCTAGTAGAGTTTGCCTCTACCCCAACAAGTTGTTGTGAAGCCTGGATCCGACCAGATAGCAATTACCCTCAAAGATTTGTTGTGAAACCTGGAAACCAATCAGATAACAACTAAATCCCCAAACAGTTTATTATGAAACTTGGACCCGACCAGATAGTAATTGACCTCATCAACCTCAGAAATCTGCAAAGCCTGGACCCGACCAGATGACAGTTTTTCAAATAGTTTATTGTGAAACCTGGAGCCCGACCATATAATAATTAACTATGATCCCCAGAGAGACACTATGAAGCCTGGACTCGACCAGATAATAATACAACTTTCCAAAAAAACCATGAAACCTGGACCCGACCAGATAGTAGTTACCACTTCAAGTTACTGCGAAGCCTGGATCCGACCATATAACAGTTAACTTATGTACCCCCAGCAAGTTATTGTGAAGCCTAGATCTAACCAGATAACTATTCAACTTCAAGAAATTTTCTGCAAAGCCTGGAATCCGACCAGATAACAGTTAATCCGTCTCTTCCCCAGTAAGTTGTTGTGAAGCCTGGATCCGACCATATAACTATTCAACTTCAAGAAATTTTCTGCAAAGCCTGGAATCTGACCAGATAACAGTTAATTCGTCTCTTCCCCCGGTAAGTTACCGAGAAGCCTGGATCCGACCAGATAGCAGTTGACTACTTCATCCTCAGCAAATTGTGAAGCCTGGATCCGACCAGATAACAGCTGACTTTCAAGAGATATTCTCCAGCGAAAGCATCTTTTCAACAAAGTTTGAATATATGCATATTCTTCATCCCCAACGGCAACCAGGGATTCAACCCCCCAGAATTTCCTCAACGGAAGTCAGGGATTTATTTTCCAGGACAAAAACATACATCTCACATTCATACATCATAACATGTACATACAAAATGCATTCAGCATAATACCACATCTAGAAAACATCAGGCATACATTTTCATTTTACTAACTCTTTTTCTCACAGGTAAAGCATCAAGTTTTAGTATAAATCAATAAGAGATTTGTGTTAATACTTCTTCCAGTATTTATCAACTTTCCTCCAAATGGCATCTATAAGCACATTCACAATTCATCTTCGAGTGCAAATTTCTGGGCACTCTAGTGTTCAATCATCTTTCACCTTCAAGTCACGAATGGCAGACTCGCTAATCTAACTCTTCAGGTTTAAGAAGATTTAATAGGGGCAACTGTTGTACCCCAAAATTTTCCCTCTCATTTCTCAAGGATTCTCTCACAAGGTCTTCTATGACGTCAAGTTTGTAGTACTGACACATCAATTTAGACTTGGAATTGGCACAAGGGCAAAATGGTCATTTGCATTGAAAAGTCAAACTTTGACTTTTGATCAAAATTAAGTTTCAAGAATCAAATTTAATCAAGACACGTTGACATATGAAGTTTTTTCATCAAGAAATTCAAAAGTCAAAATTCTAAAATACTTAGAATTTCTCTTAGTGTTTAAGAAATACGACAAACTCAGAACTTCTGATCAGATTATCACCATGATGCAAGCTGTTTCTAGAAGAATTTCTAACATAAGAGTTTTGGATCTCAATAAGACTTAAAATATTGTAGAACAGAATTTCTCCTGGAAATACTGGAATTTCATGTTATAAATGATCAAAGACACGCCCATGAAACTGAAACACTCAGCAGATTCTAGACACTTTCAAGACAGATTTTGGTTAAATCTTCTAGGCCAGTTTTCTTGAATGTTTAACCAGAGTTTGCAAAAATAATTCAAAGAAAGTATACAAAGCGTGTTATAAACTTTCAGAAAAGTCTGAGAACTCCTTCAGAACATGCTGGAGCAAAAAGATTAAAGGATCAGAAGTTGGATGTTTTATTCTAAGTTGCACTGATGCTGAACTTCTGGCTCAGATCTAAGCTATGTACACAATATCATAGTGCAGGATTTCTGGTTTGATAAATCTCATCATCATTTAATGCTCACAACCAATTTTGAGTTTTTATCCAAAGGATTTCCCCACGTGTGAGATAGAAGTACCATTGTTGTCCTTGAAAAGCAAACTTTTGTACAATTTTATGCTGGGCCCATGCTTTGCTTTTGCCTCTGAGGGTACTTTTCCTTAATTCAGGCTTACAAATCCAGCTTAGGCACGGCTAAAACCTGTTAACCACCATACTTGTTTAACTTGCTTTAAGAACAAGCCATCACGTTAGCATGATGTTGGTACTTTTGTCTTCTCCAAGCTACAAAGTTCTTGCCTATAAATTGAACTTCATTGACAACTATGAGGCGGGCATAAAAGTTGAAGGAGAAAAATTGGTGAAGAATTTTAAAATTATCCTGGAACTTTACTGAGATTTCAAAGAACTGGAAACTAAAAGCATAAACACAAAAACCTACTAAGTTTTTGTTCCTTTTCATACCCAAACTCTAATTTTCTTGCACATCTCTTGGCCAAATTAGAAACAATCCCATCTTCTGTTTACAGACTTCAATTCCATCTCCACCAACTTCCATTTCAAAAATCAGAACTTTGATTCTTGGTTGTTCCAGAATTTTCCAGCCATTCCTTAGCTCAAAGTTAAAGATTGTTCTAGCCTTCTGAGCACGTGAGAAAGCTAACCAGAATATCACAGCAGTCTGAATCAGACTCTAATTTAGAACAATCTCCAAAAGCAAGGTAAGTTTCTTCTGACATGTATCTCATTTCTTAGGAATTTCTAGGCTTGCATTTTCAAAGATAAGGTGTAGATATCATGGCTCTGATTCTGTACATACTCAGATTTCATGTATTTTTGCCTAAGTAGAGAGGATCTTATTTCATAACTTCTCGAGGAAACTAGGACTCAAAATTAGGATTAGAAAAATTCATGCTTGCTTCTGATTTACAGTTCTAATATTTTATACTTCTGAAACCATGATGAAACTTGCCATAACTGTTATGTGTGCATTTTCTGTTTTTTTGTTGAGAAATGACTAAGTTGCAGATGTTATGATTAGCATGGAGAAAGAGATGAAGCTCATCATCAGAACTTACTTTATTTTATATGTTCATGCTCTTGCTTCTAATACCGGATGTACAGCCACCCCAGTGGTAGAAAGCGTGGGCATAAGACTTTAGTACTAAGGGTCATGGGTTCTAGCCCCAGAAGCATCTCTTTTTAGGTTTATTTAGTGACATTTTTCACCCATTTATCTGGCAAACAATATTCCTAAATTAGAATTTCTAAACAACCTTACCCAACAGCATTGCCACCTCACTCTCTCAAATGACCAGAACTTCCGACTTACCAGTGATATAGGAACTTATAGGTTCCCAACTACACTATAGTTTCTGAACCCCTTCAATAATCAGAACTTCTAGATCTTCCTTTATTCCCAGCAACCTCAAAACTTGGTGTACCCAAGCCCAGAACTTATGACCTTCTATTTGCCTACTAACATTTTCTCTCTTGCAGCGTATCAGAGTCAGAACTTTTGTTCCTCCTCGTTTCAGCAATGTGCTGATTCTGACTCCATTTTCTTATTTATCTTATTTTTTCCTTTAATAACCAAAAACACCAAAAAATATTTCATATTCACATGTTTTATTTCATTTCTTTTAGAACAAAAAGATCAAAAATATTTTCTTAAGTAAATTAATTTCTTAACAAAAACAAAACAAGTCCCTTTTTACATTTCTTGTATATTATTTCAATATGGCTGTAATAGATAATTAGGATTTTAATTTCTTGAAATCCCCATTCATAAATTTGTACCCCCATCCCCTAAAGCTTTTTAATAGCTTAGTATTTTTATTTTCAGCAATTTCATGTTTTATGTACCAATTGCTAGTAATTAGGGTTTGTATGGAAAGATTAAAACCAACAAATAGCAAACCCTAATCAAGACAAATCAAGCATGTAAACCAATATTTTTGCACACTTGCACCCTTAGGGTAAACCCACTTTGTTGCCTTATAAATGGTCATTATACACATGTAAGACGTCTTAGCAAAAACAAACAAAATACAAGATCATAGTCCCTCTATGATGCTACGAATGTTGCCTTATGAATGATCTTAGTCCCCTAAATAAAATGCTAAGACATCTTACAACATTGTTATTCATGACTATACGATGACCCTTGCCCGTCCCTTTTACATCCAAAGGTAGGGTTTCTTACCAAATCAATGGTAAGATAACAATGTCTAATAAAAGAGGAAATAAACAAGAAAGACTTTTGAGTAGGTAGAATGTTCCTAGTTACTTTCTCATTTTCAAATCAACAATATTCTTGCTATTTTTCAAAACAAACACCTACACTTTCAAAGCACCCTTCAAAAACATGAAAACATTTTCAAAAGATCAACACCTTTGTATACATTCTTACGAACGAGAATCATTACAAAGTTTTTCCTAAACAATGGCCTCTTTTCAAAAATACTTTCAAAAACCACACAAAGCATATTTTCAAACAAAATTAAGTGATCTAGCAAGTAACTAAGAGCCCATGGAAAACCATGGATGAAAAGGGTGCTAATACCTTCCCTTTTCATAATCTACCCCCCGAACTCAAGAAACAATCTCAAAGGTATTTCCTGTGTGTTGTACCCTAAAATTTGCCCTCCCATATTCTCCAAAGTTTGCCAAGCATCATCTCAATTTGCTCAAGTCTACTCAAGGGTTGCACAGTTCAAACACCCTCCTGAGCCAGTCAAATTAGGGTTTTGGTTCTTGCAAGGAAGTTGAGGTTTTCAAGGGCTCAATCAAGTCACATATGCCTATACACATTGTCAAGCATCTACATGCCAAGTTTCAAGGCTCACAAGGTCAAGTTGCATAGTCAAAAACCCTAATTGCTTCACAGTCAACTGCAACGGCAAAATGGTCATTTGGCAGTCAAAAGTCAAAAATTTTGGTCAACATCTTATTTTGAAGCCACAATCATCATTTGGTCAAATCTTGACCATGATTTCACAAGAATGGCTCAAAAATCATCAAGATGTCAAAAGTTTCTATTTTGGGACAGTTGAAAAGTCAACTGTAACTTGACCAAGGCATAACTTTTTCATGGTTCATCAGAAAAATCCCATCCAATGCTCGTTTTGAAGGGGATGACATTTCCTACAACTCATCTTCACATTCCAAATCCAAGAAATGCTCTCACAAAAAGTTATCAATTTCAACATTATAGGTCATTTTCAAAAGTCAACAAAAAGGCATTTTAAGTCAAAGACCATAACTTGAGATTGGTAAATCAAAATGACATGGGACCAAAGGCATTGGTTAGAGGACTTCAAGACCTTTCCAAAATGTCCAAGAACATGTTCATATGATCAAAATTGAGCAAGATATGCATTGGAGAAGTTGGGAAATTTTTGTGAAATGGCAAAAGTCAACTATCCTTAAAACTTCAATTTTTGACAAAAGGGCCCACTTTTTTCCACTTGATTCATCCTTGTAATGCCACCCACGAGTCCCATGATCAATTTCAAGACCAAATAATTATTTTTCCATTTTTATTTAATTTTTATGGATTTAATTCATTTTAATCCTTAATAATTCAAATAAAATTAAAAAAATTAATTAAATGGTATCTTGTGGTTTGATTAGCCTTCATGTGTCATATACCAAAACCGTGCCAAGCTCATTTATGCACGAAATTTTGAATTTGGACAAAGCTTTGAAAGGCCTTTAATGGTGGTTAAGACAAAATCCAAAAACATAATGGCACAAGTTTAAGGCTCTTAAAGGTGAATTATTCTCATTCATGACTACATATGCAAGCCTTGCAAGCCTCATTCACGACCTAGTGTGTGCAGAAACGGCCAAGAGCAAAACCAAAAATTGTCCAAAAAGTGAGACTTCTAAAACACAGTTACGAGCATTTTCAGATCAAAAGGAGGACGTGACTCTCTTCTTTGCCATACCCTGAAGCTAAAGAGACCAAAACATGTCTTAAGGTCCATCATACCGCGCTGTAAGTTATTCCAAAGTCATCCCTGTACATAGAACATGAACTCCTTATTCTTGCATTGTTTCTCAAAAATATTGACATAATCATATTGCTTGCTTGATTTCCAACATAACTGTAATATTTGATTTCATTTTTAAGCCCCATATGGTGATATCCGCTCTTAGGGTTTACGTGGGTTTTTTTTAGGCGTTTCATTTGCAGGTGAAATCATAGCAAGTAATGAGCATAGATGGATTCAAGAGGTGGAGACGAGATCAAATATGGTTTTGAAATGAATTTTCATGGCCTAGGGTCGAGTTTCGAAGCCACCTACGAAACCAACCGCGGCTAAAATCCGCAGGTAAAAAAACCTGCAATTTTTGAGGAAGAAGATGACCACATGCTTGCATCTGATTGGCCTGTTTAAAATAACGCGCGTGTTTTTTTTATTTCCAGGAATACTGCTTTTTATTACATATATTAATCATTTCTTATTCTTAGATCAAATGAAACGCGCAGCTCAGTTGGTGGCCATGCTATTGGAAAAGGCTACAGGACCTGGGTTCGATTCCCAGGTCCACTCAATAATTGTTTCAATTTTTCCTAACATATTCCTATGCAGGCTTGCTAGTGTGTTCCACCATACCCCTCACAAATCAGGCGCCAAGTGTCCACAAGCGTCAATCCAGTGGTCATAAACTTATCCATACCATGCTCCCAGTCAATCACCAAGCACTTGATCCAAGAAGTCAACGTGGCTGGATGAATATTGGGCTTCCAGATTTCTAAACACACACTCAATTCTGGCCCAAACCCCCTTGGTTTTGTTTTTCATTCTTTTATTTTTTTCTTTTCTTTTATAATTCCTTTTTATTAATTATTACTATTATTATTATTAACCTAAATAATTATTTTCATAACCAAAAATAAATAAAAAACTAATATTCTTATTTACTAATTTCACTACTAATTTATTTTGTAAATAAACATTAACATTAATTAATTTAGTTCTTTTTAATTAGGTTTAACTTTAATCTTCTTTTTTTTTACAATAAATAAAAACAATTTAGAATTAGTTTTTTTACTAACTTTTAATTTCTATTTATTTTCTCTTTATTTTCATTAAAAGCACAAAAATACAAAAAATATCATTTTCTTAATTAATTAATTAATTAGTTATTAGTTTTAATTTCATTAATTACAAAAAAAGGACAAAAATTCAATTCTTTCTTAAGAAAGGGTCAACACCCTTAGGACGTCCCAATTTCATTCTTTCGCGCGCATTTTAGTTTTAATTCTTTATTTTAATTATTTATGTAACTGTCTCCGGATATGTAATAGTTAATTAGGATTTTATCGCCTTATTTAAATTCTCGCACTTTATTTTCCAAAACGGGTTTTTGTTTTTTTGGCGATGTATAGACCCGCGCCTTGTAATAGTTAGATTTACATTTCCGCAATTTATTTTCCGCACTCCTAACTGTTAACAATGCATGAAAGAATGTATGTAAGTAAAATCAATCTGCAGCTCACAAATAACATGTACAAGATAACCTTAATTGAAAAACAACACACAAAGCACATGCCACTTCTAGGGTACGCCCCACTGGTTGCCTCGAACGTGGTCATCAAGTATAGGGTGTCTTAGAGGTCGCCCTTTGTCTAAAGATCCAGTTGCCTCGAAACAGTTGCCTCGGATAAAAGGATCTAGGACATTAGGGTTACTTCTAAGGTGTCCTACCATTGCTTCGGTGACCACACATGTCCCTTAATCGAATTGACCCGAACACCTCCATCGACGGTGCTACCTACCTCTCAATGGTGGGATAGAACTATCTAAAGGACTCTTACATAGCCCAATTCCTTAGAGTAGGTAGATTCTCATGGGTATTTGCTCTTTCTCAAAACAAACAAAAATACTTTTCACACCTCACACTTTCAAAAGTTTTCAAACAAATTTTTCATACACTCTTGAGGACAGATACAAGAGTTACCTAGAAATTTTTCAAACAAAACTTTTTCAAAACCCACACACACTTGAAAAGCAAACAAATTTTGAAAACATAAGAGCAAGTACCTAAGAGCCCATGGATAACCATGGATAGAAAGGGTGCTAACACATTCCCTTTCTATAAATCTACCTCCCGAACCGAGAAACATTCCCAAAGAAGGAATTTTGCTGTGCTTTTGTCCTTTCTATGTTGGAGAATATAAAAGACGGTGGCGACTCTTGCTTACCGCGACATTTCGCGAAACCAGCTAAAAAAACAGTCAGTTCTAGTTCCACCAATCACAGAACTGGCGACTCTGCTGGGGATGCTTTAAAAGTGAGGTGTACCTTAGGATTAGACCACTCTTTGTTTTCAATTGCTTGTTTTGTTTGCTTTAAAATTGTGGGCCTGTCTTGGAGCTTCATAGATCCTAACCCGAATCTGGAGGGATACCTTTTAGAAAGTAGCAACAAACTGTGAGGGAACTGTGCGGGGTATACCGACACGGTTGAAGCAGTTTGCTACGTTGATGTGGCACTTTGGTGAGTACCGGTAACCCTTGAGTCAAGTCAAGGAGAGTACGGGGCCACCGCGTGGTGTCGTGAAACATCGACTGACCTTAGGAACCTTACTTGACCATCCTGGCCTCTTTAGAGGTAGTGAGATGACCGACTTTGGTGCAGTCCGAAGTTGGTAGATACTCGATACTACACTCATTGAGGGTTGTTTTCTTGGAATATTTTGATCTCCAGTTCAGTGGCTAAATCGAAACAATGAACATAGAAAAAACCCAATGATATTGAGCTCCTTAGAACCCGGTTACTTTTGATAGGACAGGTTTGAACCCACCAACTTCAAGAGGGTAGTACCTAAACTTCATGCTGGCCTGAACTCTAAGGGCTGTCTTGTGTGACTTGTGTGCTTTCAAACTTGACTACTTGCATGCTTGTTATCTAACACATGAGTTTCTTGCAGGGTTTGTTTACAGTCCTTAACCTGGACTCATAACAGGGTTTACTTACATCACTCCACTCATAGCATAACATCATGCCATCATACCATTGCATACATCCTACATAGGGACTAATCCATTTCAAGGATCTCAAGGGTCTGTGATGCAGGTCATGATGAATCAAATGTCTAGCAAGGGGCAAAGGGGATTTATTTTCCTCTAGCCAATGTTGTCAGGGGCTATGACCCACTCGATATGGTGAGCCTTGACTCTTGAAGAAGGACTCTCAGGAACATGAAGTTCCTTCAATCAAGCTACCCAAATTCAAATTCTAACAAGTTTCTCTGTTTACCCCGCGAGATCCTTGAAAACATCGCATGCATACATACATATCATTGTATTACAGGTACTCTGTCCTACAGGTTGCTTAATCTTCTTCGCTGTTTATTTCAGCCATCGTCATGAATCCCGAATCATCCAATGAACAAGCTATCAAGGCCCTCCAGGCCCAGAACGCCCAGTTCCAGGAGCTGGTCACGAGCTTAGCCTAGGGACAACAGGAATTGAAGACTTTGCTTTTGAAGAAGAAGAAGAAAAGGACTGTTTTGTTCAACCCTAGACGCAGATCTGGGAATGGATCACAAAATGAGGCTGAGCTGACCACCCCATCTGCTGGGAAAGACAGCCCACAAGGGAGAGAGGTTCCTAGTCCCGTGGTCTCCGACAACGAGACAGATTTCAACGACGAACAGTACCCTCCTGCTGAAGACAAGTACAAGCAACTAGAGGACCGTCTAAATGCCATGGAGATTCAATAGGTGCCCGGGTTGGACTTTGGAGACCTAGGCTTATCTTTTGGGGTTGTGATCCCTCACAAGTTCAAGGCACCTACCTTTGCAAAATACGACGGGGCTTCCTGTCCTAAGTTGCACCTCTGTTCATACGCAAGGAAGATCCAGCCCTACACGGCAGACAAGAATCTATGGATCCATTTCTTCCAGGAAAGTATTTCAGGGACTCAGCTCGAATGGTTCTATCATCTGGATGGAACCAGTATTCGTAACTGGGAGGACTTGGCAACTGCTTTTTATAAGCAGTATCAATATAATGCCGACCTCGCTCCTACGCGTACCCAACTCCAGGGTATGTCACTGGGGACGGGTGAAGGTTTTAAGGAGTATGCGCAAAGGTGGAGAGACCTGGCTGGAAGGGTGCAGTCGCCTTTGACTGACCGTGAACTCATCGACATGTTCTTGGGGACCCTGTCTGGTCCTTTCTTCAACCATCTGATTGGGAATTCTTCTGCTGGGTTCACAGATCTGATCTTAACTGGTGAGAGAATAGAAGCTGGTATCAAGTCCGGGAAGATACAAATGGGTGACTCCTCTGTGATACGGTGGGAGAACTGACTAGTGTTTTGCGTTCGTATTCGCACTTGTGCGGTTGAGCAAGAGTCGCCACCGACTTTTTATTTTATCCTAAAGGAAAGGTTAAAAAAAAGCACAGCAAAAACCTTTTGAGATATTTCGTGGGTCCGGGGGGTAGATTATGAAAAGGGAAGGTATTAGCACCCTTTTCATCCATGGTTATCCATGGGCTCTTAGTTACTTGGTTTTTTAGATCACTTGCCTTGTTTTTCGATTGCTTGAAAATGGTGTGTGTGTGGGTGCTTTTGAAAATGTTTTTGGAAGAAGATGCCTTGTCTTAGGCAACTAATGCATTTGACTCGTGATTGAGTGTTTTACAAAAGTGTGGATCTTTTCGAAAAGATGTTTTCAAATGTTTTTTTTGAGAGTTTTGTTTGAAAGTGTTTGTGGATTGTGGTTTTTGAAAAGAAGGAAAGCGTTTTTGCAAATTGATCTCAAGTAACTAAGAGTTTTGTCTACCCTATTGTACTCAAAGGTTTTTTGTTATGTTTTAACCCATTTAACAATTTTGTTCCACCATTGAATTTGATGGACAATCTTGCGTTTAGGAAGTTTATTCGGGACGGGCGCGGGTCATCGTATGAACCATGAATGCAATGGTGCCAAGTGTCTTTGGCAATTTACTTTGAAGGGACTATGATCATTCCGTTTAGGCAACACTTTGAGACTTATGATCATTTGATTTTGTTTTGCCAAAGATACTCGGCGTGCAAGCATGGCCCATTTTGGAAGGCAACATGTGGGATTACCCTAGGGGGTGCAAGTGTGATTGTGTATTGATTACATGTATTTGTCTTGTATTAGGTTATCTAGCGTTTGATTTTATGTACATGCAAACCCTAGGTCTAACCATGGTATAATTGGAAAACTGTAAATTGCGGAATGTAAAATCTACGCTATTACAAAATAGTGTCCGGGAGTGAGGGTATAAATGTACAAAAGGGGATGAGACTTATAGTATCCAATAAGTTACAACCAAATCGAATTTGCAATCAAACGTAAATATCGAATATACAAATATAAGATAAAAAAATGTGTATAGGGCAATGTGAATATTTGTGTAAGTGTAAGTGTGAGATGTATATGTATATGAGTATTGTGATTATTTTACAAATGCGAGATGTGAAATTGAAGTGTATTAGGGCATTTGACCTAGATATATATTTTAGACTTTGATTTTGTATTTAGATATGTACAATAAGAAAATGTTTTAATTAAAAGTTCTTATTTCTAATTAAATTATGAAATGATGTTTTTTTAAGAAAAGAAACTATTTCTAGGTTTTCATTATGTATAAAAAGTATGTAAATGTCAAGAATTGAATTTTGTATAAAAAGAGTGTATTTTTTTATATTGTTATATACAAAGATATTTCAAGAAATCAAATTATACAAAAAAGTTTATTTACTTATTATGTGCAAAATGTATTTTAATTAAAAGAATAGAAAGATATTTTCAATTTTTATTATATAAGGTAGAAAAAATATATTTTAATTAAGTTATGTACAAATGTATTTTAATCAAGTATTTAGAAATTAAGTTATGCAACTATGTACAAAATATATCTTTAATTAAAAAAAATAGAAAGTCATTTTTAATTTTAAGTATATGATATAAAAAAGGTATTTATTATTTATGTGATTTTGTAATAATAAAAGACAAATGTTTATATGATATAAAGAAAAGAGGTTAGTATGATGTTTGTTTTTATAAAAAAGGTTTAAAATTCTAATGGGCTTAGATGAACATTAGAAACGGGTCAAGCCCACTGATTGCTGGAGCAGCGTTTTAGGGTTAGGGAATGTTATTCAGTTTGGGAACATGCTTAGGGTTTGGGACGGCGTCGTTCGTGTTCGTTCAACGTTCTTTCCATCTTCGTCTTCCTGAGCGACTCTTCCATCCGGCCACCAGTGTCACCCTCAAACCTCTCTTCCCTCCATGGCATGAACTCAGCGTCCTCTTGATACAAGGTTTGTTTCAACGTTTATGTTCTTATCTCTTTTTTTTTTACGAATTTGCATGAGTTGTGTTAATTTGAATCTAAAACTTGATCTTTCGTTATTATGAGGTGAAGGAGAAAAAAGAGGGAGAAAGCTCACTACCTGACCTTGGAGAAGGAGGAGAGAAGAGGGGCTGTGGCGCTTAGGAGGCCGGGACGGCGTGAACGTGACGCTTGCTTTTTGAGCTTTCCTGGTATCTTTTATCTTGCTCCTTAGGGTTTTGATGATGATTTTGAACTGAAAAACCTCTTTCAAAAAAATTCACTTTTTTCTTCTTCTTCTATGCCACTGTATATTTGTTGCTTTTGATGCTTCTCTTCTCCTTCTGCCCCTTTTGCCACTGTATATTTGTTTATGTTGCCCTGTGATGATCCCAGAGGTCTGAGGGCCTTGTACGTGCACTTCTGGATGCCTTGAATGTTGCCTTTGAATATGTTTGACTATACTGGGATTGACGCCTTGTTTGATGCCTGTTAAAATGTGTTTCTGTTGCCTATTGCATTTTGGCCCGTGATGAAGATTTCTGAGGCCACTTCTTTCCTCTTCTCTATTGCTCACTTTGCCTTCGGATGCGTTTATCGCCTATGATGAGGAAACTCTGAGGCCTTAGTGCTGGATGTTTTTTTGAGGTTTTTTTGTTGGTAACTGGACAGGTTGGGTGTTTGGGAGGTTTATCAGTTTGGTTAAAATGTTGGAAGGTTTTTGACAGGATGGTTGGTTTTAAGGTTTGAACTTATGTAGGCTTTACCTCTTGAGGGTTTTTGATGTATGGTTTCAGGCAATTTGGTACTTGTTAGGCTTTTTAGGTTGTGTTTGATGGTTTTGAGTTATGTTGGCTTTGAGTTGGTTTCTAGTTGGTTTATCAGGTTTGAAGGCTAGGCCAGGTCTGGTAGTTTAGTTTATGTGTTTGTATGTGTTTTGGTTAAGCTGATGTGGTGAGGTTTTGACAGCAGGTAAGCTTGCAGTAGGTTATGTTGTTGGACAGTATGGTGGTTCTGGTTTAAGGTTAAGCTTCAGCAGGTTTGAGGTTGGGCTTCAGGTTTGCCTCATAACTTAGCAGGTTTTGCTTCAGGTTTGAACCTGGTGTGCTTCTGGTAGCAGGTTTGAACTTGGTTTTAGGTTTTGAACTTGGTTTCAGGTTTTTGTATATTTTTCTTCCTATCTCCTTGCCTGCTGAACCGTGTCCCTTTTCTTTGTGTTATATCTTTTTCTTCTATACCTGCCTCTAGCCTAAAACCTGCATCTGCTCTTTATCTCTCTTCTCTTCCATAGTACAGTTTTAAGAATTTTTAATGTTTTTTACTGTACTTTTCTGAAGGGGCCCTGATGGGAAATGATGATTTAGAATTTAGCTTGCATAACACATTACTTCTCTGCATCTTCTTTATCTCTTTTTGACAGCTTGCTACACTTTATCTTTTCTTTGATATCTTTCCAAAATCTTTGTCAAATCTTTTTTGACAACCTTGGCACTTTTGACAGCAATTTGTACTTCCTTGATTTTTCTTTGATATCTTTGAGTAGATTTTGGCATTTTGACAGTAAGTTGCACTTTTGGCTTTTGATAGAAACTGGTAACTTGGATTTTTTTAGTTTAACTTGGATTTGAACTATGTAGTTTGAACTTTGGAATTTATGCATTTGACATTTGCATTCATGAATAAAAATGAAATTCTTCCCTCTTTGTGAACCGGGAGAAATCCCGTGATTTGCAGAGAGGGTCAACTGATCCCAGTCAGTGGCCTCTAATGATGAGCAAATTTTATCAGTCTTTTTTTTTAATTCAACTGCTTTCTGACTTTCTCTTTTCTTTTTGCAGATGAATAATGGAGCACCGGAACAGAGTGAAGAATGAAGACTTAGAAATAAATAGGATAATTTCTTTTTTTATTTAATATTTAAATTAATGTAAACTATTGTTTGTAATTTAAATTATAAACAACATTTGTACAAATAATTCAAATATCAATAAAATCTTTGTTATCCAATTAAATCTATTTTTCTCTTTATTGTTTATTTATTTATTTAAAACTCTTTGAATTAAAGTAATTGAAAAATAAATTTCAATCACTTAATTTAGAATAATAAATAATTTAAATAAAACAATGTCTTAGTAATTGATCAATTAAACCCGTCTTTTCCAATATCCAAAACAAAGCAGCAGTTAATCAAAATAGACAGATCAAACGCATTCCTTTTTCACTGATTCTTTTGCCAAGCACTGTAATTCCAAACTGCATGTTTCTTTTGACTGACTCAAACAACACAACATGAATTCAACCCAACTGCCTCTTTTACTGATTAAATCAAAACAATACGAATCCAACCCGAATCTTGAAATAAACTGCAACGTGCTGTGGAATTTTAATCTTGCTGAGAATATGCCCGTAAAACCTTAATTCCTGATTAAATGCCAAATAACGCTCGCTTGATCAAAATTGAACCAAAAATCATCCAAAACCCTAAGCCAACTGTATGAAACAATCCAGAGCTCTGAAAATCAGTAAAAACCCTAATTTCGCTTGACTGACAAGAAAAGTCCGTTTGTTCGATTCTTGAGCCAGTTTGAAAAGTCAGGAAATGTCTGAAGCTGAGATTGCTTGTGGAAAAATGCGAGGGCAAATTTTGGGGTACAACAGTTGCCCCTGTTCAATCTTCTTGGACCTGAAGAGTTAGATTGGCAAGTTTGCCTTTCGCGACTTGAAGGTAAAAGGAGATTGGACACTAAAGTTCCCAGAAAATTTGCACTCGGCGATATGATGGTAGATGTGAATGGGCTTACAGATGCCATTTGGTGATGGGCTTAAAGATGCCATCTGGTGCGATAGAATTTTGTCGGGGGATGGGCTTAGAGATGCCATCTGAGAATGGGCTTACGGATTCCATTCGGCGACTGTTGGTAGGAGGATGGGCTTACAGATGCCATCTGGACATGTTGAACTGTATGTCAATGGTGAGTGGACAAGTATCAGAAGGGTATCCATGTTTCGGAACATCTCTGAATTAGGGGTCTGAACAAGCAACAGATTGACATCCATGTCTTGGAGAATCTGTAAGCTATCTGAGATTGAACAAGCAATAGAGCAGTATCCGTTGTTGGGACATGTCCGTAAACTATTTTCGAAAATTGAGAAGAGTCTGAATCAGTTGGTAGATTGACATCCGTTGTAGGGAAGAATCTGTAAACTGTCTTCAAAAGTTGAGAAGAGTCTAAATCAGTTGGTAGATTGACATATGTTGTTGGGAAGAATCTGTAAACTGTTTTCAGAAGTTTTGAAGTTGAAGAGGAACCGGTGTAGGGTTTCTTGATGATGCGTCTGAATGAATCTGGAATAAGTATCAGAATGTCGCCGTGTCTGGGTCACATCTGAACTATTTCTGGATGAATCTTGGGAGTTGATATGTGTCTGTCGACTGATCTTCCCTGAAAAGGCAAAGGGTTAGTTGTATGCAATGCTATGATGCATGATGCAATGCATGTGACATTAATGTTTATGATATGAATGTAATGAATGCGCATGTAAGCTGATGAGCTGATCTTGCCGAGGATACATGAATCCGAGATGGCTGAAGATAAAAGCATCTTGACTGCTGCCGGAGAAAATAAATCCTTGGCTGTCGCTGGGGAAGAGAATTCCTGATGACCTCTACTGGGGGGTTCCAAACTAGTAGATTCATGCTGGGGAGGCCAGATTGAGAATCTTCAGCTTGGGGGAAGTATCTCTGGAGATTTTACTGGGGAACTCAAGATTTGCCCTCTCCAAAACTCTGTGGGGAGAAGGTTCAATGGTCTGGCTCCGCTGGGGATCCTGAAGCTTAAACTCTGAGGGGAATTGAATTCCGGAGGATTCTCTGGCTGGGGATTTGCAAAGATAAGTTACTGCTGGGGAATTTTGATGAACTCCGCTGGGGATAGGGAGAATTTTGGCGAGCGCGATCTTCCGTGGTGGTTAGCTTGAGAAGTTCCTGAACAAGCGATAGGTTAACATCCGTTACTTGGAGAACCCGTGAACTATTTTCAGAAATCTTGAAGTTGAATCAGCAATAGAGCCGCATCCGTTGTTGGGAGGCGTCCGTAAACTAATTTCAAGGGTTGCATCTGAACAAGCTGATAGATTAACATCCGTTACTTGGGAAGAATCCATGAACTGTTTTCAGAAGTCTTGAGAAGAATCTGAACAAGTGATAGGTTAACATCCGTTTACTTGGAGAACCCGTGAACTATTTTCAGAAATCCTGAAATTGAATCAGCAATAGAGCCGCATCCGTTGTTGGGAGGCGTCCGTAAACTAATTTCAAAGGTTGCATCTGAACAAGCTGATAGATTAACATCTGTTACTTGGGAAGAATCCATGAACTGTTTTCAGAAGTCTTGAGAAGAATCTGAACAAGTGATAAGTTAACATCCGTTTACTTGGAGAACCCGTGAACTATTTTCAGAAATCCTGAAGTTGAATCAGCAATAGAGCCGCATCCGTTGTTGGGAGGCGTCCGTAAACTAATTTCAAAGGTTGAGAAGAGTCTGAACAAGTTGGTAGATTAACATCCGTTGTTGGGAAGAATCCGTGAACTATTTTCAGAAATCCTGAAGTTGAATCAGCAATAGAGCCGCATCCGTTGTTGGGAGGCGTCCGTAAACTAATTTCAAAGGTTGAGGAGAGTCTGAACAAGTTGGTAGATTAACTGAAGTGGTGAAAAACACAAGAAGGGGGGGTTGAATTGTAAAACTGAAATCTAAAGCAATGAACAAGATATTTTTATCCTGGTTCGTTTGATCTCAAACTACTCCAGTCCACCCGTCAAGGTGATTTCGCCTCTCTCCAACGAGGTCTTAATCCACTATATTCAACTGAATATTACAGACTGCTTTAACAACTGCTAAAGCCTTCTTGATTCAAACCACAACCCGGTTTGTCAAGGTAACACTTTCTTACAAAGAGATAAAACTATGTGTGTGGATGTTTTCTACAAAACTGTATCACAACTGTGATGTATACACAAATTGAAGCTTAGAAACTAGATTGCTAAACAGTAATAGAATATCAGAGTGTGTGGTTTAGCAAAACTGAGAGAACGAAGATTATGGTTTAGCTTTTGTGCGTGTAGAGATTTGGAGAGCATTAGCCATTTCAATCTTCAAAGCCTTGTTTATATAGCACTAAGATGATGAACGTTGGATGCAATATTCTTGATTCAATGCTAATAACAAGCTTTCCTTATTAAGCAGATCTTGTCTGAAATGAGGCCGTTGGAATTAATTTGCTTTCAATGCACAGTACCGTTGCTTACTTAATGCAAGTTCTGGCTTGGCTCATTCTGACTCTGCTTCGCTGCTGATGAACTATTGTGTTTCTGTATCAGAGTGTTGAGCGCAGTCTTGTTCATCAGGCTTCAGCATGTACGTGAGTTGATCATCTGATTTTGACATTCTGATGTAGCAACTTCTGATGCTGGTGTCTGAAATCAAGTTCTGATGCTGAATAGATGTGATCTTGCTTATTTCAATCAGAGTATCTGCAAGTCAGAACATAATAATTTTAGGCAGCAGATAGTTCATACATGAAACTTATAAATACTATATCTTTTCACTTTGTTATCATCAAAACTTAAATATAGGGTAGTAGATTCAAACTTTGTTCTAACAATCTCCCCCTTTTTGATGATGACAAAAACTAGATATTTTAAATGAAAATACGTGAAAAGGTATCTGGAATATGTATCAGAATAAGAAGTAAAAGGATAAGGAGTAAGGAGATGTCAGAGTTGAGAGATACTCCCCCTGAGTTTATTACTTCCCTTTGATTATACGTGTTCTTCAGGATCAGATCTTTTTGCCTTTCTTTGAACATCAGAGTATCAGAGTCTTTGACTTATCAGAAGCCTCAGAGCTTTTCTTGTCAGAGCTTTGCTTTGGATCAGAATATTAAGGCGGATCAGAACTTCATATTGATCAGAGCTTCTAGTCTTCAGAGTGTCCAGGAGCTTCCTTGTGCCTGTAGACTTTAAGCAAAACAGAAACAACATTTCAAGTAATAGAGTTAGAATGTTTGAGAATTTCTGTCTAGTTAGCCGTTATTGATTAAAATATCATTCTTGTTCTCCCCCTTTTTGTCAGCAATCAAAAAGTGTTGGTGATGTGCTAAAACAGTTAAGATCAGAAAAACTAATCATATTAAGATAGTTCAGAATCAAAACAAGAAAATATTACAAAACATAATCAAACAGTACATCAGAAAATCAGGGAAAACATGAAAAAGGTCATGCATGAAAAAAAGATTAAGGTTGAGGAGGCAAGCGTGTGAACAGGTTCTCCAGCATGGCTTGAATCTTTTCAGCAGTCTCATTCTGCTTATGCACCATGCTGACAACAATGTCAATCTTGCTGTCCTGCACATCCATTCTCTCTTTCATCTTCTGATCGTTTTCATCCATCCGCTGTTGCAGACGCATGTCATTCAGCCTTAGTTCTTCCAGAGTCTGCCTGTCCAAGGCAGCTTGAGAAGCATTAGAAGGAGGAGGCTTCTCAGAACTTTCAGCAACATCCTCTGCTTGACTTTCTTCAGCCTGAATGGTCTTGTCTTCTTCTGATGGTTGCACCTTTGCAGCTTGCTGTTTCTCAGACCAAGGTTCACTGTCCAGATGGAGCACGTCTTCTTTCAGAAGCTGATTTCCAACTTCATTCAGAAGCATGCTGAAATTTTGTTGTGCCTGCTCATAGTTGATATCCTGCAACTTGAGGGCTTCAGCACGTACCCAAAGTCTGAATTGTGACCAGAGCTGATCAGAAGCAGCTGGGTCAATCATCCCAGGACAGACTTGCTTCAAAGAAGCAATCCATTGCAGCACACCTGTTTCAAAATTCAAAATACCAGAGCCAACATCTGGTTGCTTTGGTTTTGGGATGGCAATTTTGTGTTTTAGATCAGCAAGACGGTCAAGACTGGTTAAGTCAATGAAAGTCCTGCTGGGGTTTTCAGAGGTTTTCTGAGAAGCTGTTTGTTTTGGAGAAGGGGTATCAGAGTCAGATATTACGATTGGACTGGGTGGTGTTTTGGGAGTATTTGGTGGTGTTGATTCTGATGAGGATGGTAACTGGGGCATGACAACAGTTGTTCCACATGGCAATTGGATTGCCAGCGGTGATGGTTGAGGTGAGTGAGGTTCAGATTGATGAGGGGAAGGAGTTTCAGAGTGGTGAAACTCTGTTTGTGGAGATGGTGGATTAATTTCTGGTTGGGGAGAGGGAGTTGGAATCTCTGATTGCTCAGGGATCAGAGGTTCTTCTGAGAGTGGTTGTTGTTGTTCTAGTTCTGCAGCAGATTGTTGTTGTTCTGGTTCTTCAGCAGATTGCTGTTGTTCTGGTTGTGGAGGAGGAACATTTTATGGTTCAGAGTTTGGTTGATCAGAGGCATGTTGATCAATATCAGACAGCACTTGGTCAAGTGCTGATGTTGTTGAAATTGTTGGTTGTTTGGGGTGTTTGGTTCTGGGTCTTCTGAGTTTTAATGCCTCAGAAGGGTCTTCTTCTTGTACAGTTTCATCTATGGTAGGGATGGGGATTGAGATTCTATGAGAGGTTTGAGGAGGGATAGATGCTGGAATAGTAGAAGAATTTAAAACAGGGGCAGCAGATGAATTACCTCTTTTCTTTGGAGTCTGCTGAGATGATCCTTCTGATAGCGCCTTCCTCTTCTTGGTCTTCTTCAGAGTCACTTCTGGTTGGGGTTGATGCAGATCTCTGATATTCAGCTTTGGATCTGTACCATCTGCCTTGCACGCATCCAAGTACCTGAGAATCACCTCTGGTTTGGATTCAATTTCAGAAAATAACGGAAAGTCACTCAGAGGCACTCTTCTGCTGGAGATATCAGCAATGGGAGTAGCTATGGGTTCCTTCTGAATATTCTCTATCAGCTTCATCTTTTTCAGGTTCTTTGCGTTCAGAGGTTTCCCAATTGTTGGATCAATAATGCTTAGCTCTTGAGCTTCTATCAGATGCTCAATCAGTCTATTCTCTGTCAGAATATCTGATATCAACCTTCCAAAAGGTATCCAATCCCTCTTGGTTCTTTCTTCTTCCCTTGTTTCTTTCACACTTGTTCTGAGGTGGTTGAACAGGAAGTGAGCCAGATTGATCTTTATCTTCTGATCAATAAAGTAGATCAGAAACTACTGATCCACATTTATGTAATCAGGAGAACTGGTTGGTTTCCTGTGGTTGAAGCACCCCAGAATTATCTTGGCCCATACTCTGAGATGGTCCTTCAGATCTTTAATCTTGCTGCTGGGCATCCCAAGAGTGAAAATCCTGTTAGCTACCACACCTATATCAGCACATCTTTCAGCCATGTCCACACAACGGACGCCACCACCACTTTGACCGATTAGCCTTGCAATGAGATCTTCAGTAATCACAATCTTCTTCCCCATAACAAAGGAGGTGACTAGATGTGTTGAAGCCTTGGCGTGAATCCAAAATTCCTTGACCAGCGTTGGGAATGTTGGTCCAACCAACCTATCGAAATACCTTTCCCACTTTTGAGCCCTAACTTCTTCAGTTAGGTCAAAACCGTCCTCCTTCAAGCTTTCAAAGTCAATGATTAATTCAGAAAGCACTTCAAGATTCTTCACCGGAGTGAGGAGAGTTCTGAGTGGCACTTGATATTGCTCAGATGATGCTTTCTTCTGAGTACCTGCAGACACGCTGCTGGAGGTTGCCATGTTCACACTAAAAGGGTTTTGAGAATAAACTGACGAAAATAGTTTGCAAGAGATGAACACAGAAATATGCAGAAAATGCTTGAGTATTAGTGAGAAAGCGTAAAGAATAAGAATGAGAGATTAATGTGCTTAAATAGAGTTTTCAAAACTATTTTGAAAAGATAAACGTTTTCTAAGAGAGAGAAAAATCATGATTGCCATTTAAAAGTATGATTACTTTTCATTAAATGCTTGCTGATTTTGGGGGATTTGAGAAAGATACTAAAAAACGGTTACCAGACATGTGTCTCAATGCACCCAATCAGCGCTTTGCCTTCTCAGAAGCGTGCACGCGTTCTGCTTCAGAGATATGCTGATGATTGGATGACACTTGTTTGATGTAGTGATCAGCACGTCTGTCTTTGAGCTTAGACTCTCAGATCTTTAGACTTGCATCTGATACAATCTGCATGTTCTATCTTTCTGAAAGGAGATTGATCAGAAGTTCACAGTGAAATAATTACATTCTGAAGGTAAATATATGGATTTAAAACATTTTCACTCTGGACATACTTTCATGCTGAGATGTTTCAGAATGAAATTAAACCTATCTTCTGAAAGGGGTTTAGTAAAGATATCAGCCCATTGATGGTCTGTATCTATAAATTTTAAGTTCAAAATACCTTTCTGAATATAGTCCCTAATGAAGTGATGTTTTATTTCTATATGCTTAGCTCTAGAATGTAAAATGGGATTCTTACTTAAGCAAATAGCAGAAGTATTATCACAAAGTATAGGAATGTTACTCTCAAAAATCTGGAAGTCTTCAAGCTGACTTTTCATCCAGAGCATTTGTGTGCTACATCCTGCTGCTGCTATGTACTCAGCTTCTGCTGTTGACAGAGAAATTGTTGATTGCCTTTTGCTGGACCAAGAGATCAGATTTTCTCCTAGAAACTGGCAGCTTCCAGAAGTACTTTTACGTTCCACTCTGTCTCCAGCAAAATCAGCATCACAGTAGCTTACTAAGCTGTAATCACTAGATTTTCTATAAAACAAACCCAGATTAGTAGTACCTTTCAGATACTTGAAAATTCGCTTAACAGCTGTTAAGTGAGATTCTCTAGGATCTGATTGGAATCTAGCACAGATACAAACACTGAATAATATGTCAGGTCTTGAAGCAGTCAGATAGAGGAGAGAACCAATCATACCTCTGTAGACTTTCTGTTCTACATTTTTGCTTACCTCTTCTCTTTCCAGAATGCACGTGGGATGCATTGGAATCTTTGATGGCTTACATTCTGAGAGGTCAAATTTCTTCAGAAGATCTCTAATGTATTTGCTCTGATGAATGTAAGTTCCTTCTGGAGTTTGATTGATCTGAATTCCTAGAAAGAATTTCAGTTCCCCCATGAGGCTCATCTCAAATTCTGCCTGCATACACTTAGCAAATTTTCTTCCAAGAGAAGGATTAGTAGAACCAAAAATAATATCATCAACATAAATTTGACAGACTAAGATGTCACTCTTAACTGATTTACAGAATAGAGTAGTGTCCACTTTCCCTCTGGTGAATTCATTTTCAAGCAGAAAGTTACTTAGCCTTTCATACCAAGCTCTGGGAGCTTGTTTCAGACCATACAGTGACTTCTTTAATTTGAAAACATGTTCTGGATGTTTTGTATTTTCAAAACCTGGGGGTTGGTGTACATAAACTTCTTCTTCTATATAACCATTTAAGAATGCGCTTTTGACATCCATCTGATACAGAGTGATGCCTCTATTAACAGCAAATGAAATTAAAAGTCTGATAGATTCTAACCTGGCGACTGGGGCAAAGGTTTCTGTATAGTCTATCCCCTCTTACTGACTATAACCTTGTGCAACCAGTCGTGCCTTGTTTCTGATGACTTCACCTTGTTCATTTAGCTTATTTCTGAACACCCATCTTGTTCCAATGACGTTGAATCCTTTTGGTCTGGGAACGAGATCCCATACGTCGTTTCTGGTGAATTGATTCAGCTCTTCTTGCATTGCCAGAATCCAGTCATTATCCAAAAGTGCTTCATCGATTGAAGAAGGTTCAATCAGAGACACCAGTCCCATAAGTGTTTCTTCAGAGTTTCTGAAGCTTGCTCTTGTTCTGATTGGATCTTCCTTTCTTCCTAGGATAGTCTCTTCTAGATGATCCAAGCTGCTTCTGGGTAATCTCTTCTGAGGTTGATCAGCAGCTGTTGTAGGATTTCTAGCAGTGCTCCTTTCAGACGTTGAAGGAATGTCTGTGTTGAGAGCTTCTGATGACTTGTCTTCAGAACCTGCAAATTCAATTTCTATACCTGCAAAAACTTCATTCTGCTTTGACTTTTCAGAGTCAAGCTTGTCATCAAAACGAACACTGATTGATTCTTCCACAATCTGTGTTTCTGTATTGTATACTCTGTACCCTCTTGAGCGTTCAGAGTATCCTAACATAATACACTTATGTGCTTTAGAGTCAAACTTGTTCAAATAATTCTTTGTATTTAATATAAAGCAAGTACATCCAAATGGATGAAAATATGAAATGTTGGGCTTTCTGTTCTTCCACAATTCATATGGAGTCTTTTCCAGAATAGGTCTTATTGAGATTCTGTTCTGAATGTAGCACGCTGTGTTTATTGCCTCTGCCCAGAAAGTCTTAGCAACGTTTGTCTCATTGATCATGGTTCTGGCCATTTCTTGCAATGTTCTGTTCTTTCGTTCTACAACTCCATTTTGTTGGGGAGTTCTAGGACAAGAGAAATCATGCAGAATGCCTCTGTCATTAAAGAATGACTCAAAATCTTTATTTTCAAATTCTCCACCATGATCACTTCTGACTTTAATGATTCTAAGATCCTTTTCATTCTGAACTTGGTTACAGAAGGTAACAAACACAGAGTGTGACTCGTCCTTGTGTCTTAAGAACTTTACCCATGTCCATCTGCTATAGTCATCTACGATTACTAACCCATACTTCTTACCACTGACTGAAGCAGTTTTAACTGGTCCAAATAAGTCAATGTGCAGAAGTTCTAATGGCTTAGAGGTAGAAACAACATTTTTGGATTTAAAAGAAGGTTTTTCAAATTTTCCTTTCTGACATGCTTCACACAGAGCATCTGAATTGAACTTCAAATTAGGAAGTCCTCTGACCAGATTGAGTTTGTTAATCTGAGATATTCTTCTCATACTAACATGCCCCAATCTTCTGTGCCAGATCCACTGCTCGTTGTTAACAGACAGAAGACATTTTACATTCTGACTCTTTAGTTCAGAAAGTTTGATTTTGTAAATGTTGTTTTTCCTCTTACCATTAAACAGGATAGTCCCATCTTTCTGACTAACAGCTTTACATGATTTTTGATTAAAGATTATATCATAACCGTTATCACTTAATTGACTTATGGATAACAGATTATGCATTAATCCATCTACTAGCAGAACATTATTAATAGAGGGAAGATTTCCATTACCTACAGTTCCAGAGCCAATTATCTTTCCCCTCTGATTGCCTCCAAAGCCAACGTGGCCTCCAGGCTTAAGTTCCAGGCTTTGGAACATATGCCTTCTTCCAGTCATGTGTCGTGAGCAGCCAGAGTCCAGGTACCATGACTGGTGTTTCTGACTTGCTGCTAAAGATATCTGCAACATGTATTATTTTATCCTTAGGTACCCAGATTTTCTTGGGTCCTGATTTGTTAGTTTTACCAAAACTCTGGTTGAATTTTGGTTTCACAGAGTGCTTACTGCTAGTATATTTGATATCATGTGTGTGACCATACACAAAATGTGAATTCAGAGGAGTGTGTTTAATGGTTAAGTCCATGACATTCTTTGGTGTAGGAACCTTACCTTGGTATCCTATTCCTTTCTTGCCGTTTCTGCTAACTCCATAGATCATTGAAGCCATTCTGCTTCTATCTATGCTTTTAGCTAGGAACTTCTGGAAACTGTGATCATACTCCTTGATGATCTCATCAGCGTTGCTGGGAGTTTCAGGAATTGGTTCCTTCTAAGAGTTTTGTAAAGTGTTTTCTAATTTTGAAATCTTATTTCTCAGCTCAGAATTTTCCAATTTGAGACTCTCAGTCTTATTAGAGTCAGATTCAAGATTCCTTTTCAGGTCTCTGAATTTAGCTCTAATTTGCTGATAACGTTCCAGAATCTCATTAAGGCTTTCAGCAAGTTCAGCCTTTGTAAAGTTAACAGCAAAGTTAGGAAATACCTCTTCAGTGTCTGATTCTGAGTCTGATTCAGAAGCTTCACTATCTTCTGAAATGTTAGCCATGAGAGCTATGTTTTCCCTTTCATCATCTGATTCTGAGTCAGCTTCAGACGAGTCAGAGTCATCCCATGTACCCATGAGACTTTTCTTCTTCTCTCTTCCAAACTTCTTTTTGGGCTTTTCCCTCTGAAGCTTTGGGCAGTCACTCTTGTAGTGTCCTTGCTCATTGCACTCATAGCAGATGATGTCTTTTGTGTTTGGCTTTTTGCTACTGGAGGAGCCTTCAGATCTTCTGTATCCAGAGGAAGAATCTGTCCTTCTGTATCTGGAAGAAGACTCGTTCTGATCAGATCTTCTGGGATTCCTGAACTTCCTTTGTCTTTGCTTTCACAGTTGATTTACTCTTCTGGAGAGAAGGGAAAGTTCGTCTTCTTCTGATGAGGATCCATCAGATGTTTCTTCAACTGCCTGTAAAACTTTAGACTCAAATTTTCTGTTAGATTTTAATGCTAAAGGCTTACCTTGCTTCTGAGGCTCATCAGCTTCTAGCTCTATCTCATGACTTCTGAGGGAGCTGATAAGTTCCTCCAGAGTGATTTTGTTGAGATCTTTAGCTAGCTTCAGAGCAGTAACCATAGGCCTCCACTGCTTGGGTAAACTTCTGACGATTTTCTTGACATGGTCAGCAGTAGAGTATCCTTTGTCCAGAACTTTGAGACCAGCTACCAGAATCTGGAATCTAGAGAACATAGTTTCAATGGATTCAGATTCTTCCATTTTGAACGCCTCATACTTCTTAATGAGCGCCAGAGCTTTTGTTTCTTTGACCTGAACGTTGCCCTCATGCGTCATTCTGAGAGAATCAAAGATATTCTTTGCTGTGTCTCTGTTGGAGATCTTTTCATACTCAGTATAGGAGATGGCACTGAGGAGGATGGTTCTGGCCTTGTGGTGATTCTTGAAGTCACGCTTTTGTTGATCAGACATTGTTTTTCTATCAATCTTCTGACCACTTGCATTCACAGGGTGCGTGTATCCATCTGTCACCATATCCCACAGATCAGCATCATGTTCCAGAAAGAAGCTTTCAATTCTGTCTTTCCAGTAATCAAAATTTTCTCCATCAAAGACTGGAGGTTTGCCACTGAATCTGTCTCTGTCCTCATTGTTGTCATTGCTGATGTGAGAATTGTTTCCTGCCATTGTGTTTTTCTGACGCTGGATCTTGTACTGACACGGTTAAGTGTTTTAGCTCAGAACCAGGCGCTCTGATGCCAATTGAAGTGGTGAAAAACACAAGAAGGGGGGGTTGAATTGTAAAACTGAAATCTAAAGCAATGAACAAGATATTTTTATCCTGGTTCGTTTGATCTCAAACTACTCCAGTCCACCCGTCAAGGTGATTTCGCCTCTCTCCAACGAGGTCTTAATCCACTATATTCAACTGAATATTACAGACTGCTTTAACAACTGCTAAAGCCTTCTTGATTCAAACCACAACCCGGTTTGTCAAGGTAACACTTTCTTACAAAGAGATAAAACTATGTGTGTGGATGTTTTCTACAAAACTGTATCACAACTGTGATGTATACACAAATTGAAGCTTAGAAACTAGATTGCTAAACAGTAATAGAATATCAGAGTGTGTGGTTTAGCAAAACTGAGAGAACGAAGATTATGGTTTAGCTTTTGTGCGTGTAGAGATTTGGAGAGCATTAGCCATTTCAATCTTCAAAGCCTTGTTTATATAGCACTAAGATGATGAACGTTGGATGCAATATTCTTGATTCAATGCTAATAACAAGCTTTCCTTATTAAGCAGATCTTGTCTGAAATGAGGCCGTTGGAATTAATTTGCTTTCAATGCACAGTACCGTTGCTTACTTAATGCAAGTTCTGGCTTGGCTCATTCTGACTCTGCTTCGCTGCTGATGAACTATTGTGTTTCTGTATCAGAGTGTTGAGCGCAGTCTTGTTCATCAGGCTTCAGCATGTACGTGAGTTGATCATCTGATTTTGACATTCTGATGTAGCAACTTCTGATGCTGGTGTCTGAAATCAAGTTCTGATGTTGAATAGATGTGATCTTGCTTATTTCAATCAGAGTATCTGCAAGTCAGAACATAATAATTTTAGGCAGCAGATAGTTCATACATGAAACTTATAAATACTATATCTTTTCACTTTGTTATCATCAAAACTTAAATATAGGGTAGTAGATTCAAACTTTGTTCTAACATTAACATCCGTTGTTGGGAAGAATCCGTAAACTTGTTTCAGAAGTCTTGAAGAGGAACCGGTGTAGGGCTTCCTGATGATGAGCTTGTGTAAAACTGCATCGGGTTTTGAACACTTTTGACATTCGAATGCCCCAAGTGGTGATGTAGATAAATTCCTGGCTTATTACAGGTGTTGGTCTACAATAGGTCGTTCACAGATGTTTCCTGGGTTGTTGCAGGTGTTGATCTGGAATTCTTCAGACATGCCCTGGCTGGATACAGGAATCGAATCTGGAAAGGTGATAGTTGATAGATATGCCCTGGCTGGATACAGGAATCGAATCTTTAAACTCTTCAGACGTGCCCTGGCTAGATACAGAAATCGAGTCTGGAAATGTGGTCAACAGATATGCCCTGGCTGGATACAGGAGTCGAATCTGGAAATGGTCGTCAACAGATATGCCCTGGCTGGATACAGGAATCGAATCCTCAAACTCTTCAGACGTGTCCTGGCTAGATACAGGAATCGAGTCTGGAAATGTAATCAACAGATATGCCCTGGCTAGATACAGGAGTCGAATCTAGAAATAGTCGTCAACAGATATGCCCTGGCTGGATACATGAATCGAATCTTCGAACTCTTCAGACGTGCCCTGGCTAGATACAGGAATCGAGTCTGGAAATATGGTCAACAGATATGCCCTGGCTGGATACAGGAATCGAATCTTCGAACTCTTCAGACGTGCCCTGGCTAGATACAGGAGTCGAGTCTGGAAATGTGATAGTTGATAGATATGCCCTAGCTAGATACAGGAATCGAATCTTCGAACTCTTCAGACATGCCCTGGCTAGATACAGGAATCGAGTCTGGAAATGCGGTCAACAGATATGCCCTGGCTGGATACAGGAGTCGAATCTGGAAAGGTTGTAGTTGATTTGTTGAACACTTTTGACATTCGAATGCCCCAAGTGGTGGTGAAGGAGTCTTGAATCAGATTACTCTGCATATTGAGAGATTTCTTGAAATCTTGACTGGACTGCCCCAGGTTAACTGAACTTTGAAAGATCTGTTGGACCTTGACTGGACTGCCCCAGGTTAATTGAATTGTGACATGTCATGCCCCTTGTTGATAGGAGATTTGATGGAAGTGTCATCCTCTTGAAGTAATTTTGACTTACTGAGAGAGTTTTCGTTCCTCCGAACATTCGCTGTATGAATTTCTTCGCTGTCAAATAAAAGGGTCAAATGCAGACAGTGATATTCGAATAATGCAAAGTTTATGTTTGTCTTTGAAGTTTTGAAAAATGCGTTTTTAGCAGAAAACTTTCCATAAGACTAGTCAACACAAGATTTAGAGTAAAGCCCTACAGGAGTCAGGATACCTTTTGTAACAGTATGCTTTTGAACTAACCCATGCTTCAATTAGGACTTTTGAAGGGTTGTAACGTGGCCCTGTTCGCGGTTTAAGAAACAAAGGATAAAGACTCAAAGTATATTTGTACCCACCCGCTCTTCGTGATGTTCTTCAACCTAAACTCAGTTAATTGTGCGTCACACTCTGTTTTGAGTTTGGAACGACTTTTGGGTGATGGTTCACCAGTTGAATTTTGGGGAGACAGTCATCATCTCCTCTTTCTTTTACAACACTTTTCATGTTGTTGAGGGTTTTGTAATGACCTCACTATTTTGATTTTGATTTGTTATCCCTAACTTTTGCCCGACTGTTACCGTTTTCGGGATTACTGTCAGCGGGATGCCCCAGCTTTCTTAAGCCTCCTTTATAGGTTTTGGCTCAGTGGGCTTTTCTCTTTTGAGAGATTGACTGTCTATGTGATAGGGAACCACCCTTGTCTTTTTGATTCCAAGGGAATACTTTCTTTTTCGATGTCGTTCGTTGTGTTACGAACTGAGAGTTTGCGACTTCAATGCACACTTTCTTTTGAATTAACTGAGAGACTACCCTGCCCCAGGTTTATATCAAAGGTTTTGATTGTATCAGAACAGGAAACTCCTACTTCTTTGGCTCGAAGGGGTTGACTAGGGATTAACTTCCTTATAACTCCAGTGTTTGGGAATTGAAAGAAATGCCTGTACGTCATCAGCAAGGTCTGTTCAAAAGCATACTGTATAAGATCACGGTATTGTTTCGTCATCCTCCCTCAAAAGGCTTACAGTTTTTTTATCAAGAGTTGAATATCATAAAGAAAAGCATAAGAGTAGTGAAACGAATGGATGAATTCAAGACAAACATATGCAATGCATTAATGAAAACAGAGTTTAACATCAACAGATAATTGTTTGACAGCAAAAGAAATTACAACTTTGAAAGTTCAAAAAGAAGCGAAGGTCTTTCAGCTTGAGCTTCATCACTTCAGATGGAGAACCCTTTAACGGAAGATTTTCATCTCGCTGTCTGGCATGAATTCCAGCACCCCAATGTCGATTAGATCTTGAATCTTGTTATTCAAGGCCCAACAGTCATTGGTGCCGTGTCCCGGGCTGTAGGAGTGGTAAACACAGAATGCGTCGGGGTTATAGTGAGGAGAGGAGATATTGAGCTTCTGAGGAGGGTCCTTTACAGTAAGTAAGTTGACCTCCAACAGGCGCTTCAGTATGAAGAATGATGGTATTTCAGTCTCCGTAAACTGTCTTCCCGACTTTTCTTGTTTATGCCGATTCCCCCGTTGACGCTGGCGAGGTTGTTGATGGGTTTGTGACCCTGAAGCAAGTAAAGGAGCTTTCCCCTTGTCTTCTTGAGTGGATGGAGGTTGAGCGGTGACTTGCTCTTCGACCTCAAATGTTTTCCCCAGTTGGTTGTTTGGAAGCAGTTGGCGGACAAGAACTCTGAGTTCCTCTTGTCTTTGGGATAAGTCTTGAATGAGAGCCATCTGGCCCACCAACTGTCCCATCATTTGAGTCCTTAGTGTTGTCAGATCAAACTGCAGCTCCGCAATCTGATCACTCCTGGCATTGTTGGAATTCCCCAAGCCCTTGGTGAGGAGAGCTTTCATCTCTTCTTGCCCCAGAGACAAGTTCAGGAACATCTCCTGCAGCTGAGCAGTCTGGTCTTGAATGTCTTTGACAGACCATTCTAGAGCCATCTCTTGCTGAAATAAACAGCAGGAGAGTAAGGAAACCTGAAAAAGGAAAGATTTTCAAAATGCAATGCATGATATGTGGATGCATGCTTTCAAGGATCTCTTGGGGTAAACACAAGAAAATGTTAGAGGTTGAACTTTGCTCTTGGATTGGAGATCTCTGCACCGGTGGACGTCCTTCCACGAGAATCAAGCTCACCATGTCTAGTGGGTCATAGCCACTGATTCAAGTTGTTGTTCTTGGACTTTGATTGGAGAGCTTTGTATCGGTGGATGTCTTTCCATTAGAATCAAGCTCACCATGTCGAGTGGGTCATAGCCACTGATTCAAGTTGTTGTACTTGATCTTTGACTGCATTGGTTAGAGGAGGAACCCCTTGCCCCTGGATAGATGTCTGGTTCAACGTAACCCTGCATCAAAAGAACCCTCGAGATCCTTGAAATGATTATTGAAAATGCTAAAATGCTATGGTATGATGTCATGATGTTATGTACATGTATGCACAAGCAAGTGAGTGTATATACAGGCAAACATATTCACACAAAGCACATAAGTCCTTAGGTTTAGGCTTGCATGAGGTTCAGGTACTACCCTCTTTCAGTTTGTTGGTTAAAACCTGTCTTATCAAAAGTAACCGGGTTCTAGAGAATCTCATATCATTGGCTACCCTCAATCGGTCATAACTCCAGCATCGCAACCTTTTCTCGCGGCCGGAACCATCTCGAGAGTTTAGCCTCAATGAGTGTAGCATACTGCTACTGTTCTAATGGCCAAGTTGGTCAATTAGGGTTCTAAAGTCGGTTGGTGCTTAATGACTCCTTGGAAGACCCATATTCTCCCCGTCTTACACGAGGGATATCGGTACAGACCAAGGCGCCACACCAACGTAGCCACTGCTTCACCCATGTCGGTATACGCCGGACAGGTCCCTCACAGATTATGCTACCTAAAAGGGTTTCCCCAGATCCGGGTTAGGATCTATAAAACTCCGATACAAAGCCCACAAATGTAAAGCAAACAAAGCAATCAATTGAAAGTAAAGGTGATCTAAACCCTAAGGTAACCCCACTTCAAAAATTATCCCCAGCAGAGTCGCCAGTTCTGTGATACGGTGGGAGAACTGACTAGTGTTTTGCGTTCGTATTCGCACTTGTGCGGTTGAGCAAGAGTCGCCACCGACTTTTTATTTTATCCTAAAGGAAAGGTTAAAAAAAAGCACAGCAAAAACCTTTTGAGATATTTCGTGGGTCCGGGGGGTAGATTATGAAAAGGGAAGGTATTAGCACCCTTTTCATCCATGGTTATCCATGGGCTCTTAGTTACTTGGTTTTTTAGATCACTTGCCTTGTTTTTCGATTGCTTGAAAATGGTGTGTGTGTGGGTGCTTTTGAAAATGTTTTTGGAAGAAGATGCCTTGTCTTAGGCAACTAATGTATTTGACTCGTGATTGAGTGTTTTACAAAAGTGTGGATCTTTTCGAAAAGATGTTTTCAAATGTTTTTTTTTAGAGTTTTGTTTGAAAGTGTTTGTGGATTGTGGTTTTTGAAAAGAAGGCAAGCGTTTTTGCACATTGATCTCAAGTAACTAAGAGTTTTGTCTACCCTATTGTACTCAAAGGTTTTTTGTTATGTTTTAACCCTTTTAACAATTTTGTTCCACCATTGAATTTGATGGACAATCTTGCGTTTAGGAAGTTTATTCGGGACGGGCGCGGGTCATCGTATGAACCATGAATGCAATGGTGCCAAGTGTCTTTGGCAATTTACTTTGAAGGGACTATGATCATTTCGTTTAGGCAACACTTTGAGACTTATGATCATTTGATTTTGTTTTGCCAAAGATACTCGGCGTGCAAGCATGGCCCATTTTGGAAGGCAACATGTGGGATTACCCTAGGGGGTGCAAGTGTGATTGTGTATTGATTACATGTATTTGTCTTGTATTAGGTTATCTAGCGTTTGATTTTATGTACATGCAAACCCTAGGTCTAACCATGATATAATTGGAAAACTGTAAATTGCGGAATGTAAAATCTACGCTATTACAAAATAGTGTCCGGGAGTGGGGGTATAAATGTACAAAAGGGGATGAGACTTATAGTATCCAATAAGTTACAACCAAATCGAATTTGCAATCAAACGTAAATATCGAATATACAAATATAAGATAAAAAAATGTGTATAGGGCAATGTGAATATTTGTGTAAGTGTAAGTGTGAGATGTATATGTATATGAGTATTGTGATTATTTTACAAATGCGAGATGTGAAATTGAAGTGTATTAGGGCATTTGACCTAGATATATATTTTAGACTTTGATTTTGTATTTAGATATGTACAATAAGAAAATGTTTTAATTAAAAGTTCTTATTTCTAATTAAATTATGAAATGATGTTTTTTTAAGAAAAGAAACTATTTCTAGGTTTTCATTATGTATAAAAAGTATGTAAATGTCAAGAATTGAATTTTGTATAAAAAGAGTGTATTTTTTTTATATTGTTATATACAAAGATATTTCAAGAAATCAAATTATACAAAAAAGTTTATTTACTTATTATGAGCAAAATGTATTTTAATTAAAAGAATGGAAAGATATTTTCAATTTTTAATATATAAGGTAGAAAAAATATATTTTAATTAAGTTATGTACAAATGTATTTTAATCAAGTATTTAGAAATTAAGTTATGCAACTATGTACAAAATATATCTTTAATTAAAAAAAATAGTAAGTCATTTTTAATTTTAAGTATATGATATAAAAAAGGTATTTATTATTTATGTGATTTTGTAATAATAAAAGAAAAATGTTTATATGATATAAAGAAAAGAGGTTAGTATGATGTTTGTTTTTATAAAAAAGGTTTAAAATTCTAATGGGCTTAGATGAACATTAGAAACGGGTCAAGCCCACTGATTGCTGGAGCAGCGTTTTAGGGTTAGGGAATGTTATTCAGTTTGGGAACATGCTTAGGGTTTGGGACGGCGCCGTTCGTGTTCGTTCAACGTTCTTTCCATCTTCGTCTTCCTGAGCGACTCTTCCATCCGGCCACCAGTGTCACCCTCAAACCTCTCTTCCCTCCATGGCATGAACTCAGCGTCCTCTTGATACAAGGTTTGTTTCAACGTTTATGTTCTTATCTCTTTTTTTTTTTACGAATTTGCATGAGTTGTGTTAATTTGAATCTAAAACTTGATCTTTCGTTATTATGAGGTGAAGGAGAAAAAAGAGGGAGAAAGCTCACTACCTGACCTTGGAGAAGGAGGAGAGAAGAGGGGCTGTGGCGCTTAGGAGGCCGGGACAGCGTGAACGTGACGCTTGCTTTTTGAGCTTTCCTGGTATCTTTTATCTTGCTCCTTAGGGTTTTGATGATGATTTTGAACTGAAAAACCTCTTTCAAAAAAATTCACTTTTTTCTTCTTCTTCTATGCCACTGTATATTTGTTGCTTTTGATGCTTCTCTTCTCCTTCTGCCCCTTTTGCCACTGTATATTTGTTTATGTTGCCCTGTGATGATCCCAGAGGTCTGAGGGCCTTGTACGTGCACTTCTGGATGCCTTGAATGTTGCCTTTGAATATGTTTGACTATACTGGGATTGACGCCTTGTTTGATGCCTGTTAAAATGTGTTTCTGTTGCCTATTGCATTTTGGCCCGTGATGAAGATTTCTGAGGCCACTTCTTTCCTCTTCTCTATTGCTCACTTTGCCTTCGGATGCATTTATCGCCTATGATGAGGAAACTCTGAGGCCTTAGTGCTGGATGTTGTTTTGAGGTTTTTTTGTTGGTAACTGGACAGGTTGGGTGTTTGGGAGGTTTATCAGTTTGGTTAAAATGTTGGAAGGTTTTTGACAGGATGGTTGGTTTTAAGGTTTGAACTTATGCAGGCTTTACCTCTTGAGGGTTTTTGATGTATGGTTTCAGGCAATTTGGTACTTGTTAGGCTTTTTAGATTGTGTTTGATGGTTTTGAGTTATGTTGGCTTTGAGTTGGTTTCTAGTTGGTTTATCAGGTTTGAAGGCTAGGCCAGGTCTGGTAGTTTAGTTTATGTGTTTGTATGTGTTTTGGTTAAGCTGATGTGGTGAGGTTTTGACAGCAGGTAAGCTTGCAGTAGGTTATGTTGTTGGACAGTATGGTGGTTCTGGTTTAAGGTTAAGCTTCAGCAGGTTTGAGGTTGGGCTTCAGGTTAGCCTCATAACTTAGCAGGTTTTGCTTCAGGTTTGAACCTGGTGTGCTTCTGGTAGCAGGTTTGAACTTGGTTTTAGGTTTTGAACTTGGTTTCAGGTTTTTGTATATTTTTCTTCCTATCTCCTTGCCTGCTGAACCGTGTCCCTTTTCTTTGTGTTATATCTTTTTCTTCTATACCTGCCTCTAGCCTAAAACTTGCATCTGCTCTTTATCTCTCTTCTCTTCCATAGTACAGTTTTAAGAATTTTTAATGTTTTTTACTGTACTTTTCTGAAGGGGCCCTGATGGGAAATGATGATTTAGAATTTAGCTTGCATAACACATTACTTCTCTGCATCTTCTTTATCTCTTTTTGACAGCTTGCTACACTTTATCTTTTCTTTGATATCTTTCCAAAATCTTTGTCAAATCTTTTTTGACAGCCTTGGCACTTTTGACAGCAATTTGTACTTCCTTGATTTTTCTTTGATATCTTTGAGTAGATTTTGGCATTTTGACAGTAAGTTGCACTTTTGGCTTTTGATAGAAAGTGGTAACTTGGATTTTTTTAGTTTGACTTGGATTTGAACTATGCAGTTTGAACTTTGGAATTTATGCATTTGACATTTGCATTCATGAATAAAAATGAAATTCTTCCCTCTTTGTGAACCGGGAGAAATCCCGTGATTTGCAGAGAGGGTCAACTGATCCCAGTCAGTGGCCTCTAATGATGAGCAAATTTTATCAGTCTTTTTTTTTAATTCAACTGCTTTCTGACTTTCTCTTTTCTTTTTGCAGATGAATAATGGAGCACCGGAACGGAGTGAAGAATGAAGACTTAGAAATAAATAGGATAATTTCTTTTTTTATTTAATATTTAAATTAATGTAAACTATTGTTTGTAATTTAAATTATAAACAACATTTGTACAAATAATTCAAATATCAATAAAATCTTTGTTATCCAATTAAATCTATTTTCTCTTTATTGTTTATTTATTTATTTAAAACTCTTTGAATTAAAGTAATTGAAAAATAAATTTCAATCACTTAATTTAGAATAATAAATAATTTAAATAAAACAATGTCTTAGTAATTGATCAATTAAACCCGTCTTTTCCAATATCCAAAACAAAGCAGCAGTTAATCAAAATAGACAGATCAAACGCATTCCTTTTTCACTGATTCTTTTGCCAAGCACTGTAATTCCAAACTGCATGTTTCTTTTGACTGACTCAAACAACACAACATGAATTCAACCCAACTGCCTCTTTTACTGATTAAATCAAAACAATACGAATCCAACCCGAATCTTGAAATAAACTGCAACATGCTGTGGAATTTTAATCTTGCTGAGAATATGCCCGTAAAACCTTAATTCCTGATTAAATGCCAAATAACGCTCGCTTGATCAAAATTGAACCAAAAACCATCCAAAACCCTAAGCCAACTGTATGAAACAATCCAGAGCTCTGAAAATCAATAAAAACCCTAATTTCGCTTGACTGACAAGAAAAGTCCGTTTGTTCGATTCTTGAGCCAGTTTGAAAAGTCAGGAAATGTCTGAAGCTGAGATTGCTTGTGGAAAAATGCGAGGGCAAATTTTGGGGTACAACATCCTCGAACACTGAGAATAAACCATTTAAGAAAGAGTCCAATGCTGCTTACAGTCAGAAGGATCGTCGTGACCAACACGTAGGGGCAGTCATGATCTCAGGTTCTGCGTCACGCCGACAACCGCCAAAGGGAAATCAGCAAAGGCCAGACGAGCCTAAAAGACAATTCACCAACATCAACATGCCATTGTCACAGGCATTGCAGCACATGTTGAAAATGAAGCTGATTGCGGTGATCAACCCTCCTGCAAATCCCAAGACCTCTTCTCTAAACTACAACCCAGATGCGAGGTGTGCTTATCATTCCGGAAGCCCGGGGCACGATACTGAGGATTGTTGGGCACTGAAATACAAGATTCAGAACATGATTGACGCCAAGGAGATCGAATTCGAGCCTGCTGAGACTCCCGATGTGATCACTGCTCCCTTGCCAAAACATGGCTAGGATTGAGAGACTCTTGTTCATTTAAATTCTGATATTGTATTTTTCAATGCTTATTCAAACAATTATTATGTCAAACTCTATTATTTCATTAATGCATTACACGTGTCTGTTTTGAAGTAATTGTGTTCTCTATATTCAAAATTGCTTTCATTTTTTCTTGATGTTCAACTCTCGATTGAAAATTCTAAGCCTCTTGAGGGAGGATGACGAAAACGATACCACAATCTACAATATGCTTTTGAACAGACCCCGCTGATGAGGTACAGGCATTGTTTCAATTCCTAAACACTGGAGTTATAAGGATGATAATCCCTCGTCAACCCCTTTGAGCCAAAGAAGTAGGAGTTTTCTTTTCGAAAATTAAAACCCTTAATCATAACCTGGGGCAGGGTAGTTCTCTCAACTGATCCAAGTGCACAATGAATGGCACCAAAGGAATCCTTACAAAACAAAAGACAGTGATGGCTCCGAATAATCATAAAGACAGGCAGTCATCATTGCTCAAAATAAAAACCCATCAAGTCAAAACCTATGAAGGAGACTTACAAAACTGGGACATCCCGCTGACTGTAGTCACGAAAAGGAACAGTTCAGGAAAAAAACAGGGATAACAAAATCAAAAAGAAAGAGGTTCTACAAACCCTCAACACAAAAAAGGAATTGACTGCCTATTCAAAATAAATTGTCAAACATCCGAACCATCATTGGAATATCAAAGCAAAGACTCAAACAAGGTCTAACGCACGATCAGCTGAGTTTAGATTTGAAGAACATCACGAAGAGCGGGTGGGTACAAATACATTTTGAGCCTTTATCCTTTGTTTCTTAAACCGTGAACCAGGCCACGTTATAACCCTTGAAAGTCCTAGCTGAAGCATGGTTTAGTTCGAAAGCATACTGGTACGAAAGGTATCCTGACTCCTTAAGGCTCGCTGTAAAATCTTGAGTTGACATCACATTTTACAAAATTTACTTGAAAACTGCATTTTTCAAAAACTTCAAGACAGACATGAGCTTTTCATTTTTAATATAGCTTTGCTTGCATATGACTATTTGTTTGAACAGCATAGAAATTCGCACGACGAATATCTAAGTGAACAAAAGTACTTCCAACCAAGGGGTAGACATGATCATGGTCTATTATCTGAGGCAGTTAAGTCAAGATTCGGAGAATCTCTCAAAAGGCCAACCAACTTGGGGCAAATCTCCATCTGGATCACTTGGGGCATTGGAAGATCTTCTGGTAGTAGGGCAACGCAACACTACTGACAGGGGTACCTCCCTACATCCTGAGAGCACGGACATAGTCGAAAAAATACTGCGCATAATCAAAGACCCGCTAGGTTGACACACCTAGGCAAAAACAAGGGCTTCCCGGGAACCAAAAGGGTTCGGGCAAAAATAAGGGATGAAAATGAAAAAAATTTGTAAACCCGGCAAGTCAAAAACCTGAAAAGCCGGCTTGGGCAAAAATGGGTATCTCAGTGGACTGAAAACCCGAAAGGGCGGTCCAGGCAAAAATTAGGGATCACAGCGTACGACTATGTCCCGTCATCTCGTCACTCGCCTACCAGAAGAAGATTTGTCAATCGGCAGTTGTCAAGTTACCTCCACAGGTACCTTCTACCACAGAAACTAGGGCAATAAGAATTGTCTGAACTGTACAAGTTGCTTCGTCCTCCAGGTACAAGGTAGATTCAGCTGAAGAATTTAACCAAGATACCTTCACTCCCCGCAGAGTAAGACAAGACTCAGCGATACTCTCCCCGAGCAGAGTTGGTCTCCCATCAGCCCTGAAAAGGCACAATGTGATCGGTGGAAATGAGAACTGACTGTTTTTTAAGCTGGTTTCGCGAAATGTAGCGGTAAGCAAGAGTCGCCACCGTCTTTTATGTTCTCCAACATGGAAAGGACAAAAGCACAGCAAAATTCCTTATTCAAGAATGTTTCTCGGTTCGGGAGGTAGATTTATAGAAAGGGAAGGTGTTAGCACCCTTTCTATCCGTGGTTATCCACGGGCTCTTAGGTACTTGCTCTTATGTTTTCAAAATTGTTTGCTTTTCAAGTGTGAGTGGGTTTTGAAAAAGTTTCGTTTGAAAAATTTCTAAGTAACTCTTGTATCTGTCCTTAAGAGTGTATGAAAAATTTGTTGGAAAACTTTTGAAAGTGTCAGTGTGAAAAGTTGTTTTTGTTTTGTTTTGAAAAGAGCAAGTACTTAAGAGAATCTACCTACTCTAAGGAATTAAGCTGTGTAAGAGTCCTTTAGATAGTGCTATCCCACCATTGAGAGGTAGGTAGCACCATCGTTGGAGGTGTTCGGGTCAATTCGATTATCGGGACAATGTGGTCACTGAAGCAACGGTAGGACACCTTAGAAGTAACCCTAATGTCCTAGATCCTTTTATCCGAGGCAACCGTTTCGAGGCAACTGGATATTGAGACAAAGGGTGACCTCTAAGACGTCCTATACTTGATGACCACGCTCGAGGCAACCAGTGAGGCGTACCCTAGGAGTGGTATGTGCTTTGTGTGTTGTTTTTTTCAGTTAATTTTTGTCTTGTACATGTTATATTGTGAGCTACGGATTGGTTTTATTTACATACATTCTTTCATGCATTTAACAGTTAGGGGGTGCGGAAAGTAAATTGCGGAAATATAAATTCTATGCTATTACAAGGCGCGGGTCTATACATCGCCAAAAATACAAAGACCCGTTTTGGTAAATAAGTACGAGAATTTAAAGGAAAACGGTAAATCCTAATTAACTATTACATATCCGGAAACAGTTACATAAATAATAAAAATAAGAATAATGCACAAAAGAATTAAATTGGAACGTCCTTAGGGTTAGACCCTTTTTTGAATAAGAATTGAATTTTTGTCTTTTTTGTAATTAATGGAATTAAAACTAATTATTTAATTAATTTATTTATTTATTAAAAGAAAAAAAATGTTTTTGTATTTTTATGTTTTTAATGAAATAAAATAAAAGGAAATAAAATTAAAAGTTAATAAAAAACTAATTCTAAATTTATTTTAGTTATTAAGAAAAAAAAGTTAAAGTTGCCTAATTAAAACTAATTCAATTTATTAGTATTTAATTACAAAAATAACATGAAATTAATAATAATAATATTAGTTCTTTTTTTGGATTTTTTATGAAAATATTAATTATGTTAGGTTAATTAACAATAATGATAATAATTAAAAAATTAGTTAAAAGAAAATAAAAAAAGGAAAAGAAAACAAAAGAAAATAAAATAGAACCATAGGGGTGTTGGGCCAGAATTGAGGGTTTGTTTAGCATTGTTGTGGCCCATTTGCACAAAGTCACGTTGACTCCTGGAATCATGTGCGTATGGTTTACTGAAAAGCATGGTGCTCATCATTTCCTGGCCACTGGATTGTTGTTTATAGACACTTGGCATACTGAAGCGTCAGGGCACATGGTGTACCACTTTTAGAAACCTGCACAGGAATACATTGAGAAAAAATGGAAACAAGGAAATTGAGGGACCTGGGAATACTTACAGTGCTTGATAATGGACCTTAGGACGTGGCAAGGGTTGCTTTAGCTTCAGGGTATGGCAAAGAAGAGAGTCACGTTCTCCTCTTGGCCTGAATATGCTTGCAAAAACTCCTTTTGATCTCACCCTTTTTTTGACAAATTTTGAACTTTTCTCTGGCCGTTTGTGCACTTTTTCTAGTTTTTGAATGAGGCTTGCAAGGCTTGTATATATAGTAATGAGTGAGAATCAGTCACTATTATGAACTCTTAACCGTTGCAATTAAACCTTGGATTTCTCCATAACCACCATTAAAGGAACTTGCCAATTTTGTTCAAAATTTGAATTTTATGCTTAAAATGGACCTTACACGAATTTGGTAGGTGCATTATGCTTTATCAAGGTCATCCAAACCACAAGATATCATTGAATTAATTTTTTTTGATTTTTATTTGAATTTTGTGGATTTAAAATGAATTAAATCAATAAAATTAAATAAAAAATAGAAAAATTAATGTTTAATCCTGAAATTAATCATGGGACACGTGGGTGGCATGACAAGGCTGAACCAAGTGGAAAAAAGTGGGCCCTTTTGTCAAAAATTGAAGTTTCAAGGATAGTTGACTTTGGCCATTTCACAAAAATTTCCCAACTTCTCCAATGCATATCTTGCTCAATTTTGATCATATGAACATGTTCTTGGACATTTTGGAAAGGTCTTGAAGTCCTCTAACCAATGCCTTTGGTACCATGTCATTTTGATTTACCAATCTCAAGTTATGGTCTTTGACTTAAAGTGCTCTTTTGTTGACTTTTGAAAATGACCTATAATGTTGAAATTGATAACTTTTTCTGAGAGCATTTCTTGGACTTGGAATGTGAAGATGAGTTGTAGGAAATGTCATCCCCTTCAAAATGAGCATTGGATGGGATTTTTCTGATGAACCATGAAAAAGTTATGCCTTGGTCAAGTTACAGTTGACTTTTCAGTTGTCCAAAAATAGAAACTTTTGCATCTTGATGATTTTTGAGCCATTCTTGTGAAATCATGGTCAAGATTTGACCAAATGATGATTGTGGCTTCAAAATGAGATGTTGACCAAAAATTTTGACTTTTGACTGCCAAATGACCATTTTGACCCTGCAGTTGATTGTGAAGCAATTAGGGTTTTTGACTGTGCAACTTGACCTTGTGAGCCTTGAAACTTGACATGTAGGTGCTTGACAATGTATAGGCATATGTGACTTGATTGAGCCCTTGAAAACCTCAACTTCCTTGCAAGAACCAAAACCCTAATTTTGACTGGCTTATGAGGATGGTTTGACTGTGCAACCCTTGTGTAGACTTGAGATGATGCTTGCCAAAACTTTGAAGAATGTGGGAGGGCAAATTTTGGGGTACAACAGTTGCCCCTGTTCAATCTTCTTAGACCTGAGGATGTAGATTGGCTTGTGTGCCTTTCGTGATCCGAGGGTGGAAGATGATTGAACACTAAAGTGCCCAGAAATTTGCGCTCACATAGTCGAGTATCAGCAGTGTGACAGTGGGAATGGGCTTACAGATGCCATTTGGAGAAATGGTGGATAGGAGGATGGGCTTATAGATGCCATCTGGAAATGTGACAGAACCTTGTCGGGAATGGGCTTATAGATGCCATTTGGAACTATGATGGATAGTTGTGGAGATGGGCTTATAGATGCCATCTAGGTGTCGATCGCGTAAGAGATTCCTTAGCGAGAAATTGCGTACCTGAGAAAGAAAGATAATTACCTGACCTGTTACAGGGGTTCATCTTCAAACCCAGTCGCTCACAGACATGCCCTGGCTAGATACAGGTATCGAATCTGGAACTTCAAAAGGTTGATGGGTTGTCTCTACTGACAGGTTATCTCAGAAAAATCTTTAGAGTTTAACTGAACCAGAGGAGGTTTTGTCTTTCTTGACGAGTTGTCTCTTTGGACGGGTTGTCTTCATGGACGGGTTGTCTTCAACGACGAGTGATCTTCAATGACGAGTTGTCTTCAATGACGAGTCGTCTTCAATGACGAGTTATCTTCAATGACGAGTTGTCTTCAATGACGAGTTGTCTTAAATGACGAGTTGTCTTCAATGACGAGTTGTCTTAAATGATGAGTTGTCTTCAATGACGAGTTATCTTCAATGACGAGATATCTTCAATGACGAGTTGTCTTAAATGATGAGTTGTCTTCAATGACGAGTTGTCTTCAATGACGAGATGTCTTCAATGACGAGGTTGTCTTAAATGACGAGTTGTCTTCAATGACGAGTTGTCTTCAATGACGGGTAGTCTTCAACGATGAGGTGTCTTCTATGACGGGTGTCTATACTGATGGGTTGTCTTCAATGACGGGTGTCTATACTGACGGGTTGTCTTCAATGACGAGTTGTCTTCAATGACGGGTGTCTTCAATGACGGGTGTCTTCAATGACGGGTTGTCTTCAATGACGGGTTGTCTTTAATGACGAGATGTCTTCAATGACGGGTGTCTATACTGACGGGTTGTCTTCAATGGCGAGTGTCTTCAATGACGATTTGTCTTCAATGACGAGTTGTCTTCAATGACGGTTTGTCTTCAATGACAAGTTGTCTTCAATGATGGGTTGTCTTCAACGACGAGGTGTCTTCTATGACGGGTGTCTATACTGACGGGTTGTCTTCAATGACGGGTGTCTATACTGACGGGTTGTCTTCAATGACGAGTTGTCTTCAATGACGAGTGTCTTCAATGACGGGTGTCTTCAATGACGGGTTGTCTTCAATGACGGGTTGTCTTTAATGATGAGATGTCTTCAATGACAGGTGTCTATACTGACGGGTTGTCTTCAATGACGAGTGTCTTCAATGACGAGTTGTCTTCAATGACGAGTTGTCTTCAATGACGGTTTGTCTTCAATGACGAGTTGTCTTCAATGACGGGTTGTCTTCAATGACGAGTTGTCTTCAATGACGGGTGTCTATACTGACGGGTTGTCTTCAATGACGGGTGTCTATACTGACGGGTTGTCTTTAATGACGGGTGTCTATACTGACGGGTTGTCTTCAATGACGAGTGTCTATACTGATGGGTTGTCTTCAATGACGAGTTGTCTTCAATGACGAGTTGTCTTAAATGACGAGTAGTCTTCAACGACGAGGTGTCTTCAATGACGGGTGTCTATACTGACGGGTTGTCTTCAATGACGAGTTAGCATCATAAAAACCTTTGGGATTTAACTGGACTTGTCTTCTTTGACTGGATATCAGAAAAACCTTTGGGATTTAACTGGACTTGTCTTCTTTGACTGGATTTGTCTTCTTTGACTGGATTGGTCTCTTTTGACTATATTTGTATACTTTGACATAGCTGATCATTTAACTGCATCCTACCTGAAAGGTAAAGGTCAGTCATATGCAATGCATGATATGGATCAAGCAATGAGGTTCTCATGTATGAGATTGTATGATATGATGCGTGTATCATGACAATGTGATGTCTATGAATGTATCTTCGTCTAGGAAGGTAAATCCTTGACGCATGCCGGGAAGTTGCATCCTGGGCTGATGTTGAAGAACAGAGTTCTTCGTTTCCGCTCGGGGATGATGATTACAAGAGTAAATCGGTAGGAGAAGATGACTCCGTTGGGGAATAAACTTGTTGGAGAGATTACTCTGCGGGGAATTACTCTGTGGGAAGAGATGCTTCGCTGAGGATTTGATGATAACTCCGCTGGGGACTCCGTTGATATGTTATGTTGGGGATTTGATGAACTCCGCTGGGGGATAGGAAGAATTTCGCCGAGGACGATCTTTCTATGGCAATTAGCTGAGGATAACCCAGTTATAAGCCCTGGTGGGGGATAACCTTTGAATAAAGCTGGGGAGATGCGTCTGTACTCCGTAGGGTATAAGCTTCCGGAATCTACTGGGGATAAGCCTCCAGAATCTACTGGGGAGATTGATTCAACTCTCTTGGGGAGACTTTTGGACTGTACTGGGGAATGGCTCCGCTGGATGTCTATATTCGTCGGGGAACAATCTTATACTAAGACTGCCGGGGATGCTTGCTTGGGAACATCTGTGTACTCCGCTGGGGAATATTGAGATCTTCTGGGGATACCCAACTTCCTTAAGGCTACAGTAGACTAAACTCTGCTTGGGGCGAGCGTTGCTGACTTGCTAGGGATATTGTGCCTTCTATAGGGCTGATGGGGGACCAAACTCTGCTTGAGGAGAGTGTTGCTGATTCGTGTCTTACCCTACGGGGAGTGGAGATATCTTGGTTACATTCTTCAGCTGAACATACCTTGGCACCTCAGTGGACAAAGCAACCAGATCGCTTAGACAATTTGTATTGCTCCTGTTTCTGCGGGAGAAGGTACCTGTGGAGGTGTTTAACAACTGCCGATTGACAAATCTTCTTCTGGTAGGCAAGTGACGAGGTGACGGGACATAGTCGTACGCTTTAATCCCTAACTTTTGCCTGGACCGCCCTTTCGGGTTTTCAGTTCACCGGGATACCCATTTTTGCCCAAGCCGCCTTTTCAGGTTTTCGACTTGCCGGGTGTACAAATTTTTTCATTTTCATCCCTCATTTTGCCCGAACCCTTTTGGTTCGCCGGGAAGCCCTTATTTTTGCCTAGGCCAGTCGACCTAACGGGTCTTTGATTATGCGTAGTATTTTTTCGACTATGTCTACGCTCTCAGGATGTAGGGAGGTGTCACTGTTGTTGTGTTGCCATGTGACCAGAAGATGTTTGATCAGGCCAGATTTGTCCCTGGAGTTCAGGCCCAATGCCCCAGCTGATTCAGATGGAGATCTGCCCCTGGCTTCTTGGCTTTTGAGAGAATCTCAGAATCTTGACTTAACTGCCCCAGATAATAGACCATGATCATGTCTGCCCCTTGATTGGAGGTGCTTTTATTCATTAGACATTCGTCGTGCGAAATTCTAAGTTGTTCAAACAAATAATCATATGCAAACAATGTTATTTTTAAAAATGCAAAGCTTATGTCTGTTTCGAAGTTTTTGAAAATGTATTTTTTTTTAGTAAGACCAGCAAATTTTGTAAGATGTGATGTCAACTCAAGATTTTACAACGAGCCTTAAGGAGTCAGGATACCTTTGGTAACAGTATGCTTTCGAACTAACCCGTGCTTCAGCTAGGACTTTTTGAGGGTTATAACGTGGCCTGGTTCACGGTTTAAGAAACAAAGGATAAAGGCTCAAATTTTATTTGTACCCACCCGTTCTTCATGATGTTCTTCAAACCTAAACTCAGCTAATCGTGCATTAGACCTTGCTTGAGTCTTTGCCTTGATATTCCGGTGATGGTTCAGATGTTGACAGTTTATTTTGAATAGGCAGTCATTTCCTTTTGTCGAGGGTTTGTAGGGCCTCTTTCTTTTTGATTTCGTTATCCCTGTTTTTGCCTGAACTGTTTCTTTTGTGATTTATAGTCAGCGGGATGCCCCAGTTTTCGTAAGTCTCCTTCATAGGTTTTGATTTATTGGGCTTTTATTTTGAGAAATGATGATTGCCTATTTTTATGATTATTCGGAACCATCACTGTCTTTTGTTTTGTAAGGACTTTTTGGTGCCATTCGTTGTGCACTTGGATCAACTGAGGGAACTACCCTGCCCCAGGTTATGATTAAGGGTTTTAATTTTCGAAAAGAAAAACTCCTACTTCTTTGGCTCAGAGGGGTTGACGAGGGATTATCTTCCTTATAACTCCAGTGTTTAGGAATTGAAACAATGCTTGTACCTCATCAGCGGGGTTCGTTCAAAAGCATATTGTAAATGTCGTGGTATCGTTTTCGTCATCCTCCCTCAAGAGGCTTAGAATTCTTCAATCAAGAGTTGATCATCACAAAAATATGAAAACAGTTTGCATATAGTGAATACGAAATAATTACTTCAAAACAGACATGTGTAATGCATTAATGAAATAACAACGTTTGACATGAATACAATGTTTGAACAATCAAAAGAAAATTACAACTTGAAAATTCTAATGGACACAAAGTCTTCTCATCTCAGGACTTGTCACTTCAAATGGTGAATCTCGCAGGGATAGTAGAAGAACTCGACCTGACCATCTGGGGTGAATTCCACAGCTCCTTCATCAATCAGGCTTTGGATTTTGTACCTCAACTTCCAACAGTCGTCGGTATCATGCCCCGGGCTGTTAGAATGGTATGCGCACCTGGCCCCAGGATTATAGTTGGGTGAAGAAGTCTTAGGATTAGGGTGAGGTCCTATCAACGTCACCAGATTCAACTTCAACAGGTGTTGCAAAGCTTGGGACAGCGACGTGTTGAGCTGGGTGAATTGCCTCCTGGGCTTGCTCTGATCAACCAGTTGCTTTGGGCGAGGTTATGGTTGGACCTGTGAAGTGGTAGCAACTTGGAGAGGTCTATTCTTCACCATACCAGACCCTTGTCCTCTTGGAAGTTGATCAATGACCTGGTCCCTGACTTGGACTGTTTGCTTCATGTTGTATCTCTCTTGGCGAAGCTGGTTGACCATGGCTTTCAACTCTTCTTGCTCCCGATCCAAGCCTTGGATAAAGGCCATCTGCCCCAGCATTTAAGTCCTCATTGCATCTACCTCAGCTTGCAGATGTTTCAGTCGTTCATCCTTACTGTCCTCAGAACTATTCCTGACCAAAGTCCCTATGAGGAGTGTTCTCAGCTCTTCCTGCCCCTTGGATAGATTTAGGAGGACTTCCCCGAACTGAGTCTCTTGAGTATGGAACTCCTGGTTGTCTGGTTGGAAGGCCATTGCTGAATTAAACAGCGAAGATGGTAAGTGACCTGTAACAAGGGTATCTGTTATGTAATGATGTGTATGTATGCATGCAATGTTTTCAAGGATCTCGCAGGGTAAACAAGAAAGATTGTTAGAACTTGAATTTTGTAGCTTGATTGAAGGAACTTCATTTTGTTGAGAGTCCTTCTTCAAGAGTCAAGGCTCACCATATCGAGTGGGTCATAGCCCCTGACAACCTCGGCTAGAGGAAAATAAATCCCCTTTGCCCCTTGCTAGACATTTTGATTCATCATGACCTGCATCACAAGCCCTTGAGATCCTTGAAATGGATTAGTCTTTATGCAGGATGCATGCAATGGTATGATGTTATGATATGCATGGAGTGATGTAAGTAAACCCTGTTATGAGTCCAGATTAAGGACTGTAAACAAAGCCTACAAGAAACTCAAGTGTCAGATAACAAGCATGCAAGTAGTCAAGTATGAAGGCACACAAGTCACACAACAGCCCTTAGAGTTTAGGCCAGCATGAAGTTTGGGGTACTACCCTCTTGAAGTTGGTGGGCTCAAACCTGTCCTATCAAAAGTAACCGGGTTCTAGAGGATCCCAATATCACTGACTACCCTCAATCGGTCATAACTCCAGCGTCGCAATCTTTTCTTGCGGCCAGAACCATCGCGAGAGTTTAGCCTCAATGGGTGTAGCATACTGCTACTGTTCTATGGCCAAGTTGGGTCACATTAGGGTTCTAAGGTCGGTTGGTGCTTAATGACTCCTCAGAAGACCCATATTCTCCTCGTTGTAACACAAGGGATATCGGTACAGACCAAGGTGCCACACCAACGTAGCCACTGCTTCACCCGTGTCGGTCTACGCCGGACAGGTCCCTCACAGCTTATGCTACCTAAAAGGGTAATCCCAGATCCGGGTTAGGATCTATGAAACTACGATGCAAAAGCCCACAAATATAAAGCAATCAAAGAAAATCAATTGAAAACATAAGTATGATCTAATCCTAAGGTACACCTCACTTTTATCTCCCCAGCAGAGTCGCCAGTTCTGTGATCGGTGGAAATGAGAACTGACTGTTTTTTAAGCTGGTTTTGCGAAATGTCGCGGTAAGCAAGAGTCGCCACCGTCTTTTATGTTCTCCAACATGGAAAGGACAAAAGCACAACAAAATTCCTTATTCGAGAATGTTTCTCGGTTCGGGAGGTAGATTTATAGAAAGGGAAGGTGTTAGCACCCTTTCTATCCGTGGTTATCCACGGGCTCTTAGGTACTTGCTCTTATGTTTTCAAAATTGTTTGCTTTTCAAGTGTGAGTGGGTTTTGAAAAAGTTTCGTTTGAAAAATTTCTAAGTAACTCTTGTATCTGTCCTCAAGAGTGTATGAAAAATTTGTTGGAAAACTTTTGAAAGTGTCAGTGTGAAAAGTTGTTTTTGTTTTGTTTTGAAAAGAGCAAGTACTTAAGAGAATCTACCTACTCTAAGGAATTAAGCTGTGTAAGAGTCCTTTAGATAGTGCTATCCCACCATTGAGAGGTAGGTAGCACCATCGTTGGAGGTGTTCGGGTCAATTCGATTATCGGGACAGTGTGGTCACCGAAGCAACGGTAGGACACCTTAGAAGTAACCCTAATGTCCTAGATCCTTTTATCCGAGGCAACCGTTTCGAGGCAACTGGATCTTGAGACAAAGGGTGACCTCTAAGACGTCCTATACTTGATGACCACGCTCGAGGCAACCAGTGAGGCGTACCATAGGAGTGGTATGTGCTTTGTGTGTTGTTTTTTTCAGTTAATTTTTGTCTTGTACATGTTATTTTGTGAGCTACGGATTGGTTTTATTTACATACATTCTTTCATGCATTTAACAGTTAGGGGGTGCGGAAAGTAAATTGCAGAAATATAAATTCTACGCTATTACAAGGCGCGGGTCTATACATCGCCAAAAATACAAAGACCCGTTTTGGTAAATAAGTACGAGAATTTAAAGGAAAACGGTAAATCCTAATTAACTATTACATATCCGGAAACAGTTACATAAATAATAAAAATAAGAATAATGCGCAAAAGAATTAAATTGGAACGTCCTTATGGTGTTGACCCTTTTTTGAATAAGAATTGAATTTTTGTCTTTTTTGTAATTAATGGAATTAAAACTAATTATTTAATTAATTTATTTATTTATTAAAAGAAAAAAATGTTTTCGTATTTTTATGTTTTTAATGAAATAAAATAAAAGGAAATAAAATTAAAAGTTAATAAAAAACTAATTCTAAATTTATTTTAGTTATTAAGAAAAAAAAAGTTAAAGTTGCCTAATTAAAACTAATTCAATTTATTAGTATTTATTTACAAAAATAACATGAAATTAATAATAATAATAATATTAGTTCTTTTTTTGGATTTTTTATGAAAATATTAATTATGTTAGGTTAATTAACAATAATGATAATAATTAAAAAATTAGTTAAAAGAAAATAAAAAAAGGAAAAGAAAACAAAAGAAAATAAAATAGAACCATAGGGGTGTTGGGCCAGAATTGAGGGTTTGTTTAGCATTGTTGTGGCCCATTTGCACAAAGTCACGTTGACTCCTGGAATCATGTGCGTATGGTTGACTGAAAAGCATGGTGCTCATCATTTCCTGGCCACTGGATTGTTGTTTGTAGACACTTGGCATACTGAAGCGTCAGGGCACATGGTGTACCACTTTTAGAAACCTGCACAGGAATACATTGAGAAAAAATGGAAACAAGGAAATTGACGGACCTGGGAATACTTACAGTGCTTGATAATGGACCTTAGGACGTGGCAAGGGTTGCTTTAGCTTCAGGGTATGGCAAAGAAGAGAGTCACGTTCTCCTCTTGGCCTGAAAATGCTTGCAAAAACTCCTTTTGATCTCACCCTTTTTTTTGACAAATTTTGAACTTTTCTCTGGCCGTTTGTGCACTTTTTCTAGTTTTTGAATGAGGCTTGCAAGGCTTGTATATATAGTAATGAGTGAGAATCATTCACTATTATGAGCTCTTAACCATTGCAATTAAACTTTGGATTTCTCCATAACCACCATTAAAGGAACTTGCCAATTTTGTTCAAAATTTGAATTTTATGCTTAAAATGGACCTTACATGAATTTGGTAGGTGCATTATGCTTCATCAAGGTCATTCAAACCACAAGATATCATTGAATTAATTTTTTTTATTTGAATTTTATGGATTTAAAATGAATTAAATCAATAAAATTAAATAAAAAATAGAAAAATTAATGTTTAATCCTGAAATTAATCATGGCACACGTGGGTGGCATGACAAGGCTGAACCAAGTGGAAAAAAGTGGGCCCTTTTGTCAAAAATTGAAGTTTCAAGGATAGTTGACTTTGGCCATTTCACAAAAATTTCCCAATTCTCCAATGCATATCTTGCTCAATTTTGATCATATGAACATGTTCTTGGACATTTTGGAAAGGTATTGAAGTCCTCTAACCAATGCCTTTGGTCCCATGTCATTTTGATTTACCAATCTCAAGTTATGGTCTTTTACTTAAAGTGCCCTTTTGTTGACTTTTGAAAATGACCTATAATGTTGAAATTGGTAACTTTTTGTGAGAGCATTTCTTGGACTTGGAATGTGAAGATGAGTTGTAGGAAATGTCATCCCCTTCAAAATGAGAATTGTATGGGATTTTTCTAATGAACCATGAAAAAGTTATGCCTTGGTCAAGTTACAGTTGACTTTTCAACTGTCCAAAAATAGAAACTTTTGCATCTTGATGATTTTTGAGCCATTCTTGTGAAATCATGGTCAAGATTTGACCAAATGATGATTGTGGCTTCAAAATGAGATGTTGACCAAAAATTTTTACTTTTGACTGCCAAATGACCATTTTGCCCCTGCAGTTGACTGTGAAGCAATTAGGGTTTTTGACTGTGCAACTTGACCTTGTGAGCCTTGAAACTTGACCTGTAGGTGCTTGACAATGTATAGGCATATGTGACTTGATTGAGCCCTTGAAAACCTCAACTTCCTTGCAAGAACCAAAACCCTAATTTTGATTGGCTTAGGAGGATGGTTTGACTGTGCAACCCTTGAGTAGACTTGAGATGATGCTTGCCAAAACTTTGAAGAATATGGGAGGGCAAATTTTGGGGTACAACACACAGCATCTCCAGCAAGTCAGCAACACTCTCCCCAAGCAGAGTTAGTCTACTGTCAGCCTTAAGGAAGTTGGGTATCCCCAGAAAATCTCAATATTCCCCAGCGGAGTATACAGATGTTCCTAAGCAAGCATCCCCGACAGTCTTAATATAAGATTGTTCCCCGGCGGAATACCAGACACCCTAGTGGAATCAATCTCCCCAGTACAGTCCAAAGTTTCCCCAGGAGAGTTGAATCCATCTCCCCAGTAGATTCTGGAAGTTTATCCCCAGTAGATTCTAGAAGCTTATCGCCTGCAGAGTATGAACGTCTCTCCCCGGCTTTATTCAAAGGTTTTTCCCCACCAGGGTATAACTGGGTTATCCTCAGCCAATTACCACGGAAAGATCGTCCTCGGCGAAGTTCTTCCTATCCCTCAGTGGAGTTCATCAAAATTCCCCAACAATCTTATCAATGGCATCCCCAGCGGAGTTATCATCAAAACCTCAGCGAAGTACCTCTTCCCTCAGAGTATTCCCCGCAGAGTAATCCCTCCAACAAGTTTATTCCCCAACGGAGTCATCTTCTCCTACCGGTTTGTTCTTGCAATCATCACCCCCAGCGGAAACGAAGAACTCTACTCTTCAACATCAGCCCAGGATTCAAAAAACTCCCGGCATTCGTCAAGGATTTATTTTCCCAAACGAGAATACATTCATAAACATCACATCTTCATACATTATAGCATGCATACGCATCATACAACACAAATCTCATTTATTTTTGAGAACATCTTAAAACCATGCAGTTCATGCATCATGACATTGCATACGACTAATACTTTGCCTTTTCATAAAAAAGTCAATCAAAAGATGATTACCATCTACCTTTACAGTTCCAGATCAACACCGGTAACAAGCCAGGAATATTTTGTAGACGACTGATCGTGGGTTAATATCCGAAACCAAACAGGACAATTATCTACTTGATTATCCTCAGGCAACCCTACACCGGTTCCTTTTCTTTCAGAAGAAGTCTTACACGGGCTCATCAACAGGCAACCCTACACCGATTCCTTCTCAACCTTAGATGTAGTTTTACACGAACTCATCATCAGGCAACCCTACACCGGTTCCTTTTCTTTCAGAAGAAGTCTTACACGGACTTATCTCAAGATGACCTTACCCCGGTTCATCAAGAAGTTTTACACGAACTTATCCTGCAGTAACCTTACCCCGGTTCCTCCAGAAGTCTTACACTGACTTATCTCAAGATGACCTTACCCCGGTTCATCCAGAAGTTTTACACGAACTTATCCTGCAGTAACCTTACCCCGGTTCCTCCAGAAGTCTTACACGGACTTATCTCAAGGGGACCTTACCCCGGTTCATCCAGAAGTTTTACACGAACTTATCCTACAGTAACCTTACCCCGGTTCCTCCAGAAGTCTTACACGGACTTATCTCAAGATGACCTTACCCCGGTTCATCAAGAAGTTTTACACGAACTTATCCTGCAGTAACCTTACCCCGGTTCCTCCAGAAGTCTTACACGGACTTATCTCAAGATGACCTTACCCCGGTTCATCAAAAAGTTTTACACGAACTTATCCTGCAGTAACCTTACCCCGGTTCCTCCAAAAGTCTTACACGGACTTATCTCAAGATGACCTTACCCCGGTTCATCCAGAAGTTTTACACGAACTTATACTGCAGTAACCTTACCCCGGTTCCTCCAGAAGTCTTACACGGACTTATCCCGAAGTAACCTTACCCCGGTTCCTTCAGAAGTTTTACACGAACTTATCCCGAAGAAACCCTACACAGGTTCTCTCTCTCCAGACGTAGTTTTACACGGGCTCATCGTCAAAGAAACCCTATACAGGTTCTCTCTTCCCAAAGATGCAGTTTTACACAGACTCGTCATCAGAAACCCTACCCAGGTTTTACTTCTTCCAGGATGCAGTTTTTACACTGACTCGTCATCAGTAAACCCTACACCAAGTTTCCTTCTCAACTCTAGATGCGGATTTACACTGACTCGTCATCAAAGTAACCCTACACAGGTTCCTTCTCCATTTCAGATGCAGTCTTATACGGACTCATTATCAGTAAACCCTTCACATGTTTCCTTCCTCCAAAGATGCAGTTTTACACGAGCTCATCATCAGTCAACCCTACACAGGTGTCCTTCTTTCCAAGATGCAGCTTTACACGAGCTCAACATCAGGCAACCCTACACAGGTTCCCTCTTTCAACTTACAAAAATTACACCTCCAGATGGCATCTATAAGCCCATCCACCTGTCGACAGTCTCCAAATGGCATCTACAAGCCCATTCCCAACAAGGTTCTATCACATCTCTATATGGCATATATAAGCCCATCCTCCCATACCATCTTTCCAAATGGCATCTATAAGCCCATTCCCGACAAGGTTCTGTCACATCTCCAGATGGCATCTATAAGCCCATCCTCCCATACCATCTTTCCAAATGGCATCTATAAGCCCATTCCCGACAAGGTTATGTCACATCTCTAGATGGAATCTATAAGCCCATCCTCCTATCCACCATCTTTCCAAATGGAATTTGTAAGCCCATTCCCGACATCACGTTGCTGATATTCTACTATGTGAGTGCAAATTTCTGGGCACTCTAGTGTTCAATCATCTTCCACCTTTGGATTACGAAAGGCACACAAGCCAATCTACATCCTAAGGTCTAAGAAGATTGAACAAGGGCAACTGTTGTACCCCAAAATTTGCCCTCCCATATTCTACAAAGTTTGCCAAGCATCATCTCAATTTGCTCAAGTCTACTCAAGGGTTGCACAGTTCAAACACCCTCCTGAGCCAGTCAAATTAGGGTTTTGGTTCTTGCAAGGAAGTTGAGGTTTTCAAGGGCTCAATCAAGTCACATATGCCTATACACATTGTCAAGCATCTACATGCCAAGTTTCAAGGCTCATAAGGTCAAGTTGCACAGTCAAAAACCCTAATTGCTTCACAGTCAACTGCAAGGGCAAAATGGTCATTTGGCAGTCAAAAGTCAAAATTTTTGGTCAACATCTTATTTTGAAGCCACAATCATCATTTGGTCAAATCTTGACCATGATTTCACAAGAATGGCTCAAAAATCATCAAGATGTCAAAAGTTTCTATTTTGGGACAGCTGAAAAGTCAACTGTAACTTGACCAAGGCATAACTTTTTCATGGTTCATCATAAAAATCCCATCCAATGCTCGTTTTGAAGGGGATGACATTTCCTACAACTCATCTTCACATTCCAAATCCAAGAAATGCTCTCACAAAAAGTTATCAATTTCAACATTATAGGTCATTTTCAAAAGTCAACAAAAAGGCATTTTAAGTCAAAGACCATAACTTGAGATTGGTAAATCAAAATGACATGGGACCAAAGGAATTGGTTAGAGGACTTCAAGACCTTTCCAAAATGTCAAAGAACATGTTCATATGATCAAAATTTAGCAAGATATGCATTGGAGAAGTTGGGAAATTTTTGTGAAATGGCAAAAGTCAACTATCCTTAAAACTTCAATTTTTGACAAAAGGTCCCACTTTTTTCCACTTGATTCATCCTTGTCATGCCACCCAAGTGTCCCATGATCAATTTCAAGACCAAATAATTATTTTTCCATTTTTATTTAATTTTTATGGATTTAATTCATTTTAATCCATAATAATTCAAATAAAATTAAAAAAATAAATTAAATGGTATCTTGTGGTTTGATTAGCCTTCATGTGTCATATTCCACATACCAAAACCGTGCCAAGCTCATTTATGCACGAAATTTTGAATTTGGACAAAGCTTTGAAAGGCCTTTAATGGTGGTTAAGACAAAATCCAAAAACATAATGGCACAAGTTTAAGGCTCCTAAAGGTGAATTATTCTCATTCATGACTACATATGCAAGCCTTGCAAACCTCATTCACGACCTAGTGTGTGCAGAAACGGCCAAGAGAAAAACCAAAAATTGTCCAAAAAGTGAGACTTCTAAAACACAGTTACGAGCATTTTCAGATCAAAAGGAGGACGTGACTCTCTTCTTTGCCATACCCTGAAGCTAAAGAGACCAAAAACACGTCCTAAGGTCCATCATACCGCGCTGTAAGTTATTCCAAAGTCATCCCTGTACATAGAACATGAACTCCTTATTCTTGCATTGTTTCTCAAAAATATTGACATAATCATATTGCTTGCTTGATTTCCAACATAACTGTAATATTTGATTTCATTTTTAAGCCCCATATGGTGATATCCGCTCTTAGGGTTTGCGTGGGTTGTTTTTAGGCGTTTCATTTGCAGGTGAAATCATAGCAAGTAATGAGCATAGATGGATTCAGGAGGTGGAGACGAGATCAAATATGGTTTTGAAATGGATTTTCATGGCCTAGGGACGAGTTTCGAAGCCACCTACGAAACCACCCGCGGATAAAATCCGCAGTTAAAAACCTGCAATTTTTGAGGAAGAAGATGACCACATGCTTGTATCTGATTGGCCTGTTTAAAATAACGCGCGTGTTTTTTTTATTTCCAGGAATATTGCTTTTTATTACATATATTAATCATTTCTTATTCTTAGATCAAATGAAACGCGCAGCTCAGTTGGTGGCCATGCTATTGGAAAAGGCTACAGGACCTGGGTTCGATTCCCAGGTCCACTCAATAATTGTTTCAATTTTTCCTAACATATTCCTATGCAGGCTTGCTAGTGTGTTCCACCATACCCCTCACAAATCAGGCGCCAAGTGTCCACAAGCGTCAATCCAGTGGTCATAAACTGATCCACACCATGCTCTCAGTCAATCACCAAGCACTTGATCCAAGAAGTCAACGTGGCTGGATGAATATTGGACTTCCAGATTTCTAAACACACACTCAATTCTGGCCCAAACCCCCTTGGTTTTGTTTTTCATTCTTTTATTTTTTCTTTTCTTTTATAATTCCTTTTTATTAATTATTACTATTATTATTATTATTAACCTAAATAATTAAGTTCATAACCAAAAATAAAAAAAAAAACTAATATTCTTATTTACTAATTTCACTACTAATTTATTTTGTAAATAAACTTTAACATTAATTAATTTAGTTCTTTTTAATTAGGTTTAACTTTAATCTTTTTTTTTTACAATAAATAAAAACAATTTAGAATTAGTTTTTTTACTAACTTTTAATTTCTATTTATTTTCATTAAAAGCACAAAAATACAAAAAATATCATTTTCTTAATTAATTAATTAATTAGTTATTAGTTTTAATTTCATTAATTACAAAAAAAAAGGACAAAAATTCAATTTTTTCTTAAGAAAGGGTCAACACCCTTAGGACGTCCCAATTTCATTCTTTCGCGCGCATTTTAGTTTTAATTCTTTATTTTAATTATTTATGTAACTGTCTCCGGATATGTAATAGTTAATTAGGATTTTATCGCCTTATATAAATTCTCGCACTTTATTTTCCAAAACGGGTTTTTGTTTTTTTGGCGATGTATAGACCCGCGCCTTGTAATAGTTAGATTTACATTTCCGCAATTTATTTTCCGCACTCCTAACTGTTAACAATGCATGAAAGAATGTATGTAAGTAAAATCAATCCGCAGCTCACAAATAACATGTACAAGATAACCTTAATTGAAAAACAACACACAAAGCACATGCCACTTCTAGGGTACGCCCCACAGGTTGCCTCGAACGTGGTCATCAAGTATAGGGTGTCTTAGAGGTCGCCCTTTGTCTAAAGATCCAGTTGCCTCGAAATGGTTGCCTCGAATAAAAGGATCTAGGACATTAGGGTTACTTCTAAGGTGTCCTACCATTGCTTCGGTGACCACACATGTCCCTTAATCGAATTGACCCGAACACCTCCAACGACGGTGCTACCTACCTCTCAATGTTGGGATAGAACTATCTAAAGGACTCTTACATAGCCCAATTCCTTAGAGTAGGTAGATTCTCATGGGTACTTGCTCTTTCTTAAAACAAACAAAAATACTTTTCACACCTCACACTTTCAAAAGTTTTCAAACAAATTTTTCATACACTCTTGAGGATAGATACAAGAGTTACCTAGAAATTTTTCAAACAAAACTTTTTCAAAACCCACACACACTTGAAAAGAAAACAAATTTTGAAATCATAAGAGCAAGTACCTAAGAGCCCATGGATAACCATGGATAGAAAGGGTGCTAACACCTTCCCTTTCTATAAATCTACCTCCCGAACCGAGAAACATTCTCAAAGAAGGAATTTTGTTGTGCTTTTGTCCTTTCCATGTTGGAGAATATAAAAGACGGTGGCGACTCTTGCTTACTGCGACATTTCGCGAAACCAGCTAAAAAAACAGTCAGTTCTAGTTCCACCGATCACAGAACTGGTGACTCTGCTAGGGATGCTTGAGGTGTACCTTAGGATTAGACCACTCTTTGTTTTCAATTGCTTGTTTTGTTTGCTTTAAAATTGTGGGCCTGTCTTGGAGCTTCATAGATCCTAACCCGGATCTGGGGGGATACCTTTTAGAAAGTAGCAACAAACTGTGAGGGAACTGTGCGGGGTATACCGACACGGTTGAAGCAGTTTGCTACGTTGATGTGGCACTTTGGTGAGTACCGGTAACCCTTGAGTCAAGTCAAGGAGAGTACGGGGCCACCGCGTGGTGTCGTGAAACATCGACTGACCTTAGGAACCTTACTTGACCATCCTGGCCTCTTTAGAGGTAGTGAGATGACCGACTTTGGTGCAGTCCGAAGTTGGTAGATACTCGATACTACACTCATTGAGGGTTGTTTTCTTGGAATATTTTGATCGCCAGTTCAGTGGCTAAATCGAAACAATGAACATAGAAAACAACCCAATGATATTGAGCTCCTTAGAACCCGGTTACTTTTGATAGGACAGGTTTGAACCCACCAACTTCAAGAGGGTAGTACCTAAACTTCACGCTGGCCTGAACTCTAAGGGTTGTCTTGTGTGACTTGTGTGCTTTCAAACTTGACTACTTGCATGCTTGTTATCTAACACATGAGTTTCTTGCAAGGTTTGTTTACAGTCCTTAACCTAGACTCATAACAGGGTTTACTTACATCACTCCACTCATAGCATAACATCATGCCATCATACCATTGCATACATCCTACATAGGGACTAATCCATTTCAAGGATCTCAAGGGTCTGTGATGCAGGTCATGATGAATCAAATGTCTAGCAAGGGGCAAAGGGGATTTATTTTCCTCTAGCCAAGGTTGTCAGGGGCTATGACCCACTCGATATGGTGAGCCTTGACTCTTGAAGAAGGACTCTCAGCAACATGAAGTTCCTTCAATCAAGCTACCCAAATTCAAATTCTAACAAGTTTCTCTGTTTACCCCGCGAGATCCTTGAAAACATCGCATGCATACATACATATCATTGCATTACAGGTACTATGTCCTACAGGTTGCTTAATCTTCTTCGCTGCTTATTTCAGCCATCGTCATGAATCCTGAATCATCCAATGAACAAGCTATCAAGGCCCTCCAGGCCCAGAACGCCCAGTTCCAGGAGCTGGTCACGAGCTTAGCCCAGGGACAACAGGAATTGAAGACTTTGCTTTTGAAGAAGAAGAAGAAAAGGACTGTTTTGTTCAACCCTAGACGCAGATCTGGGAATGGATCACAAAATGAGGATGATCTAACCACCCCATCTGTTGGGAAAGACAGCCCACAAGGGAGAGAGGTTCCTAGTCTCGTGGTCTCTGACAATGAGACAGATTTCAACGACGAACAGTACCCTCCTGCTGAAGACAGATACAAGAAACAAGAGGACCGTCTAAATGCCATGGAGATTCAACAGGTTCCCGGGTTAGACTTTGGAGACCTAGGCTTATCTTTTGGGGTGGTGATCCATCACAAGTTCAAGGCACCTGCCTTTGCAAAATACGACGGGGCTTCCTGTCCTAAGTTGCACCTTCGTTCATACGCAAGGAAGATCCAGCCCTACACGGCAGACAAGAATCTATGGATCCATTTCTTCCAGGAAAGTCTTTCAGGGACTCAGCTCGAATGGTTCTATCAGCTGGATGGAACCAGTATTCGTAACTGGGAGGACTTGGAAATTGCTTTTTATAAGCAGTATCAATATAATTGCCGACCTCGCTCCTACGCGTACCCAACTCCAGGGTATGTCACTGGGGACGGTGAAGGTTTTAAGGAGTATGCGCAAAGGTGGAGAGACTTGGATGGAAGGGTGCAGCCGCCTTTGACTAACCGTGAACTCGTCGACATGTTCTTGGGGACCCTGTCTGGTCCTTTCTTCAACCATCTGATTGGGAATTCTTCTGCTGGGTTCACAGATCTGATCTTAACTGGTGAGAGAATAGAAGCTGGTATCAAGTCCAGGAAGATACAAAAGGGTGACTCCTCGAACGCTGAGAAGAAACCATTTAAGAAAGAGTCCAATGCTGCGTACAGTCAGAAGGATCGTCGTGACCAACACGTAGGGGCAGTCATGATATCAGGTTCTGCGTCACGCTGACAACCGCCAAAGGGAAATCAGCAAAGGCCAGACGAGCCTAAAAGACAATTCACCAACATCAACATGCCATTGTCACAGGCATTGCAGCACATGTTGAAAATGAAGCTGATTGCGGTGATCAACCCTCCTGCAAATCCCAAGACCTCTTCTCCAAACTACAACCCAGATGCGAGGTGTGCTTATCATTCCGGAAGCCCGGGGCATGATACTGAGGATTGTTGGGCATTGAAATACAAGATTCAGAACATGATTGACGCCAAGGAGATCGAATTCGAGCCTGCTGAGACTCCCGATGTGATCACTGCTCCCTTGCCAAAACATGGCTAGGATTGAGAGACTCTTGTTCATTTAAATTCTGATATTGTATATTTCTATGCTTATTCAAACAATTATTATGTCAAACTCTATTATTTCATTAATGCATTACACGTGTCTGTTTTGAAGTAATTGTGTTCTCTATATTCAAAATTGCTTTCATTTTTTCTTGATGTTCAACTTTCGATTGAAAATTCTAAGCCTCTTGAGGGAGGATGACGAAAACGATACCACAATCTACAGTATGCTTTTGAACAGACCCCACTGATGAGGTACAGGCATTGTTTCAATTCCTAAACACTGGAGTTATAAGGATGATAATCCCTCGTCAACCCCTTTGAGCCAAAGAAGTAGGAGTTTTCTTTTCGAAAATTAAAACCCTTACTCATAACCTGGGGCAGGGTAGTTCTCTCAACTGATCCAAGTGCACAACGAATGGCACCAAAGGAATCCTTACAAAACAAAAGACAGTGATGGCTCCGAATAATCATAAAGACAGGCAGTCATCATTGCTCAAAATAAAAACCCATCAAGTCAAAACCTATGAAGGAGACTTACAAAACTGGGGCATCTCGCTGACTGTAGTCACGAAAAGGAACAGTTCAGGCAAAAAACAGGGATAACAAAATCAAAAAGAAAGAGGTTCTACAAACCCTCAACACAAAAAAGGAATTGACTGCCTATTCAAAATAAATTGTCAAACATCTGAACCATCATTGGAATATCAAAGCAAAGACTCAAACAAGGTCTAACGCACGATCAGCTGAGTTTAGATTTGAAGAACATCATGAAGAGCGGGTGGGTACAAATACATTTTGAGCCTTTATCCTTTGTTTCTTAAACCGTGAACCAGACCACGTTATAACCCTTGAAAGTCCTAGCTGAAGCATGGTTTAGTTCGAAAGCATACTAGTACGAAAGGTATCCTGACTCCTTAAGGCTCGCTGTAAAATCTTGAGTTGACATCACATTTTAAAAAATTTACTTGAAAACTGCATTTTTCAAAAACTTCAAGACAGACATAAGCTTTGCATTTTTAATATAGCTTTGCTTGCATATGACTATTTGTTTGAACAACATAGAAATTCGCACGACGAATATCTAAGTGAACAAAAGTACTTCCAACCAAGGGGTAGACATGATCATGGTCTATTATCTGAGGCAGTTAAGTCAAGATTCGGAGAATCTCTCAAAAGGCCAACCAACTTGGGGAAAATCTCCATCTGGATCACTTGGGGCATTGGAAGATCTTCTGGTAGTAGGGCAATGCAAAACTACTGACAGGGGCACCTCCCTACATCCTGAGAGCACGGACATAGTCGAAAAAATACTGCGCATAATCAAAGACCCGCTAGGTTGACACACCTAGGCAAAAACAAGGGCTTCCCGGCGAACCAAAAGGGTTCGGGCAAAAATAAGGGATGAAAATGAAAAAAATTTGTACACCCGGCAAGTCAAAAACCTGAAAAGGCGGCTTGGGCAAAAATGGGTATCCCGGTGGACTGAAAACCCGAAAGGGCGGTCCAGGCAAAAATTAGGGATCACAGCGTACGACTATGTCCCGTCATCTCGTCACTCGCCTACCAGAAAAAGATTTGTCAATCGGCAGTTGTCAAGTTACCTCCACAGGTACCTTCTCCCACAGAAACTGGGGCAATAAGAATTGTCTGAACTGTACAAGTTGCTCCGTCCTCCAGGTACAAGGTAGATTCAGCTGAAGAATTTAACCAAGATACCTTCACTCCCCGCAGAGTAAGACAAGACTCAGCGATACTCTCCCCGAGCAGAGTTGGTCTCCCATCTGCCCTGAAAAGGCACAGCATCTCCAGCAAGTCAGCAACACTCTCCCCAAGCAGAGTTAGTCTACTGTCAGCCTTAAGGAAGTTGGGTATCCCCAGAAAATCTCAATATTCCCCAGCGGAGTATACAGATGTTCCTAAGCAAGCATCCCCGGCAGTCTTAATATAAGATTGTTCCCCGACGGAATACCAGACACCCCAGTGGAATCAATCTCCCCATTACAGTCCAAAGTTTCCCCAGGAGAGTTGAATCCATCTCCCCAGTAGATTCTGGAAGTTTATCCCTAGTAGATTCTGGAAGCTTATCGCCTGCAGAGTACGAACGTCTCTCCCCGGCTTTATTCAAAGGTTATTCCCCACCAGGGTATAACTGGGTTATCCTCAGCCAATTACCACGGGAAGATCGTCCTCGGCGAAGTTCTTCCTATCCCTCAGTGGAGTTCATCAAAATTCCCCAACAAGCTTATCAATGGCATCCCCAGCGGAGTTATCATCAAAACCTCAGCGAAGTATCTCTTCCCACAGAGTATTCCCCGCAGAGTAATCCCTCCAACAAGTTTATTCCCCAACGGAGTCATCTTCTCCTACCGGTTTGTTCTTGCAATCATCACCCCCAGCGGAAACGAAGAACTCTACTCTTCAACATCAGCCCAGGATTCAACAAACTCCCGGCATTCGTCAAGGATTTATTTTCCCATACGAGAATACATTCATAAACATCACATCTTCATACATTATAGCATGCATACGCATCATACAACACAAATCTCATTTATTTTTGAGAACATCTTAAAACCATGCAGTTCATGCATCATGACATTGCATACGACTAATACTTTTCCTTTTCAGAAAAAAAGTCAATCAAAAGATGATTACCATCTACCTTTACAGTTCCAGATCAACACCGGTAACAAGCCAGGAAAATTTTGTGGACGACTGATCGTGGGTTAATATCCGAAACCAAACAGGACAATTATCTACTTGATTATCCTCAGGCAACCCTACACCGGTTCCTTTTCTTTCAGAATAAGTCTTACACGGGCTCATCAACAGGCAACCCTACACCGGTTCCTTCTCAACCTTAGATGTAGTTTTACACGAACTCATCATCAGGCAACCCTACATCGGTTCCTTTTCTTTCAGAAGAAGTCTTACACGGACTTATCTCAAGATGACCTTACCCCGGTTCATCAAGAAGTTTTACACGAACTTATCCTGCAGTAACCTTACCCCGGTTCCTCCAGAAGTCTTACACGGACTTATCTCAAGATGACCTTACCCCGGTTCATCCAGAAGTTTTACACGAACTTATCCTGCAGTAACCTTACCCCGGTTCCTCCAGAAGTCTTACACGGACTTATCTCAAGGTGACCTTACCCCGGTTTATCCAGAAGTTTTACACGAACTTATCCTGCAGTAACCTTACCCTGGTTCCTCCAGAAGTCTTACACGGACTTATCTCAAGATGACCTTACCCCGGTTCATCAAGAAGTTTTACACGAACTTATCCTGCAGTAACCTTACCCCGGTTCCTCCAGAAGTCTTACACGGACTTATCTCAAGATGACCTTACCCCGGTTCATCAAAAAGTTTTACACGAACTTATCCTGCAGTAACCTTACCCCGGTTCCTCCAGAAGTCTTACACGGACTTATCTCAAGATGACCTTACCCCGGTTCATCCAGAAGTTTTACACGAACTTATCCTGCAGTAACCTTACCCCGGTTCCTCCAGAAGTCTTACACGGACTTATCCCGAAGTAACCTTACCCCGGTTCCTCCAGAAGTTTTACACGAACTTATCCCGAAGAAACCCTACACAGGTTCTCTCTCTCCAGACGTAGTTTTACACGGGCTCGTCGTCAAAGAAACCCTATACAGGTTCTCTCTTCCCAAATATGCAGTTTTACACAGACTCGTCATCAGAAATCCTACCCAAGTTTTACTTCTTCCAGGATGCAGTTTTTACACGGACTCGTCATGAGTAAAACCTACACCAAGTTTCCTTCTCAGCTCTAGATGCGGTTTTACACGGACTCGTCATCAAAGTAACCCTACACAGGTTCCTTCTCCATTTCGGATGCAGTCTTATACGGACTCATTATCAGTAAACCCTACACAGGTTTCCTTCCTCCAAATATGCAGTTTTACACGAGCTCATCATGAGTCAACCCTACACAGGTGTCCTTCTTTCCAAGATGCAGCTTTACACGAGCTCAACATCAGGCAACCCTACACAGGTTCCCTCTTTCAACTTACAAAAATTACACCTCCAGATGGCATCTATATGCCCATCCACCTGTCGACAGTCTCCAAATGGCATCTACAAGCCCATTCCCGACAAGGTTCTGTCACATCTCCAGATGGCATCTATAAGCCCATCCTCCCATACCATCTTTCCAAATGGCATCTATAAGCCCATTCCCGACAAGGTTCTGTCACATCTCCAGATGACATCTATAAGCCCATCCTCCCATACCATCTTTCCAAATGGCATCTATAAGCCCATTCCCGACAAGGTTCTGCCACATCTCTAGATGGAATCTATAAGCCCATCCTCCTATCCACCATCTTTCCAAATGGCATCTGTAAGCCCATTCCCGACATCACGTTGCTGATATTCTACTATATGAGTGCAAATTTTTGGGCACTCTAGTGTTCAATCATCTTCCACCTTCGGATTACGAAAGGCACACAAGCCAATCTACATCCTCAGGTCTAAGAAGATTGAACAGGGGCAACTGTTGTACCCCAAAATTTGCCCTCCCATATTCTCCAAAGTTTGCCAAGCATCATCTCAATTTGCTCAAGTCTACTCAAGGGTTGCACAGTTCAAACACCCTCCTGTGCCAGTCAAATTAGGGTTTTGGTTCTTGCAAGGAAGTTGAGGTTTTCAAGGGCTCAATTAAGTCACATATGCCTATACACATTGTCAAGCATCTATATGCCAAGTTTCAAGGCTCACAAGGTCAAGTTGCACAGTCAAAAACCCTAATTGCTTCACAGTCAACTGCAAGGGCAAAATGGTCATTTGGCAGTCAAAAGTCAAAAATTTTGGTCAACATCTTATTTTGAAGCCACAATCATCATTTGGTCAAATCTTGACCATAATTTCACAAGAATGGCTCAAAAATCATCAAGATGTCAAAAGTTTCTATTTTGGGACAGTTGAAAAGTCAACTGTAACTTGACCAAGGCATAACTTTTTCATGGTTCATCAGAAAAATCCCATCCAATGCTCGTTTTGAAGGGGATGACATTTCCAACAACTCATCTTCACATTCCAAATCCAAGAAATGCTCTCACAAAAAGTTATCAATTTCAACATTATAGGTCATTTTCAAAAGTCAACAAAAAGGCATTTTAAGTCAAAGACCATAACTTGATATTGGTAAATCGAAATGACATGGGACCAAAGGCATTGGTTAGAGGACTTCAAGACCTTTCCAAAATGTCCAAGAACATGTTCATATGATCAAAATTGAGCAAGATATGCATTGGAGAAGTTGGGAAAGTTTTGTGAAATGGCAAAAGTCAACTATCCTTAAAACTTCAATTTTTGACAAAAGGGCCCACTTTTTTCCACTTGATTCATCCTTGTCATGCCACCCACGTGTCCCATGATCAATTTCAAGACCAAATAATTATTTTTCCATTTTTATTTAATTTTTATGGATTTAATTCATTTTAATCCATAATAATTCAAATAAAATTAAAAAAATTAATTAAATGGTATCTTGTGGTTTGATTAGCCTTCATGTGTCATATTCCACATACCAAAACCGTGCCAAGCTCATTTATGCACGAAATTTTGAATTTGGACAAAGCTTTGAAAGGCCTTTAATGGTGGTTAAGACAAAATCCAAAAACATAATGGCACAAGTTTAAGGCTCCTAAAGGTGAATTATTCTCATTCATGACTACATATGCAAGCCTTGCAAGCCTCATTCGCGACCTAGTGTGTGCAGAAACGGCCAAGAGCAAAACCAAAAGTTGTCCAAAAAGTGAGACTTCTAAAACACAGTTGCGAGCATTTTCAGATCAAAAGGAGAACGTGACTCTCTTCTTTGCCATACCCTGAAGCTAAAGAGACCAAAATAATGTCCTAAGGTCCATCATACCGCGCTGTAAGTTATTCCAAAGTCATCCCTGTACATAGAACATGAACTCCTTATTCTTGCATTGTTTCTCAAAAATATTGACATAATCATATTGCTTGCTTGATTTCCAACATAACTGTAATATTTGATTTCATTTTTAAGCCCCATATGGTGATATCCGCTCTTAGGGTTTGCGTGGGTTGTTTTTAGGCGTTTCATTTGCAGGTGAAATCATAGCAAGTAATGAGCATAGATGGATTCAGGAGGTGGAGACGAGATCAAATATGGTTTTGAAATGGATTTTCATGGCCTAGGGACGAGTTTTGAAGCCACCTACGAAACCACCCGCGGATAAAATTTGCAGGTAAAAAAACCTGCAATTTTTGAGGAAGAAGATGACCACATGCTTGCATCTGATTGGCCTGTTTAAAATAATGCGCGTGTTTTTTTTATTTCCAGGAATATTGCTTTTTATTACATATATTAATCATTTCTTATTCTTAGATCAAATGAAACGCGCAGCTCAGTTGGTGGCCATGCTATTGGAAAAGGCTACAGGACCTGGGTTCGATTCCCAGGTCCACTCAATAATTGTTTCAATTTTTCCTAACATATTCCTATGCAGGCTTGCTAGTGTGTTCCACCATACCCCTCACAAATCAGGCGCCAAGTGTCCACAAGCGTCAATCCAGTGGTCATAAACTGATCCACACCATGCTCCCAGTCAATCACCAAGCACTTGATCCAAGAAGTCAACGTGGCTGGATGAATATTGGGCTTCCAGATTTCTAAACACACACTCAATTCTGGCCCAAACCCCCTTGGTTTTGTTTTTCATTCTTTTATTTTTTCTTTTCTTTTATAATTCCTTTTTATTAATTATTACTATTATTATTATTAACCTAAATAATTATTTTCATAACCAAAAATAAATAAATAAAACTAATATTCTTATTTACTAATTTCACTACTAATTTATTTTGTAAATAAACATTAACATTAATTAATTTAGTTCTTTTTAATTAGGTTTAACTTTAATCTTTTTTTTTACAATAAATAAAAACAATTTAGAATTAGTTTTTTTACTAACTTTTAATTTCTATTTATTTTCTCTTTATTTTCATTAAAAGCACAAAAATACAAAAAAAATATCATTTTCTTAATTAATTAATTAATTAGTTATTAGTTTTAATTTCATTAATTACAAAAAAAGGACAAAAATTCAATTCTTTCTTAAGAAAGGGTCAACACCCTTAGGACGTCCCAATTTCATTCTTTCGCGCGCATTTTAGTTTTAATTCTTTATTTTAATTATTTATGTAACTGTCTCCGGATATGTAATAGTTAATTAGGATTTTATCGCCTTTTTAAATTCTCGCACTTTATTTTCCAAAACGGGTTTTTGTTTTTTTGGCGATGTATAGATCCGCGCCTTGTAATAGTTAGATTTACATTTCCGCAATTTATTTTCCGCACTCCTAACTGTTAACAATGCATGAAAGAATGTATGTAAATAAAATCAATCCGCAGCTCACAAATAACATGTACAAGATAACCTTAATTGAAAAACAACACACAAAGCACATGCCACTTCTAGGGTACGCCCCACTGGTTGCCTCGAACGTGGTCATCAAGTATAGGGTGTCTTAGAGGTCGCCCTTTGTCTAAAGATCCAGTTGCCTCGAAACGGTTGCCTCGGATAAAAGGATCTAGGATATTAGGGTTACTTCTAAGGTGTCCTACCATTGCTTCGGTGACCACACATGTCCCTTAATCGAATTGACCCGAACACCTCCAACGACGGTGCTACCTACCTCTCAATGGTGGGATAGCACTATCTAAAGGACTCTTACATAGCCCAATTCCTTAGAGTAGGTAGATTCTCATGGGTACTTGCTCTTTCTCAAAACAAACAAAAATACTTTTCACACCTCACACTTTCAAAAGTTTTCAAACAAATTTTTCATACACTCTTGAGGACAGATACAAGAGTTACCTAGAAATTTTTCAAACAAAACTTTTTCAAAACCCACACACACTTGAAAAGCAAACAAATTTTGAAAACATAATAGCAAGTACCTAAAAGCCCATGGATAACCATGGATAGAAAGGGTGCTAACACCTTCCCTTTCTATAAATCTACCTCCCGAACCGAGAAACATTCTCAAAGAAGGAATTTTGCTGTGCTTTTGTCCTTTCCATGTTGGAGAATATAAAAGACGGTGGCGACTCTTCCTTACCGCGACATTTCGCGATACCAGCTAAAAAAAACAGTCAGTTCTAGTTCCACCGATCACACTGTGCTTTTTCACCTTTTCTTTTGGATAAAAGAAAAGACGGTGGCGACTCTTGCTAACCGCAACATTTGCAATCAAATGCAAAACAACCAAGTCAGTCCTCCCACCGTACCATACTAGTGCTTCAAGTGCCTTACCTAGGAGATTTGACATGAAGGTTACAGCCATTGAAGAAGCTCAGGACATCAACAACATGAGAGTTAATGAGCTTATTGGCTCACTTCTAACATTTGAATTAACTATTAATGAAAGATCTAAAAAGAAGAACAAGAGTATAACTTTTGTATACAACCTTAAAGATGAAGAGGATCAATATGACCCGGATACTGATGAAGGAATTTCTAATGCCATTGTGCTTCTTGGGAGGAAATTCAATAAAGTGCTGAATAGTATGAAATCAAGACCAAATGTCAAGAACATTTGTCCTGAAATCAGCAAGAACAGTGAGGTTCAAAGAAAAGTAAGAACAAGGGATAAGCCAAATCAAGGAAAAGACGTGCATTTCCATGAATGTCAGTGTTTTGGTTACATGAGGCTAGAATGTCTCACTTTTCTCAAGAAACAGAAGAATGGATTGACTACTTCCTGGACTGATGATTCTAAAGGTGAAACTGATAATGAAACGACTAAACATGTTACAGTCCTAACTAGTAGATATGAATATGATGAATATTCCTGTGGTGAAGAGTTCCCTTATGACAAATTAGTTAATTCCTACAAGGAACTATTTATCAGAAATGAATAAGTGTGTAAGTCATAAGAAAAACAGAAGAAGGTTATAGCTCAACTACAGGATGAAAAAGAGAAACTTCTAACCACAAACTCTGAGCTTCAAGGTAAGGTAACCCTATTAACCTCAAAACTTGAGAATGTGTCTAAATCCATAAGGATGTTGAACAATGGGTCTGATGTGTTAGATGAAATTCTTCAAATTGGAAAAGGAGGTATAAGATTTATTGGTATATGGTTTAATTATGAGTCTCTGAATAATAAAAGAAAAACCCTTGTGACAAAATTTGTTTCTACTGAAGTGAAGGATGAGAGCATAATGTCAGATCAAATGTTACAACATTCTGCCAAGCTTCAGTAAACTTAGACCAGATCTAAGTTTCAGCCTTGGAAATGTCATTATTATGGTAAATATGGTCACATAAAATCATTTTGTTATAGATTGTATGGTTATCCTACACATTCAAAATAGTCTAAGGCAAATCATGTGATGGTGAAAACTAGAAAGGAATGGAAACCTAAGGTTGTTGATACTTGTCTTATAGCCCATACTTCTTTTAGAGCTTCATCTAGAGAAGATTGGCATTTTGAAAGTGGACTTTCTACACATATGACAGGAGTAAGGAAGTTCTTAATGGACATTAAGTCTTACTCCACTAGTCTTGTCACTTTTGGTGATGGATCTAAAGGTGAAATTAAAGGGATAAAAAGATTAAATTATACTGGACTTCCTAGTTTAGATAATGTGCTTCTTGTAAAAGAACTAACTTCCAATCTGATCAGTATCAATCAGTTATGTAATCAAGGTCTAAATGTGAATTTCACAAAGTCTGAATAATTGGTTACAAATGAGAATAATGATGTGCTGATGAGGGGAGTTAGGACTAAATACAAATGTTATTTGTGGATACCTCAAGAAACTTATAATTTCTCCACATGTTTAATGTCCAAGGAAGATGGAACATCATTTAAGAAACTTGATGCTCTAGAAGATGAGGCTGATAATGAATCTATTCCTATTGAGACTCCTGAAAAATCTCAAAAGATTATGTCTGATAAAAACCTCTAAGGGCTTGTATCTGAAGAGGAATCTACTCATGATAAGAAAGATGATGATAATGATGAAAGCATGTTGTGATACGGTGGGAGAAATGACTTGAGGTTTGCGTTTGTATTCGCACTTGTTTGGTTTAGCAAGAGTCGCCACCGACTTTTTATTTTATCCTAAAGGAAAGGTTAAAAAGCACAGGAAAAACCTTTTGAGATGTTTCGTGGGTTCGGGGGGTAGATTATGAAAAGGGAAGGTATTAGCACCCTTTTCATCCATGGTTATCCATGGGCTCTTAGTTACTTAATTTAGATCACTTTGCCTTGATTTTCAATTGCTTGGAATGGTGGTGTGTGTGTTTTGAAAATGTTTTGAAAAAGATGCCTTGTCTAGGAAACCCTTGTAACAATTCTTTACTCGAATGTTTTACAAAAGGTGTTTGTATTTTTGAAAAGATGTTTCAAGGTTTTGAAAGTTTGTTTTGAAAGTTGTGTTTGTGAAGTGGGTTTTGAAAAGTAGGAAAGTGTGTTTTGCAAGGTTGATCAAGTAACTAAGAGTTGTCTACCCCTAAATTTACTCAAAGATTTTCCTCATGTTTTAACCCTTTTAACAGTATTGTTCCACCATTGTATTTGGTGGACAATCTTGTGTTAGGATGTTAACAGGACGGGCGCGGGTCATCGTTTAGACCATGAATGCAATGGTGCCAAGTGTCTTTGGCAATTTTTCCTTTAAGGGACTTTGATCATTTTGTTTAGGCAACTTCGAAAGCGTCATCGAGGGACTATGATCATTTGATTCGTTTTTGTTTTGCCAAAGAAACTCAACATGCAAGCATGGCCCATTTTGGAAGGCAACAAGCGGGATTACCCTAGGGGTGCAAGTGTGAATTGTGTATTGATTGTTATGCATTTGTATTGTATTTAGGTTATCTAGCGGTTGATTTCGAATCTTCGCATACAAACCCTAATTACTATACAGTATATAGAAAGCGATAAATTCCGGGAATTTAAAGTCTAAGCTATTACAAATAAGTATCCGGGAATGGGGGTACAAATATTTACAAATGGGGATGAGACTCATTAGGAGAGTAGTGTCCAAATATATTTACAACCAAATCGAATCGCTTTCTCAAATGTAATATATATCAATGTACAAGAATAAAAGATAAGCAAATGTATTGGTGTAAGTGTATGTGATTTATTTACAAGTGATGCAAGATATTAACTTAATGCAAAATTAAGTATTTTATTAAGTATTGTTATTTATGTTTTTTTTTGTTAATATGTATAAACAAAAGTTTTAATAAAAGAAAAGAAAATGCTTTAAGAAATTCTATTTTTTATGTATTAATGTTTTTATGTACAAAAAAGATTTATTAAAGAGAGTTTTTAAGATAAAAATCTATTAACCTAATTAGATCTAATATTTATGTATTTTTCAAATGTAATAAAATAAAAGACAATTTTTTGGTGTAAAAATAATGTATTGTTTTTATTTAACAAAAAAGGGTTAAGTTATAAAAAGAAAATAAGGGGATAAAATATTAAAAAAAAGATTGATTTTAAGAGTATAAAAAATAAAAAGGTTGAATGGGCCTTAGGGTTGGTTCTTGGCCCACAACAAAACTTGTAAGAGAAACAAAAAAAGGGGGGTGCGCCTGATTGCATATGGGCTTAGACGTTTTGGATGGGGCAAGGCCCAGACGATTTTGACAGCATTTTTCCAAGGGTTTCGTTGTTTTGTTTCATAACTGGATTAGGGTTACAGGCTTAGAGTGGCGCTATCATCTTCTCCTTCTTCGCCCCTTCAAGCTTTCTGAACGGAGGCCACTGATACTCCTCTTCGTCTTAGGCTACCAGGCGCTCCCATCTTCTCCTTCTTCTTCCATGGTTGAACACAGTAGCGATAAGGGGAGGTAACGATTGTTTTAGGGTTTTAAGTTTGTGCATGTTATTAGCTCTTTTGACAAATTCTGAATTTTCATGTTATCATTATTTGTGTGAGGTATGAAAGAAAAGGGCAGAAGAATTATACCTTCGTTGGCTTTTGGAAATGGAGGAGGAGAAATGGATAGGGGGGCGTCTCAGGCGGCCAAGGGCGGAGGAATACGTGATGCTATGCTTGCTCTATGGAAAACTGGTACTCGTATTTGCTTTTTATGGTTTAATGATGATTGTATTGTAATCTGAAAACCTTAGGGCCCTTGCTTCTGAAAACTTCTTTTCCTCTTCTTTTGCTTGCTTCTGATTGCTGGCTTTGAGTATTGATGATGTTGTCTGAATCTGAGCTTGCCTGCTTTGTCCTTCTCTTTGTCTTTGAGTGAGCTTCTGATTGCTAATGATATTGATTCTGATATCTTTGATATGCTTGCTCAATGATGAACTTTCCAGTTCTGAGATCTTTGTTTGGATATGCTGGATACTTTGAAATGGTTTGGATATTGTAGGTAAGCTTATTGGTAAAGGCTTTTTCTGGTTTGATGTCCTAGTTTTGACAGGTTTTGAAAGGGCTATATTGTTTTTTGTGATATGTTGGCTTTTGAAACTGAGTTTTGACAGGCTTCAAGCTTGTGTTCTTTGTTGTTTGACAGGCTTGAACAGGTTAGAAGCTTTAGGCTTGTGTTTGAGATTTAGAAAGGCAAGAGGTTTATGCTTAGCAGGTAGTTTGAATGTTTTACAGGATGCAGGGCTTTGTTGTTTGAAGTCAGGTTACAGGCTTGGCTTTGATTTGTGAGTTTGCTTCAGTTTTGGTATGGCCTTGAGTTTTGTAACTTACAGGTTTATGCAGGTGAAGGCTATTTCTGGCTTATGTTGTAGTGAGCTTGGTTTCTAAGCTTGAGGCAGGCCTGTATGTTTTTGCTTTTGATACAGGCTTGAGCTTGTGTTATTTCTTGGTGTTTTCTGCCTCTCTCCTCCTTTCTTATTCTGATATGTTTTGTTTTATATCCCTTCAGCCCAAGCCTGTAAGCCTCTCCACCTCTTTTTCTCTCTCTCTCTCTCTACAGATTAAAAATCATTTTTATATTACTTAAAACTGTCTTTTCTGAAAAAGTAATTGGCTGGAAAATGATGACTTTTTTGAATGTTGCTTGCATTGTGGTCTTGCCCTGCATATCTCTTATCTTCTTTTCCAGATTTTCTGCCATTTTGTGTACTTCTTGATATCTTTTTGTACTTGTTGACAGCTTGATATCTTTTGATATCTTTGGACAGTTTGGTTGACATCTTTGGTTTAGTTTGGTTAGGTGCTGTTCAATTTGCCTTTGTGCATCAGTTTGGACTTTTGGAATTATGCATCCTGTTTGATATTTTGAATTTGTGCAATATTATAGCTTTGTGCATTTCATGTTTTTGCAAGCATATTTCTATCCCTCTTTGTGAACCAAGAGTTTTCTTGTGATTTGCAAAGAGGGTGAATAAACTGATTCCGGCCAGTTACTTTTAATGATGAATTTTAAATATCTGTGTGCCTTTTTATTTCATATGCATTGACTTCTTTTCTTTTTCTTTTTCTTTTTGCAGATAAAATTCAGTTGAGCAAAGGATGAGTAGCATATGAAGACTTAGGAAATTTTAGGATGTAGTTTTATTTCATTTTAATTATTTGTAATAATATTAATGTAAATGAGTGTAAATGAATTTACAGTATTCAAATAATATCTGTAACAAACAATTCAAAATGAAATAAATAAGTCTTTTTTTGGTCAGATTTCTCTTTTATTTCGCTTCAATTGTTTATTTATATTTTTTGAATTATAATAACTGGAATTTATCCAATAATTTTAACTTAGAAATGATAAATAATCAATAAACGTCCGGCGTTCCGAATAATCCAAAACATTGCACAGTTAATCAAACAAACGTCCACATGTTTTTCCTTTTAATGATTAGATCAAACACTGCAAATTCTCAATTCAAATACCTCAGCTTTTATCCCATCTCAAATCAAATGCCTTAGCCTTTATCCCAGATGTTTAGACAGAAATTTTGAACAAATGTCAAAACAGTGTAACAACCAATTAAAACACTGTGGATTCAAACTCTTCTGAAACTGCGTGCACAAAACCCTGATTCTTGACTTAACACCAAAGAAACGCCTGTCTGATCAAACCTTGAGCCAAACTCAACCAAACCCTAATAATTTGCTTGAACTGTTCCAGAGCCATGAAAACCCTAATTTGGATAGACTGATAAGAAAAAGTCTGTTTGACTGATTCTTGAGCCAATCTGAAAAGTCATGAGAAGCCCGAAGCTGTGATTTCTTGTGAAAAATAGGAGGGCAAATTTTGGGGTACAACAATTGCCCCTGTTCAATCTTCTTGAACCTTAAGAGTTAGATTGGCAAGTTTGCCTTTTGCGACTCGAGGGTAAAAGGAGATTGGACACTAGAGTGCCCAAAAAATTTGCACTCGGTGATGTGATGGTAGAGGGAATGGGCTTAAAGATGCCATTTGGTGATGGGCTTAGAGATGCCATCTGGAAGTTGCTGGTAGGAGGATGGGCTTAGAGATGCCATCTGGAAATGTTTGTTGAACTGTATGTCGTTGGTGAGTGGACGAGTATCAGAAAGGTATCCATGCTTTGGAACATCTCTGAACTGGGGGTCTGAATAAGCGATAGGTTAACATCCGTTACTGGAGAACCCGTGAACTGTTTTCAGGAGTTGAAGTTGAATAAGCAATAGATCAGCATCCATGTTGGGAAGCGTCCGTAAACTGTTTTCAAAAGTTGAGTCTGAACAAGCGATAGATTAACCTCCGTGTTTGGAGAATCCGTAAACTGTTTTCAGAAGTTGAAGAATCTGAACAAGCGATAGGTTGACATCCGTTACTGGAGAACCCGTGAACTGTTTTCAGAGGTTGAGTCTGAAGCTTATTAATCTTTATCCTGAAAAAGGGTAAGATGTTAGCTGAAACACAAAGTCATGTTGTATGAAATGTATGATGAAATGTTTGTTATATCAATGTTTATGATATGAATGTAATGAATGCGCATGTAAGCTGATGAGCTGTATTGCTGAGGATAGATGAATCCTGGATGGCTGGAGATACAAGAATCTTGACTGCTGTCGAGGAAAGTAATTCCTTGACTGCAGCAGGGGATTGAAAATCCTTTGATCGTTGAAAATGAGAAGTCCTGGGACCGCTCTTGGGGAATCAGGAGCTTGGGTTGTATGCCAATCTACTGGGGATTCTTGTCTTGAGGAGATCTTCACTGGGGAATATTCGAATATTCTGTGAGGAACTGAGAATGAGAGTCTCCATTCTGCTTGGGGATTGATAGTTGGAAGTTTTAGCTCCGCTGGGGATCTTGAAACTTGGCTCCACTGGGGATTTTGAAACTTGACTCTGAGGGGAATTAGGTTCTGGAAGGCTCTCTGGCTGAGGAAATCAGTTTTGAGAAAGCTTTTTTTCTGCTGAGGATTCTGAAGTTAAACTCTGTTTGGGGAATTGAGAACTCAGGTTATATGCCACTTTGAGAATGAGAATCTTCATTCTGTTGGGGGTCAGAAATTGGGAGTGTACCAATCTTCTGAGGTGATGAGAATCTTCATGCTTTTAACGGTTAGAAACTGGGAGTATACCAATCTTCTGAGGTTTTAAGGATGAGAGTCTTCATTCTTGAGAGAAACAGATTTTCAGTTGTCTGTTATCTTGTTGGTGGTTGTAATTTCCAGCAGGTGATGTGGGAATTTTTTTGATGATTACTACTCCAAAAGATGAAGGAACCTTTGATTACTACTTCAAAAGATGAAGGAACCTTGATGATTACTACTTCAAAAGATGAAGGAACCTTGATGATTACTACTTCAAAAGATGAAGGAACCTTGATGATTACTACTTCAAAAGATGAAGGAACCTTAATGATTACTACTTCAAAAGATGAAGGAACCTTGATGATTACTACTTCAAAAGATGAAGGAACCTTGATGATTACTACTTCAAAAGATGAAGGAACCTTGATGATTACTACTTCAAAAGATGAAGGAACCTTGATGATTACTACTTCAAAAGATGAAGGAACCTTGATGATTACTACTTCAAAAGATGAAGGAACCTTGATGATTACTACTTCAAAAGATGAAGTAACCTTGATGATTACTACTTCAAAAGATGAAGGAACCTTGATGATTACTACTTCAAAAGATGAAGGAACCTTGATGATTACTACTTCAAAAGATGAAGGAACCTTGATGATTACTACTTCAAAAGATGAAGGAACCTTGATGATTACTACTTCAAAAGATGAAGGAACCTTAGCTGTCGATCAATCTGCATATGTTAAGAATGCTGTTGAAATGTAATTTGTTCTGGAGAATAAATCCTTGACGAATGTTGGAGAAATAAACCCATGACTGCAGGTCTGCTAGAGAGGTTTCATCACTGCCCCCAGTATCAGATGCATGTGATATTGCCAGGAAACTTGGTCTGTTCGTAACCCTTGAGATTGACATTTGAATGCCCCAAGCGATGGTGACGGAGACTTGCCCCAGGTTAATCTGCAATTGAGATATTTTGTTGAAATCTTGACTGGACTGCCCCAGGTTAACTGAACTTTGAAAGATCTGTTGAAACCTTGACTGGACTACCCCAGGTGTGCTGGATAGTGACATGTCATGCCCCCTTGTTGATAGGAGATTTGTCAATGGAAGTGTCATCCTTTTTGAAGTGATTTGGTTCACTGAGAGAGCTTTTGTTCATCGAATATTCGTTGTGTGAATTTCTCCGCTGTCAAACAAATAGCCAAATGCAAACAGTGATATTTAAGTAATGAAAAGTTTATGTTTGTCTCGAAGTTTTGAAAAATGCGTTTTTTAGCAGAAAACTTTTTGTAAGACAAATTCAACACAAGATTTTTAGAGCAAAGCCTTACAGGAGTCAGGATACCTTTTGTAACAGTATACTTTCGAACTAACCCATGCTTCAATTAGGACTTTTGAAGGGTTGTAACGTGGCTTGGTTCACGGTTTAAGAAACAAAGGATAAGGGCTTAAAGTATATTTGTACCCACCCGCTCTTCGTGATGTTCTTCAATCCTAAGCTCAGTTAATTATGCGTCGGACTCCATTCGAATTTGGAACGACTTTTGGGTGATGGTTCACCAGTTGAATTTTGGAAGACAGTCATCATCTCCTTTTTCTTTTGCAACATTTTTCATGTTGTTGAGGATTTGTAATGACCTCGTTCTTTTGATTTGTTATTCCTAACTTTTGCCTGACTGTTCCCGTTTTTGAGATCACAGTCAGCGGGATTCCCCAGCTTTCTTAAGCCTCCTTTATAGGTTTTGGCTCAGTGGGCTTTTTCTCTTTTGAGAGGTAATGACTTCCTATGTGATAGGGAACCATCACTGTCTTTTGATTCCAGAGGAATGCTTTCTCTTTTTGATGTCGTTCATTGTGTTACGAACTGAGAGTTTGCAACTTCAATGCGCACCTTTTTTTTTGAATTAACTGAGAGACTACCCTACCCCAGGTTTATATCAAAGGTTTTAATTTGTTTAGAACAGAAAACTCCTACTTCTTTGGCTCGAAGGGGTCGACTAGGGATTATCTTCCTTATAACTCCAGTGTTTGGGAATTGAAAGAAATGCATGTACATCATCAGCAAGGTCTGTTCAAAAGCATACTGTATGAGATTATGGTATTGTTTCGTCATCCTCCCTCTAAATGCTTGCAGCTTTTTATCAAGAGTTAAAATATCATAAAGAAAGTAGAAAGCATAGTTCAAGTGTAATGAAAATGAGTGTATCAAATCAAAACAATCATATGCAATGCATTAATGAAACAAAGTTTGACATTAATAGATAATTGTTTGAATGACAAAGAGATTACAACTTGAAAAATCAAAGAAACAAAGACGCTCTCAATGATTTGGCATAGGAGCAGTGATCACATTTGGAGTCTTCGGAGGGTCAAAACTTGATCTCCTCGGCATCAATCAAGTCTTGAATCTGGTTCTTCAAAGTCCAACAGCTGTCGGTGTCATGCTCAGGACTGTCAGAATGGTAGGCACATCTCACACTCGGGTTATACTTGGAAGAGGAAGTATCGGGATTTTGAGGAGGATCCTTTAGCGTGATCATCTTCAACTTCAGCAAATGTTGTAATGCTTGAGACAAAGGCATGTTGATGTCTGTATACTGCCTTTCTTGATATCTTACCCTACGCCTGTTGCCCCGTTTTTGTTGAACAGTCGTGGGATCAGAGATCGGGATTGCCCCTACATGTGGATCATGACGACTCTTTTGACTAGCCACTGCATTGGACTCTTTCTTTCCGTTGTAGGGAATTATCTGAGTATCCGAGGGTGTAGCTCCTTGGATCTTTCCACTTTTGATGCCAGCCTCGACTCTTTCACCGGTTAGTATTAGCTCGGTGAACCCAGCTGAGGAGCTTCCGATTAAGTGATTGAAGAAAGGCCCTGTCAAAGTTCCCATGAAGATGTCAATCAGCTCTCTGTCAGTTAAAGGGGGTTGCACCCTACCAGCCAGATCTCTCCACTTTTGGGCATATCCCTTAAAGCTCTCGTCAGAACCCATGGTCATGCTCTGCAATTGCACACGAGTTGGTGCAAGATCAGCATTGTACTGATACTGCTCATAGAAAGCAACAGCTAAGTCCTTCCAGGTGTGGATGCGAGAACTCTCCAATTGATAGAACCACTCGAGTTGAGTCCCTACAAGGCTTTCTTGGAAGAAATGGATCCAAAGCTTTGGATCAGTTGTGTATGGTTGAATCTTGCAGGCATAAGATTTTAAGTGCATCTTAGGGCAAGAGACTCCATCGTACAGAGCGAAGGTAGGGTCTTTGAACTTTGGCGGAATGACCAATCCAGGAACCAAACCCATGTCTCCTAAATCCAAGCCAGGTATTTGTTGGACCTCCATGGCATTGAGGCGATCCTTCAACTGTTTGTACTTGTCATCAGCGGGAGGATATTGTTCTTCGGATTAGTCAGCTTCCTCAATCTCCAAATTGTGGTCTTCTTCAAGACTGACCCCCTTGTCTTTGAGAAGAAGAGCTTTCAGATCCTCTTGCCCTTTACCCATAGCCAGAAGCATTTGATGGAATTGAGCGTTTTAAGCCTGGAGATCTTTCACCGTTTATTCCATATCCATCTTACTGAAATAAACAGTAGGAAGATAAGGAGACTTGTATGGAAGAAACCTGTTATGCAATGATATGTATGATATATATGCAATGTTTTCAAGGATCTCTTGGGGTAAACACAAGATAATGTTAGAGGTTGAACTTCGATCTTTGATTGGAGACCTTTGCGCCGGTGGATGTCTTTCCACGAGAATCAAGCTCACCATGTCAAGTGGGTCATAGCCCCTGATTCAAGTTGTTGTACTTGATCTTTGATGGAATTTGTTAGAGGAGAAACCTCTTGCCTTTTGGTAGACGTTTTGGTTCAACGTGACCCTGCATCAACAGACCCTCGAGATCCCTGAAATGGTTATTGAAAATGCTATGGTATGATGTCATGATGTTATGTACATGTATGCAAAAGCAAGTAAGTGTATATACAGACAATCATATTCACACAAAGCAAACAAGTCCTTAGGTTTAGGATTGCATGGGGTTTGTAGGTAAGTACCCTCTTGAAGTTAGTTGGCTCATCCTGTCCTAAAATAGAAACCGGGTTCTAAGGAGCTCAATATCATTGGATTGTTTTCTATGTTCATTGTTTTGGTTTAGCCACTTAACTGGCGACCAAAATATTCCAAGAAAACAACCCTCAATGAGTGTAGTATCGAGTATCTACCAACTTCGGACTGCACCAAAGTCGGTCATCTCACTACCCCTAAAAAGGCTAAGATGGTCAATTAAGGTTCTAAGAGTTCGTTAGTGCTTCACGACATCACTCAGCGGCCCCGTAATCTCCTTGATTGAACTCAAGGTTTACCGGTACTCACAAATATGTCACACTAACATAGGTTACTGCTTCAACCATGTCGGTATACCCCGCACAGTTCCCTCACAGTTTTATTGCTATTTACCTAAGGAGGTGCCCCCAAATCCGGATGTAGGATTTACAACAAACCCAAACAAGGACCCAAAAGTAAAGCAATCAAAGCAATCAAAGCAAGTATGTAAAGGTGATCTAAACCCTAAGGTAACCCCACTTTTAAAATTGTCCCCAGCAGAGTCGCCAGTTCTGTGATACGGTGGGAGAACTGACTTGAGGTTTGCGTTTGTATTCGCACTTGTTCGGTTTAGCAAGAGTCGCCACCGACTTTTTATTTTATCCTAAAGGAAAGGTTAAAAATCACAGGAAAAACCTTTTGAGATGTTTCGTGGTTCGGGGGGTAGATTATGAAAAGGGAAGGTATTAGCACCCTTTTCATCCATGGTTATCCATGGGCTCTTAGTTACTTGTTTTAGATCACTTTGCCTTGATTTTCAATTGCTTGGAATGGTGGTGTGTGTGTTAAAATGTTTTGAAAAAGATGCCTTGTCTAGGCAACCCTTATAACAATTCTTTACTCGAATGTTTTACAAAAGGTGTTTGTCTTTTTGAAAAGATGTTTCAAGGTTTTGAAAGTTTATTTTGAAAGTTGTGCTTGTGAAGTGGGTTTTGAAAAGTAGGCAAGTGTGTTTTGCAAGGTTGATCAAGTAACTAAGAGTTGTCTACCCCTAAATTTACTCAAAGATTTTCCTCATGTTTTAACCCTTTTTAACAGTATTGTTCCACCATTGTATTTGGTGGACAATCTTGTGTTAGGATGTTAACGGGACGGGCGCGGGTCATCGTTTAGACCATGAATGCAATGGTGCCAAGTGTCTTTGGCAATTTTTCCTTTAAGGGACTTTGATCATTTTGTTTAGGCAACTTCGAAAGTGTCATCGGAGGACTATGATCATTTGATTCGTTTTTGTTTTGCCAAAGAAACTCAACATGCAAGCATGGCCCATTTTGGAAGGCAACAAGCGGGATTACCCTAAGGGTGCAAGTGTGAATTGTGTATTGATTGTTATGCATTTGTCTTGTATTTAGGTTATCTAGCGGTTGATTTCGAATCTTCGCGTACAAATCCTAATTACTATACAGTATATAGAAAGCGATAAATTGCGGGAATTTAAAGTCTAAGCTATTACAAATAAGTATCCGGGAATGGGGGTACAAATATTTACAAATGGGGATGAGACTCATTAGGAGAGTAGTGTCCAAATATATTTACAACCAAATCGAATCGCTTTCTCAAATGTAATATATATCAATGTACAAGAATAAAAGATAAGCAAATGTATTGGTGTAAGTGTATGTGATTTATTTACAAGTGATGCAAGATATTAACTTAATGCAAAATTAAGTATTTTATTAAGTATTGTTATTTATGTTTTTTTTTTGTTAATATGTATAAACAAAAGTTTTAATAAAAGAAAAGAAAATGCTTTAAGAAATTCTATTTTTTATGTATTAATGTTTTTATGTACAAAAAAGATTTATTAAAGAGAGTTTTTAAGATAAAAATCTATTAACCTAATTAAATCTAATATTTATGTATTTTTCAAATGTAATAAAATAAAAGACAATTTTTTGGTGTAAAAATAATGTATTGTTTTTATTTAATAAAAAAGGGTTAAGTTATAAAAAGAAAATAAGGGGATAAAATATAAAAAAAAAGATTGATTTTAAGAGTATAAAAAATAAAAAGGTTGAATGGGCCTTAGGGTTGGTTCTTGGCCCACAACAAAACTTGTAAGAGAAACAAAAAAAAGGGGGGGTGCGCCTGATTGCATATGGGCTTAGACGTTTTGGATGGGGCAAGGCCCAGACGATTTTGACAGCATTTTTCCAAGGGTTTCTTTGTTTTGTTTCATAACTGGATTAGGGTTACAGGCTTAGAGCGGCGCTCTCATCTTCTCCTTCTTCGCCCCTTCAAGCTTTCTGAACGAAGGCCACTGATACTCCTCTTCTTCTTAGGCTACCAGGCGCTCCCATCTTCTCCTTCTTCTTCCATGGTTGAACACAATAGCGATAAGGGGAGGTAACGATTGTTTTAGGGTTTTAAGTTTGTGCATGTTATTAGCTCTTTTGACAAATTCTGACTTTTTATGTTATCATTATTTGTGTGAGGTATGAAAGAAAAGGGCAGAAGAATTATACCTTCGTTGGCTTTTGGAAATGGAGGAGGAGAAATGGATAGGGGGGCGTCTCAGGCGGCCAAGGGCGGAGGAATACGTGATGCTATGCTTGCTCTGTGGAAAACTGGTACTCGTATTTGCTTTTTATGGTTTAATGATGATTGTATTGTAATCTGAAAACCTTAGGGCCCTTGCTTCTGAAGACTTCTTTTCCTCTTCTTTTGCTTGCTTCTGATTGCTGGCTTTGAGTATTGATGATGTTGTCTGAATCTGAGCTTTCCTGCTTTGTCCTTCTCTTTGTCTTTGAGTGAGCTTCTGATTGCTAATGATATTGATTCTGATATCTTTGATATGCTTGCTCAATGATGAACTTTCCAGTTCTGAGATCTTTGTTTGGATATGCTGGATACTTTGAAATGGTTTGGATATTGTAGGTAAGCTTATTGGTAAAGGCTTTTTCTGGTTTGATGTCCTAGTTTTGACAGGTTTTGAAAGGGCTATATTGTTTTTTGTGATATGTTGGCTTTTGAAACTGAGTTTTGACAGGCTTCAAGCTTGTGTTCTTTGTTGTTTGACAGGCTTGAACAGGTTAGAAGCTTTAGGCTTGTGTTTGAGATTTAGAAAGGCAGGAGGTTTATGCTTAGCAGGTAGTTTGAATGTTTTACAGGATGCAGGGCTTTGTTGTTTGAAGTCAGGTTACAGGCTTGGCTTTGATTTGTGAGTTTGCTTCAGTTTTGGTATGGCCTTGAGTTTTATAACTTACAGGTTTATGCAAGTGAAGGCTATTTCTGGCTTATGTTGTAGTGAGCTTGGTTTCTAAGCTTGAGGTAGGCCTGTATGTTTTTGCTTTTGATACAGGCTTGAGCTTGTGTTATTTCTTGGTGTTTTCTGCCTCTCTCCTCCTTTCTTATTCTGATATGCTTTGTTTTATATCCCTTCAGCCCAATCATGTAAGCCTCTCCACCTCTTTTTCTCTCTCTCTCTACAGATTAAAAAGCATTTTTATATTGCTTAAAACTGTCTTTTCTGAAAAAGTAACTGGCTGGAAAATGATGACTTTTTTGAATGTTGCTTGCATTATGGTCTTGCCCTGCATATCTCTTATCTTTTTTTCCAGATTTTCTGCCATTTTGTGTACTTCTTGATATCTTTTTGTACTTGTTGACAGCTTGATATCTTTTGATATCTTTGGACAGTTTGGTTGACATCTTTGGCTTAGTTTGGTTATGTGTTGTTCAGTTTGCCTTCGTGCATTAGTTTGGACTTTTGGAATTATGCAGCCTGTTTGATATTTTGAATTTGTGCAATATTCTAGCTTTGTGCATTTCATGTTTTTGCAAGCATATTTCTATCCCTCTTTGTGAACCAAGAGTTTTCTTGTGATTTGCAGAGAGTGTGAATAAACTGATTCCGGCCAGTTACTTTTAATGATGAATTTTAAATATCTGTCTGCCTTTTTATTTCATCTGCATTGACTTCTTTTCTTTTCTTTTTCTTTTTGCAGATAAAACTCAGTTGAGCAAAGGATGAGTAGCAGATGAAGACTTAGGAAATTTTAGGATGTAGTTTTATTTCATTTTAATTATTTGTAATAATATTAATGTAAATGACTGTAAATGAATTTACAGTATTCAAATAATATCTGTAACAAACAATTCAAAATGAAATAAATAAGTCTTTTTTTGGTCAGATTTCTCTTTTATTTCTCTTCAATTGTTTATTTATATTTCTTGAATTATAATAACTGAAATTTATCCAATAATTTTAACTTAGAAATGATAAATAATCAATAAACGTTCGCGTTCTGAATAATCCAAAACATTGCACAGTTAATCAAACAAACATCCACATGTTTTTCCTTTTACTGATTAGATCAAACACTGCAAATTCTCAATTCAAATACCTCAGCTTTTATCCCATCTCAAATCAAATGCCTTAGCCTTTATCCCAGATGTTTAGACAGAAATTTTGAACAAATGTCAAAACAGTGTAACAACCAATTTAAACACTGTGGATTCAAACTCTTTTGAAACTGCGCGCGCAAAACCCTAATTCTTTACTTAACACCAAAGAAACGCATGTCTGATCAAACCTGGAGCCTAACTCAACCAAACCCTAATAATTTGCTTGAACTGTTCCAGAGCCATGAAAACCCTAATTTGGATAGACTGATAAGAAAAAGTCCGTTTGACTGATTCTTGAGCCAATCTGAAAAGTCATGAAAAGCCCGAAGCTGTGATTTCTTGTGAAAAATAGGAGGGCAAATTTTGGGGTACAACACATGTCTTGTGATCTGTCTGACAAAGAGGAAAGTGTCGGTGTGAAGAAGTATCAGTATATTGATATTGTCAGGGTTAATAATCCAGCTTCTGATGATGAGCCTATAGGAAATATTTTGACTCCTGGTATTTCTAAAAGGTTAAAGATATGGAAAGGAAGGAAACCTAAAATTAAATACTTTCATATCTTTGGAAGTAAATGTCAGATCTTTACTGACAAAGATCAAGTGGACAAGAAGGATTCCATAAGGGATTAAGGAATATTTTTGGGATACTCTTCAAGTAGAAGAGCTTATAAAGTTTTTAACTCCATAACTGGAATGATAATGGAATCTATCAATGTGATAATTGATGATTCAATTGTTGAAGAGAAGGTGGATGTTAGAGACAATGTTGGAACATCCTGTGTGCAAACTGATGGAGCACTAAGGGAGAAATTTGTGAATTTACAAGCATTAAATCAGTGAATTCTGATTCTAGCAAAGGTCTGTCTACTGAAGGACAGATAGAGCAATCCAAAGAATTGACTACAATTCACTCTGATAAAGGAAACATCACTGAATTAAATATGAAGATATCAAATACTGATGAATGTTTTCCCTTGAGAAATAGTTTTTGTTTCTGGATTAGTAAAAAGCAGGAATATGCTTCTTGGTATACTTCTGGAGCTGAAGGAAGGGAAACAAGAGAAAGTTTCTATGAACTCGTGTTGAAGATACATGATGTCAAGAAGGATGTCATGACATTTCATAGTGAAGATCTAAACTCTTTTAGATATCTCATTCAACATGGTTGGAACAAGGACCTTAATGGTTTAAGTCAACTAATCAAGAATCTTGTTGAAGGGAAGGTTGTGACTCTTGAGCATATGGACAACAAGGAATAACTTGTTTTTATCAAAAACAATGGGATTGGAACTTATACTATTAATAACTTATATCAATTACAGATATGGAGGAATGTAATTGATACTACATCTTTCCTCTATACTCTGAGGCGTGACAGACCTAGACTAATTGCTACTGAGAAGGTATGGAAAGAAGGTGCTCTACAAGACAGAGGGGCTGGCTACAGTACCAAGGAATGCAGAAAGCTCTTTGATAGAAGCAAGATGTTGAAGACCACCTGAAGTTGGCCAAGAGGTTTTGTTTCCACCTGGTACTCATGATTGGTGATTCCATTTGTAGTTGTGTTGCACCCTTAAGTGTGAATGGTTCTTTTGTGTGTTTCTATATGTGGTATTGCTTTTATGCAATATGTTAGTCTCCAATGTCATTTGAGTTTCCAGTTGTGTTATTTTCTGTGATAAATATGTTCTCATGTGATCTGTGTTTCCATGGTGTATATTTACTCTATTTTCTTTTTGTCAGTATTTTGGATAAAAAGGGGGAGTAAAATTTTGTGTCCTGATGTTACATCACATGTCTTAATATATTGATTTAGAATATTGATAGGATTGTGTGCTACAGCTTATGGGAAAGTAGTTGTGGTGGCTCATGCAACCATTTAGGGGGAGCATGATTATTCATGCTTGTGTGTGTTGAATTTGTTGTTGCTGCTTCTATTATATGTTCCTGCTTCTGTTGTGTATTCCGTTGTATGATACGGTGTGAGAACTGACTTGGGATTTTGGGTTTGTGTTCACAAATGTTTCGGTTTAGCAAGATTCGCCACCGACTTTTTATTTTATCCTAAGGAAAGGTCAAAAAGCACAGGAAAGACCTTTGAGATGTTTTCATGGGTTCGGGGAGTAGATTATAGAAAGGGAAGGTATTAGCACCCTTTCTATCCATGGTTATCCATGGGCTCTTAGTTACTTGTTTAGATCACTTGCTTTGCCTTTCAATTGTTTGAAATGGTGCTCTTCAATTGTTTGAAATGGTGCTTTGTGTGTGGTTTTGAAAGATGTTTTGAAAAGAGGCCATCGTTGTGGCAACCTTTGTAATGATTCTTGTTCGAATGTATACAAAGGTGTTTTTGTCTTTTGAAAAGTTTCCAATGTTTGAAAGTAGGGTTTTGTTGTGTTGTGAAGTGTGTTTGAAGATAGCAAGGATGTTTTTGCAAGCTTTTGATCAAGTAATTAAGAGCTATCTACCCTATTTTACTCAAAGATCTTTCTCATGTTTTTAACCCTTTTAACAGTGTTGTTTCACCATTGTATTTGATGAACAACCTTGTGTTAGGATGTTAAACGGGAAAGGCGCGGGTCATCGTATAGACCATGATAGCAATGGTGTCAAGTATTTTTGGCAATTTTCTTAAGGAACTTGATCATTTTGCTTAGGCAACTCAGATAGCGTCATCGAGGGACTATGATCTTTTGTTTTGTTTTTGTTTTGCCAAAGTACTTAACATGCATACCATGGCCCATTTTTGAAGGCAACAAGTGGATTGTAACCCTAGGGGTGCAAGTGTGCATTGTGTTTGTTCTTTTCATACATTTTTGTCTTTGATTAGGTCAAACTAATTGTTGGTTTTGATTTTGCATACAAATCCTAATTCTCTAAGCATGGCATAATTGAAAGCATTTAAGTGCGTAAAAATAAATCTAAGCTATTACAACTTTGATATAGGGAGGGGGGTACAAATTTGAATAGGGGATTATTTTGCAAGAAATTAAAACCCTAAATTATTACAACCAAATTGAATTTACAATGCATAATATTTAAATGTACAATTATTTAAATAAACAAAATAAACAAATATTAAATAAAATGTATTATGCAAAAAAAAAAAGTTTTTATGTATGTAAAAATATTTTCATTGTAAAGAAATATAAAGAGATAAATAAATAAAAAAAGATTAATTTTATTTATAAAAGGGGTAAACCCTAATTCTTTAAAGAAAATAATGTTATATATTATTTATATACAAAAAATATATTAATATGTACAAAAATAAAAATATATTGAAAAAAAAGTGTTTTTTAGTATAACATAATAATAAAAATAAAAATGTAATATTTTTGTATTTTTATTCTATGTTTTTAATAAAATGAATATATATATATATATATATATATATATATATATATATATATATATATATATATATATATATATATATATATATATATATATATATATATATATATATATATATATATATATATATATATATATATATATATATATATATATATATATATATATATATATATATATATATATATATATATATATATATATATATATATTAAGGGTGTATAAAATAAAATATTTACAAAAAAATAAAATATATTCAAGAAAATATTTTTAATGTGAATAAAAAATAAGAAATGAAAATAAGAGTATTATTTACATTATTTTCAAGTTTTAATAAATAATATAAAGTATTTAAACATTTTAATGTTAGAAATAATTAAAATAAATACCAAATAAATGTAAAAAATTATGAAAATATTTTTTAGGCATTTTTTATGTTTGGAAATAAAATAATAAAGTCAGAAATAAAATAAAAATGCAAAAATAATAAAAATACAAAGAAATGGGCCAGGGGGTGTGAAACTGAAAATGGAGGGTGCTAAAAGTAGGAAGTAGCCAGGCCCAGCCCAGCTACTTCATCTTCAACCTTCGTCCAACAGAAACACGCGCGTGGTTAGTTCAAACTCGTATCTCCTATTTCAGTGCTTAAAAACAAAAACTTGTAACATGAAAATTGTAGAGCATAATCACACGATTCCAACCATATAAAAAACTTGATCTAACTCTCAAAGACCAGAGAGAATTTCTCTTGCCCTAATTTCTAACCTAGTTTTTTTAGAAAGTTCATGGATGAAATTCTCTTAGCACGTTTAATATAAATGAAAACTAAGCATATGTATGGTTTCAGGGCAATGAGTACTACATCTTTCATTCACAAACCTAAGGCTAAATGTTCCTAAATAGAGAGATAGAAGTTCATGAAATACCTGTTTCAGTTGAGTTCGAGTTGGACAATGCAGCAACTTTCAATGAGGCCTGAGGTTCTTTTGAGCTTGCTTGATGTTCCCTGGATCTTTCCCAATGCTTGGTTTGTTTTGAAATGGCCTAAATCAACCTCTAGAAGTCAACCTGCATAAGCTTGAAACAGAAATGGTGAATACTGTAAATGGAGTTACAGTTGGCAATGGAGGTTTGGGACAGCTTGAGTGAGTTGAATGGAAGGTGTTTGAAGTGGAAGGGAGCAAAACGCACGATCAAAATGAGCTATGGCACTCAAGTTGCAGCAACTGCCCTGTTTTATAAGAATATGTGGTTTTTGAGTACAATGGTGTTTTAGAGGTGAAAGGCTCGTGTTTCTGGCTTGAAAGGATGTGCAAAACTTGTTTGAAAACTTTGCTTGAGTTTAAAATATCAGATGTGTGTGTTCTTGACCTTTGGCACAATGACTTGTTTTGAAAGAAAAGTTTGAAGTGAAATGAGATAGGCTTGTACAGGCTATCTCCAAGCATGTACAAGTTCCTTGTACCTTTGCCTGAGTTTATGGAACTTGTTTTCTGCAAGGAAAGAAGTCCAAGGCTCAAGAAAATGCAATTTGACATAAAGTTGCCTTTATGGAAATGGAAGTTCCATCTTTATGCCCAAAATGGAATTATTCAATGTGCCAAGCTCTGTTGATTAGAATAACACCAATGTCCAATGTATTTGCATTCAATTTTTTAGTGTAAATTGGTTTAGAGGCCTGTAATTAAGTATAAAGCTATCTTGGTCAGATTTTGCAAGTTGTATGAACATGTATTGGCCATGGTTACAAAGTGAGTTTTTGCCAACTTCAAACATTTGATTCTCCCTAACCACAAATGTGTTTGAGGAGTTCTTGGACAATTTGGAAAGCTTGCAATATTTACTATAATCCATCTTTGAAATGCAACTTGAGACTCCAAGTGGAACTATGTGAAAAATGGCCAAGAAGATGGGTCAAAATCCTGCCTAAACTAGGGCAAAATTTCTCTGTTAAAAGTTTTAGGGACCCTTGTTCCAAAAATAATAACTTGAGATCCAAGATTCTTTTGAGAAAAATTTGTGAATAAAAGTTGTAGTATTTATGATGGACTACAACTTTCATGTTGTAATTTTTGTTTGAATCCATTTTCATCTTGGTGAAAATGTGGGGCAAAGTTAGGAAAAATTAAGAAAATTTCATAACTTAGAAAATTTCTAAGATATGAAATTTTTCAATTTCAAACCCTAATTTGCAATTTTGGGTTTCTTGATGAACAAGTTTCACAATTTTACATGTCTTGATGAAAAATGACCCTTGGCATTTGATTTTGACCAAAAAGTCAAAGTTTGACTTTTCAGTGTACAGTCAAATTTTGATCAGTTGATTGGAAAAATCATTTGTCAATCCTATGCATTTGAGATCTTTTGAACTTGTTGAGTAGGTCAAGATAATTTCATTGAGTCCTTGAGTCCATGATTGAACTTGATTTGCCATTGTCTAGGTCAAACAGTCAAAAATTACCTTTGTATAGTCAAAACCCTATAAATGACCATTTTGCCCTTTTGGTGATCTGATCAAATTTCTTGTGGAATTGTGATCCAAACTTGATCAAATGGTTCATATGAGTTCATAATGTTGATGTGGGTCAAAATTTATGAGGTTTGACTGTCAATTGGCCACAGTTGACTTTTTCCCCCAATACAGCTGATTTCTAGGTCAACTGTCCAATTGACTGGGCAAAAATTTGATTCAAGGCTTGAAACTTGGTATGGGCAAACTTGTGAGTCCAACATGAAGTATGAAAGTCAATTTGGGCATTTAAGGTCCAAAAATCCCTGTGCAAACTCAAACCCTAATCTCAGGTCAACAGTGCAAGGAGATGTCTTAAGCAGAGCAAACCCTAGCTTGGTATTGAGTTCCAAGAGTCTTGTGATGAAAAAATGTTGATAAAATGAGAGAGAACATTTTGGGGTACAACAGTTTCCCCGGTTCAATCTTCTTGAACCTGAAGAGTTAGATTGGCAAGTTTGTCTTTCGTGACTCGAAGGTAAAAGAGGATTGGACACTAGAGTGCCTGTAAATTTGCACTCGTCAAAATATTGTTGAGGGAATGGATTTAAAGATGCCATTTGGAGATGGTAGAATCTTGTTGTATATGGGCTTAAAGATGCCATCCAAGAATGTTTGTTGAACTGCAATGTTGTAGGTCAGAAGAATGATCATCAAAATGGTATACGTGTCTGGAGTGCATTTGAACTGTATCTGGAGGTTGAGTCTGTATGAGCAAAAGAATGGCGTCCGTGTCTGGAGCGTATCCGAGTTGTAACTGAAGTTGAGATCCGTATGAGTAACTGAATGACTTCCGTATCTGGAGTGTATCTGAGACTGTAACTGGGATCTGAATAAGTGACAGAATGACTTCCATGGCGACTGCACTGGGGAGAATCAAACTTCTGGTGTAAGGGCCAGAATGGCATCCGTGTTTGGAGCGTATATGAACTTGAAGTTGATAGTTGAATCTGAATGAGAGATAGAATGGCCGCCTTGTCTGGAGCGTATCTAGTCTATATCGGATTGTTGAAATCTGAATGAGTAGTAGAATGACCGCCGTGTCTGGGGTGTATCTGTACTGTATCTTGACTCGAGATTCTGAATGAGTAATAGAATGACCGCGGTGTCTGGGGTGTATCTGTATTGTATCTGAATAACTGTTAACGATAGCCCTTTTAATCTTATCCTGAAAAGGGTAAAATGTTAGCTAAAACACAAAGTCATGTTGCATGATATGTATGATGCAATGAACGGTGTTTCATCCATGTTTATGATACATGAATGTAATGGATGTGCATGTAAGCTGAGTAGCTGTCTTGCTGAGGAAAATAAATCCTTGGTAACTGGAGATAAAGAAATCTTTGACTGCTGCCGGGGAAAAATAAATTCTTGACCGATGTTGAGGATTCAAAAGTCTTTAATTGTTGAAGACAAGAAATCCTTGCTGACTGCTTGGGGCTTAGAGATCTTTGATTGTTGAGAATGAGAAATCCTGGGACCACTGCTGGAGATTGAAAATCCTTGGTGACTTGTGGGGATTAACAAGGGCTTTGACAACTTTTGCGGGGAATGAGAATCCTTCATGACTTTCCTGGAAAATAAGGAAAACTCTGACAATCTCTACTGGGGAGTTAAAACCTATGAGGCTTCTGCTGGAGAAATGAGACCAAGAATCTTCGATCTGCTGGGAAATAACTCTGTGGGGAGAATGTTTTACTCGGCCGGTGAAATCAGGAGCTTTGGGTTGTATGCCAAACTACTGGGGAATCATCCTAGTCGGGGATAAGACAAGAAGTTAACTGTTATCAGCTTGGTTCTCATAATTTTAAGATAACCTGCTGGGGAAATAGGTTTAGAATATTCTGGCTCTGCCAGGGATATGTATTTCAGGGTTTTCGGGCTCCACTGGGGATCGGGAGCTCGAACTCTGATGGGGACTCTGAAACTTAACTCAGCTGGGGGATAAAGTTTAGAACACGTTGGCTCAGTTGGGGATCCTGAAATTTAACTCCACTAGGGATGTATACTCCAAGGTTTTAGCTTTGTTGGGGATCTGAATGATGTACTGTAGGGGATTTCTTTTGGAATAGCACAAAGATATATTTCTACACCTTCAACCTACCAGTAATTATCCTTTCTCAATTTCGTTTTATTTGTAAGCAGTGATTATATTCAAATGCATATGCCTATTTAACAAAACTTTGGACGTTTTCAAATAAACATAAGTGTAAAAAGAAAGAAAGACAAGCAAATTTCTGCACTTTGAAGTATCTTTGTATTAACTTTTGTAAGTATCTTTGTACAAAGAAGACAGACATCCTAGTAAGAGAATGTTGTCATAAAAATTGAGAAAAAATTTATATAAAAGAAAGATGGCTATGTGTAATAATTCCATGGGGTTCCCATTCTGTTATAGCCTTCACAACTCTGAGTATCTTGTCCATTCGCTGCTTCGTCCGCCGATGATTGGATTGACCAAAAACTTGGAGTCTGTTGGTGAAGAGATTGTTCTTAAAGTGATCCGATGAGACATAGTCGTACGCTTTAATTCCCTAACTTTTGCCTGGACCGCCCTTTCGGGTTTTCGATCCACCGGGAAACCCTTTTTTGCCCAAGTTACCCTTTCGGGTTTTCAACTTGCCGGGTGTACAGATTTTTTTTATTTATCCCTAATTTTTTCCTGAACCGCCCTTTCGGGTTTTCGATTCACCGGGATGCCCATTTTTGCCCAAGTCGCCCTATCGGGTTTTCGACTTGTCGGGTCATTTTATGCGTAGTATCTTTTGACTATGTCTGCGTTCGCAGGGTGCGGCAATTCGTCACTGTCCATGGTGGTCAGAATCATTTCCCCCCAAAAAAGATGCTCTTGATCATAAATGGTCCTTCGTAAGTAGGAGTCCACTTGCCCCTGGGATCACTTTGCGGCAAGATGATCCGCTTGATTACAAGATCTCCGGCTTGATATACCTGACGCCTGACTTTCTTGTTGAAAGCCTTGATCGTCCGTTTTTGATACGTATGACCATGACAAACAGCAGTAAGTCGCTTCTCGTCGATCAAGTTAAGTTGATCAAGCCAGGTCTGAATCCAATCGTCTTCACTCAAACCAGTATCCTTCATAATCCTCAAGGAAGGAATCTGAACTTCCATAGGTAAAACAGCTTTCATGCCATATACCAAAGAAAAAGGGGTTGCCCCTGTTGAGGTGCGTGCCGTGGTACGATATCCATGTAGAGCAAGCGGTAACATCTCATGCCAATTCTTGTAGGTGACTATCATCTTTTGAATGATCTTCTTGATATTCTTGTTCGCGGCCTCAACAGCATTGTTCATCTTCGGCCGATAGGGAGATGAATTATGATGATAAATCTTGAACTGCTCGCACAGAGCGGTGATCATAGTGTTGTTCAAATTTGTACCGTTGTCTGTGATGATCCTATCGGGGATACCATACCGGCATATGAGGTTTTGCTTGATGAAGCGGGCAACCACATTCTTTGTAACAGAGGCGTAGGAAGCTGCTTCGACCCATTTGGTGAAGTAATCAATAGCCACCAGGATGAAGCGATGTCCATTGGATGTTGTAGGCTTGATCTCTCCAATCATGTCAATGCCCCACATTGCGAATGGCCAAGGAGCTATCAGGACGTTGAGGGGAACAAGGGGAATATGTACCTTGTCAGCATAGACTTGGCATTTGTGGAAAGTACGGGAATGTTGATGACAATCAGCTTCCATGGTAGACCAGTAATAGTCTGCCCTTAGAATCTTCTTAGCCATCGTATGTCCGCTTAAGTGGGTGCCAAATGTGCCACTATGTATTTCGGTCATGATCAACTCTGCTTCAACCTTTTCCACACAACGAAGTAGAACAAAATCATGGCTGCACTTATAAAGGATGCCATTGCTCAGGAAGAACTTGGCAGCAAATCTCCTTAAGAACTTTTTGTCATTGATGGAAGCTCCTTCAGGGTATTCTCAAGTCTGGAGATACCTTTTGATTTCATGAAACCAGGGTTGTTCCACTACTTCTTCGGTATTAATCTCATGACAGTGCGCAGGTTCGTCCATTCGCTCGATGGTGATTTGGGGAGCCTCATTATCCCAGTTGAGTTTAAACATGGAAGACATTGTAGCCAGAGCATCTGCTAGCTGATTTTCTTCTCGTGGGAAGTGCTCGAAAGTAATCTGCTCGAAATATGGTAGCAATGTCAGGACATGTTCTTTGTATGGGATAAGATTAGGATGTTTAGTGTCCCACTCTCCTTTGACATGACTGATAACCAAAGCTAAGTCCCCAAATACGACCAAAGATTTGATTCCCAAGTCTATTGCAGCCTTGAGACCAAAAATGCAAGCTTCATATTCAGCCATGTTGTTGGTACAGCTGAAGCAAACTCGGGCAGTGAAGGGTGTATGGCAACCTTCCGGAGAAATGAGTACCGCACCGATACTATTGCCAAGTGCATTTGAATCACCATCAAAGTACAGGGTCCATCAGGATCCATGTTCAGGTCTGCCATATGGTCCGTTATCTTCAATGTTGTCCAATGACATGATGTCCTCGTCAGGGAAGTCTAATCTCATAGATTGGTAATCTTCGACGGCTTGATGAGCTAGATGGTCAGCTAGTACACTCCCCTTTATAGCTATTTGGGTAGTATATTGGATATCATACTCAGTCAGGATCATTTGCCATCTAGCGATTCTTCCAGATAAAGCAGGCTTCTCGAAGATATACTTGATTGGATCCATTTTGTAAATCAGCAAAGTGGTATGAGTCAACATATACTGCCTTAGCCGGCGAGCAGCCCATACCAAAGCACAGCAAGTTTTCTCGAGCAGTGAGTCGCGAGTCTCACAGTCGGTAAACTTTTTGCTAAGGTAATAAATGGCATGCTCTTTTCGGCCAGACTCGTCATGTTGGCCCAGTACGCACCCCATTGAGTTATCCAAAACAGTCAGATACATAATTAACGGCCTTCCTTCGACGGGTGGCATCAAAATAGGAGGTTCCAGTAAATACTCCTTGATCTTATCAAAAGTAACTTGAAAATCATTGTTCCATTCAACTACCTGATCTTTCTTCAACAGCTTGAAGATTGGCTCACAGGTAGATGTCAGGTGAGATATGAACCTCGCAATATAGTTTAAGCGTCCCAAGAATCCTCTAACCTCCTTTTCAGTGCGGGGGGCAGGCATTTCTTGTATAGCCTTTACTTTAGCTAGATCAACCTCAATGCCTTTGTTGCTGACAATAAATCCCAAAAGTTTACCAGACCTAACTCCAAAAGTGCACTTGCTTGGATTCAGTCTGAGCTTATATTCCTTCAACCTGGAAAACAACTTTTGCAGATGATCAAGGTGTTTTTCTTCTGTCTGTGATCGGGCTATCATTCCGTCTACGTACACTTCGATCTCATGATGTATCATATCATGAAACAAAGCTACCATGGCGCGTTGATAGGTTTCCCCGGCATTCTTCAGTCCGAACGGCATCACTTTTTAGCAGAAGGTACCCCATTGCGTGACAAAAGTGGTTTTCTCCATGTCTTCGGGGGCCATTTTGATCTGGTTCTATCCCGAGAATCCATCCATGAAGGAAAATACCTTGTGTTGAGCTGTGTTGTCAACCAAGATGTCGATGTGTGGTAGTGGAAAATCATCTTTAGGGCTAGCCCTGTTTAAATCCCGATAGTCCACACACATTCTGACTTTGCCGTCCTTCTTAGGTACGAGCACAATATTAGCAACCCATTATGCATAGGAAGTAACAGCCAGAAAGCCAGCATTGAATTGCTTCATTTCCTCAGCCTTGATCTTCTCAGACATGTCGGGACTTATTCGGCGGACCTTTTGCTTGATCGGTGGACAGTCTTCTCTTGTAAGGAGACGGTGAACCACGATATCTGTGTCTAATCCCGTCATGTCTTCATAGGACCAGGCAAAGATCTCAACATATTCGTTCAACAACTGCACTAAGCGCTCTTTGACACTTGGTTCCAGGTTGGCACCCACCTTAACCTCTTTCTTGTCTTCCTCTGTTCCCAAGTTGATGGTTTCTAGCAACTCTTCATGAGGCAGAATAGCCCTCTCTTCTTGTTGCAAAATTCTGGCTAACTCTCCCAGCACTTCACAGTCTTCGTCAACTTCGTACTCAGCATGATTGACCAAATCTTCAGAGTTACCAAAGGCTAAAGCAGAATAGTCACCCATGGAATTCAGAGTGGATGGGTACCTGCGTTTGTGAGTGTGGATGTGTGTAAGGGATAGCCATCCTTAAACAAAACAAAATGCAAAAAGAAAGAAAATGAACACAACAATTTATAGATGAAAACGTCCAATGATTCATTAAAACATGGCGTATGATAATGAAGAAAATCAAGCCCTTACAAATGGACCTATATGCCCCGGGCAAGGCATAAGGTGAAAATAGTGTACGAATTGTTTAGTTATTACAGACCAAAATAAGAAATTGTTCAAAGATAAATTACTGGTTGATGAAGGTGTTGGGAATAAAGTCCTTTGCTTCCCAGTTGCTTAATCCCCCTTCGACGGTTGGAAAGATCCAATCTTCAAAGTTGTCCTCTTCATCATCATCTTCTACAGCATTAATTCCATGGTGAGTGATTTTGATGGGTGGTCCTCCAGCCTTGGAGCGACGCATAGCTTTCTGGCCAGCAACAGTAAAACCTAGTCTGAACTTGTCCATCTTATGGGGAAAACCAGGCATTTTCCACCACACTGTACTCCTTCCTTCTTTGATTACAGCCTCTGCGTCCTTGAGAGATGCCATCCTAGGCACATGTTTGGGAACGATAGGCACATCAACCATTGTCTTCGCAACTGCGACCTCAGGAGAAACTTCCTCAAAATGTTGGAAAGGCGTTTCTATGAACTCGCCATCCAACTCCACATAGCGGAAGGAATTGAGGTGACTTATCTTGTACTCTTCCTCACCGTGCACCGTTATAATCTTACCCTTAACAGGATACTTTAGCATTTGGTGTAAAGAGGAGGTAACTTCCCCAGCATAATGGATCCACGGCCTTCCTAATAAGCACGAATATGAGGGACGGATGTCCATCACATAAAAGGTAGAGTTGAAGGTCTCGGTGCCCACTTTGATGGGAATGTCCACCTCTCCATGGACCATCCTTTTAGAACCGTCGAAGGCTCTAACAACGATGTTACTGGGTTTGAGGGTCAATCCTTCGTAGTCCAATCGGTCTAACGCTTTCTTCGGCAGCATATTCAAGGATGAACCGGTATCAACTAAGACATAGGCGAGGGTGGTTCCCCTGCATTCAACTGAGACATGTAGCACGTCGTTGTGTTTCCTTCCCTTGGGAGTCAAATCAGCATCGGAAAAACCAAGACCATTATCAGCAGTAAGGCTGGCCACGCACTCTTGAAACTGGTCAGCCAAAGTTTCTTGAGGCACGTGTGTCGTCTTTAAAAATTTGATTAAGGCCTTAGCATGGGCCTCAGAGCAGAGTAGAAGAGCTAACATGGAGATTTTGGAAGGGGTCTGCCCTAGCTGTTCCACGACGTCGTAGTCGCTCTTTTTGATTATTTTTAAGATTTCTTCCATTTCTTTCTGGGTGGTCTCAGGGATTACCATGGTCTGAGCCTTCATCCTGACAGGTGCTTCTAGTATCCCCTTACCCTTATCAGTAGCAGCATCAGAGGGTCTAACTTCAGGTACATCAATTTCTTCAATTATCGGGCCTTGCACAGATGGCTTAACAGGCACAGAAGCTTTCGAGGGTCCGAAGACTGCTCGAGGGGGAGCAATCTCCGGAGAAAAAATCCGTCTGCTGCGAGTTATCTTGCTTGTTCCCGCAATGTTCCCTATATCGGGGGTTTCATCATCAGAGCTCTCTTGGACTGATTCAATCTGTTTGATACCATGATAGAAGATTTCTCCTCCGTAGTTCCATGGTATCGTCTTATCAGATTTATACGGGACTGGCCCCGGCATGGTGATTTTTAACGGTACAAACTTAGGATCAGGTGTAATCTTGACAGGCCTTTTGCAAGCCTTGGGAAGATTTTCGAAGATGGTTATTATTGCAATGTCATTGGTCGAAGTAACAAAGGTAGCAGGAATAACAGGAGTGAAGGTATCAACAGGAGTCTTTTGGAAGAATATCTCTTGTGTATCCATCATGTGTTGGATACCTGATTTCAACATTGGGCAGTCAGCTCGTATGTTTAAACAAAAGCAACAGTCTTTTTCACAGCCTGGGAATATCCGGCTCTCAACAAATTCACTTTAATCACTGGTAATGGAGTCAAAAGGTCAGCAACATTGGTAACATGAAGGTCTTCCATAACGGCATGAACATTATGATCGTGCTTGGGCATTGGGGCAGAAATCACATTCGGCTTTTCGGGCGCATCGAATTCTACCTCCTTGGCGTCAATCAGGTCTTGGATTTTGTTCTTAAGAGCCCAACAGTTGTTGGTATCATACCCTACACTGTCAGAGTGGTAAGCACACTTTGCATTGGAGTGGTAATATGGAGAAGATGTATTAGGGTTCTTTGGCGCTTCCTTCAAATTGGTAAGATTCAGCTTTAGCAAATGAGGGAGTACTTGAGCTGGCGTCATGTTGATTCGGGTGAACTGCCGTTGTGGCCTTTCTACCCGTTGTTGATTAGGTCTTGGCTGATTGCTGCGAGGTTGGTCATTTGAAGAGTTTTGAATCATCACAACCCCTACAGTTGGCCAGCGCTCGGTTCTTCCTTGACTTTTCTGAGAATAAACAGCAGAGGCTTCCTTCTTAGCTGGGAAGGTCTTCTTAATAGTCGTGGACGCGGAGGCATCTTTTTGAATCTTACCACTTTTAATGTCGGCCTCGACCCTTTCGCCGGTCAGAATTAATTCGGTAAATCCCGCGGAGGAACTCCCAATTAAATGATTGAAGAAAGGGCCAGACAGGGTCCCTAGAAACATGTCAACCAGCTCTCTATCTGACAATGGTGGTTGCACCCTTCCAGCCAGATCACGCCACTTCTGGGCATACTCTTTAAATCCTTCATTAGAAGCCATTCCCATACTTTGTAGCTGAGTACGAGTGGGCGCCAAATCAGCATTGTATTGGTATTGCCGGTAGAAAGCAGCAGCTAAGTCTTCCCAGTTATGAACCTCTGATCTCTCGAGCTGATAGAACCAGTCCAATTGTGTGCCTGACAAACTGTCTTGGAAAAAATGGAACCAAAGATCCTTATCAAATGAATGGGGTTGGATCTTTCGGACGTAGGATCTTAGATGCATCTTTGGACACGACAGACCGTCATACTTGGCAAATGTAGGAACTTTGAACTTGGGAGGAATAACGATCCCAGCGACTAACCCTATTTCTTCGAAATTTAAACCAGGTACCCTTTGCAACTCCATGGCTGCCAATCGATCCTCAAGATTTTTATATTTGTCATCCGCCGGGGGATATTGCTGTTCAGAGTAGTCTTCATCCTCTTCCTCTTCTTCCTCTTCAACTTCAGATTCAGAAGGTACCGCAGCTCCTTTTCCTTTACCATCCCCTTCATCAGACATTGAGGGGAACTCGAGAACTTTTCTAGCATTGCTTTCAAACCTTCTTCCAAAAGTGGTTACTCCGGGCCTTTTCTTCTTTTTCTCTTTATTTTTCTCCAACAGTGCTTTAAGGTCCTCTTGACCCTTTGCTAAGGTCATGAGGAGTTGCTGGAATTGAGAATTTTGTGCTTGCAGATCCTTAATCGTCTGCTCCAAATCCATCTTCCTGAAATAAATAGCAGAAAGATAAGGAAACCTGGTGTGAAGACTTGTTTATGCATATGATGAATGATGCGTTATTCATGTAATGTACTCAAGGATTCAGAAATTCAAATTTGTTGCAAACAAAAAGAACACACGTCATATTAAGAAGAAATTTGTTAGTACATAAGTTCCCCATGGGCAAAATATTACAAAATTCTTAATGTAAAAAGACATTGTGCATCCTCTTTGGTGTGATGTAAGTGTTGAGAGTTTCCTCCTCATGAAGTCGGCGGGTGAGCTCCAAAACCTTCTTCTCACTGGCATAGAAGCTGGCTTCAAAAGTATTCCGTTCTTCTTTGAGTTGGATCCAACTCTTTTGTAATTCTTCCCATGATGTTGGCATGTCAGGATGTAGGAGGGTGTATGGAACCTCACCTTCCATAACAGGCTCTTTGATCAAGGGGAGAATGTTAGGATATGGCATCATAAGATTCTGGGCGCGGGTTCGTACCCACTTGAGATAAGGCTCAAGGGGGATGGAGTTCTTGTGCCCCAGTGTCTTACTATCCACTTTGTTGGGCATCCTCTAAGCTCTAATGAACCTTTGTCGAAGTCCTTGCGCATCATTGTCGAAGTCAAAAACTAGGTCAGGAATCAGCATGTCATGAGGGCCATCCCTCCGAGCATATCCAACCTGTCTTAGAGCTAAACAGGGGTTATAGGTAATGCCTCCCCTAATGCCAAGTAGAGGGACATTAGGGAATTCCCCATAACGATCAATGATGATGACATTTTCTCTGGACCGAGAACACCAATGAACATCAGAATGTGTGAGGGTCATCAACCGTTGTGACCACCTTAAACCCTGCTCATTCTTCAAAACTGATTGTGGAAGGTGAGAAATAAACCACCTTGCTAGGAGAGGAGTACAGCATATGAGAACACCTCTTTTCCTCATTGTTCGTGTGTAAAATGAGTGTAGGATGTCCCCAAGCAATGTAGGCACGGGATTTCGAGACATGAAAATCTTGACAGCATTCACATCTATAAGTTGATCTGGGTTTGGGAACAAGACCAACCCATAGATGATAAGTGCTACAATCTCCTCAAAATCTTGTAGATCTAGAGAGTTCCAACAGTCTTGTGCCTTCTCGAACAGAAACTTTGCCAAGAAACCCTTGACACCACTTCTGGTTTCCCAATGACCTTTGATATCAGATGGTTGCAAGTGTAATGCTTGAGCAACATCTTCAGGCTTTGGTTCTTTTTCCGTACCGTTGTAGGGTAGTTGATGAAGAATAGGAATCCTCAGGAGTTGAGAAAATTCCTCCAAAGTAGGTACCAGTTGGTAATCAGGGAATGTGAAACAGTGGTGTAGGGGGTCAAAGAACTGGAAGAGAACTTTCACCATGTCTTCTTCAATGTTGGAGTTGACCAAGTTGAGAAGTCTACCATGTCTTTCACTGAAGAGAGAATTCTCTGGAATCCTGGAAGTAAGCTCCTTGAGTTGAGGAGGGATTCTCACAAGGTTGACTTGTATTGTTTTCCTGTGAAGATATTCCATGACCTACAAAACAAGAACAAAGATGAAGATCCAAACCGTTGAAATGGTTAATGAATGCATATGATGCTTTATGATGTTCATGATGTATGCACAGGCACATGTACAAACAAATCACACAAAACCCTAGTTTCAGGCTTGCATGAGGTTTCATAGGTAAATACCCTCTTGAGTTTTGTTGGCTTAAACCTGTCCTAGAAATAGTAATTGGGTTCTAAGGAGCTCAATATCACTGGATTATTTTCTATGTTCATTGTTTTGGTTTAGCCACTTAACTGGCGACCAAAATATTCCAAGAAAACAACCCTCAATGAGTGTAGTATCGAGTATCTACCAACTTCGGACTGCACCAAAGCCGATCATCTCACTACCCCTAATAAAAGGCCAAGATGGTCAATTAAGGTTCTAAGAGTTCATTAGTGCTTCATGACATCACTCAACGGCCCCATATTCTCTTTGATTAACTCAAAGGCTACGGGTACTCACAAATATGTCGCACTAATATAGCTATTGCTTCAACCATGTCGGTATACCCCGTACAGTTTCCACAACATATTACTATTTACCTATGAATGTTTCCCAAATCCGGGTAGAGGATTTCAAGCCCAAACAAGAGAACCAAATGTAAAGCAATCAAAGAAAACAAGATAAGCATGCAAAGGAGATCTAAACCCTAAGGTTACTCCACTTTTAGAAAATTCCCCAGCAGAGTCGCCAGTTCTGTGATACGGTGGGAGAACTGACTTGGGATTTTGCGTTTGTGTTCGCAAATGTTTCGGTTTAGCAAGAGTCGCCACCGACTTTTTATTTTATCCTAAGGAAAGGTCAAAAAGCACAGGAAAGACCTTTGAGATGTTTTCTTGGGTTCGGGGAGTAGATTATAGAAAGGGAAGGTATTAGCACCCTTTCTATCCATGGTTATCCATGGGCTCTTAGTTACTTGTTTAGATCACTTGCTTTGCCTTTCAATTGTTTGAAATGGTGCTCTTCAATTGTTTGAAATGGTGCTCTTCAATTGTTTGAAATGGTGCTTTGTGTGTGGTTTTGAAAGATGTTTTGAAAAGAGGCCATCGTTGTGGCAACCTTTGTAATGATTCTTGTTTGAATGTATACAAAGGTGTTTTTGTCTTTTGAAAATTTTCCAATGTTTGAAAGTGGGGTTTTGAAATTGTGTTGTGAAGTGTGTTTGAAGATAGCAAGGATGTTTTTGCAAGCTTTTGATCAAGTAACTAAGAGCTATCTACCCTATTTTACTCAAAGATCTTTCTCATGTTTTTAACCCTTTTAACAGTGTTGTTTCACCATTGTATTTGATGAACAACCTTGTGTTAGGATGTTAAACGGGACAGGCGCGGGTCATCGTATAGACCATGATAGCAATGGTGTCAAGTATATTTGGCAATTTTCTTAAGGGACTTGATCATTTTGCTTAGGCAACTCAGATAGCGTCATCGAGGGACTATGATCTTTTGTTTTGTTTTTGTTTTCCCAAAGTACTTAACATGCATACCATGGCCCATTTTTTAAGGCAACAAGTGAATTGTAACCCTAGGGGTGCAAGTGTGCATTGTGTTTGTTCTTTTCATGCATTTTTATCTTTGATTAGGTCAAACTAATTGTTGGTTTTGATTTGGCATGCAAACCCTAATTCTCTAAGCATGGAATAATTGAAAGCATTTAAGTGCGTAAAAATAAATCTAAGCTATTACAACTTTGATATAGGGAGGGGGTACAAATTTGAATAGGGGATTATTTTGCAAGAAATTAAAACCCTAAATTATTACAACCAAATTGAATTTACAATGCATAATATTTAAATGTACAATTATTTAAATAAACAAATATTAAATAAAATGTATTATGCAAAAAAAAGAAGTTTTTATGTATGTAAAAATATTTTCAATGTAAAGAAATATAAAGAGATAAATAAATAAATAAAGATTAATTTTATTTATAAAAGGGGTAAACCCTAATTCTTTTAAGAAAATAATGTTATATATTATTTATATACAAAAATACATTAATATGTACAAAAATAAAAATATATTGAAAAAAAAGTGTTTTTTAGTATAAAATAATAATAAAAATAAAATATATATATATATATATATATATATATATATATATATATATATATATATATATATATATATATATATATATATATATATATATATATATATATATATATATATATATATATATATATATATATATAGAATATATTAAGGGTGTATAAACAAAAAATATTTACAAAAAAATAAAATGTATTCAAGAAAATATTTTTAATGTGAATAAAAAATAAGAAATGAAAATAAGAGTATTATTTACATTATTTTCAAGTTTTAATAAATAATATAAAGTATTTAAACATTTTAATGTTAGAAATAATTAAAATAAATACCAAATAAATGTAAAAATTTATGAAAATATTTTTTAGGCATTTTTTATGTTTGGAAATAAAATAATAAAGTCAGAAATGAAATAAAAATGCAAAAATAATAAAAATACAAAGAAATGGGCCAGGGGGTGTGAAACTGAAAATGAGGGGTGCTAAAAGTAGGAAGTAGCCAGGCCCAGCCCAGCTACTTCATCTTCAACCTTCGTCCAACAGAAACACGCGCGTGGTTAGTTCAAACTCGTATCTCCTGTTTCAGTGCTTAAAAATAAAAACTTGTAACATGAAAATTGTAGAGCATAATCACAGGATTCCAACCATATAAAAAACTTAATCTAACTCTCAAAGACCAGAGATAATTTCTCTGGCCCTAATTTCTAACCTAGTTTTTTCAGAAAGTTCATGGATGAAATTCTCTTAGCACGTTTAATATAAATGAAAACTGAGCATATGTATTGTTTCAGGGCAATGAGTACTACATCTTTCATTCACAAACCTAAGGCTAAATGTTCCTAAATAGAGAGATAGAAGTTCATGAAATACCTGTTTCAGTTGAGTTTGAGTTGGACAATGTAGCAACTTTCAATGAGGCATGAGGTTCTTTTGAGCTTGCTTGATGTTCCTTGGATCTTTCCCAATGCTTAGTTTGTTTTGAAATGGCCTGAATCAACCTCTAGAAGTCAACCTGCATAAGCTTGAAACAGAAATGGTGAACACTATAAATGGAGTTACAGTTGGAAAGGGAGGTTTGGGACAGCTTGAGTGAGTTGAATGGAAGGTGTTTGAAGTGGAAGGGAGCAAAACGCACGAGCAAAATGAGCTATGGCACTCAAGTTGCAGCAACTGCCCTGTTTTATAAGAATATGTGGTTTTTGAGTACAATGGTGTTTTAGAGGTGAAAGGCTTGTGTTTCTGGCTTGAAAGGATGTGCAAAACTTGTTTGAAAACTTTGCTTGAGTTTAAAATATCAGATGTGTGTGTTCTTGACCTTTGGCACAATGACTTGTTTTGAAAGAAAAGTTTGAAGTGAAATGAGATAGGCTTGTACAGGCTATCTCCAAGCATGTACAAGTTCCTTGTACCTTTGCCTGAGTTTATGGAACTTGTTTTCTGCAAGGAAAGAAGTCCAAGGCTCAAGAAAATGCAATTTGACATAAAGTTGCCTTTATGGAAATGGAAGTGTCATCTTTATGCCCAAAATGGAATTATTCAATGTGCCAAGCACTATTGATCAGAATAACACCAATGTACAATGTATTTGCATTCAATTTTTGAGTGTAAATTGGTTTAGAGGCCTGTAATTAAGTACAAAGCTATCTTGGTCAGATTTTGCAAGTTGTATGAACATGTATTGGTCATGGTTACAAAGTGAGTTTTTGCCAACTTCAAGCATTTGATTCTCCCTAACCACAAATGTGTTTTAGGAGTTCTTGGACAATTTGGAAAGCTTGCAACATGTACTATAATCCATATTTGAAATGCAACTTGATAATCCAAGTGGAACTATGTGAAAAATGGCCAAGAAGATGGGTCAAAATCCTGCCTAAACTAGGGCAAAATTTCTCTAAGTTAAAAGTTTTAGGGACCCTTGTTCCAAAAATTATAACTTGAGATCCAAGCTTCTTTTGAGAAAACTTTGTGAATAAATGTTGTAGAGTTTGTGATGTACTACAACTTTCATGTTGTAAGTTTTGTTTGAATCCATTTGCATCTTGGTGAAAATGTGGGGCAAAGTTAGGAAAAATTAAGAAAATTTCATAACTTAGAAAATTTCTAAGTTATGAAAATTTTCAATTTCAAACCCTAATTTGCAATTTTTGGTTTCTTGATGAACAAGTTTCACAATTTGACATATCTTGATGAAAAATGACCCTTGGCATTTGATTTTGACCAAAAAGTCAAAGTTTGACTTTTCAGTGTATAGTCAAATTTTGATCAGTTGACTGGAAAAATCATTTGTCAATCCTATGCATTTGAGATCTTTTGAAGTTGTTGAGTAGGTCAAGGTAATTTCATTGAGTCCTTGAGTCCATGATTGAACTTGATTTGCCATTGGCTAGGTCAAACAGTCAAAAATTACCTTTGTACAGTCAAAACCCTAGAAATGACCATTTTGCCCTTTTGGTGATCCGATCAAATTTCTTGTGGAATTGTGATACAAACTTGATCAAATGGTTAATATGAGTTCATAATGTTGATGTGGGTCAAAATTCATGAGGTTTGACTGTCAATTGACCACAGTTGACTTTTTCCTCCAATACAGTTGATTTATAGGTCAACTGTCCAATTGACTGGGCAAAAATTTGATTCAAGGCTTGAAACTTGGTATGGGAAAACTTGTGAGTCCAACATGAAGTATGAAAGTCAATTTGGGCATTGAAGGTCCAAAAATACCTGTGCAAACTCAAACCCTAATCTCAGGTCAACAGTGCAAGGAGATGTCTTGAGCAGAGAAAACCCTAGCTTGGTCTTGAGTTCCAAGAGTCTTGTGATGAGAAAATGTTGATAAAATGAGAGAGCAAATTTTGGGGTACAACACGTTGCATTTGCTCTGTTGTGTGGGTTTTCCCTTGAGGGGAGAACTCATTGTGTATGACAGGGGGGTATTGGACCTGTCTGATTGCATAAGCTTTTAAGTTGTGTTATGTTTTCTTGTGGTGTTATTCCTATCTCCAGGATATTTGGTATTTGGTTGTTTTAGCCAAATTTTGCCAAAGGGGGATATTGTTAGTTTTATGATTGGCTAAATTTTGGTAAAACATGGTTATTAACTAATGTTGAGAAGGATATCACAATATCTTGATAATATGTCATGACAGTTTTGTCGTCATGAGTTTCAGACAGGTGTCATGACATCTTGGTTTGTGTACAGCAGGAACTGCTATTATGTATCTCTTGATTGATTTGATTTGATTTGATTTGACGAGATCTTTTTGGATATATCTCATCATTATGTGCAGATCAAGGAGGATTATTGGGAACAAAGTGCAGATTTAGTTGATTTCATAAAAAGGATCTTTGGAGATTTTTTAGGAAACTTTGTAGATTTGTTCTTACTTTTGCGCGGAAGATTTTGAAAAATATTTGCAGCTACTATTTTGGATATGATTTTTATTTAAATGTAGAGCCCAAGACCATGCATATCATAAAGTTATTTAAAGGACGTTTCTAAACCTAATTTGGTAGCTAAGTCATGTATTGAAAGAAGAATTTTAGGATTTAGTTTATTCTTTGTTATTTGTGATCCACTCTATAGTAGAATTCGACTGTGTTTATTGTGAATCATTCTATCATTACTTTGATATTATAATTGGACTTTTTTATTGTTACTTAACAGTTTGTTAAGTTATTGTTCTCACTCTAAAGCTTTTCAGCAAGAGTTTAAGTATTGTGATTAAAGTGTAAACTTCAGTTTTGTTTTAGTTTCGAGTAACTGTGATTGTGACTAGATTACAGACTATCACTGGGATTGGGGCAGGTCTATTATCAATGCGGTGATTGGAAGTGAGTGGGTTCTCATATCTAGGAGGTGCCTAGGTAGAAGTTACATTGGGTAGGGATTAAGTGAAAAGTTGTAAACGGGGGAATTTAGCTTAGAATTAATACTTCTGATAGTAGATTTCTTTCCTGACTTGGTAGCTCCCAGAGTAGGTGAGTTGCACCGAACTGGGTTAAAAATTTTGTGTATTCTTTACGTTTCTATATTTTATCTTCCTGTATCTTCTTTCTGTTTTTAGCAAGTCTGTTTGCTGTCAACAGATATTGTAACATTTGTTGTGACATTGTGTGTTGTTGAGACATCAATCTTGACTTCTGATATTGTGCGTGCCAGAATTTCACTATGGTCTGGACATGCTTAGGAAAGAAGTTGAGAAGTACAAAAGGTGTGCTGAAAGGTTGGAACCATATATTGTCAATATTGTGCATGCAATGAATTAAGCTATAACACACAAGAAGAAACATATGTCAAAGATCTATAAACATGATTGTTGTAAAATTGCACAAATTTCCAAGTCTTTTTGGTTCAAGAAGTGGGATCTAGGAAAGTTATTGTAGTAATAATGTTTTACAACCTTGAGGACAAGGTTGTTGTTGAAGGGGTAAGTAATGATAGAGCAAGAAATTATAATTAAATAAATTATTTAGTTATGGTTGAATTTATATTATTATTAGCTAGATCTTTATTTAGTTGGGGTTTTCATTTGGGCCTTCTATTTTATTATCCACTATGAGTACTATATATGTAGTTCTTTGAGACATTGAATAGAATCAATCAAAAAAAGAAATGAAGTTTATTTTTCAAAGTTATTTTTTATTGTCTTTTATTTCTTAGCTTCCTTTAGTTTGTTAGGGTTCTTGTTTAGCTTCCTATTAGATTTACTTCTTAACAGATTTTGATAAAGGAACAATAGTAGTTGTTGATGACGTGATGCATGCTAATGGCCCATTCATTGCACAGGGTGATTTGATATATGACAACAAAATAATATAGTTGTGGTAGTTGAGAGAGATGTTGTAGAGGAAGCATTTGATAAATATGCCAAAGAAAGGAGGATGAGAATATTTTAGCTCTCTTTGAATACTTTTCTTATTGGGAAAAGACTTGACACGAAATCAGGGATAGTGAGTGTTGTACCCCAAAATTTTCCCTCTCACTTATCAAGAATTTACTCACAAGATATCCTTGACTCAAGACTGCATTAGGGTTTGATCAGCTCAAGACACCTCCTTATGCACTGATGACCAAAATTAGGGTTTGAGTTTTCACAAGGATTTTTGAACTTCCAATGTCCCATGTGACTTTCATGGATCATTATGGACCCCCAAGATTACTCATGTCAAGTTTCAAGCCTTGGATCACACTTTTGCTCAGTCAATTGAGCAGTTGACCTATAATCAGTTGTATTGGGGAAAAAGTCAACCATGGCCAATTTACAGTCAAACTTATCAATTTTTAATCCACATCAACATTTTAAAATCATATGTATCATTTGATCAAGTTTGGATCATAATTCCTCAAGAAATTTGATCAAATCTCCAAAAGGGCAAAATGGTCAAAATTAGGGTTTTGACTAGGAAAGGGAAATTTCTGATTTTTGACCTAGAAAATAGTAAATTGGTTTAAGGCATGATCTCAAGAGTCCAATTGCATCATTTTTCTCTAATGACATGGTTCAAAACATTGCAAGACCATTGGATTGACAGATGAATTTTTCAGTCAACTGATCAAAAGTCAACTGTATACTGAAAAGTCAAACTTTGACTTTTTGGTCAAATTCAAGTGCCAAAGATCATAATTCATCAAAATATGTCAAAATATGAAACTTATTCATCAAGAAATCAAAAAGTCAAGATTTCATTTTGAAAAGTCAAAATTTCTAAACTTAGAAATTTTTCTAAGTGTTGGAAATTTCTTATTTTTTCATAACTTTGAGCAAAATCTTCACCATGATGCAAGATGATTCAAGAGAAACTTCCAACATGAAAGTTGTAGATCTCCCTGAAATCTACAACTTTTCTTCACACAACGTCTCCCAAAAATGCTTGGATCTCAAGTTATAATTTTAAGAACATGTGGTCATGAAACAAAACACTTAGTGAAATTTTGCCCTAATTTGGTCAGGATTTTGACCCAACTTCATGGCACTTTTTCATATAGTTCCAAGGGGAATCTTCAAAATAAATTCAAAGATGGATTGTATAGCACATTACAATCTTTCCAAAATGTCTAAGTACTCCTTGAGATCATTCTTGAGTAGGGAGAATCGAAGAGATGAAGTTAGGGTTTTATCACTTTAATTACAAGTCATTTTAGTGATGAACAAAATTCAAATTCAATCTATGTTGCATAAACACTACTTTGCAGGCCTCAAACTTGTTAGGAAATCCATAATTAATGGTTTTCACAACTTTTAGTGGCCTCGCATTAAGCATTCAATGCATGGACATGCTTTTTATCCATTTTTGGAAGAAAGGTTACATTGCCATTTTGATAAAGTGACTTTTTGTACAAAACTTATTCTTGAGCTTTGCACTTGTTCTATTCTAATCAAACAGGTCCTATAACTCATGAGAAATGTTTCAAACACTTACAATGACCCATCCCATGCTTGTACCTTTCCTTGAAACTTGTTTACCTCTTTTTTTCAAAATCAAGTAACCTAGCCAAAGGCTAGAAACTTGTACTTCTGATTGTCCAAAGCTCTCAAAGACTTTTGTTTATACATACATAAACCATTTGACACAAACACATGAATGCTCAAGCCTTGAAAGAACCTAGAACTCATAATCACACTTCATACATCCATTTTCACATAAACTGACCAAAAACTTGAAACTCATAATCTACTCGTGCGTTTCTTGGCCTTTTGGTTTCTAAAGTTTCTAAAAATCACATAGAATCAATCCCACACCCTGTTATAGAACCGTAACACCATTAACACCATCCTCATTTTCCAGGAGCTCTGTACATTGACTTCTCCAAACCATTTCAGCCATCCATTGCTCAAGCTAATCATTGCTTTAGCTTCCTAGGACCTCAAGGAAGCTAACCTAATCATCACCATCACTTGAAACAAGCTCAAACTCAAAACATGATTTCCAGTTTTGAGGTAAGTTTTATTAAGTTTGAACTCTTCATACAGGCATCATCAATAGTTTATTTGTGAACAAAACATGTAGATATCATTGCCTTAAAGCTAACCATGTCCATAGTTTCCATTAATTTTGCTTGAGCTTAGATAATTTTGAAACTGAAATTTCTGAGATTTTTAGGGTTCAGATTAGGGCCATTAAAATTCATGCTTATCTTTGATCTATAGTTGTAATGCTTTACATTTCTGAAACCGTGAGAAAATTTGCTATAAGTTTCATGTTTACAATTTTCATTTTTGAAGAGAAATGAGCAAGTTACAGTTGGTCTGGCTGGAGGTTGAAGATGAAGTCATCAGGGCGCGTTTTGCCTTGTATATTTATTGTTTTGCTTATGTTAACGGATGTATAGCCACCTCCAGTGGTAGAAGCGCGCGTCTGTAACCTATGGGACCTGGGTTCGAGCCCTAGTGGTATCCTTTTGTATTTTTTACATTTTTTTCTTCTTTTTTCTGACTTTTTTTGCAGGCGCTGGGCTCCAGCTTTGGGCCTATGTTTTTTTGCTATTCCTCACCCCCCTGCTGGCTATTTTCACCTTGGACCAATTTTATTTTATTTTTTTATTTTCATTTTATTTATTTTCTTAAAATATTTTCCTAGCACTAAAAAATACAAAAAATATTAGATTTTCATTTTAACTTAGTTTATTTATTTTTCTCACATAAAAATTATTTTATTAATCATACCTTATTTATTTTTACTTATTATCTTGTAAATTTAATTAAAACTAGGTTATTTACTTATTTTCTTTTACACCCATTAAATATATTATTTTAATATAAAAAGGCCAAAAATATTTTGATAATGTCATAAATAATTTCAAGATAAAAATACTAAAAAATATTTTACTTAAACTTATTTTCTTTTGATTAATCAATATGACTAGGGTTTTATTTAAAATATTTTCTTAAATAAAGTCAAGTTTAATTAATTATTTTCTTTAATTAATTAGGTTAAAACAATTTCCCTTTTTCTCATAAAAAATCCAAAAATACCCATTTTCTTAACAATTACATTTCTTGTATATTTATTTCATCTTGTACATTTAAATCTTTGCACATCAATACTTATTCAATATGGTTGTAATAGACTAACTAAGTTTATATTTTTGCAATCCCCATTCAATTTGTATATCCCCCTTCCCATAAATGTTGTAATAGCGTAGTAACTTTAAATTTTATAATTTATCGCTTTTATATATAACATGGTAGTAATTAGGGTTTGTATGGAAAGACTAAAACTAATACTTAGAAAACCCTAATTCAAGACAAAAACAAGCATGAAAACAATACATTTGCACACAAGCACCCCTAGGGTTATCCCACTTGGTTGCCTTATACAAATTGGTCATATTACGCATGTAAGGTATCTTAGCATAAACAAAGCAAATACAAGATCATAGTCCCTCGATGACGCTATCTAAGTTGCCTTACAAATTGTTGTACCCCAAAATATGCCCTCTCTTTTCTCAAAGGATCTTCCTGGAACCTCGGGTTTGCTTCCATCCAATTTCAAGCCTTGAATTACAAATTTTCCAAGAAAGTCATTCATAATGGCAAAATGGTCAAAAACACACTGAACAGTCAAACTTTGACTTTTTTGACCAAATTTGAGTCCCAAAAATCACATTGTGTCAAGACATCCAAAATGTGAAATTTGATCATCAAAAATCAAGAGAATCAAAAAATCCAACTTTTGCAAGACTTTGAAAATTTTCTAAGTATTTTCTATACTTGTTAATTTCATTTTCCTCATGACATTTTGCTACAATTCTAAATATTCTAAAATGAGGCAAATAATTCAAGTTGTTACCAAGTGACATTTTTGCAAATTTTACAAATTCTAAAACTATGTCTTGTTTGGATTTTTCTATTTAACTCACAAAAAAAAACTTTGCCACAATGTTTTGTCCTTGATACAATGTGCATAAAATACTCCATAAGACCAAATTTGTTTCATACTACAAATTTTGTTGACCAAGTTGAACAAAGCATGATATGTTACATTGTCCCAACACTCCAAAAGCCTGCTCCATTATTGTCCTGCAAAAAACCTTGTGCTATGTTGCACCACAAATCTGCATATGATGTCCTATACAGTCCAAAACTGCTTTATGCAGTCTGCACCAACATGCATCACAACAGCCCCAAAATTGCACCAAAATGGAAAAAGGAAATTGTGTGAATAAAGTATCAAAACAGTAGGCAAAAGAACAATTAAAAATGACTTATTTAATTTCCCCCCTAAACCTCAGTCAAGGGTCTACAAAAAGGAATTGTTTCATAAGACATAAGGGGTTGGAATTTCTGGAGAGAAGAGAGAGTTTTAAACAGAAAAATAGTGTTCTTTGTAAATTTGACTCATTCATAAAGAAACCATCTCTAATCTCATTCAAAACAGAACTTCAATCCATTTTACAAACTCTCCCATAAACCAAACACTTTAGCACATAGAGAGTGTAAAAACACTAAAACAGTTTCTGTTAGTGCCATTATCCTCACCATCCAAACATAAAAACAATATTGTACAACTTGGTTGGGTTTCAACAGTTTGGAACAAGCCTTGACTGGGTTTCAGTAGTTTGAAACAAGCTGCCTAGAGATTCATTGGAGCCCTCACAACATCTTGAAAAGTACTCAGATTTCAAACACCAAGTGTAGTTTCCAGGTAAGTCTTCTTGACTTGGTATTTTTTCTCATACATCATTAATGATTTATTCTTGAAGATAAGATGTAGTAATCGTTGCCTCATTTTAGCTAATTGTTTGCTTGTTGTTTATATTTATCAATCATATGTTGTAAACTACCATGTATGGACAATAAAACAATGTTTAAGGCAGAAAAATGCAGTATGTATCGACACATACACACATGTGTCGACTCATCCTAGTAAAAAATAGGGTATGAATCGACACATAAACCCCATGCATCGAGTCATATTGATCCCAGGTCCCAAAACAGAAGGTTGAAAAGTCCATGAATCGATACAAAATGTGTATGCGTCGACACAAAGAAGGTGTATGAGTCGACATATCCCATTATGTGTCGACTCATACTGAGCTGTGTTTTCTTTACAGGAGCAAGGAAAGGTTATGTGTCGATGCATAATAGCATGTGTCGACACATAATGGTTCAAAAAGCAGTTTCTCCCATTTTCTATACTGTTTATGCATATATTTTTCATTACTGCCCATTAGTTCGATGTGGTTGTAATAATTAGACATTTATTTCATCCCTATTTTCAAATTGAACCCCCATCCCCCTCAAGATGTAATAGCTTAGGATTTTATTTTACGCATTTTATTTTTGCTTTCATATATTGCTAGTAATTAGAATGTATGGCAAGATAAAATCAATAAATAGATAACTCTTTAATACAAGACAAAATGTATGCAATAAAACACACTTGTACACTAGCACCCTTAGGGTAATTCCACCTTGTTGCCTATCGAAAAATAGTCATGTCCCTCGAATATGGGCGTTTTAGCAAAGACCCTCGTTAAAGATCATAGTCCCTCGATGACCCTCGATGTTGCCTTCGGTAAATGATCTAGTCCCTAAAACGACATTGCTAAAACGTCCCATAAATTTCCTTCTATGACTATACAAAAACATCCTGTGCCCGTCCCTTCACATCAACGATGGGGCTTCTTACCAAAACAATGGTAAAGATAGCAACATCTAAAGGAGGAGGAAAAGAACACTAAAGACCTTTTGAGTAGGTAGATTTTCTCCTAGTTGCTCACTTGCTCACAACAAAAACATTTTATACACCAACAATCTCATTTTGAAACATTTTCAAAAGACAACACTTTGTACGCGTTCTTATAGAAACGAGAGCCATTACAAAGACACCCTTTTCAAAATCACTTTCAAAAAACACACTCCACAAACACCTCTTTGAACTACATTCGAAATAACACTTTGTACGCGTTCTTATAGAAACGAGAACCATTACAAAGTCACATTTTCAAAATACTTTCAAAACCCACATCACAAAGCATATTTTCAAACAAAGCAAGTGGTCTAGCAAGCAACTAAGAGCCCATGGAAAACCATGGATGAAAAGGGTGCTAATACCTTCCCTTTTCATAATCTACCCCCAGAACTCAAGAAAACATCTCTAAAGGTCTTTCCTGTGCTTTTTCACCTTTCCTTGTTGGATAAAAGAAAAGTCGGTGGCGACTCTTGCTATCCGCAACACTTGCGATCATACGCGAAACAAAAAGTCAGTTCTCCCACCATATCACAGAACTGGCGACTCTGCTGGGGAAATCTCTAAAAGTGGGGTTACCTTAGGGTTAGATCATATTTACTTGCCTTCATTTGTTCGAATTGCTTGCTTTACATTATTGGTTCCTTGTTTGGGTTTGTTTTGATCCTATACCCGGATCTGAGGCACCTTTTTAGGTAAGTAGCAATAGATTGTGGAAACTGTACGGGGTATACCGACATGGTCTAAGCAATAGCTATGTTAGTGTGACACATTTGTTGGTACTGGTATCCCTTGTGTTGAAATAAGGAGAATGTGGGGCCGCTGAGCAGCGTCATGAAGCACTAACTGACCTTAGAACCTTACTTGACCAACTTGGCCATTAGGAAGTAGTCAGATATCTGGCCTTGGTGTTGTCCGAAGTTGGTTGATACTCGATGCTACACTCATTGAGACCGGACTTTTGGGATATCTCGGCCGCAAGAAAAGATTGATTGAGCTGAGACAATGTCTAAAAGAAAGGTCAGTGATATTGAGATCCCTTAGAACTTGGTTACTATTAACTAGGACAGGTTGAGCCAACTAAACTTCAAGAGGGTACTTACCTACAAACTCCATGCAAGCCTAAACCTAAGGACTTGTCTACTTTGTATGAATATGATTATTTGTATATAAACTTGCTTACCTCGCATATTTGTACATAACATCATAACATCATACCATAGCATTTTCAATAGCAGTTTCAAGGATCTCGAGGGCCTATGATGCAGGGTCACGTTGAACCAGACGTCTACCAAGGGGAAAGAGGATTTATTTTCCTCTAACCAAACGCCGTCAAAAATCAAGTACAACAAACCAGAGTCAAAGGCTACAACCCACTTGACATGGTAAGCTTAATTCTCGTGTGTAGCGGTAGAAATGTTCAAGACTAAGCCATTGGATTGACTAGACTTTATACAAATCAAAATAAAAATCGCCACCGCGCTTTATTGTTTCTAAAGGAATGGGAAAAGAGCGAATAACCCAAAAAGAGGGGGAAAGATTCAAGGTAAGGGGGTTGGTTATGCAAAGGGAAGGTATTAGCACCCTAAACATCTACGATACTCCGTAGGAACCTCTTTGTAAAATCTGTATATATTTTGGCTATAAAAAATGTGTTGTATATAAAATGGATGGTGGAGGTGAGAAGAGAAATATATTTTTTTATGATTTTTGCACCCTCCGCGGTTGAGAACCTTTAGTGCCTACGTACCACCTTTTGTGCAATAGGGGATCAGGGTACACGTAGTTCCTCTTTTAAAAATTTGAAACACAATTGTGTTGGTTGATTTTATGTGATAAGACATCATCGTCATTATCCGTATGGAAAACATACTTACTACCCACAATCATGAGAAAGGAGAATTTGCATCATCTCAAAGTGGAGGATAATGGCTTGGATTTTAAAATCAACAATGCCTCACTCAACACCAAAGTGGAAAATATCTCACTTCACTACATATTGTAGAAGTATAGTTGTTTGCATCACTACAAGGATTGACAAGAGTCTAACCTTTTGAGAAAATTTTAAAGATAAAATCCAAAGTGGCAAAATGGTTTGAAATGAGATTTATTGACTTTTAGCCTTCTCACAAAAAGTGTCAAAGTATTATTAAATTGATTGAAGTTTATTGATGAAATTTTTTTGAAAATGCATGGACCTAAGTCCAAGTTTATTATGAAAGTGTTTCAAGTTTAGAAACAAGAAGAGCTTAAAAAGGAGGGAGAAGATTTTTGAAATTAAAGAAGATGGGAGGAGAAGAAGAGACTATCCTAAAGCATAAGGTAAAAGCTAAGGATAAGGATCATCTAACCAACAAGAAGCCAAAACTTGACATTATGAGCCAAGATTGAATTCCCATTCTTTGGATTGAAACCAAGCAAGCAAAGATACTAGACCTCTTCAAGTGTATTAAGTCTTCACAAAAATTGGGCAGAGTAACGGCTGTATACGGGTGAATTCCATATTACAAACAGAGAATGTAATCATAAAAACCTGCACACAAAAACAAACAAGCAACCCAATGTCTTGAGGTAAACCTCAAGAACTCCAGACAAAATAATCAGATAAGATCACAAGGTCTCCAAGATAGGCCAAGGTTTCTAATCCTAAGTCCAAGAAATAGTCACATGCTCCATAATGCCAAGGATAGTAACCAAATAGTCCAAGTACCATTAAGAGTTTTTTAGGGTTTATGTTGATTATTAAGTATCTTAAGAAAAGAAAATAAAATCTCAAGTGAGCAAAGTAAAAATGACAAGAAAATAAATGCTCAAATGAGCAGAGATGAAAATGGCATGAAATAAAAATGCTAAAAAAATAAATAGTACATAAAGTATAAAAGAACAAAAGCATAAAATAAATAAGTCAAAAATTAGTGGTTAGTTGGATGACCATCTTGAAACTTGCATTTGGAACTCATTAGAGGATTGGTAGAACCAAAGCCTCCACACAACAAGTTGCATTTGCTTTTTGTCAAGTATATCATCCATTTGGAATTCTCTTAAGTACCATTTAATGATCAACGATGTTTAAGTGATCCGCGTTGACCAAAGGTGTTGTAGATCCATTAGAGGATTGGTACAACCAAAGCCTCCACACAATGAATCTCAAGGTTATTGGATCAAAGAGATCAAATTAACATACTTGGGCTTGCAATCATAAGTTTGGGCCACGAATTGTCATTTATTCGAATTGGGACAAAATTTAGCGCTATGTTAAGCAATCGTAAATGGACTTATATAGAAGTCACACCTATTTTGAGGTCGGTCAATAGCAATTTATGCACCATTTGTTTAAAGATATGATATAGAGATCATGCTCCAACAACATTTAGTGCAATGGGAAGGGGATGAGATGAAGAGGATTAGGGCAAAAGATGAATAAACCACATTTGAATTAAAAATTTAATCAAACTATTATTAAAATCATTCATCCATTTTTGTGGAGTTAAACTCAACACCATGGATCCAATGATGTTAATAAAGTCATGATCAAAAAATCAACCCAAGACAGCAAGAAAATAATCACAAAATAATAATGTATTTAATATATACATTAAAAGATTTAAAAATGTTTTTAAAAAAGGAAAATAATGAGGAAAATATCAATTATATTCAAATTAATCAAAAAATGAAAAATAAGACCAGAGAAAAATCAGAAAAGAGGCCAAGTAATTTTACAAAAAAATTGGTAATTTTTAAAAGTCAGAAACTATTTTTAAAAATTAAAATAAATGGGTAAAATAAACAAAAATAGTAAACAATAGAAAAGTCAGAAACAAAAATGAAATAAGGTCACCAATATTTGTCACAATATCATTGGATCATTCCATAAATTTTTCAGAATTTAAATATGTATAAAAGTATTTTAAACATTTTAAACAAATCAAATAAGTGTAAAATTCATAAAAAATACCAAAATACAAAATTAAATTGTAAAAAAATGAAAATCAGAAAGAGAATAATCAAAAATATTTTTCATAATTGTTTTAGATTTTTTGAACTAAAAATGAATTTTCTATGATTTTTTGAAATTTAAAATAATTAAAATATAAAAATCAGAAAAAGAAAATAAAAGTAAAAGATGTGGACCATTGGGTGAGAGTCAAAACGCGTTAGTAATTAAATCCAAGGGATCTGGTGCGCTGTGCATATCATGGTCATTAATGAATAATGTACATAATCAATAATAAATCAGATTTTTGAAAAACACAAATGGGACGCCATCATTGGTTGGAAGATGACACGTAGGTCATCTTCAACCTCCAGCCAACGTGATTTGCAGGTCTCTCAAACTGTAAAATCAGAAGCTCGAACCTATGCCAAACGCTTCGTCTCTTCAAGACGAAAACAACCACACCCTCGCGCCATATTTATATAAACTGTAGCTCAAGAAATTTGGAAGGAAAGTTTGGAAAGGGATTTGAAAATTCATGGTCAAAACGTGCTCTCATTGAAATGTAAGTGTTGTGACTAGAACCAGGGCAATAAGAGCAACACAATGATATCTGAGTTTTGAAGAATTGATGAAGGAATCTACCTATTAAAGTTGAGTTGCAGAGCTCTGAAACTGGACTTCTATGCAGCACTATAGGGCACAATTCTTGAATGTAATTATATGGTTAGCTTCAGGGAAGATCAAGGAAGGTGAATTGAGGGGAAAATGGATTGAAAAAGGCTTGAGAATAGATTTCGAAGTTGTTGAATTCTGGATTGTGAAGCAAGTTTGGCAGGGTGATTCTGGCTATCTAAGCTTGGGAAATTGAATGGGGGATGACCATCTATTTATAGGGAAGAAAAATGGATCAAAAGGAATAGAAAATGATGCATTTTGGAGGGAATTCGTGTGGGTCTGCATCATGAAGAAAGTGTGACTCAAACTTGATCAAAACTCAGCCAAGTCATGTGTTTCATGATGCTAATCACTTCTGGCAAGTTTCTAAACATGATTATAAACAAAAACGCGTGAAAATCTTGTGATTAGAAGCCAAAACAAAGATTTCAAAATCCTGACTTTGTGCAAAATTCAGTTTCAAACTACCCAATTCAAATCCATGGCATTTCCACCTCAAGGGGTCTTTGGATATAATTCTTGATGGTTTGGAAAGATGAGGTTACAAGCTTTGCAATGGAAAAAGAATGGAATAAAATGGATGTTTGAGCTGAAAGCTACATGGAGTCAAAGTTGAAGAAAAAGAGTTGACTTTCCATACTTAGAAATATTTCAAATTCTTCTTTAGAAATGACCAATAATCTTTTGTATCTAAACATGGCCTTCCACTTAGAATTTTCTCTTGACCAAAAAATATGGAATGAAGTAGATCTCTTGAATGACATTTTTCAATTTGAACCACTCAAAATCTCCAAAAATTGAGCAAGTTATGACTTGTTGAAGTTGGCCAAAAATCATGAAATGACCTATAATCTTTTGCATTCTTAAGGAAACTTCCATCCATTTTCTCACTTTTCACATAAAAGAAGGAATGAAGAACACATATTTAAGATCATCATGAAAAAAGAATGGGCTCAAGGTGATAAAACTTGACCAAGTTATGACCATTTGAAGTCACATATGGAAAATTGGGGATTCATCTGGGTGACTTGTAATCTTTCTTCTTCACCAAGTTCCTTCCACATGAAAACTCCTTGGAACTTTTGAAGTGATTTGTTAATAACCCTTTGAAGAGAAGGATGTCTTTTGAATCACTCAAAAATACCAAAAGGTGAGCAAGATATGCTCCTTTGAAGTCCAAAACCCTAGCCTCTAGATCAAGAGAATGCTTTGAGGAAATTTGCCAAGTTTGAACAAGTTTTTTTGTGCCAATATTCTTCCTTTGTGAATAGAAGTTGTTGAAGATGATGATAAGGACTCATAGCCACCAAAACCACTTCCATGTCTTGAAATTAGAGAGAAATATGCTCTTGTGACCAATAGGAACAAGACCTTGTCCAATCATGACAACTTCTTCCCTTAACCCTTTGTACTTTTGAATCAATTTTGATAACTTTGAAATATGTTGAACCAAAATGAGCCTTGTCATGCCATTTCTTCCAAAATCACTCCAATAGTGAAGTTTGAAATTCTCAAGCTATTGATTGACTAGGGCATGGAAATAAACTCATGAACCCATGAAGCAACTTGCTAAACCTCATTGCTTTTACCTGCATTATTAACAAGTAAGACAAACCAATATTGTATTTCATTGATTAGAAAGAAAATCAAAGAAAAATATTCATGATCACAAAAGAAAACAAGTCAAGGTGCTTGGTAACTCCTCAAAAGAGCAAGGCTAAAGATAGGGAGAAGAACCAAAAACCCTAATGTGATCTTGTTGTGATTGAAATAACATGGTATGATGAAGGAATCTTAGGGGGGGAAATTGGGGTACAACAGCTGCTCTTATTTAAGTTTCTTCTATCCGGAGATACGAAGGTTAAAAATCTTCGTGTCGACGTGATCGAAGATACTTAAATATAAAACAAACCATATTTTTGGCCATAAGATGCCATGCAAATGCTTATGCATATGAATGCATATGAATAGAACCAAAGAGACGCAAAGTAACATTGGGGATGCAACAAAAATGAAGAAACAAAGAAGCAACCCCACCAGGAAAATAAATCACTGGTGAACCACAAGAACAAAATCAGAGAGGAAGATAACAAGCATCGACGTTCACTGCCGATGGCCTACCAAAGTTCACTGAAGGTAGAAAGAGAAAATATATCATATCACTACCGTTCACTGACGATGAACTATCAATGTTCACTGAAGATAGCAAAAAGATAATAAACACCTATATTCACTGCCGATGTCCTACAAATGTTCACTGAAGGTAGAAAGAGAAAATATATCATATCACAGTCGTTCATTGATGATGAACTATCAACATTCACTGAAGATAGCAAAAAGATAATAAACACCGACGTTCACTACCGATGTCCTACCAATGTTCACTGAAGGTAGAAAGAAAAAATATATCATATCACCGCCGTTCACTGACGATGAACTATCAACGTTCACTGAAGATAGCAAAAAGATAATAAACACTGATGTTCACTGTCGATGTCATACCAACATTCACTGAAGGTAGAAAGAGAAAATATATCATATCATCGCCGTTCCTTGACGTTGAACTATCAACGTTCACTAAAGATAGCGAAAAGATAATAAACACCGACGTTTACTGCCGATGTACTACCAACGTTCACTGAAGGTAGAAAGAGAATGCATATCATATCACCGCCATTTACTGACAATGAACTATCAACGTTCACTGAAGATAGAAAAAAGATGATAAACACCGACGTTCACTGCCGATGTCCTACCAACATTCACTGAAGGTAGAAAGAGAAAATATATCATCGAGTTATCCCAAAATTCTGGCGTTTTACATAGATCAGGTCTCAACTTCTTCTTTAACCAAGGAAATCTACCTGGAAAAGATCAAACATAAGTTGTCTCAAATAAAGAGACTTTTTACTCATTGTCATGGGGAATTGCAAAGAGAAATGACTTTCTGGGGATAGAAATATGACTTCCCGGGGAAATGCCACGATATTCCTGCTGAGGAGATAAAGTCTTCCCGTGCAAAATAAATGCACAAACCAAAACTCAAAGTTTTCAGAAATCCAAAGTAAATAATATTGTCATGCAACCACAGATCCAAATCAGAGATAAACTGGAGCAAAACAGCCAACGAAGATACATCCTTTGAGAAATAAACTCAAGAAGGAAAATTGAATCCATCTAAGCAAGGAGCGTTGAAGGAAGGCCAGATAAAAATGTCAATGAACAATGATTTGTCAATTTTAGTCATGCATGATGTATGTATGTATGTATGTATGTATGTATGTATGTATGTATGTATGTATGTATGTATGTATGTATGTATGTATGTATGTATGTATGTATGTATGAGTGTTATTGTGCATATGTTGGTAAAAGGATACATAATCAGTACAAACAAACAAAACCGCCTCAGGTACTAGCAACATTGGGCTAAACTTCAACCAGAAATATCATTCCAAGAAAGGTAAAACCAACTGCGGAAACCAAACCTAATGCATGCCTTAACTTCACTGAGGAGAAACATAATCCGGATGTAGCCGAATCAAACAGATACCGGGATAGAACATCCTTCTTCCGGTTTCATCGGAGAAATAGTTTTCCAAAAGCAACATGCCCACTGGAGATTGCAAGACCAGCCTCAAATAAAGCAGACTGACGCCGACACAATCAAACCTCACTGGGGATTCAAGCCTACCTCCCTGGAGAAAAACTGCAGATTGAAAATTTTCATCACGAACACTCATTCCAACAAGAGATGCCCTGGGATAACCTTCCCTGGAAATCAAGAAGTCAACACTAGTGCTAATACTAAAAAATAGTGACATCTCAGCACACCAATGGAATAAAACCTTTCATCATATGAGGGAAGACTTTGCTGTGGAATCTGGGACGGAGGTTTCTGACCATGCAAACCCAAAATCAAAAACGAAACAAGACTTGACTGGGGATAATGGGACCACAAACCCAATATTGTACCTTGCACCCACTAATATCGTCTTTAACTATCTGAGAAACACACAAAGATTGCCCTCATACCAGCAAAATGACCTGAGAAAACCTTCATGAAGGGAGTAAATCTTCTTAAAACAACCGGAGTTTGTTCATCCTTGGGATCACCATTCTTGTTGTCATTGTTTCATCATAAATCCCAAAGTAAATTGAATTGTAAAGATCACATTTTTTTAAAAGTCAATTTTGCTTTTTAATCTTTTTGCTTTAAAAGTTATTATCAGTAATAAATGGAGTCTTTGCAACCTAAATAAAAATAAGAACACAAAGAATTTGTTAAAAGCTCGAATTTCATTAATAGAATGGTAGTCTGCGAATGGCGAGACTCCATGGATGATTACAAAGTTTGGGAAATGGTAATACATAATGGAAAAGATACATTGTGATACAATGACCACTATTCCCCCTAACAACTTTTGAAATCCTGAGCAGCAACTTTTGTTGAAGTATGGTGATGATCCGAGAAGATTTTTGCTTCAACGATCAAGTCTTGTCTGACGTAGTTACTTGCCAAGAAAATCCCTAACTTTTTCCTAAGCTTCCCTTGCGGGTTTTCAACTTAGCGGGAAATTTATTCTATTTATGTCTCTAATTTTTGCCTAGACCTCCATTTCGAGTTTTCGGCCTACCGAGACGCTCTTTTTTGCCTAAGTCTCCCTTTCGGGTTTTCAACTTAGTGAGTTGTTCTTTTATTTCTTTAGGTGAAGTATTTCTTGACTGTGTCAGCATTCATGGGACGTGGGAACTCCTCGCCATCCATAGTTTCAAGAATTAATGCACCACCAGAGAAGGCTCTCTTGACAACATACGGGCCTTCAAAATTGGGAGTCCACTTGCCCCTAGAATCGGTGTTGAAAGACATGATCTTCCTGAGCACGAGGTCGCCTTCTATGAATTCACGAGGTTTGACCTTTTTATCAAATGCCTTCTTCATTCTTTTCTGATATAACTTCCCATGACATAAAGCTGTCATTCTCTTCTCTTCAATCAAATTCAATTGGTCAAACATGTTCTGGACCCATTCAGCCTCTGTCAATTTGGTTTCCATTATCACACGCAACGAGGGAATCTCTACCTCGACAGGGAGTACAGCTTCCATTCCATACACTAGGGAGAACGGGGTTGCTCTTGTTGAAGTGCGAACAGATGTTCGATATCCATGCAGAGCAAAAGGGAGAATTTCATGCCAATCCTTATAAGTGACAACCATTTTCTGGATAATTCTCTTGATATTCTTATTAGCAGCTTCAACAACCTCATTCATCTTTGGCCTGTATGGAGATGAATTATGATGGACAATCTTGAATTCTTTGCACAGTTATGTCATCATCTTGTTGTTCAAATTTGAGCCATTGTCAGTGATGATTCTGCTCGACACACCATACCAGCATATAAGATTGTTTTTAATGAAACGCACAACCACCTGTTTGGCAACATTGGCATATGAAGCAGCCTCTACCCATTTATTAAAGTAGTCAATTGCTACCAAGATAAAACGGTGTCCATTCGAAGCTTTGGGTTCTATCATCCCGATCATGTCAATACCCCACATAGAGAAAGGCCATGGGGAGGAAATCACATTGAGAAGTGTCGGAGGCACATGGACCTTATCTGCATAAATCTGGAATTTATGGCACTTCTTTGCAAATTTGTAACAGTCAGATTCCATTGTCAACCAATAATAACCTGCCCTTAGCATCTTTTTAGCCATCGAATGTCCATTAGCATGAGTGCCAAATGAACCTTCATGAATCTCATGCATCAACATGTCTGCTTCGTGTCTATCAACGCATCTGAGCAGGATCATGTCATAATTTCTCTTGTATAACACAATTTCGCTAAGGAAGAAATTTCCTGCCAATCTTCTCAGTGTCTTTTTATCTTTCCTCGACGCACCAATCGGGTATTCTTGAGTCTGAAGAAAATTCTTGATATCATAATACCAAGGCTTTTCATCTGCTACCTCCTCTGTTGCAAACACATGAGCGGGCCGATCTAGTCGTCGAATTGTAATTCGAGGTATATCATTCCAAGTATTCACTTTGTACATGGAAGCCAGAGTTGCCAGAGCATCCGCCATTTGATTTTCATCTCTAGGAATGTGATGGAATTCAACTTTATTGAAGAAGGGTAATAATCTTCTAGCATAATCTTTGTAAGGGATCAAGCCATGGTGACGAGTGTCCCATTCTCCTTTAATCTGATTTATCACCAAAGCAGAATCACCATACACATCTAGAATTTTGATTCTGAGATCAATAGATTCCTCAAGACCCATGATGCAAGCCTCATATTCCGCCATATTATTAATGAAATCAAATGTTAACCTTGCAGTAAAAGGAATATGCGATCCATGAGGAGTGACAATCACAGCACCAATTCCTTTACCATAAGCATTCACGGCTTCATCAAATACCATACTCCAACGAGATTCAGGGTCAGGGCCCTCCTCAGGAAATGGTTCATCATAATCTTTCACTTTCAGGAACATTACATCCTCATCGGGGAATTCATACTCTGTAGACTGATGTTCTTCCACCGGCTGGTGAGCAAGGTAATCTGCCAACACATTACTTTTAATAGCCTTTTGAGTGCGGTACTCGATATCATATTCAGATAACAACATCTGCCAGCGGGCAATTCTCCCAGTAAGAGAAGGCTTTTCTAAAATATACTTGATTGGATCCATTTTGGAGACCAACCAAGTGGTATGATTCAACATATATTGCGGAAAATGCTTTGTCGCCCAGACCAAAGCACAACATGTCTTTTCTAGCGTGGAATACCGCGACTCATAATTATTGAACTTTTTGCTGAGATAATAAATGGCGAACTCTTTCTTTCCTGATTCATCCTGTTATCCCATAATACAACCCATGGATTTATCTAATATTGTTAGATACATAATCAACGGTCTTCCTTCTACGGGAGGGAGAAAAATATGAGGTTCAAGTAGATATTCTTTAATACTCTCAAATGCCCTTTGGCAGTCATCTGTCCATACACAACCTTGATCTTTCTTTAACAACTTAAAGATCGGTTCACATGTTGCAGTCATGTGGGAAATAAATCTGGAAATATAATTCAAACGCCCGAGGAAACCCCCTGACTTGCTTTTCAGTTCTTGGTGCTGGCATTTCTTGAATTGCTTTGACTTTATCAGGGTCAACTTCAATTCCTTTCTGGCTAACAATAAAACCCAACAATTTCCCCGATCTAACTCTGAAGGTGCATTTATTTGGATTCAAGCGGAGACGATACTTCCTCAAATGCTGAAACAACTTCAATAAATCTTCTATATGCCCTTCTTCAGTTTGGGATTTGGCAATCATATCATCAAAATACACTTCGATTTCTTTGCGCATCATATCATGGAATAGGGTTGTCATAGCCCTCTGGTACGTTGCACCAGCGTTCTTCAACCCGAAGGGCATCACTCTGTAACAGAATGTTCCCCGGGGTGTGATAAACGTTGTTTTTTCCATGTCCTCTGGAGCCATTCTTATTTGATTATACCCAGAAAATCCGTCCATGAACGAAAATACTTTGAATTTTTTTGTGCTGTCCACTAACATGTCGATGTGAGGCAATGGAAAATTATCTTTTGGACTAGATTTATTTAGATCTTTGTAATCTACGCACATGCGTACTTTTCCGTATTTTTTCAATACTGGGACAATATTGACAATCCATTGAGGATACACTGACGTCACAAGAAAACCAGCATTAATCTGATTTAAGACCTCCTCTTTGATCTTTACTGCCATATCCGGGTGAGTTCTTCTCAAATTTTGTTTAACTGGCGGACACTCTGGCTTCAACGGTAAACGATGCTCGACAATGTCTGTATCTAGACCAGGCATATCTTGATAAGACCAAGTAAAATATCCACATACTCTTTCAACAGCTCAATCAACCCGCTATTTACATCAGGATGCAACGATGCTCCAATCTTTACTTCCTTCGGATCTTCTTCTGAACCCAAATTAATCACTTCCAAAGGCTCCTTATATGGCTGAATGGTATTTTCCTCATGCTCAAGCAACCGTGAGACCTCTTATGGAATCTCATCATAATCTTCTTCTTCATCCCCAAACACGGGATAATCAAAGTTGGGAGAGGGTGCAGGATCATTGTATTCAACGGGTTTTTTAATTAATCTGCACATATGATTTATGATTGCTTTTAGAAACTGACACATATAACAAGTGATCATGCAGATTAATTTTCAGTTATTATTTATTTTGAAAGGGTTTTTTTTTACCATTTCCCAAAAAAAGTAGAAAATAAAAGACATAATTTTGGAAGCAAAGACAACTTTTATTAATGATCTTAAAAGTTATAGCAAACAGATAAGCCATGCAACATTAATACTTCCACCTTGGGCAGAGTGAAAGCTTTTCAAAAGAAAGAAACAGATTAACAAAACAAATTACTTTGAAACATGTATGCAAGAAGGAACATCAATGGTGACCTAGTTCTGAACTCGGACTCCATGTGTCACATAGTTCGGTACTTCCTGCTCAGCTTCATCCTCTTCAACAGCATTAATTACAAAACCAATTGGATGGAGGTAGCCTCCGCTGCGGAAAACATCATGATAACTGTTCACAGAAGACTTTGACTTCAAATTTTCGCCTTTGACATTCCTCGAAGAGAAACCCAAACCAGCTCCATTTTTGTTCACGAGTGGATCCACAAATCGTCCCTAAACTGCATTATGACCATTGCGCACAACCTGTTGCACGTCCTTCAGGGAAACCACAGAATTCTCATTCCTCCTTATGTTGTCAATGGATAGGGCTTGGAACTGGGTTCCAACAGCAGCTTCATCCGCTTCTACAATACTGAAAGAGGATAGATGGGATATCAACAACGCCTGCTCCCCATTTATGATCACTACCTTCCCTTCACGCACAAATTCTAGCTTCTGATGCAGAGTTAAAGTGACAGCCCATGCTTCGTGTATCCATGGTCGTCCTAGCAAACAACTATATGCGGGAATAATGTCCATGACCTGGAAGGTTATTAAGAACAAATGTGGTCCTATATGGATGGGAAAGTCCACTTCACCAATGACAGATTTCCTCGACCCATCAAAAGCCTTCACAATGATGCCACTCGGGCGCATAGGTGTTCCCTAATATTTTAACTTCATGAGGGTACTCCTCGGTATAACATTCAACGCGGATCCATTATCAATTAGCACATTGGATAGCGAGTAATTCTTGTAGTTTATAGATATGTGGAGGGCCAGGTTGTGATTCCTCCCTTCATCTGGTAACTCATCATCGCAGAAACTCAAGTTATTACATGACGTAATGTTTCCAATTACACTGCTGAATTGATCTAATGGCATGTCACTCTCCATAAAATCTTGGTCTAGTACTCTCATCAGTGATTCTCTATGAGCAGAGGAATTCATCAATAAAGCTAGGATGGATATCTTTGAAGGAGTATGCAATAGCTGATATACAATTCTGTAATCGCTCATCTTAATTATCTTCAAAATATCATCCACTTCTTTCTCTAATGTGGCTCCGCTAGTCTCTCCTACATCCTTCTTAGGCTCATCGTCCTCATCAATTTTCTTTCCAGCAACAACATATTTTCGAACAACCAACGCAAACACACGACCACTACGGGTCACCCTACTGTTATCAGCTATATTTCCAACATCGGGCATTGGCTGGACGGGAACTTCCACCCCATCTTCTAAGATTGTAGCGTTGTATTTGTAAGGCACAGCCTTATCTGATTTATAGGGAATAGGACCTGGCAGACTAATTACCAATGGGGTAACAGCTGGTTTGCTATGGTACTCTACCTCAAGATGAGCGGGTGCACCAAAACAAGGTACAATGACGTTTACCCCTTCCTCAACACAATCAGCCATCAAAAGGTTATTTTCGGCAAACAAAACTTCGTCTGAAGAGAAATACTCATCCGCTGAGGCATACTCTTCCTCTGACTCTTCTTCCATCAAATAAACTTCAACCATATCAATCTCATGATAATCATCTCTATGACCTGTGGTCTTGATAGTTCCATTGTCCAACAGCAATTGAACACCCTCTCTCACAATAGAACATCCTCGGGGGTCTCGACAGCAAACTATGCAAGATCCATATTGGTGTTCCACCTGACCAGTAGTACGGCATAAAGTAGCATGCAACTGCACGAGATCCTCATTCAAATGCTCTACATCAAAAATTCGGAATTCACCCGGACATACAGAAACCATATTCACTTCCTCTTCATATTCTGCCTTAGGCCTGATTATATGGATTAAACTTTCATCCATCATCTCCTGTAAATCAGCCTTTATCTTCTCACAACCCTGCATGTCTATACTGCAAACAGCACAACTGGCATGGTCATGCGTATAATAACTGAATACACAAAGGTCTGCATGCATCTTCACTAAATCTCCTCTAACCAGATTAATGTCAAAAATCTGGAAGTCGCCTGGACAACCGGCCACCATATTTACAGCATTCACTCCCCCGTGCTTGGGTAGAGGATTGTCTTTCACATTAGGTCCCACGTCCTTGAAAGATAGAATTCCAGACTTCACCAACCTTTGCACTTCAGTCTTCAAAGGATAACAATTTTCAACACTATGCCCTGGTGCTCCCTGATGAAAGGCACATGTCTGGTCTGCTTTGTAATACCAAGGCAATAGTGATGGTACGGCGGGAGGTGGTCGTGTCTGGACCAACTTCTTCTGAATCAATGCTGGTAGTAGTTTTGCATAGCTCATGGGAATAGGGTCATAGTTCTCCCTTCTCTGATTATTCCCATGGTTCCCCTGCTGGGAATGTCTTTGATAAGCAACGGTAGTCGGAGTGGCATTCATAACAGGAGTAACTGAGGCAACTTGCTGGTGACGCTGATAATTCCATCTAGGAGCGTTCACTCTCCTCTCTTGTATGATAGCATTTTCATCTCCCTCTTTCTTCTTTGTAAACCAATAAGCTGGCTTTTTCACACCTCCGGATCCTTCACCCTTTGTCAAACGGCCTTCTCTTACTGCCTCTTCTAGGCGGACACCCATTCCTACCATCTCTGTAAAATCATTTAGGGAACTTTCTACCGTTCTTTCATAATAGAAAGCGCCCAGCATTCTCAAAAAAAATTTAGTCATTTCCTTCTCCTGCATGGGAGGAATCACTTGTGCAGCCACTTCGCGCCATCTCTTCGCATACTCTTTGAACGATTCTCTGTCTTTGAGCCATGGCCCTAAGCTGGTCACGGTCGGGCGCCATGTCCATATTGTACTTGTATTGTTTAATGAATGCTTATCCCAAATCATTAAAAGTATGGATGTTGGCGCTGTCTAAACTCATATACCATTTCAACACTGCGTCAGTCAGACTATCCTGAAAAAAGTGAATCAGTAGACGTTGATCATCGGTGTGGGTAGACATTCTCCTCATGTACATCAACAAGTGAGCATGAGGGTAAGTGTTGCCCTTGTACTTCTCAAACTCCAGAACCTTGAACTTAGCAGGCACTTTAACATTTGGGACCAAACACAGCTCATTCACATTCTGCCCAAATAGCTCTTTTCCCTAAAAGCCTTCATCTCTTTTTGCATTCTATCAAACTGCTCTTGAAAATCATCCATTTTGTCATAAAGACCTAAGTCTTTGCTCGGCGGAGGGAAAGGATGACACACATCTTCATTAACAAACGGAACCAAATTCACCGAAGAAGGTGCAGCAAGAACAGTATGCACCACATGAGGTGTTGGAGTAACAACAGATTGAACCATTGGAGCATCTTGGGGGCCCAAATTGAAACCTTCAGGTGCAAAATTCTCTGGAATTCCCCACGAATAACCCTGAGGCATACGGTTTTGAACAACAGCCGGAGTGGCGGATACAGGAACAGTTGAAACTTCAGTACTTGTCGTTGTTGGTTGAGGTTGAACACTCGGTGGCTGATTCTGTGCAGCCACCAGAGCTTCCATCATAGTAGTCAGATTGGCCATGCCGGCCTTCAAATAAGAAACTTCTTCGTGCAGCTCGTGATTCTCTTGTTCTAAGTTGTCCATCTTCTTTTTGAAGTTAGCCCGAGTGTTGTAATGATGAGTCAGCTTGCTGAACAAAGTAAAGAAGCTGGGTAAGGAACCTGGATATGCATAACAAATATAAGAAATATGTGCAATATGATGCATGATATGCAATACACATGATTATTTTTTCTCCATTATTTAATATTTCAAGGGATTTATGATTTATAGACATATCGCAAACATCAAAGTAATAACACATTTGAAATACTGAAGAATTTTTATTATAATAACTTCGAAATGGATTACAAGTTTCAATGATCCCAAGTACAAGATGAAAATACAATCTAAAAATCCTGAGAAAAAAGAACTGATAGAGATCAATCTGTACGTTGGCGCTTCCCTGTGAGCCTAGTAATCTGAGCCCTTAACCTCTGGTTTTCTTCCACATGTTTGATGGCAACCTCCTTCCAATCATATGGATCAGGAAATGAGTAATCAGCACCTGTTTGAGGCTTAGGAGAAAATACCCCTTGCCTCTCCATAGACTCCACTACTCGACTCTCGAGGATCTCGATCAAATCGTCTTTCTCCTGTAGGCCTGCTCTGTAGGAACTCTCTAAAGTCTAGAACTTGTTCTTCCAAGCATCCCTTTCCTGTTGCATCCTAACCAAAGCAAGTTGCAGCTCTTCTAGATCATCTAATAAGGGAGGAGTAGTCTTCACAAATAGATCAGGCATGGGTGTCTCCCGAGTATACGGCATCTTCAACTAAATGGCTCTCGATCAGACCCACTGAAGGTATGGCTCCAAAGAAACAGCACCCCTAGGTCCCAAATCCTTCCTACTCTTCTTATGAATGTGACGCTAGGCCTTCTCAATTTGTTCCCTAGCTTCCATGTGGTCTTCTCCTTCCTTCAAAAAGAAACTACTCAAATGAATATTATTCAGTTTATCCCTCATCGGATAACGAAGTTTCCGCCGTGCAAGAACAGGGTTATAGTTAATTCCTCCCTTTGTACCAAGAAGAGGCACATTGGGGAAACTACCACAACTGTCAAAAATCTCCACATCTTGATAAGCTCGATGATACCAATAAATATCCGAGTGAGTAAGTGCCATGATATTAGGAGCCCAACAGGGTTCCTTCTTGACATCCCAAAAAGCATCAGACTGAGGCATATGAGAGATGAACCACCGGTACAACAAGGGCGTGCAATAGATAATTATTCCCCCATGATAAGAACTCCGAAGATGAATAGAGTAATAAGCATCACCCAACAGTGTAGGAACTAGGTTTCCAATCATGAAAATCCTGATAGCGTTAATATTGACAAGCTTTTCCATATTAGGAAATAAGAATAATCCATAAGCAAGTAAAGCAAAGATGGCCTCGAAAGCAACCGTACTCTTCATCCTGGCAAAGTAACGAGCTTTCTCCAATAAGAACTGAGTTGGTAATCCTCTAATCCCTCCTTTGGTAGTCATATGGGTTTCCACCTCATACTTCCCCAGATGAATCAAAGCAGCTATCTCATGTGGTTTAGGCTCACCCTCCAAACCAGTAAAAGGAACACGATCGATAACAGGTAAATCCAATAGATAGGAATACTCCTCCAGTGTAGGCATCAACTGATAATCGGGAAAAGTAAAGCAGTGATACATCGGATCATAGAACTGGACCAAGGTCGAGAGAATACCCTCCTTTATCTTCAGCTTCATGAGAGGAATAATGGATCCATACTTCTTCTGAAAGTCTGCAAAACACTCAGTCTCTGGAATTAAACTGATCAGCTCATCTATCTTAGGATCCTTGAAACTGTATTTCCCGGTCTTTCTCTTTCCAGAATCCATGTTTAAAAGCACATGAGATATTCACAAATAGTCAACCTTTAAATCCCTTGAAATATTGTTTTCTTCAAAAGATGCTTATGAGTGCATGGATGCATGATGCAACAATCACACACAAGACCACACATATAGGGTTCATAGGTTAAACGTCACGAGCATGAGGTCGAAGGTACTACCCATAAGGTTTTGGTCTAAGAGTTATCACCTGCCGAACAAGGTTCTAGAGGTTCCCATAGTCTACATACTTCCTTTGGATATTACCAACTTCTCGATTAACTCAGTAATTAGTAATATTCTCAAGAAAGACTCATCCGAGTGTAGTATCGCGTGACAACTATTTCCGGATTACTCCGTCATAGCTTCCGCACTACACCGAAAAGGCCAAGATGGGTTTGGTATTCTACGGTCCTCAGTTTCAGCAGGCTCCCAGGTCGAAATCAGTATGTCTTCTCGATTACTCGGTAAACGACACTACAGTCAAAGGGGCCTCCACTGAGTGGGGGATCTCATGCCTCCTTTTTTTGGATTACTCCCTCAAAGTTAACATGACTATACCGCCCGTCCTATCTTAAAGTTTGCCCAGGTCCGGGTATAGGACTTATGAGTAATCACCAAGCACCCTGAAAACCAGGAAAATCCAGACAAACATATATACAAATTATAACACATAAACAACAATAGCACATATACAGATATAAACAAAGATAGGCTCAACCCACTTAGGGATGGACCAACAAGAGGTTAATTTTTCCCCAGCAGAGTCACCATTTTTTCTGTAGCGGTAGAAATGTTCAAGACTAAGCCATTGGATTAACTAGGCTTTATAAAAATCAAAATAAAAATCGCCACCGCGCTTTATTGTTTCCAAAGGAATGGGAAAAGAGCGAATATACAAAAAGGAGGGGGAAAGATCCAAGGTAAGGGGGTTGGTTATGCAAAGGGAAGGTATTAACACCCTAAACATCTACGGTACTCCGTAGTAACCTCTTTGTAAAATCTATATATTTTGGCTATAAAAAATGTGTTGTATATAAAATGGATGGTGGAGGTGAGAAGAGAAATATATTTTTTTATGATTTTTGCACCCGCCGCGGTTGCGAACCTTTAGTGCCTACGTACCACCTTTTGTGCAATAGGGAATCAGGGTACACGTAGTTCCTCTTTTAAAAATTTGAAACACAAGTGTGTTGGTTGATTTTATCTGATAAGACATCATCGTTATTGTCCGTGTGGAAAACATACTTACTACCCACAATCATGAGAAAGGAGAATTTACATCATCTCAAAGTGGAGGATAATGGCTTGGATTTTAAAATCAGCAATGCCTCACTCAACACCCAAGTGGAAAATATCTCACTTCACTATTTATTGTAGAAGTATAGTTGTTTGCATCACTACAAGGATTGACAAGAGTCTAACCTTTTAAGAAAAGTTTAAAGATAAAAGCCAAAGTGGCAAAATGGTTTGAAATGAGATGGATTGACTTTTAGTCTTCTCACAAAAAGTGTCAAAGTATTATTAAATTGATTGAATTTTATTGATGAAAATGTTTTGAAAATGCATGGACCTAAGTCCAAGTTTATTATGAAAGTGTTTCAAGTTTAGAAACAAGAAGAGTTTAAAAAGGAGGGAGAAGATTTTTGAAATTAAAGAAGATGGGAGGAGAAGAAGAGACTATCCTAAAGCATAAGGTAAAAGTTAAGGATAAGGATCATCTAACCAACAAGAAGCCAAAACTTGACATTATGAGCCAAGATAGAATTCCCATTATTTATATTGAAACCAAGCAAGCAAAGATACTACACCTCTTCAAGTGTATTAAGTCTTCACAAAAATTGGGCAGAGTAACGGCTGTATACGGGTGAATTCCAGATTACAAACAGAGAATGTAATCACAAAAACCTGCACACAAAAACAAACAAGCAACCCAATGTCTTAAGGTAAACCTCAAGAACTCCAGACAAAATAATCAGATAAGATCACAAGGTCTCCAAGATAGGCCAAGGTTTCTAATCCTAATTCCAAGAAATAGTCCCATTCTCCATAATACCAAGGATAGTAACCAAATAGTCCATGTACCATTAAGAGTTTTTTAGGGTTTATGTTGATTATTAAGTATCTTAAGAAAAGAAAAGAAAAGAAAAGCTTAAGTGAGCAAAGTAAAAATGACAAGAAAGTAAATTCTCAAATGAGCAAAGATGAAAATGGCATGAAATAAAAATGCTAAAAAAATAAATAGTACATAAAGCATAAAAGAATAAAAGCATAAAATAAACAATTCAATAATTAGTGGATAGTTGGATGACCATCTTGAAACTTACATTTGGAACTCATTAGAGGATTGGTAGAACCAAAGCCTCCAGACAACAAGTTGCATTAGCTTTTTGTCAAGTATATCATCCATTTGGAATTCTCATAAGTACCATTTAATGATCAACGATGTTTAAGTGATCCGCGTTGACCAAAGGTGTTGTAGATCCATTAGAGAATTGGTAGAACCAAAGCCTCCACACAATGAATCTCAAGGTTATTGGATCAAAGAGATCAAATTAACATACTTGGGCTTGCAATCATAAGTTTGGGCCACGTATGATCATTTATTCGAATTGGGACAAATTTAGCGCTATGTTAAGCAATCGTAAGTGGACTTATATAGAAGTCGCACCTATTTTTAGGCCGGTCAATAGCAATCTATGCACCATTTATTTTGAGACATGACATAGAGATCATGTTGCAACAACATTTAGTGCAATGGAAAGGGGATGAAATAAAGAGGATTAGGGCAAAAGATGAATAAACCACTTTTGAATTAAAAATTTAATCAAACTATTATTAAAATCATTCATCCATTTTTGTGGAGTTAAACTCAACACCATGGATCCAATGATGTTAATAAAGTCATGATCAAAAAATCAACCCAAGACAGCCAGAAAATAATAACAAAATAATAATGTATTTAATATATATATTAAAAGATTTAAAAATGTTTTTAAAAAAAGGAAAATAATGAGGAAAATATGAATTATATTCAAATTAATCAAGAAATGAAAAATAAGATCATAGAAAAATCAGAAAAGAGGCCAAGTAATTTTACAAAATTTTTGGTAATTTTTAAAAGTCATAAACTATTTTTAAAAATTAAAATAAATGGGTAAAATAAACAAAAATAGTAAAAATTAGAAAAGTCAAACAAAAATGAAATAAGTTCACCAATATTTGTCACAATATCATTGGATCATTCCATAAATTTTTCAGAATCTAAAAATGTATAAAAGTATTTTTAAACATTTTAAACAAATCAAATAAGTGTAAAATTCATAAAAAAATACCAAAAAACAAAATTAAATTGTAAAAAAATAAAAATCAGAAAGAGAATAATCAAAAATATTTTTCATAATTTTTTCAGATTTTTTGGACTAAAAATGAGTTTTCTATGATTTTTTGAAATTTAAAACAATTAAAATATAAAAATCAGAAAAAGAAAATAAAAGTAAAAGATGTGGACCATTAGATGAGAGTCAAAACGCGTTAGTAATCAAATCCAAGGGATCTGGCGCGTTGTGCATATCATGGTCATTAATGAATAATGTACAGAATCAATAATAAATCAGATTTTTGAAAAACACAAATAGCACGCCATCATTGATTGGCAGATGACATGTAGGTCATCTTCAACCTCCAGCCAACGAGATTTGCAGGTCTCTCAAACTGAAAAATCAGAAGCTCGGACCTATGCCAATCGCTTCATCTCTTCAAGACAAAAACAACCACACCCTCACGTCATATTTATATAAACTGTAGCTCAAGCAATTTGGAAGGAAAGTTTTGAAAAGGGATTTGAAAATTCTTGGTCAAAACGTGCTCCCAGTGAAATGTAAGTGTTGCGACTAGAACCAGGGCAATGAGAGCAACACAATGATATCAGAGTTTTGAAGAATTGGTGAAGGAATCTACCTATTGAAGTTGAGTTGCAGAGCTCTGAAATTGGACTTTTATGGAGCAGTATAGGGCACGATTCTTGAATGTAATTATATGTTTAGCTTCAGGTAAGATCAAGGAAGGTGAACTGAGGGGGAAAATGGATTGAAAAAGGCTTGAGAATAGATTTCAAAGTTGCTGAATTCTGGGTTGTGAAGCAAGTTTGGCAGGGTGATTCTAGCTATCTAAGCTTGGGAAATTGAATAAGAGATGACCCTCTATTTATAGGGAAGCAAAAGGGATCAAAAGGAATAGCAAATGATATGTTTTGGAGGGAATTCGTGTGGGTATGCATCATGAAGAAAGTGTGACTCAAACTTGATCAAAACTCAGCCAAATCGTGCATTTCATGATGCTAATCACTTCTGGCAAGTTTCTAAACATGATTAGAAACAAAAACGCATGGAAATCTTGTGATTAGAAGCCAAAACAATGATTTTAAAATCGTGACTTTGTGCAAAATTCAGTTTCAAACTACCCAATTCAAATCCATGGCATTTCCACCTCAAGAGGTCTTAGGGCATAATTCTTAATGCTTTGGAAAGATGAGGTTACAAGATTTGCAATGGAAAAAGAATGGAATCAAACGGATGCTTGAGCTGAAAGCTACATGGAGTCAAAGTTGAAGAAAAAGAGTTGACTTTCCATACTTTGAAATATTTCAAATTCTTCTTCAAAAATGACTTATAATCTTTTGTATCCAAACATGGCCTTCCACTTAGAATTTGATCTTGACCAAAAATGATGGAATGAAGTAGATATCTTGAATGACATTTTTCAATTTGAACCACTCAAAATCTCCAAAAATTGAGCAAGTTATGACTTGTTGAAGTTGGCCAAAAATCATAAAATGACCTATAATCTTTCGCATTCTTAAGGCAACTTCCATCCATTTTATCACTTTTCACATAACAGAAGTCATGAAGTACACATCTTTAAGATCATTATGAAAAAATAATGGGCTCGAGGTGATAAAAATTGACCAAGTTATGACCATTTGAAGTCACATATGGAAAATTGGGGATTCATCTGGGTGACTTGTAATGTTTCTTCTTCACCAAGTTTCTTCCACATGAAAACTCCTTGGAACTTTTGAAGAGATTTATTGATAACCCTTTAAAGAGAAGTATGTCTTTGGAATCACTCAAAAATACCAAAAGGTGAGCAAGATATGCTCCTTTGAAGTCCAAAACCCTAGCCTCTAGATCAAGAGAATGCTTTGAGGAAATTTGCCAAGTTTGAACAAGTTTTTTTGTGCCAATATTATTCCTTTATGAGTAGAAGTTGTTGAAGATGATGATGAGGACTCATAGCCACCAAAACCACTTCCATGTCTTGAAATTAGAGATAAATATGCTCTTGTGACCAATAGGAACAAGACCTTGTCCAATCATGACAACTTCTTCCCTTAACCCTTTGTACTTTTGAATCAATTTTGATAACTTTGAAATATGTTGAACCAAAATGAGCCTTTTCATGCCATTTATTCCAAAATCACTCCAATAGTGAAGTTTGAAATTCTCAAGCTATTGACTAGGGCATGGAAATAAACTCATGAACCCATGAAGCAACTTGCTAAACCTCATTGCTTTTACCTGCATTATTAACAAGTAAGACAAACCAATATTGTATTTCATTGATTAGAAAGAAAATCAAAGCAAAATATTCATGATCACAAAAGAAAACAAGTCAAGGTGCTTGGTAACTCCTCAAAAGAGCAAGGCTAAAGATAGGGAGAAGAACCAAAAACCCTAATGTGATCTTGTTGTGATTGAAATAACATGGTATGATGAAGGAATCTTAGGGGCAAAAATTGGGGTACAAAATCGTGGAAGGACATCCACCGATACAAAGTTCTCCAATCCAAAACTATAAATGACTACTAACCCCGCGAGATCCTTGAAAACATGCATCCACATATCATGCATCATATCATGACAAGTTTCTGCCATACAGGTCTCCTTATCTTCCTACTGTTTATTTCAGTAAGATGGATATGGAACAAACGGTGAAAGATCTCCAAGCTCAAAACGCTCAATTCCAACAAATGTTCCTTGCTATGGCTAAGGGGCAAGAGGACCTGAAGACCCTTCTTCTCAAAGACAAGAAAAATTCCAAAAAGTCAGTAGGCGTCCTTAACTTGAGAAGAAGACCTAGAGGACCAGTCAAGGGAGCTCTAGATCTTTCAACTCCATCCAACAGGGGGGATAGTCATGAAGAAGACAACAGTCTGGAAATTGATGAAGCCGGAGCTGACTACTCTGAGGAACAATATCCTTCCACTGATGACAAGTACAAACAGTTGGAGGATCGCCTCAGTGCTATGGAGATTCAACAGATACCCGGTTTGGATTTAGGAGACATGGGATTGGTTTCTTGGGTAGTCATCCCGCCAAAGCTCAAAATCCCTACCTTTTCCCTGTACGATGGAGTCTCTTTCCCTAAGATGCACTTAAAGTCTTATGTCCGCAAGATTCAACCATACACAACTGATCCGAAGCTTTAGATCCATTTCTTCCAAGAGAGCCTGGTAGGGACTCAACTTGAATGGTTTTATCAATTGGAGAGTTCTCGCATCCACACCTGGGAGGATTTAGCTGCTACTTTCTACAAGCAGTACCAGTATAATGCTGATCTTGCACCAACTCGTGTGCAATTTCAAAACATGACCACGGGTTCCGACGAGAGTTTCAAAGGATACGCCCAAAAGTGGAGAGATCTGGCTGGTAGAGTGCAGCCCCCTTTAATTGACAGGGAGTTGATTGACATCTTTATGGGAACCTTGAAGGGACCTTTCTTTAAACACTTAATCGGAAGTTCCTCGGTCGGGTTCACCGAGCTAATACTGATCGGCGAAAGGGTCAAAGCTGGGATCAAAAGTGGAAAGATCCAAGCAGTTAAACCTTATGATGCTCACAAAAAGCCATACATTGGGAAGAAAGATTCCAATGATGTGTATGGTCAAAAGAGTCATCATGATCAACATGTAGGGGCAATCCTGATCTCTAATCCTACACCTGTTCAACAAAGACAGAGCAATAGCCATAGGGTGAGATATCAAGAAAGGCAATACACTAACATCAACATGCCTTTGTCTCAAGCGTTATAACATTTGCTGAAGTTAAAGTCGATCACGCCAAAGGATCCTCCTCAAAATCCCGATACCTCCTCTTCTAAGTACAATCCAAGCGTAAGATGTGCCTACCATTCTGATAGTCCCGGACATGACACTGACAGTTGTTGGACTTTGAAGAACAAGATTCAAGATTTGATTGATGCCAAGGAGATTGAGTTTGACCCTCCGGAGACTCCAAACGTGATCATTGCTCCTATGCCAAATCATTGAGAGTGTCTTGTTCATTTTGAATTTTCATTTGTAATTTCTCTTGTTATTCAAACAATTATCTACTAATGTCAAACTTTGTTTCATTAATGCATTGCATATGTTTGTCTTGATTTGATACACTCGTTTTCATTACATTTAAACTATGCTTTTTACTCACTTTATGACATTCACATCTTGCTAAAAGTTATAAGCCTTTAGAGGGAGGATGATGAAAACGATGCCATAATCTCATACAGTATGCTTTTGAACAGACATTGTTGATGATGTACAGGCGTTTCTTTCAAATCCTAAACACTGGAGTTATAAGGAAGATAATCCCTAGTCAGCCCCTTTGAGCCAAAGAAGTAGAAGTTTTCTTTCTTACACAAATTGAAACCTTTAATCAAAACCTTGGGTAGGGTAGTCTCTCAGTTGATTCAAACGCGCGTTTAGCCGCAAACTCTCATCTCGTAATACGACAAATAACATCAAAAACATTCCTCTGGAATCAAAAGACAGTGATGGTTCCCTAGCACATAGGCAGTCATTATCTCTCAAAAAAAAAGGGAAAAGCCCATTAAGTCAAAACCTTCAAAGGAGACTTAAGAAAAAAACGGGGGCATCCTGCTGACTGTAATCTCAAAACAAGAACAGTCTGGCAAAAATTAGGGATAACAAATCAAAAAAAGAGGTCACTACAAATCCTCAACAACATGAAAAAAAATTTGTAAAAATGACTGCCTTCCGACAAACTTAACTTGTCTGAACCATCACCAAAACGTCATTCCAGACTCAATTGGAGTTCAAACGCACAATTAACTGAGTTTAGGACTGAAGAACGTCACGAAGAGCGGGTAGGTACAAATATGTTTTGAGCCTTTATCCTTTGTTTCTTAAACCGTGAACCAAACCACGTTACAACCCTTCAAATGTCCTAATTGAAGTATGGGATAGTTCAAAAGCATATTGTTACAAAAGGTATCCTGACTACTGTAAGGGCTTACTCAAAACCCTGAGTTGAATTTTTCTTATAAAAATTTCTTTACTTGCTAAAACGCATTTTCAAAAATTTCAAGACAAGCATAAGCTTTGCATTATTTGAATATCGTTGTTTTCACATGGCTATTTGTTTGACAGCGGAGAAATTCACACAATGAATATCCAGTGAACGAAAGCTCTCTCAGTGAACAAAATCACTTCAAGTGGGATGACATTTCCAATGACAAATCTCCTATCAACAAGAGGGCATAACATGCCACTATCCAGCACATCTGGGGCAGTCAAGTCAAGATTCCAAGAAATCTCTCAAGAAGTGCAGAATAACCAGGGGCAGGTCTCCATCTGCATTACTTGGGGCTTTGAACGCCAATCTCAGCCAAGGTTTACTTACAATCAAACAGTTCCTGGTAGTGCCGCAATCACCTGCTACTAGGGGCAGTGACAAATCTTCCCAAGATCCTTCTCATGGGATGACTTCCAGCCAGATTTTAAATCTCTAAAAACCTCTTCCCAACTGAGTCGACTTCAAGAATCCTCGAGGATTTCTTCCAGTGAAGTCGCCGCTTCTCCGCCAGACTGAGCCACAGGGTTTATTTCCCCAACAAATGGCAGGATTCCCCAGTTTCAGTTTGCCTCTCCGACTACTACAAATCAAAGGACCACAACTCCTCTTCCCCAGTAGACTACTCTACAATCCACAGCAAGTTACTGTGAAGCCTGGACCCGACCAGATATCAGTTTAACTTCGTCCATCAAGAGATAACTCCCAGTAGAGCAACGAACAACCAAGACTCCTGATCTCTTTTCCAATCAGGAATCAGCACTCTCCAACAGAGTATTCTCAAACAAAGTCAATATTCCCCAGCGGAGTTCTCCTCAACAAAAAAGGAATCCTCAGTGGAAACATTCTAGGCAAAGTTTAAAGACACACCTACTCTTCAATAGCAGTCCGGGATTTAATGACTCCCCAGCACTTGTCAAGGATTTATTTTCCAAGACAAAATTACATTTCAACAACATTCATAACATATGCATACAAAATACATATAACACAAATCTCATTTATTTTGAGAACATCATTACGCAATGCATACATCATGACATTGCATACAACTAATTATTTACCTTTTCAGGAAAGATCAATCAATAGACAAAGATCATCATCTTCTGAGGTAGTAGTCATCCAAGATTCCTTCATCATCCTGCTGAGGTAGTAATCGTCCCAGATTCCTTCATCATCCTGTTGAGGTAGTAATCGTCCAAGATTCCTTCATCATCTTCTGAGGTAGTAATCGTCCAAGACTCCTCCATCATCCTGCTGAGGTAGTAATCATCCAAGATTCCTTTATCATCCTGCTGAGGTAGTAATTGTCCCAGATTCCTTCATCATCCTGCTGAGGTAGTAATCGTCCCAGATTCCTTCATTATCCTGCTGAGGTAGTAGTCGTCCAAGATTCCTTCATCATCCTACTGAGGTAGTAATTGTCCAAGATTCCTTCATCATCCTGTTGAGGTAGTAATCGTCCCAGATTCCTTCATCATCCTGTTGAGGTAGTAATCGTCCCAGATTCCTTCATCATCCTGTTGAGGTAGTAATCGTCCAAGATTCCTTTGTCGTCCTGCTGAGGTAGTAATCATCCAAGATTCCTTCATCATCTTTTTAGAGTAATAATCGTCAAAGATTCCTTCAACACTTACTTAAATATAGTCCAGATTCGGATGTCATTTTGTCACTCAAATACAGTCCAGATACAATCACCTTCGGATGACATCTTTAAGCCCATCTCCAACAACTCTCGATCATTCCTCCAAATGGCATCTATAAGCCCATTCACAATTTATCTTCGAGTGCAAATTTCTGGGCACTTTAGTGTCCAATCATCTTCCACCTTCAAGTCACGAATGGTGGATCCGCCAATATAACTCTTCAGGTTTAAGAAGATTGAACAGGGGCAGCTGTTGTACCCCAAAATTTGCCCTCTCTTTTCTCAAAGGATCATCCTAGACCCTCAGGTTTGCTTCCATCCAATTTCAAGCCTTGAATTACAAATTTTCCTAGAAAGTCATTCATAAGGGCAAAATGGTCAAAAATACACTGAACAGTCAAACTTTGACTTTTTTGACCAAATTTGAGTCCCAAAAAATCACATTGCGTCAAGACATCCAAAATGTGAAATTTGATCATCAAAAATCAAGAGAATCAAAAAATCCAACTTTTGCAATACTTTGAAAATTTTCTAAGTATTTTCTATACTTGTTAACTTCATTTGCCTCATGACATTTTACTGCAATTCCAAATATTCTAAAATGAGGCAAATAATTCAAGTTGTTACCAAGTGACATTTTTGCAAATTTTACAAATTATAAAACTATGTCTTGTTTGAATTTTTCTATTTAACTCAAAAAAAAACTTTACCACAATGTTTTGTCCTTGATACAATGTGCATAAAATACTCCATAAGACCAAATTTGTTTCATACTACAAATTTTGCTGTCCAAGTTGAAGAAAGCATGATATGCTGCATTGTCCCAACACCCCAAAAGCCTGCTCCATTGTTGTCTTGCAAAAAACCTTGTGCTATGCTGCACCATAAATCTGCATATGTTGTCTTATACAGTCCAAAACTGTTCTATGCAGTCTGCACCAACCTGCATCACAACAGCCCCAAAATTGCACCAAAATGGCAAAAGAAAATTGTGTGAATAAAGTATCAAAACAGTAGGCAAAAGAACAATTAAAAACGGATTATTTTATTTCCCCCCTAAACCTCAGTCAAGGGTCTACAAAAAGGAAATGTTTCATAAGACATAAGGGGTTGGAATTTTTGGAGAGAAGAAAGAGTTTTGAACGGAAAAATAGTGTTCTTTGTAACTTTGACTCATTCAGAAAGAAACCAGCTCTAATCTCATTCAAAACAGAACTTCAATCCATTTTACAAACTCTCCCATAAACCAAACACTTTAGCACATAGAGAGTGTAAAAACACTAAAACAGTTTCTGTTAGTGCCATTATCCTCACCATCCAAACATAAAAACAATAATGTATAACTTGGTTGGGTTTCAACAGTTTGGAACAAGCCTTGACTGGGTTTCAATAGTTTGGAACGAGCTGCCTGGAGATTCATTGGAGCCCTCACAACATCTTGAAAAGTATTCAGATTTCAAACACCAAGTGTAGTTTCCAGGTAAGTCTTCTTGACTTGGTATTTTTTCTCATACATCATTAATGATTTATTCTTGAAGATAAGATATAGTAATCGTTTCCCCATTTTAGCTAACCGTTTGCTTGTTGTTTATATTTATCAATCATATTTTGTAAACTGTCATGTATGGATAATAAAATAATGTTTAAGGCAGAAAGATGCAGTATGTATCGACATATACACACATGTGTCGGCTCATCCTAGTAAAAAACAGGGTATGAATCGACACATAAACCCTATGCATTGACTCATACTGATCCCAAGTCCCAAAACAGAAGGTTGAAAAGTCCATGAATCGATACAAAATGCGTATGCATCGACACAAAGAAGGTGTATGAGTCGACACATCCAATTATGTGTCGACTCATACTGAGCTAATTTTTCTTTACAGGAGCAAGGAAAGGTTATGTGTCGATGCATAACAGCATGTGTCGACACATAATGGTTCAAAAAGCAGTTTCTCCCATTTTCTATATTGTTTATGCATATATTTTTCATTACTTCCCATTAGTTGGATGTGGTTGTAATAATTAGACATTTATTTCATCCCTATTTGCAAATTGAACCCCCATTCCCCTCAAGATGTAATAGCTTAGGATTTTATTTTCCGCATTTTATTTTTGCTTTCATATATTGCTAGTAATTAGAATGCATGGCAAGATAAAATCAACAAATAGATAACTCTTAAATACAAGACAAAATGTATGCAATCAAACACACTTGCACACTAGCACCCTTAGGGTAATCCCACCTTGTTGCCTATCGAAAAATAGTCATGTCCCTCGAATATGGGCGTTTTAGCAAAGACCCTCGATAAAAGATCGTAGTCCCTCGATGACCCTCGATGTTGCCTTCGGTAAACAATCTAGTCCCTAAAATGATATTGCTAAAACGTCCCATAAGTTTCCTTCTATGACTATACAAAAACGTCCCATGCCCGTCCCTTCACATCCAACGATGGGGCTTCTTACCAAAACAATGGTAAAGATAGCAACATCTAAAGGAGGAGGAAAAGAACACTAAAGACCTTTTGAGTAGGTAGATTTGCTCCTAGTTTCTCACTTACTCACAACAAAAACATTTTATACACCAACACTCTCATTTTGAAACATTTTCAAAATACAACACTTTGTACGCGTTCTTATAGAAACGAGAGCCATTACAAAGACACCCTTTTTAAAATCACTTTAGAAAAAAAAAATTCCACAAACACCTCTTTGAACTACTTTTAAAACAACACTTTGTACGCGTTCTTATAGAAACGAGAACCATTACAAAGTCACATTTTCAAAATACTTTCAAAACCCACATCACAAAGCATATTTTCAAACAAAGCAAGTGATCTAGCAAGCAAATAATAGCCCATGGAAACCATGGATGAAAAGGGTGCTAATACCTTCCCTTTTCATAATCTACCCTCCGAACTCAAGAAAACATCTCTAAAGGTCTTTCCTGTGCTTTTTCACCTTTCCTTGTTGGATAAAAGAAAAGTCGATGGTGGCTCTTGCTATCCGCAACATTTGCGATCATATGCGAAACAAAAAGTCAGTTCTCCCACCGTATCACACAAATGATCTCAGTCCTTCAAAGAGAATGCTAAGATACCTTGCAACATTGCTAATCATGGTTATACGATGATCCACGCCCGTCCCGTTAACATCCAAATATAGGGTTACTTACCAAATCAATGGTAAGATAATAATGTCAAAGGAAAAGGAAAATTAAAAAGAAAGACTTTTGAGTAGGTAGAATGCTCCTAAATACTTGCTCAATTTCAAACAAACATCCTTGCTATTTTCAAACACCTACACTTTCAAGACATCTTACAAATTGAAAACATTTTCAAAAGATCAAACATCTTTGTAAACATTCGTACAAACAAGAATCATTACAAAGGTTGCCTAAACAATGGCCTCTTTACAAAATACTTTCAAAAACCACACAAAAGAATAATTTCAAACAAAAGCAAGTGATCTAGCAAGTAACTAAGAGCCTGTGGAAAACCATGGATGAAAAGGGTGATAATACCTTCCCTTTTCATAATCTACCCCCCGAACTCAAGAAATAATCTCAAAGGTATTTCCTGTGCTTTTTCACCTTTCCTTTTGGATAAAAGAAAAGTCGGTGGTGACTCATGCTAACCGCAACATTTGCGATCAAACACAAAACCTTCAAGTCAGTTCTCCCACCGTATCACAGAACTGGCGACTCTGCTGGGGAAAATTCTAAAAGTGGGGTTACCTTATGGTTAGATCACATTTACTTGCTTACATTGTTTGACTTGTATGCTTTACATTATGGTTCTTTGTTTGGGTTTGAATCCTCTACCCGGATTTGGGATACATTATAGGTAAGTAGCAATACATTGTGGAAACTGTGCGGGGTATACCAACATGGTCTAAGCAATAGCTACGTTAGTCCGACATATTTGTGGGTACTGGTAGCCTTTGAGTTAATCAAAGAGAATACGGGGCCACTGAGTGATGTCATGGAGCACTAATGAACTTTTAGAACCTTTACTTGACCAACTTGGCCTTTAGGATGTAGTGAGATGACCGACTTTGGTGCAGTCCGAAGTTGGTAGATACTCGATACTACACTCATTGAGGTTTGGTTTATTGGGATATTTCGGTCTCCATTAAACAGGCTTGTGCTGAAACAATGACTAAAGAAACAAACCGGTGATATTGAGCTCCTTAGAACCCGGTTACTGTTACTAGGACAGTTTGAGCCAACTAAACTTCAAGAGGGTACTTACCTATGAGACTCCATGCAAGCCTAAACCTAAGGATTTTCTTGCTTTGTTTGTATATACATACTTGTACATAACATCATGAACATCATAACATCATACACATTCACTAACCATTTCAAGGATTTTAGGATTCACCTTTGTTCTTGTTTTGTAGGACATGGATTCTATTCGCAGGAAAACTATTCAAGTCAACCTTGTAAGGATCCCTCCACAACTTAAGGAACTAGCTTCAAGGATTCCTGAAAAATCTCCATTCATCGAGAGACATGGTCGCCTACTCAACTTGGTCACCTCTAACACAGATGAGGACATGATGAAGGTGCTCTTTCAGTTCTTTGACCCCTTACACCATTGCTTCACATTTCCCGACTATCAACTTGTGCCTACTTTATAAGAATTCTCCTGACTCTTGAGACTTCCCATTCTCAATCAACTATCTTTCAATGGTACGGAAAGATACCCAAAGCCAGAAGAGATTACTCAAGCTCTACACTTGCACTCATTTGATGTCACAACTCATTGGGAAACAAGGAGTGGTGTCAAGGGTTTCCTAGCAAAGTTCTTGTTTGAGAAAGCCCAAAACTGTTGGAACTCCTTGGATTTGAAAGCCTTTGAGGAAATTGTGGCTCTCCTCATCTATGGGATGGTTTTGTTTCCAAATCCTGACCAACTCATAGATGTGAATGCCGTCAAAATCTTCATGTCCGACAACCCGGTGCCTACTTTGCTAGGAGACATCCTACACTCTTTTCACACTCGTACTATGAGGAAAAGAGGTTTCCTTATGTGTTGCACTCCTCTCTTGGAAAGATGGTTTAACTCGCATCTTCCCCAATCTATATTAATGAACGAGCAAGGTTCAAGGTGGTCACAAAGGTTGATGACGCTCAAACATTCATTGGTGCTCCCGATCCTTAGAGAATGTTACTATTGTTGACCATTGTGGAGAGTTCCCTAATGTCCCCTTACTTGGAATTAGGGGAGGTATCACCTACAACCCCTTCTTAGCTTTAAGATAGTTTGGTTACGCTCAAAGGGATTGCCCGCACGAGATGCTGATTCAAGGTTTAGAATTTGACTACAACAATGACGATCAAGGTCTTCGCAAGAGATTTATCCGAGCTTAGAGGATGTTGAACAAGGTAGATAGCAAGACATTGGGGCATAAAAATTCCATCCCTCTTGAGCCTTATCTCAAATGGGTACGAACTCGTGCTCAGAGTCTTGTGATGCCTTATCCTTCCATTCTCCCAGTAATCATTGAGCCTGTCATTGAAGGAGATGTTCCATATATTATCCTACATCCTGACATGCCCACCTCTCTTGAAGACCTACAAAGGTATTGGATACAACTCAAGGGGGGCGAGATACTTTCGAAGCCCAATTCTACGCAAGCGAGAAGAAGGTTTTGGAACTCACTAAGCAAATTCATGAGGAGAAGACTTTGAATGCCTACATTGCACCAAAGAGGATGCGTACTACCTTGCTATCTTAGAGATTTTGTATTTGCCCAAGGAGGAACTGATGTACTCAAAGATTTAATTTATTAATATAACGTGTGTTTCCTTTTTGTCTAAAACAAATTTGAATCTTAAGATCCTTGAAATCATTGCATACGCGTTTATCATTCATCATAACATAAGCAGGTTTCTTGCAATAAGTCTCCTCATCTCTCTACTATTTATTTCAGTAAGATGGATCTCGAGCAAACGGTGAAGGACCTCCGAGCTCAGAATGCACAGTTTCAACAATTGTTCTTAACTCTGGCCAAAGGACAAGAAGAGTTGAAGACCTTGTTGGTTAAGGAGAAGAAAAATAAGACGAAGAAAATAATCGGAATTCTGAACATGGGAAGAAGATTCCAAGGGTAGACAAGAAGGGCTTTATACTTTGCAATGACATCCGGTGAGAAAGACAAACAAGATGGGAGGGGCAAGGAAACAGTTGTTCAGTCTGATTCAGAAGAGGAAGAGGAAGAAGAAGACTATTCTGAAGAACAATACCCTCTAGCCGACGACAAGTATAAGCATCTAGAAGAACGGTTGAGTGCAATGGAAATCCAAAAAGTGTCTGGCTTGGACATTGAGGAGTTGGGGTTAGTATCGGGGATTGTCATTCCTCCAAAATTCAAAGCACCTGTGTTCGCCAAATACGACGGAGTCTCATGCCCCAAAATGCATGTCCAGTCCTATGTAAGGAAGATCCAGCCCCATACCGCTGACAAGGATTTATCGGTACACTTCTTCCAAGACAGTCTATCTGGAACTCAACTTGATTGGTTTTATCAGTTAGAAAGATCCAATGTTCATAACTAGGAAGATCTTGCTGCAGCCTTTTACAAACAATACCAATACAATGTTGATCTTGCGCCTACCCATACTCAACTCCAGAGTATGGCCATGGTATCAAGTGAAGGCTTCAAGGACTATGCGCAAAAATGGAGGGACTTGGCCGGAAGAGTTCAACCTCCCCTATCTGAAAGAGAGTTGCTAGACATGTTTTTGGGCACCTTATTTGGTCCCTTCTTCAATCACTTAATTGGGAGTTCATCAGCGGGTTTTACTGAATTAATATTGACCGGAGAAAGGATAGAAGCCGGGATAAAGAATGGAAAGATTCAAAAATATGCATCCTCTGTTGCTGTAAGGAAGCCATTCATCGGAAAGAAAGAAGTGGTTGTTATACATCCTCAGAGAAATCAAGATAGGGTCGAACACCGTCCAATGGTGGGGGCTGTTATGATTCCTAAACATGCACCTGATCAGCAAAGAAACAACCAACCAAGAATGGAAAGACCAGTCAGACAGTTCACCAGAATTAATATGACACTATCTCAAGTATTTCCGCATTTGTTAAGATCCAACCTAGTGACCTTGAAAGAAGCTCCAAAGAACCCTAACACAACCTCTCCTCACTATCATCCTAATGCCCGATATGCATACCATTCTGAGAGTTCCGGCCATGACACTAACAACTGTTGGGCTCTAAAGAACAAAGTACAAGACCTCCTTGAAGCCAAAGAGATTTAATTAGATGCGCCAGGAAAGCCCAATGTCATTTCTGCCCCTATGCCCAAACACGGCCATAATACCAACGCCATTGAGGAAGATATATTTGTTACTTCGGTTGATGAACTTATGACCCCACTCTTGACTATCAAAAAGAACTTATTGAATGCTAGTGTTTTACCAGGCTATGATGAAAGATGCCATTTTTGTTTGTCCTCACCAACCAGCTGTCCTCTGTTGAAAGCAGACGTTCAGTGCCTAATAGATAACAAGGAAATTTTGTTCGAGAAGGCTTCAATTCCAATTGTTTCTTATAATGATGTCTCCATTGTTACCATTTCCTACAATTCTTCCAGGGTCTCCACCAAAAGACCCGTTAGAATTACATTAGTTCCAAAAGTAGCTCCTTTGATAATTATAATGCCTGGACCAATCCCGTATTTGTCAGACAAAACCGTATCATGGAACTATAGAGAGGATGTCTACTACCACAGTATCAAGCAAGATTGGCCAGATGCCGAAGATTCAAGTTCTGAGAAGGTTAACTCCAATATCAGTAATATTGTATGGACTAGCAAGATTACTCGAAGCGGAAGGATATTCTCTCCAGAAATTGCTCCCCCAAGAGCATTTTCTGGACCCGTAATCATTCCTGTTGTTGTTGCTCCTCCAAAGGATGTTCCCAGTCCTATAATCATTTCTGCTAATACTCCTACCGACAAAGCTGTTACAATCCCTGTTATCACTCCTACTGACGTTCTTGCTGCTGAGTCAACTGAGACTCAAGGTAAAAGTATTCTGATTGAGCCTGTCCGGACGACGGCACAATCATTGGCTATCCCTGAGACCTCCCGGAAAGAGATGGAGGAAATTCTAAAGATCATGAAAAGAAGCGACTACAATGTAGTTGAGCAACTGGGGCAAACTCCATCTAAAATTTCCATGTTGGCTTTATTACTATGTTCCGAGGCGCATGCAAAGGCCTTGGTAAAATTCCTAAAAATTGCCCATGTACCCCAAGAAACATCTGCGGATCAGTTCCAAGACTGTGTAGCCAGCTTGACTGCAGATAATGGTTTAGGTTTTTTTGATGCTGATTTAACGCCAAAAGGAAGGGAGCATAATGAGGCATTACATGTCTCAGTGGAATGCAGGGGCACGACTCTGGCTCATGTGTTGGTTGACACCGGTTCATCTCTGAATGTATTGCCTAAAAAGGCTCTTTACAGGCTTGACTGCGAGGGATTGACATTGAAACCAAGCAACATAGTAGTGAGAGCCTTTGACGGCTCAAAAAGGATGGTACATGGGGAAGTGCATATCCCCATAAAGGTTGGAACTCAAACATTTGATTCAACTTTTTATGTGATGGATATTCGCCCTTCATATTCCTGCTTGCTAGGTCGACCGTGGATTCATAATGATGGCGTTGTTACTTCTATGTTGCACCAAATGCTGAAATACCTGATTCAAGGGAAGATTATCACTGTTCATGGAGAAGAAGAGTATATGATCAGCAATCTCAATTCCTTCAGATATGTGGAATTAGATGGTGAATTTATTGAAACTCCATTCCAACACTTTGAAGAAGTCCTGTAAGATGTGGCAGTGACCAAGGTTGTCTCTCAAGTTCCAAAGATCACAAGGCCTCCGCGCAGGATGTTGTCTTTAAAGGATGCCAAGGCAGTAATAGAAGAAGGTGGGTGCACTATTTGGGGACAACTCCCAGATATCCCATAAAAGTCTGACAAGTTTGGTCTGGGTTTCACTTCAGGTGCCCAGAAGGTTGTACGTCGTGCTCGTGCCGGAGGACCACCCTTGAAGATCAGAAACCACCAAGTCAATGCAGTGGAGGATGATGAAGACAGCTATGACCTAGAGGATTGAATTTTCCCAACTGTCAGTGGAGGGCTCAGCAACTGGGAGGCTAGAGACTTTGTTCCGATCACTTTTATCGCACAGTAATTTGTCTTTACATTTTGTTGGATCTGTAATATTAAAACAATTTAGACTCTGAAAACCTTGTGTCTTACTCGAGGCACAATGGTCCATTTGTAAGGGTTATTATCTCATTTTCATATGACATCAATGAATCATGGACGTTTTTGCATACAAAATTTATGCTCATTATTTTTCCTTTTTACATTTCCATTTCTTTCAAAGATGGTTATACCCTTACACACACTCACACTCACAATGCAGGTCTACATCCATTCAGGATCCCATAGGTAACATCTCTGCTATGTCCTTTTGTGAATTTGAAAATCCAATCTACCAAGCCAAAGACGAAGGTGAGGAAGATTGTGAAGTACCAGGGGAACTTTCCAGATTACTACAACAAGAAGAGATAACCATTCAGCCCCACGAGGAACCAGTGGATACAATCAATCTAGGTACCGAAGAAGACAAAAGATAAGTCAAGGTGGGTACCAATCTGGAACCCAGTGTCAAGGAGCGTCTGATTCAGTTGTTACACGAGTATGTTGAGGTCTTTGTCTGGTCGTATGAAGACATGCTAGGACTTGATGCAGATATTGTGGTACATCATCCACCTACAAAAGAAGATTGTCCACCAGTGCGACCAGATATGTCAAAGAAGATTAAAATCGAAGTCACGAAGCAATTCAATGCAGATTCTTGGTCGTCACCTCTTATCCGCAATGGGTTTCCAATGTTGTTCCCGTGCCCAAAAAGGATGGCAAGGTACGAATGTGCGTGGACTACAGAGATTTGAATAGGGTCAGCCCTAAGGATGATTTCCCACTTCCCCACATTGATATTCTAGTTGACAATACGGCACAGCACAATATGTTTTCCTTCATGGACGGTTTCTCAGGTTACAACCAAATCAAAATGGCGCCTAAGGACATGGAGAAGACAACCTTTGTCACACAATGGGGGACATTCTACTACAAGGTTATGACGTTCGGACTGAAGAATGTTGGGGAAACCTATCAGCGTGCCATGGTCGCTCTATTTCATGACATGATACATCACGAAATAGAGGTCTATATGGACGACATGATAGCTAGATCCCAAACAGAAGAAGCGCATCTTGATCATTTACAGAAACTGTTTGAGAGGCTGAAGAAATACAAGCTGAGGTTGAACCCAAATAAATGCACGCTTGGGGTGAGGTCTGGTAAACTCCTAGGCTTTGTCGTCAGCAATAAAGGTATTGAAGTGGATCCAGCCAAGGTGAAAGCGATACAAGAGATGCCTACTCCTCATACCAAGAAGGAAGTCGGAGGATTCTTAGGATGTTTGAACTACATTGCCAGATTCATTTCTCACCTGACAGCTACTTGTGAACCAATCTTCAAGTTACTGAAGAAAGATCAAGTAGTCAAATGGAATGATGAGTGCCAAACTGCTTTTGACATGATCAAAGAGTACCTACAAGAGCCTCCTGTTTTAATGCCACCAGTTGAGGGAAGACCATTGATCATGTATCTAACCATTTTGGAAAATTCAATGGGGTGTGTGCTGGGGCAGCATGACGAGTCTGGCCGAAAAGAGCATGCTATTTATTACCTGAGCAAAAAGTTTACCGACTGTGAAACAAGATAGTCACTGCTCGAGAAGACTTGTTGCGCTCTGGCATGGGCTGCTCGCCGGCTAAGACAATATATGTTGGCCCATACTACCTTGTTGATATCTAAAATGGATCCAATAAAATACATCTTCGAGAAGCCTGCACTCTCTGGGAGAATAGCGAGATGGCAGATGATCCTGACAGAATATGACATACAGTATACTACCCAAAAAGCAATAAAGGGAAGTGTACTAGCTGATAACCTTGCACACCAAGCTGTGGAAGACTACTAGTCCATGAAGTTCGAATTCCCAGATGAGGACATCATGATGGTAAACAACTATGAAGAATTCAGGTCATATGACAGACCTGAACAAGGATCCTGATGGACCCTGGTTTTTGATGGGGCATCTAACGCACTCGGCAACGGTATCATTGTTGTACTCATATCTCCTGAAGGATTTCATACTCCTTTTACGACAAGACTCTTCTTCAATTGTACAAACAACATGGCGGAATACGAAGCGTTCATCTTTGGTCTCAAAGCTTCCATAGACTTGGGGATCAAATCCTTGAGTGTATTCAGAGATTCGGCTTTGGTTATCATCCAGATCAAAGGGGAATGGGACACCAAACACCCTAACCTTATCCCTTACAAAGAACGTGTTTTGACATTGCTTCCACATTTTGAGAATATTACCTTCGAGCACTTCCCGCGAGAAGAAAATCAGCTAGCATACGCACTAGCCACAATGTCATCTATGTTTAAACTTAAATGGGATAACGAGGCTCCCCAGATTACCATTGAACGAAGGGATGAACCAGCACACTGTCACGAGATTAATATTGAAGAAGTAGTGGACCAGCCTTGGTTTCACGAAGTCAAGAGGTATCTCGAAACCCAAGAATATCCAGAAGGAGCTTCAGTAAACGATAAGAAGTTCTTAAGGAGATTCTCCGCTAAATTCTTCCTTAGTAATGGCATTTTTTACAAACGCAACCATGACTCTGTGTTACTACGGTGTGTAGACAAGGTTGAAGCTGAAAGTATCATGGATGAATTACATGAAGGCACTTTTGGCACCCATTCCAGTGGGCATACAATGGTAAAGAAAATCCTACGGGAAGGCTATTACTGGTCTACCATGGAAGCAGATTGCTATCAACACTCTTGAACTTGCCACAAGTGTCAGATTTATGTTGACAAGGTGTAGGTACCTCCGGTTCCTCTGAATGTCTTGGCAGCTCCTTGGCCCTTTGCTATGTGGGGAATTGATATGATTGGGGAAATCAAGCCCACAGCCTCTGATGGACACCGCTTCATCTTAGTGTCCATTGACTATTTTACCAAGTGGGTGGAAGCAGCTTCTTTCACTTTTGTTACCAAGAATTTTGTCGCCCGGTTCATCAAGAAGAATCTCATCTGTCATTACGGTATCCCGTAGAGGATCATTACAGACAATGGTATGAACCTAAATAACACTATGATCACCGCCCTGTGCGAGCAATTTAAGATCCAGCATCACAATTCTTCCCCTTACCGGCCAAAGATGAATGGTGTTGTTGAGGCCGCGAATAAGAACATTAAAAAGATCATACAGAAAATGAAAGTCACGTACAAAGACTGGCATGATATGCTACCATTCGCTCTCCACGGATATCGTACCATAGCTCGCACGTCAACCGGGGCAACACCCTACTCTTTGGTATACGGCATGGAGGTTGTCTTGTCTATTGAGGTCCAGATCCCCTCTCTGAGAATTATGAAGGATGCAGGGCTAAATAAAGACGATTGGATCCAGGCTCGACTTGATCAACTAAACTTGATTGATGAGAAAAGGCTTACTGTTGTCTGCCATGGTCAAATGTATCAAAAACGGATGATCAAGGCTTTCAACAAAAAGTTCAGACGTCAAGTGTATCAAGTTGGAGATCTGGTGATCAAACATATCATACTGCCGCAAGGTGACCCCAGGGGCAAATGGACTCCTACCTACAAAGGACCATTTGTAATCAAAAGCATATTCTCTGGTGGAGCAATGATCTTGACCACCATGGATGGCGACAACCTGCCACACCCTATAGTCAAAAGATACTACACATAAGAGACCTGCTAGGTTGACACACCTAGGCAAAACAAGGGCATCCCGGCGAACCAAAAAGGTTCGGGAAAAAATTAGGGATAAAACCAAAAAATCTGTATACCCAGCAAGTTGAAAACCCGAAAGGGCGACTTGGGCAAAAAAGGGTTTCCCGGTGGACTGAAAACCCGAAAGGGAGGTCCAGGCAAAAGTTAGGGAATTAAAACATATGACTATGTCCTGTTGGATCACCTTACGGACAACCTTAGGATTTCACTGACAAACTCAGAGGTTCTGATCAATTCAATCATCTTCGGATGAGGCAACAAGTAGACAAGATACTCAGAGAAACGAAGGCTATAGCAGAATGAGAATCCCATGGGATTATTGCACATAGCTATCTTTTCTTTGTATCAAAATTTTCATTTTTTACAACAGCATTCTCTTACTAGAATGTTTATCTCATTGTACAAAAATACTTACTCAAAGTCAATACAAAGATATCCCTTTGAAAGTGCAAAATTATCTGCTTTTCTTTACTCTTGTGTTTTGTTTACAAAAAAGTCCAATGATTTATTGTTGGACATATGCATTTGAATATAATTACTGCTTACGAATAAACAAAATTAAAAAAAAACAATCACTGATGGCTTTAAGAGGTAGGAAAATCTTTCTAAGTTATCTCCGTGAAATCCCCCGCAGTGTGCAGTTTAGTCCCCAGCGGAACAAAGCTTCCAGTTATCAATCCCCGGTAGAAGTCGCCGAATTTCTCAGGATTTTCCAACATGATTTTACAAGCAGTACGCGGCATTTCCCTGACAACAGAGTTTATTTCTCTAGGTGGAAATTCATCAACACTTCAACTTCACAACGTGAAGACTTACATATCCTCAGCAGTGGTCAGGGATTTATTTTCCCCAAATACAATAGCAGTGCAGCAGACTATCTTACATACGCATACATCGCATCCATATATCATAAACATTGATAACACGAATTCATCATACCATGCATTTCGTACAACATGACTTTACATTTTTGCTAACATTTTACCCTTTTCAGGATAAGGTTAACAGCTACCATTAACAATGTTCAAAGTTTTCAGATACGCTCCATACACGAATGCCATTCTGATACTCATTCAGATTCAACCTTCATATACAGTTCAGATACGCTCCAGACACGGATGCCATTCTGATACTCATTCAGAGTCTCTTTCAGATATAGTACAGATATGCTCCAGACACAGATTCCATTCTGATACTCATTCAGAGTCTCTTTCATATACAGTACATATACGCTCCAGACGCGGATTCCATTCTGATAATCATTCAGAGTCAGCTTTCAAATACAGTTCAGATACGCTCCAGAAATGGACGCCATTCTGATACTCATTTCCTTCAGCTTACAAATTACAATTCAGCAATCATTTTTGGATGGCATCTACAAACCCATCTCCAACAACTTTCTATCATCTCTCCAAATGGCATCTTTAAGCCCATTCCCTCTACCAACACATCACCGAGTGCAAATTTTTGGGCACTCTAGTGTCCAATCATCTTCCACCTTCGAGTCACGAATGGCAAAACTCGCAAATCTAACTCTTCGGGCTTAAGAAGATTGAACAGGGGCAGCTATTATATCCCAAAATTTTCCCTCTCACTTATCAAGAATTTACTCACAAGATATCCTTGACTCAAGACTGCATTAGGGTTTGATCAGCTCAAGACACCTCTTTAGGCACTGATGACCAAAATTAGGGTTTGAGTTTGCACAAGGATTTTTGAACTTCCAATGTCCCATGTGACTTTCATGGATCATTATGGACCCCCAAGATTACTCATGTCATGTTTCAAGCCTTGGATCACACTTTTGCTTAGTCAATTGAGCAATTTACCTAAAATCAGTTGTATTGGAAAAAGTCAACCATGGCCAATTTACAGTCAAAATTCTTAATTTTTAATCCACATCAACATTTTAAATGCATATGTATCATTTAATCAAGTTTGGATCACAATTCCTCAAGAAATTTGATCAAATCTCCAAAAGGGCAAAATGGTCAAAATTAGGGTTTTGACTGGGAAAAGGGTGATTTCTGATTTTTGACCTAGCAAATAGTCAATTAGTTTAAGGCATTATCCCAAGATTCCAATTGCATAATTTTGACCTAATTACATGGTTCAAAACATTGCAAGACCATTGGATTGACAGATGAATTTTTCAGTCAACTGATCAAAAGTCAATTGTATACTGAAAAGTCAAACTTTGACTTTTTGGTCAAATTCAAGTGCCAAAGATCATAATTCATCAAAAAATGTCAAAATATGAAACTTATTCATCAAGAAATCAAAAAGTCAAGATTTCATTTTGAAAAGTCAAAATTTCTAAACTTAGAAATTTTTCTAAGTGTTGAAAATTTCTTATTTTTTCATAACTTTGAGCAAAATCTTCACCATGATGCAAGATGATTCAAGAGAAACTTCCAACATGAAAGTTGTAGATATCCATGAAATCTACAACTTTTCTTCATACAACTTCTCCCAAAAGTGCTTGGATCTCAAGTTATAATTTTAAGAACATGTGGTCATGAAACAAAACACTTAGTGAAATTTTGCCCTAATTTGGTCAGGATTTTGACCCAACTTCATGGCACTTTTTCATATAGTTCCAAGGGGAATCTTCAAAATAAATTCAAATATGGGTTGTAGAGCACATTGCAATATTTCCAAAATGTCTAAGTACTCCTTGAGATAATTATTGAGTAGGGAGAATCGAAGAGATGAAGTTAGGGTTTTATCACTTTAATTATAAGTCATTTTAGTGATGAACAAAATTCAGATTCAATCTATGTTGCATAAACACTACTTTGCAGGCCTCAAACTTGTTAGGAACTCCATAATTAATGGTTTTCACAACTGTTAGTGGCCTCACATCAAGCATTCAATGCATGGACATGCTTTTTATCCATTTTTGGAAGAAAGGTTACATTGTCATTTTGATAAAGTGACTTTTTGTACAAAACTTGTTCTTGGGCTTTGCACTTGTTCTCTTCTAATCAAACAGGTCCTATAACTCTTGAGAAATGTTTCAAACACTTACAATGACCCATCCCATGCTTGTACCTTTCCTTGAAACTTGTTTCCCTCTTTTTTTCAAAATCAAGTAACCTAGCCAAAAGCTAGAAACTTGTACTTCTGATTGTCCAAAGCTCTCAAACACTTTTGTTTATACATACACAAACCATTTGACACAAACACACGAATGCTCAAGCCTTGAAAGATCCTAGAACTCAGAATCACACTTCATACATCCATTTTCACACAAACTGACCAAAAACTTGAAACTCATAATCTACTCGTGTGTTTCTTGGCCTTTTGGTTTCTAAAGTTTCTAAAAATCACATAGAATCAATCTCACACCCTGTTATAGAACCGTAACACCATTAACACCATCCTCCATTTCCAAGAGATTTGTACATTGACTTCTCCAAACCATTTCAGCCATCCATTGCTCAAGCTAATCATTGCTTTAGCTTCCTAGGACCTCAAGGAAGCTAACCTAATCATCACCATCACTTGAAACAAGCTCAAACTCAAAACACGATTTCCAGTTTTGAGGTAAGTTTTATTAACTTTGAACTCTTCATACAGGCATCATCAATAGTTTATTTGTGAACAAAACATGTAGATATCATTGTCCTGAAGCTAACCATGTCCATAGTTTCCATTAATTTTGCTTGAGCTTAGAGAATTTTGAAACTGAAATTTCTGAGATTTTTAGGGTTCATATTAGGCCCATTAAAGTTCATGCTTATCTTTTATCTATAGTTTTAATGCTTTACATTTCTGAAACCGTGAGAAAATTTGCTACAAGTTTCATGTTTACAGTTTTCATTTTTGATGAGAAATGAGCAAGTTACAGCTGGTCTAGCTGGAGGTTGAAGATGAAGTCATCAGGGTGCGTTTTGCCTTGTATATTTATTGCTTTGCTTATGTTAACGGATGTATAGCCACCCCAGTGGTAGAAGCGCGTGCATGTAACCTATGGGACCTGGGTTCGAGCCCCAGTGGTACCCTTTTATTATTTTTCTTTTTTTATTGCTTTTTTCTGACTTTTTTTGCAGGCGCTGGGCTCCAGCTTTGGGCCTATGTTTTTTTGCTATTCCTCACCCCCTGCAGGCTATTTGCACCTTGGCCCAATTTTATTTTATTTCTTTATTTTCATTTTATTTATTTTCTTAAAATATTTTCCTAGCACTAAAAAATCATAAAAAATACAAAAAATATTAGATTTTCATTTTAACTTAGTTTATTTATTTTTCTCACATAAAAATTATTTTATTAATCATACCTTATTTATTTTTACTTATTATCTTGTAAATTTAATTAAAACTAGGTTATTTACTTATTTTCTTTTACACCCATTAAATATATTATTTTAATATAAAAAGGCCAAAAATATTTAATAATGTCATAAATATTTTCAAGATAAAAATACTAAAAAATATTTTTCTTAAACTTATTTTCTTTTGATTAATCAATAGAACTAGGGTTTTATTTAAAATCTTTTCTTAAATAAATTCAAGTTTAATTAATTATTTTCTTTAATTAATTAGGTTAAAACAATTTCCCTTTTTCTCATAAAAAAATCCAAAAACACCCATTTTCTTAACAATTACATTTCTTGTATATTTATTTCATCTTGTACATTTAAATCTTTACACATCAATACTTATTCAATATGGTTGTAATAGACTAACTAGATTTATATTTTTGTAATCCTCATTCAATTTGTATACCCCCCCTTCCTACAAATGTTGTAATAGCGTAGTAACTTTAAATTTCACAATTTATCGCTTTTGTATATAACATGCTAGTAATTAGGGTTTGTATGGAAAGACTAAAACCAATACTTAGAAAACTCTAATTCAAGACAAAAATAAGCATGAAAACAATACATTTGCACACAAGCACCCCTAGGGTTATCCCACTTGGTTGCCTTATACAAATTGGTCATATTACGCATGTAAGGTATCTTAGCATAAACAAAGCAAATACAAGATCGTAGTCCCTCGATGACGCTATCTAAGTTGCCTTACAAATTATCTCAGTCCCTCAAAGAGAATGCTAAGATACCTTGCAACATTGCTAATCATGGTTATACGATGACCCACGCCCGTCCCGTTAATATCCAAAGATAGGGTTACTTACCAAATCAATGGTAAGATAATAATGTCAAAGGAAAAGGAAAATGAACAATAAAGACTTTTGAGTAGGTAGAATGCTCCTAATTACTTGCTCAATTTCAAACAAACATCACTGCTATTTTCAAACACCTACACTTTCAAAACATCTTACAAATTGAACATTTTCAAAAGATCAAACATCTTTGTATACATTCTTACAAACAAGAATCATTACAAAGGTTGCCTAAACAATGGCCTCTTTACAAAATACTCTCAAAAACCACACAAAATAATAATTTCAAACAAAAGAAAGTGATCTAGCAAGTAACTAAGAGCCCATGGAAAACTATGGATGAAAATGGTGCTAATACCTTACCTTTTCGTAATCTACCCCCCGAACTCAAGAAATAATCTCAAAGGTCTTTCCTGTGCTTTTTCACCTTTTCTTTTGGATAAAAGAAAAGTTGGTGGCGACTCTTGCTAACCGCAACATTTGGAATCAAACGCAAAACCTTCAAGTCAGTTCTCCCACGGTATCACAGTGAGATTTGTAGTTCGTATAATGATGTTTGTTCTATTTAGAGATCTGGATGGCCACTCGCGCTATAATTATGGGGTTTTATAAGAATAAGAAGTTTTAAGTTGTGTATAATTGTTGAACTCTATAAGAAGAAGAAGGTTTAAGTTATGTACAATTGTGTAACTCTATAAGAGGAAGAATGTTTAAGTTATGTATAATTATGTAACTCTATAAGAAGAAAAAGAAGAAGAAGGTTTAAGTTGTGTATATTGTTGAACTCTATAAGAAGAAGAAGGTTTAAGTTGTGTATAGTTGTTGAACTCTATAAGAAGAAGAAGGTTTAAGTTGTGTATAATTTTTGAACTCTATAAGAAGAAGAAGGTTTAGTTTATGTATAATTATGGAACTCTATAAGAAATAGAAGGTTTAAGTTATGTATAATTGTGTAACTATATAAGAAGAAGAAGGTTTAAATTATGTATAATTGTGGAACTTCATTATGAAATACTTATGTTAATGTTTATGAGGTGTGCACAAGTTAAAACGGAATTGACCCTAAGTTTGATTAGTGATACAAAGGCATAGTCTAATGGACTTGAATTTGAGTCTACTAAAGATCTTTTTGAATTTTCACCTCCTAGTTTGTTGTTACTAATATACCTTTTCCTCTTTAAGAATTTATGTGTTTCTTGTATGGCATGTGCATTTTCTCATTACTCTTTATTCAATTAATAAAGAGATAATTTTACATTCTGAATTTGCAAACATTTATATAAAAAAGGAAAGAAAAAAATATCTCGAAGCATGTAATTTTTAATCTCATAAATAAAAATAATGAAAATTAAATTTATATATATGAGAAGGGATATTCTTACTCTTAGAATAAGTCTTAATAACTTACTTTTAGAATAAGAATATCTCTCCTCATATATATATATATATATATATATATATATATATATATATATATATATATATATATATATATATATATATATATATATATATATATATATATATATATATATATATATATATATATATATATATATATATTACAGAAAACAAAAGGAATAGTTAACCCTTTTTTAATTACAAAACTAATAGTTAAAAAAGCTACATTCATAAATTTAAGAAATACAATATTCTTATTATTATGCATAAATCAAAAAATATAAGATGGAATAAAAACACATGCACTTCTTCCACTTGTGAGTACTTAATAATTTGGACAATGGTGAACATTTGTCTTAATACTTGTAGAATTATTGTTGAAGATGGACGTTTTTTGAATTGTTATATAGGATGGGGTTTTGTTGCCATATACCAAATCAACTCAGTTATTCTCTTAGCTTGTTGAAAAGAATGGATGGGTATAGACCCAGCTCTTGCTGGAGCATTGGAGGTTAGATGGTTTTTAAATATGACTAAACATTTCAATTGGAACATTGTCATTGTAATCTCTAATTGGAACATAGCCAAATGGTGGTTAAGTGTGTTGATTCAAAATAAGTAGTTGCTACAATTGATCATATCATCCAATATTGCAAGGAACTTGTGTCTTACTTGGAAGGCTCTCAAGTTATTTATGGTAATCATAGATTTAATTTTGATGTTCATAATTAGTTTATAGTTAGTGGTAGAACATGGATGTCCCAAATCATCCAAACTAAAATGTTGTCGTTCCTTTGTTTTCTGTCTAATGAATTAGGCTGCACAAAAAAAACTTGTTTAATTACAGTTATAATCCAAAAAAAAAGAGAATACAATTATATTGTCATAAGAAGTGTTGAACCACAAATAATAAACAAACAGGACCAAAAGCTCAAAAAACTACAAATAAAGAGGATGAGTTATAAACTCTTGATCGATTTTTTATTGAGACATAGGATAAGATTTTGAAGTCAATCAAAGAAAGAAGATGAGTTCGCCGCTTACCTTGCATGAGACTAGTTCCAAGACAAAAATCATTATTTTCTTTCACCTCTTTCATGTTTGTTGAACAATCACGGAAAATTTTATTATTGCGCCCTAACAAGATAGACCACATTATAACATGTCAAATCAAAGTAAAATATTCCCTCATCTTAGCCCTATCTCCTAACAAAATGAAGAACTCAAAATTGAATTATATGATCTCTAGGTAGAACCATCGGCCAGCCACTTAAAAAACAAATACTAAACATTAGAAGGTTGTTAAACCTGTGGTTTTAGGATTGGCTCAAATTTTGCTAAAATATGGTTCTTATTTGATCTTGAGCAAGATGTCATGACATCTTGACCAACTGTCATGACAGGTTCTGCTGTCATGAATCTCAGACAAATGTTAAGCCATGTGTCTTGATATCTTGGCCAAGTGTACAGCAGGTGTTGTTGTTAGTATTTTTGACAGATGTTCCGATAGATGTTGTGACATGTTACACCAAAACATCATAACAGTACAGTTGTTTAAATCCTTGAAGATTTGATTGAAAAATATGAGATTCTGGATGATTTTAGTTCTCATACAGACGCAGCTAATCAAGGATATTTTAGGAACAAGTGCATATTTGATTTGGTTTCATAAAAAATATCTTTAAGACTTTTTAAGAAACTTTGAAGATTGGTTCCTATTTTTGTGGAGAAGATCTCGCAGTTAATTTACTACTGGGAGATTGGATTTGATTGAAGATTTCAAGTCCATACTACAAGAGTCGACTTACTAAACCTAGAAACTTAAGAATTATCATTGAAAAAATCGTGTGGGTTGAAATAAGGGTTTAGGATTTTGAGAGTACTTTAGGTTCTTTATCTGTTTTTATATGTCACTCATGTATCTTCAATATATTGAAGTTGACTGATTTTTCTTAGTTTAAATCTTTTAAGCAAAACTAAGTATTATTCTCAATCATGAGCTTTTAAGGAAAGAGTTGAGTTTTGTATTTGAAGTGTAATCTTCAAGTTGGTTGTTTTTGTTCTAGTCACGGGTTTGTGATTATAGGTATATCATTGTAGTGATTGGAAGTGATAGGGGGGTCTCATGTCTAGTGGTCTCTAGGTAGAAGTTGCACAAGGTAGTGATTAGGCGAGGAGTTGTAAACTAGGGTTGTTTAGCTTTGAACTAACACTATCATAGTGAATTTCCTTCCTTGCCTGGTAGCCCTCAGAGTAGGTGACCTTGCACCGAATTGGGTTAATAATTGATTGTGTTGTTTACTTTTTTGTAATTTATTTTCTGCATAATCAACAGTTTAGCAAGTATTGTGTCAACAAATGTTATAACATTTGTCTTGACATTGTATGGTGTTGGGACATTAGTCTGAACATTTGTATTGAAAGTGCCAGAATTTCAAAGGTAAATCACAAGTAAGAAACGGATGAGAGACAAATTCTAACAAATCCCTACATAATATACAAAAAAACCCATCAGGATCAACAATGACCTTACGCTTAAAAAAATTATCTCTAGAATGGGAACTTATCCTGAATAAGTTGCAAAGAGAAGACTACCACCTTAAAGGGGGGCACACTGTCTAAAATAGAGGGAGAGTCAAGTTCTCCTTCTAGATTCGCACACCATAGGAAGTATTAAGATCTAATTGGATTCGATAAGTAGATGCCACGATGAAAGAACCATCTTTATTATGCCTCCAAACCCACCTGTCACTTTCTAAACTTAACTTACCCTTGAAAGATCAACAATTGAAGTTCTTTGTTAACTAGTATTTTGGATTGGATCCATTTTGTAAAACAACAAAATGGAAGAAGCGTTCAAAGCGTTTAAGTTGATCTAGCTTGTTAAAGTTGTATGGAGGTGTAGAAGGGACACATGCTAGACACGATGTCTCAGCATGGAACTACGACATATGGGTCTTGTGCATGAGATCTTTGTTGTTGTGTTTTATAAGATTCTCTAATCAAATATTGGATCATATTTTATTGTTATTGATTTAGCAATATGATTATATGATTTGTTGGACCGCTGTGAAGATCAAATCAGATATAAAGAGATTTAAATTTATAGCAAACCAAAACATATCTCTTTTTTGGAGATATTCATAGAAAATCCAAATATCCAACATAATCTGCATTTATTCTAGACGAAATCAAATCTAAAATGCATAAAGAAAATCCCATAAGAGTTATGTTATATAAGGAACTCACAGCCTGCATTGAAATTCAAGCATTCATATTGAAGATCTTAGAGTAATAGGTTTTGCTTCTTGTATTCCATGTTAATACCTTAATAGGATTAGGGTAAGATCTTTATGTACACCTCTATGTTTCAGTAACTTAAATAGAAGGTTTGTCTAGTTGAGTTGTGAGATTCAACATCTCTCATAGTTTTGATTGAGGTTGATTACTAGGGTTTAGTAATTGTTATCCCCCTATCAATATTTATGTGATATAAAAGAAAGTGAGTAGGTTCTCATGATTAGGAGGAGGCTCTAAATAAAAAAGTCATCGGGTAGTGTTAGGAATAGGCATTGAACAACATAAGGTTTGTTGTTTCTTGTAATACTAAATGTGTAACACCCTAATTTATTTAATTAATATTCGTAAATAAATTTTGTGATGGTATATGTTGATTTATTATTTGATTTCTTATAGGAACCCTTAGGTGTAGGGTGTCGCAGTAAAAAAATCGAGAAGACCAATCTATAGAGAAACTTGACTCACAAAGACTTAAATAAGTTACCACTAAACTTTATTATTTCCAAGGAAAAGGGAAAAGATCGAAACCCTAATATATGGAAGGTATTAGCACCCTTGTATTTATAGTACTCTATAGGAACCACTTATAATATATGTTTTTTGGTTTAACATTGTTTGCTTGTAAAAGATTGTGGTGATGAGAAAAGAAATATTTTTTAGGATATTTTTGTTTGGAAAGACATAGTCTTATACCTACGTACCAATTAAGGATCCAAACCTCGTAGTTTATGGTAAAAATAACAAAATGGTTTGTTGTGGTTGATTTTAGGAGAAGAGATATTTCATCATCTTAAGGAGAATGCTCAACTAATACCACCACAAGTATGAGAAGATGGATCTTGCATCATCATGAAGTAAGGGCTACTAACTTAGATATAAAGATGAACAAGTTTTCATTTAACATCTTCATGTGGAAAGAATCCCATTTACTTCATAATTATTATGGGAATAGGAGAATCATATCTCAATTATGAAGAAGATTTATATCTAATATCTTTGAGAAAAGGTTTTAAATTGAAAATCCAAGTGGAAAAAGGATTTGAGTGAGGTTGAATAACTTTTAGTCTTTTGAAATTTGTTTTGATATGCTTAAGTGTATTGAAGCATTTGATTAAAAAATAAAGTTTGAAAATGCAATGACACAAAGTCGGCATTTTTATATGAAAATGGTAAAAGTTTGAAAATGATTTTTTAGAGTTACAAGGTTTTAGAGTACATGAGGATACATAGGGTACACATTCTCAAGATTTTTTTATACCAAGGGCATGCATATGCATATGACTCATAAAGTAAACAATATTATCCTTTCCTTGGATTTTGACATAAGTACTAATCATAAGAGGTAATGAACATGCACAAACATCGTGTTATTAAGAAAGAGTCAAGACATGGCATGTTAGACAAATTCAAATTCGGAATAATCAATAAATCAACAAGAAAGTATTAAAAGAAAGTATAAATACATGTTTTTGGATTTTTAAGAAAATAAAACATATTTTTTGATATTTTAAAATCTTATCAGAATACACACATAAATCAAGTAGCATGCAAAAATCAAAAGGAGTTGATTTGCTCACACAAAATAAAGTGGAAAGTTGAAGAAAAATTTGTTGGAAGCAAATGAAAAAAACAAGTGATAAATAAAGATTTTTTTCAAAATTTAACTCAGGAAATTGATTCCCCTGTTTTAGGAAATCGATTTACTGCACGAAAATCAGTTTCTCATCAACTCTCACTTCAAGTTTTCAAAAAATGGTAACTTTCTCATTTCTCAACCAAATGCAAAAGTCTAAAGATCAAAATTGCCTAGAATTTTACAAGGATTTCAAATATGTAAACATATCAAATCAATATGGACTATAGCTCAAAAATTTTTGATAAAAACCAAAAAAAGCTAAAACTTTAAAATGCAATTAATTGTCAAACAACTATAACCAATGCATATTTTCACAGGGATTCAGATCACACCAATCATACGAACATTAATGGATCAATAATGAATGACAATTATGGTATAAATTATGATTTTAAAGTTAAAGATTTTTACCAAACTGAGTGAGTTTGTAGCCCCTTTAAATGATGTTCCAACAGCGAAGTGATGATCCTACTAGCTTCCTTGAACCTCCTCGAAGCCAATGATGTGCTTACCTTGATTTAAATTGAACTTAAACTCTCTACTTAACTCTATGTGAAAGCTCAAAAAGGGAGAAATGGAGGTTTTGATTGGGTGTTTACAGAAGTAGTCTTAAGGTTAGGACAACGTCTATATGATGTATAGAGAGTGTTTGGATGATTTGTTTGCAAAGAACTTGCAAGGATTGAGAATTTGGTGTTTGGGGATGAAGGATGCAACAATGGTGTCTTTTGTGTGTAAACTTTATGTTTTTGAGCAATGAGTTTTGAGGCTCTATTTATAGTGAATGCAATGAGCTTAGGGAGAGGCTTTGGACTAGTAAAAATAATTGAGAGCTTGGTTTAGTTCAAATTCAAATAAAAGTGTCAAGAAATGCATTGTAACTTATGTGTAAAGGAACAAAAATGGTATGACTTTCTTGGATTCTCTTTGATGGAGTGTTGTATATGATTTAGGTGGGGTGTATTGAGATAAATTTCAGATTCACAAGGTTCAAGAACACAAAGCAAGATTTTGGAGATTTTGACAAACTATTTTGTACTTTTAGTCCATTTATGGTGTGGGAATTATACAATGCATTGACTCCTTGAATAATGTAGTGTTAAAGTGTTCTACACATTAGAAACTTTGAGGTTTAGAGGTCTCAATTCAAGATTTTGTGGATCATGAGGTTGGACACAAAGTTATGCATGAACTTGAGCATAGATTTGTGTTTCCAAATCTCTCTACCATGGCTACTTTGTGGCTTTGAAACTCCTAACTCAAGCATCATATTTTCATGCTCTTGGACATTTTGGAAAGCTTGGAACACCCTCTACAACTTTCATGTTGAACACTTTCTTTGAATCAATGGGTATCATAGGGAGAAATGGCCATAAAGTCGGTTATTTGATAAGGGCAGAATGCTGGAAAATTTTCTCTAAGTGTTGATTAATGAAATCATGACTTGGTGAGCTCATATCTTCTTATCCATGCATTTTTTTGGAGATCATCCCCTATGACAAAGTTGTATTATTAAATTCCATCTTCAATTTGATCATTAAAACAATAAAAATAGTGGTTTGATGAAGAAGTTACAAGCTTGCAAAGTAGTGCATTTGAACATGAGAATTTAGGGACTTTAGTGAAATTTTCACTATTTTCAACTTTACCCCTTTTGCAAGTAATTTCAAATTTTGTGGTTCCCCTTGATCAAATTCACATATCAAACATATATTCATGAAATTTAACTTGGGGCATCCATATTTGACCAAAAATCTCAAAAGTCAAAGTTTGACTTTGGGCAATTGACTTTTCCATATGAATTCAAATCTTCTAATTTCAATGGAATCTTGTGATCATGATGAAATCCTTAGCATGCCAAGATATCTTCAAATTCCATGAGATGGTGATATTATTAAGCCTTGAGTGGCACATAATTGAAGACCTTTTTCTCTAACACACCTATCTTGTATAAGAAACAAACACAACAAGATAAAACCTTTGCATTTTTATAAGGTTAGTGATGCATAGGTGAATGATGTGATTTCTAAATGGTGCAAAAAGTAGGTGGGGTGTTAGGTCAAAAATTAGGGTACAACGGATTCCCTTATTTAAGTTTCTTATATCTGATGATATGAAGATTGCAATCTTTGTCTTGACGCGATGGGAGATACTTAAATACAAAATGCACAAATTTTTGGCCCTAAGATGCCACAGAGATGTCTTTATGAATGCAAGACTCTAACTTCCACGGGGAATAACAATAGAACACATACAATTAGGAGATAAATAACATAGACACCTTAGTCCTATTTAGAAGAAGGGCTCCAACTCCACTAGGGAAAGATTAACTTAAATCTGTTGGAGAAAATAGAACTCGACTCTATTGGGGAAAAGCCCAAAAAAGAAAAAAGAAAACAGGATAATACCATCTCAATATGTGAAAGGGATAACACATACTCACAGATGAAAGTAGACTAAACTTCAAAAACTAATTTGAGCTTCTTCTTTCAATCAAGTCTTCCACTTAAAAAGGGTAACAATAAACTTCCCCATGACGAACGGGTCTCATTTTCTTCTTTAATCAAGTCTTCTACTTTAAAAGGGTAAAAGTAAACTTTCTCACGAAGAACAGGTCTCGATTTCTTCTTTAATCAAGTCTTATACTTGAAAATGGTAACAATAAACTTCCCCATGATGAATGGGTCTCAGTTTCTTCTTTAATCAAGTCTTCCACTTGAAAAGGGTAACAATAAACTTCCCCATGATGAACGGATCTCAATTTCTTCTTTAATCAAGTCTTCCACTTGAAAAGGGTAACAATAAACTTCCCCATGATGAACGAGTCTCAGTTTCTTCTTTAATCAAGTCTTCCACTTGAAAAGGGTAACAAATAAGCTCTTGAGAAGGCAAGCGCTTGTTATAAGTATCAACGAACTATCTTTATCATATCGAATAGATTAACCATCCATTGAAGTATATAAAATTTCACAACTAACTATCTGTATCATATTGAAGAGATTAACCATCCACTGGAGTAAACAACATCTTCACAACAAACTATCTCTATCATATCGAAGAGATTTACCATCCATTGGAGTAAATAACATTTTCACAATGAACTATCTCTATCATATCAAAGGATTAACCATCCATTAGAGTAAATAACAATCTTCACAATAAACTATCTTTATCATATCGAAGAGATTAACCATCCATTGGAGTAAATAAAAATATTCACAATGAACTATCTCTATCATATCAAAGAGATTAACTGTTCATTTGAGTAGATAAGGCTTCACAACGAACTATCTTTGTCATATCGAAGAGATTAACCATCAATTAGATTAAATAGCATCTTCACAACGAACTATATCTATCATATCAAAGAGATTAACCATCCATTGGAGTAAATAGAAATCTTCACAACGAACTATCTCTATAATATCGAAGAGATTAACCATCCATTGGAGTATATAAGGCTTCACAGCGAGCTATTTCTATCATATCAAATAGATTAACCATCAATTGGAGTAAACAACATCGATTTTCTGGGCAACTTCTCTGGGATTTAATAGAATACTCAATAGAGACTGCTATTTTCGTCTGAAAAGAAATCTGGGGACACACAAATTTCTCAAATAAAGAGACCACTACTTGTTGTTGGGAAATAATTATGAGAGTATTGCAATAATGCTGTTGGGAAACAAGCTCAACTCACTGGGGAATTACAAACAAACTTATGCATATGAGATAAAGTCTTCAACAGTGATCTTTGACAGAAGTGAAAGTCATCAATCTTATGGAATAAAATTTCTTCAAATAAAGATAAAGTCTTCAAATGTGCAAAATAAATGCACTCTCAATCTAGGGTTCACTGCCTAGAGAGGTCCAAACAAACATTTTTGTTAGAGACAAGGTCCAATCCAGGAATAAGCTGGAGAGAGACAGTCAAATAAGACTCTTCCCAATGAGGAATAAATATCAAACAATACCACCTAAAGTATGAGAATATGGATATTGCATGATCATGAAGGAAGTGATACTAACTTGGATATAAAATTCAACAAGTTTCCAACTAACGTCTTCATGTGGAAAGAATCACATTTACTTAAACAATTTCAGAATTTGAGAGAATTTAGAGGTGTTTTGGAGATGTGAATTGGTTGTTATGAAGTGTAAATGAGATCTCTATTTATAGATAAAACTCATAGATAATGAGATTAATTGGTTCTCAAGTTATCAAGTTATGGTTTTGGTTCAAAGGAAAATATCAAGTTATGTGAACTTCCATGGTTTCAAGGCATAGTACAAAGAGTGGATGAATGAAGAGACATTGTTTCCTTGATTTATGGTGGAGTGTGATCAGAAGAGAGTAGAGGTATGGGCTCAAGGCATGCTTTGTACAAAAATCTTGCTTTTCAAGAATAGCAATGGTAACTTTCTTCCTTAAATGGCAAGTTATTTGGACAATAGGTTGTATCACTTGGACAATGGCTTGAAAGCTTGTGTACTCTTTTGATATTGGATATATTTAGAGATAGTATGGGCTAAAAAGTGAGATTATGTAACATGTCTTGGAGATTTTGTCTTTAGGTCATCACAAAAATGACTTGTAATGCAACCTTGGACACTCATCTTCATTAATTTGAAACTCCTTGCTCAAGTAAGATAAATTCATTCTCTTGGAAATTTTGGAAAGCTTGAAACTTTATCTACAACTTTCATTTTAAATATTTTCTTTAATCAATTTGGATCATAGTGTAAATTGGCCATGAAGTTGAGATAAAAAACTGACCAAAACTTGTTTGATATTTTTTCTAAGTGTTGGCGGAAGTTCACATGCCCATAACGCTTAATTTGAGCATTTTTTGGAGATCAACTCTCAACGAAAAAGTTGCATAACTTTTTCATTCCCTACAAATTTCAAGTTGAAGTTTTTCTCTGAATCAGCTTGGATCTTGGTGAAACTTGCTTGTGAAGTTACGGCTTTTTGAGTGTAAAAACACTTAAATTTTCTAAGTGTCCAAAATCTTCAACTTTTGACTTTTGTTGACTTTTCTTGATTCTCTTGATTCTTGATGCACAAGTGTGATAATTTTTAATGTTTTGATGACCCTTGGTCCTTAAAGTCCAAAGTTGACCAAAAAATTCAAGTTTGACTTTTGTGTGATTGTTGACTTTTTATAAGTTGATTCTAATTCCTTCACGATCAGTCAATTGTATATTTGAGAGCGTCTTGAGCCATGTAATTAGGTCAAGATGTTGCACATGAGTTATTTGAATCATGCCTCAAGCCATTAGGTCATGCATTGAGCCAAAAGTCAATGATCCACTTTAATCAAAACCCTAATTTGATCAAGACTTGTATTGATGGATATTTCTTAATTCAAAATCCTATTTGACACAGAGAGAAAACACAAGATATTTTTTGTATGTTGTTAGAGATGCAATGATGCATATGAAGTGGGATCTAGGGTCAAAAATTAGGGTACAAGAAGTGTGTATGCATAGGTTAGAGGTTGAAGATGAAGAGAAAAATAGGCTAATTTTATAGTTTCACCAAGTTGTGAATGATGCATGAATGATATATTTATAGTTGAATACTTTTTAGGTAAAATATGGTAGTTTTAGAATTAAAAAATTACCTCCAAAACAGTATGTGTCGACCTAAAAAGTTAATGTGTTGACACATGTAAAACAGTGGCTAAAAGCTTTAATAATGCAGTACATATGCTGACACATAAATTGTATGTGTCGACGCATAGGTCGTATGTGTCGGCGCATAAATCATATGTGTCGACACATACTGAAGTTTTTCAGAAATTTCATAAATGCATATTTTATGTGTCGGCGCATACAAATTTTATATCGGCGCATACAAATTTCATGTCGATGCATAAATGTTGATTTTATGCAAAATTTAACTTTTCATGATTGAGACCAATTTTAAAGTTGTTTTAAATGATTCCTAAGACTTATAATGAAAGGGAGTTCCACAAGACATAAGGATATCATCCACCATACTGAAATGCTAGCTTTTCCGAGTTTTGACATCATGCAAAACATATAATAGTGAAGTTGCACTCACAATGTGTTCATTGAGAAAGGTACTGATGTTCAACCAGATCTTGGAACATCATCTCAGCAGTTTGTTACTCCAGTATTTGAAAGATTATAAAGGGTCGGAAAACATTGAATTAGGAAACTCTCAAAAATTAGTTTAAGAGGAAGTTAATTATTTGGAGTTTGTTTTGGTTTGTGGTCATCTAATGTTTCAGAAATGGAATACTGGATGATTAAGTCTTGGGGTAAATAGATTTTTGCCAAAATCCGAAGAAGTTTATTTCATTGGAGGATATTTTGATCATCTAGATTAGAATTAATTGAATCCTGGTATATTTTGGAAATAAGGTACATTGTTGAATGAAGATGTTTTTCTATTTTGGGATTGATTACTAGAAGAGTGCAATGACAAACTGTGTGTCATGACATTGTAATGTAATATTCTACTACAACTAAGGGACAAGGATTTTATTATGCTTAAAGAACAAAGTCATTGTAACACATATCTTGCTATAGAATATTGGGACTCTCATGGTTGGGCTGGCTAGGGATCTTTGGGAAGGATTTTATCTTAACTTGAAGTGAAAGTCTTTTGAGTATACAAGGGGTATTTTTGGAACTGCATTGTGGGAGAATTATTGGTATTAACTATTTAGTCGGGGTTGCCTATTATTTTCCTCCTTGTGACTTGTACAGTATCAGAAAAAGCATGTTCAATGGCATGAAGAATGTCATTTCAAATGTTGTAACATTCTTCAACAGTCAAAGTTTTGAAAAAGAGGAAAGTTTGAATAGGGTGTCTCTCTCTCATTAAGTGATACATTATTTCTGATGAAGATTTTATCTCATTCCAATAATGCTTTCATTGGCTGATTTATCGTTACAAGCAAGGTTTATCTTAACTTGAAGTGCAAGTTATTTTGAGTAAACAAGGGGTATTTTTGGAACTGCACTATGGGAGAATTCTTGGTATTAACTATTTAGTTGGGGTTGCCTACTATTTTCCTCCTTGTGACTTGTGTCATCTCAGAAGAAGCATGTTCAATGGCATGAAGAATATCATTTCAAATGTTGTAACATTCTTTAGCAGTCAAAGTTTTGAAAAAGAGGAAAGTTTGAACAGGGGTGTCTCTCTCTCTCTCTCTCTCTCTCATTAAGTGATACATTGTTTTTGATGAAGATTTTATCTCATTCCAATAACGCTTTCATTGACTGGTTTATCGTTACAAGAAAGGTTTTCGTTACAATCAAAGTAACTCATCTTGTATATATATGATCTGCTTCCTCGTGTTTCTCATGTATTGTGTTCCAACATGAGTACTCTCTCCAAAGTTGTTGATGTCAAGAGGATTCGTTTGGTGGAATTCAACAAGGATAAAAGTAGTGACCCTAAGAAGGTTTGGTTTAACATTACAACAAATATTGTAACATCAACTGGAACATCCTGGACATGGAAATTTTCATACCCAATTTGCCTGCCCTTAGTGCTACCGTCAAGTTTATTTTCAAACTTGGATTTTTATAAAATTCTTTTGATTTACATTAATATTTTTGGGTTTTATAAATATTCGTTCTCAAGTCCAGTTAAAAATATAATAATTTATTTCAAATTATTTGTATTTTTAAATAACAAATACTTGCTTATCTTCATGTACTTTTCAATTGGCTTTTTATTTCGAATAAGTAACATAGCACAGTTGATAAAGAATTAAGCTTGCAAGTATGAGGTTGCAGGTTCGAATCTCTTATGGTGCACTTTTTAAATATTTTTTATTTTTGTTACTAATTTTCTTTCCTTTTTTGGAAATCGGGCTTTGGGTTTTTCGTACATTTTTGGGCTAACTTACTTACTAGGTATTTTAACCTAATTTCAGTCTATAAATAGGACTATTGTTGTCCTAGTTCCTCATCAAGAATTTCACACACAATTCATCCACAAATTCTCACAAATCCATAATTTCACACACATACACAATTCATCAACAATTCACATGATCCCGAAAATCCATAATTTTTCAAAACCAACAATCACCAACACTCACACTACTAGTAACTTTTTCACTGTTTCTATTTCTTTTTAAAATCTCTATTACTAGTGTTGTTTACGATTTTATTTCTGGTCGATGATTCAATATGAGCCCTCTTTCTAATTCTCAATTTTATAATTGATAGTGGTGTAAATGAACTATCTGATGGTTTTTTTTGTCATTATATTTTTATTCTCTAAAAGTTTACAAACTTTTTTTACACGATTTTCATTATCGTACATACATCAAACTCTGTTCACAATTTTTGAGTCAAAAGTCTAAATTTTCAAAGTTTATTTCACGACACCAAAAAACCTTTTCGAACCTAAACCTGTCCAATTTTTTTTAAGATCAAAAATGGCATCAGATATTTAAATACAAAAACTATCACAACCTGCACAATAATCTTATCTTCATCACTAAAACCATCAACCATTAACTATTAAATCAATTCCTCCCTTATATTTTTCACAAATTGAATCAAAAACTATAACTTGTAACAATAATTTTTCAACAAAAGATCATAGCTAACACTCAAAAAACAATGCAAACATGTATATGTTTTTTGTATATGTTCTGTTTGTTTTATCTGCAGGAAAAAGAAGAAAAGAGTAAGAGACTTGTTGTTCTTATCGTGTTCTGCAACTTACTGTTATGTAATTGTGTTTATTTTTTTATTCTTTAATCCATTGCCATGTGTCATCTCATGATAAGATACCTATTTAACTTAAGAAATATTATAAAATAAAAAGAGATAAGTCATTTACTAGTACTAGTATGTTATGATACAAAAGCCACGCGGAGAGAGAGTGAAGAATGATTCCAATTCAATGGTCTATTTTTTTCTTTGAAATAGTATTTTGATTTTAATAATTTATTTGTTATCATCATTGTTATTTATTATTAGTAATAGTCATTACAAATAATCAAATCTCTCTTCAATTCTAATTTGAGATGTATTCTAGCCACCCAATTCAACATCTCTATGTGGTACATGGCATGTGCAGTTAGTTGCTAGGTTTTTTTTTCTTTTTATCTTATTTTCTTCACCATTATATCTAGTTAGGTTTCAAATTTATTCGTTATTTTTAAGACTAAATAGTTCCTTTTTTATAGATTTAAGTTTTTTTTTAAAAGATATAAAAAACGATAACAAAATACAAAAAATGTATATAATTCATCCTATTAATCTTTGTTAACTAATTTAGGTTGTTAAGTATAACTGGTTATGATTCTCTAAATTGATTCCAACATTTTTTATAAATAATAGGATGTTCATCTTCGAGTAATTAAATCGGTCGACACATTTTCTATCGGTTTATTATTCAAAACCAGACAATTCAAATCCATGTAACTCACAAATTACTACATCTACGAGCGACATGTGGCCAATATCTGGCCACGTGATGAGGAGACTATATTAGACTCCCCCTCTTTACGTCCTACCATACTCTTTAATCAAATCAAATAATAAAACAGATAACCAACCATCAAATCAATTTTCTACTAACATAATCAAATTCAAGAACACTTTCGAAAAAGGATTAAGGAGAATTATTATCGAAATTAACTGTGAATTGCGTCTACAATCACTCAATTTTTAACCCAGACAAGGTTCAAGGATAAATTTGAAAGCAATTATACACGATCCTATAAAAAACACCAACAAACACTACGAATTACAAATTGGGACTCTGATTCCTCCTAAAAGGATACGTAGGCATGCGACTAAAATCTTGGCGAGTTCCCCTAATAAAATACTAAAAACCCTATTCCCTAAAGATAAATTATAAACCTAGTATCCTTGTGAACGAGGTAGATGAGGGGTTCCTAACATCTTTCCTTCGTCTAAAACCGAGTCAAAAACCTAGAATTTCTTACTTTTTAGGGTTAACCTTTATATTCCCTTCCTTAGGATAAAAATTAAGGGTGGCAACTCTTATTTTAAAACCAGTTACAACAGTTGGCAACTCTGTTGGGGAATCAACCCTTGGTTTAGAAGCCTTGTCTTTTGGTTTTAGGGTTTTTTTTTGGTTTTTTATATTTGTTTACTTAACTATTTATTTATTCATTTATTTATCTATTGTTATTTTTGTGATATTGTTATATCTGTGGTGGGATTTAAATTTTGCAAAAAATATTTTCATAAACCTTTATAAAGAAGGTTCGTCTATTAGCCAAGGGGATACATCATCCCTATGAGTTTATGTGACGACTTCGCCTAGAGTTGGTGGAATTTTGCGAAAGAAATATGTCTCAAGAGAAATACTCTTGGGAAGTAGGACTTTGGAATAACACCTATGACTCTTTGTACAACCTTCAAACCAAAATCTCATGATGAGACCTTTCATGACCTAGAGACGAAAGTTTTGGTCTGCGAAGAGGCTCCACTTAAGGGAAGCCCTTGTGCATTTCTCTCTAGTGTTATCCATGATACCCTTAAGGAAACCACCTTATGGGGAGGGTAGAATATTCGTAGGCTAATACTAGTAACCTACCAACTAAGGATACCTCTCACAAATCCCATTACAATCCCTAAACCCGCAAGGGTTATCTTTTCTTCCACTATTATCTTTAGCCCGCAGGGCTTCCGTCTATGTCATAATCCCTAGCTTGTAGGGATTTCTCGTCGTCTTTCATTAGAATATAATCCTAAAGAATTTCCTGTTTGCCTTATTAGGACATCATCATTTCCATATCTGCCATTAAACCTGTATAGGGTATCTCTATGTCTACCCTCATATTACGTCTGTGTCACATTACATATCTATGAAACTTTTTTTGCATACCCAAAAGCCAAAAAAATAATTTTGCGTACCCATGCATTTTCGTACATTCATACATTTGCATGTCATGCATTTCCACCTTCGCCCTTGGTCACTATTAATCCTGCTAACAAATTTCTAGATGCTCAAGAATAAAGTCGAAGCATTTCAAGAAAATCTTATATTAGTGAAGTAAAGATTAAACATTGGAGATTCAAAGGAGCTTGGTCTACAAATCTTATTGTGGAGAGAAGGCATCCCTTCACTATACAAGCCTATGCAACGCCTCAGTGTCAACTTTCATTGGTGATTCCCCCATTTCCCTATCAACAGAATTGGTATGCCTGAAGAGAAGTCAGTGGCCATCCCCATGCTTTGACAAGTCCAAAAACTACGAAGCATCTCCTGAAGTCACATGGATCAACAAAGGAGTTTTTCCGTAGGATCATTAAGATTTATCAGTTACAAATTATAATTTCCTAGTTGTTATATTTCATTTGGTGTAAATTTGTATCTTTGGATCGGTAATTCTAATAAAATAATCATGAATGTTTTTGAAATCAATTCATTCGTTTCACTTTTCATCTTTCATTACTTTCCATAAATAATCAATGACTTTCCATTTCCACTCTTCTTTTCCATTTTCAAATATTCTTTAACAAACTTTGAGGGAGAATGGTGTAAATTAAATAACTGAATTTTTCTAAAATATGCTTTCAATGGTAAGACTAAGATGATGATGTAAGGCATTATTTCAATTCTTAAACAGTGGAGAAATAAGGATTTAATATATAGTCAACCCCCTCGAGCCAGAAGTTGGAGTTTTGTTCTATTTTAAAAATTAAAAAAAAAACCTTAAACTTAACCAGGGGTAGGGTAGTCTTTCAATTAATTCAGTGGCGCATTCTATTCTCAAGAGAAGTGATTTATCTAAACAAAAGGTTCAAGCATATCTCTTTCCTTGATACATCATTAAGGAAACAATCTAAGAAAATGTTTAAAATGCATCCTTTTCCTCGCATTCATCATCCAAGATTGAGGAATCAACAAAGACAGAGTCCATGACGTCTTCTTCCTCAGTACATCAATCAAGATCGAGGAAACGGTGAATATGAAGCTTACGACAATCAGTATGACAGTCACAAGTGTGAAAATCAAAAAGCAAAAATAAATTCAATAGAAAAAACAATAAAGCTCGCTAAGTCAAGTAAAAATCGAAAAAACCTTGACTTGGGCAAAAGGTAGGGCACCCCGATGGACGGAAAAATTCAAAAGAACCGGTCCATGCAAAAATAAGGGATTGAAAACAAAATTGGAGAACAATCTTGTGACTGCCACCTCAAAAATCATCAAGGGATCTTATCAATGCTTGGATCTTATCAATGTTTTTCATTAGTGATTAGATCTTTATCTACGCTTCTCATCATGTGCGCGACTACAAAATTTCTCTTGGAGATTAAACGCATCTGTTGCATTAATTGAAATTGGACTAGAGAAAATCAAGGAGAATAGGGTGGTGTTGTACCCCAAAATTTGCCCTCCCATTTTCTTCAAGATTTGCAAAGAGCATGCTTCAAAATCTCCTCAAGGGTTGCACAGTTCAAGGGCCTCCTAACAGTCCAAAAACTAGGGTTTTGGTTCTGACAAAGAAATTGAAGTTTCCAAGGGTCTAAACAAGTCCCACATGCCTATAAACATGGTCAAGCATTCATATGCCAAGTTTCAAGACTCACAGCACAAAATTGCACAGTCAAAAACCCTAATTGCCTTACAGTCAATTGCAGGGGCAAAATGGTCATTTGACAGTCAAAAGTTCAAATTTTTGGTCAACATCTTATTTTGAAGCCACAAACATCATTTCATCAATTCTTGATCATGATTTTCAAGGCATGGCTCAAAAAGTCTCAAGATGCAAAAGTTTCCATATTTGGACAGTTGAAAAAGTCAACTGTAACTTGACCAAGGCATAACTTCCACATGGTTTATCAGAAAAATTCCATCCAAAGCTCATTTTGAAGATAAAGACATTTCCTACAACTCCTCTTCACACTTCAAGTCCAAGAAATGCTCTCACAAAAAGTTATCAATTTCAACATTATAGGTCATTTTCAAAAGTCAACAAAAAGGCACTTTAAGTCAAAGACCATAACTTGATATTGGTAAATCAAAATTACATGGGACCAAAGGCATTTGTTAGAGGACTTCAAGACCTTTCCAAAATGTCCAAGAACATGATCAAAGCTTAAAAATTGAGCAAGATATGCCTTGTGGAAGTTGGGAAATTTTTGGGAATTTTGAAAAGTCAACTTTACTTCAAATGCCTCAAAATTGCTAATGGGCCACATTTTCTTCCAAGAATCATCATCCAAAGGCTATGCACGACCATTTGGCCCAAAGGGGAATTATTTCATCATTTTTATTATTTATTTGAATTTTTAATCACTATTAATTCATTTAATGAAATAAAATATGACAAAAATAGAAAACCATGTTTTTTAATCCCTTTTTGCAGCATATTCTCTCCATAAAACCTCAAGATTTCGTGCACCCTCAATTTGGAAAGATTTGGCCATGATTGGTACCAAAAGCACATGGAAAAGATTTGAAAAGATGCCATTAAAAATCAAATATTTGATTCATGATTACAAGGGTTTTTGGACTTGATTTGCAAACCTAAAACACTCACATACATATACAGATCACAACCCTAGTGCATACAACCTTGAAGCTGCGCCTCATATCAAGAACCAACTTTGCATTTTTTGTCCAAAAATTCAAAACTGAAAACACAGTTTCAGTGCAATTCAAAGCGAAATAAGCATTCCAATAGCTTGCCAAAGCCTCAAGGAAAGTTTCTGGATCAAAACCACAGCTTCTAACGCAAAGAATTGGTAACACGAAGCCGTCCTGTGCTTAACATTTTCCACATTCGTGTTTTAATTTATACGCATCCTCGTTGCATTTTCTTTGTTGATTTATATTAGTTTAATCATTCTGAAGCTAACCATACCATTCAATTGAGTTTTCGTGCCTTATACATGAATCCACCATTGGAGCTTGTTAGGGTTGCAGAGCTGTAAAATTAGGGCTTTCCTCTTCAGGAAAAATTAGGCTACAAGACCAAGACCATTGAATTCAGCGCACCTGGACGATCCATAACCACTAGTCGCGCCTTTTTTATATTTGAGTATGGCTTAATCGCTATTTTCCTGTACTGTGGTTAGTGGGGGTTCAAAACCCCCGCTATTTGATATATTTTTTAGGAAAAAGCAAAGGCGTGGTGGAGAAGATGCTGAGGTGTCTCAACCATACAGGGCCATTCAAATATTCGCGCAATTTTTTATGTTTGCCAATAACGCTTGTTCTCTCTCATATGAATCAGGTTCCATTAATATTACAAACAAACGCGCTTGGCTGGTTGGTAAGTGAGGTGTCATGCAATCAATGGGACCTGGGTTCGATTCCCAGGTCCCCTCCCTTCTCAATATTATTTTTCCTTCTATGTTTCCATGCAGCGTTCCCTCCAGAGTTCTACCATGCACCCAGCGCTGGTGCTTGCCACATGGCCACTGAGATCAATCCAAGAGCCAAGATATGAGTTCCATGGTGCGCCTCAGTCTAGGGGTTTACACGTGACCATCAAAAGTCAACCAGGCCTCCTTCAAATGGGCCAAAATTGCTGGAAAATACCTCCAAAATTGGGGTCAACACCCCCCATTGGTTTGCATTCTATTTTTCATTCTTTTTATTTTTTTTTTATTTTATTTGTTTTATTTAGTTTTATTTTAATTCTTTAAATTAATTTTTCATAACATAAAAATACCAAAAAATCAGAAACTATAAAAATAAAAAAAATATATGTTTTAATGTTTAATTCACTAACATTTTTTGTAAATAAATTCAACAATTAATTTAGTTTTAATTCTAGGTTTAATTTTAATGTCTTTTTCAATAAACTAAAAAATGTAGAATTAGGGCTTTAAATACTTTTATCCTTTTTTCTTTTCTTTTACCATTATTAATAATTAATTATTTATTTTGTAAATAAATTTGCCATTAAATAATTAGGTTAAAACTAGGTTAAATTTAAACATTTTTTTTAATAAATTAAAAATAGTTTAGAATTAGGGCTTTAATTTCATTTAATTTTCTTACTAAATTCCATAAATACAAAAAACTCAAAAATAATTTCCTTTTCTCATTTAACTTAATTAATTTATTAATTGTAATTTAATTTCCTTAAAAGGGTCCAACGCCCTCGCATTCCCGACTTTACTTCTTCTCGCAGTTTACTTTTATTTCTTTTTGTAAATATAATGTATTTATCCCAAAGCCATGTAATAGATTAATTAGGACATTTATCTTTCCGCATTTTTATTTTATTCAAATCAGGTCTTGGATTAATTTGGCGATGTAGACCCGCGCCTTTGTAATAGCGTAGGACTTTTAATTCCGCATCTTTTAACTGTTAATAATTTGCATGAAAGAATGAATGCCAAAAAAATAAAAACAAAGCGTAGATCACCAATACATGAACAAGATAAACATAATTGAAAACGACACACAAATCACACACCACCCCTAGGGTACGCCTCATTGTTGCCTTGCCCCTCGAAAGGTGGTCGTCGAGTAGAGGATGTTTTAGTAAGTCCTCATGTCCATGAACATGGCATGAGGGTAGCTTCTAAGGTGTCTTCCTATTACTCCGGTGATCACCATGTCCCGAACCCTCGAATTGACCCGAACACCTCCAATAGTGGTGCTACCTACCTCTCAATGGTGGGATGGCATTACTTTAAGGACATTTACACAGACGAATTCCTTAGGGTTGGTCGAGAACTCGTAGATACTTGCTCTAATTTCAAAACAAAAAAATCAAAAACTCTTTTCACACCGACACTTTCAAAAAAGCTTTCGAAAGCAACTTTTCAAACACTCTTGAAGACTGATACAAGAGTTGAACTGAAATTTTCAAAGAAACTTTTTTAAACCCACAGTTGAAAAGCAAACAAACAATTTTTGAAAACACAAATGAGCAAGTATCTAAGAGCCCATGGATAACCATGGATAGAAAGGGTGCTAACACCTTCCCTTTCTATAAATCTACCTCCCGAACCGAGAGCAATCTCTATAAGGAATTTTTCTGTGCTTTTGTCCTTTCCATTTGGAGAAAATAAAAGACGGTGGCGACTCTTGCTTCCGCGACATTTCGCGAACCAGCGTTAAACAGTCAGTTCCAGATCCACCGATCACAGAACTGGCGACTCTGTTGGGGATATCTTTTTAAAGTAAGGTGTACCTTAGGACTAAGATCACTGTGTTTTCAATTGTATTGACTTGTTTGCTTTAAAATTTTGGGTTGCATGGGAGTTACATAGATCCTAACCCGGATATGGGGATACCCTGTTTAGGTAGCATAAGCTGTGAGGGACCTATCCGGCGTAGACCGACACGGGTGAAGCAGTGGCTACGTTGGTGTGGCACCTTAGTCTGTACCGATATACCTTGTGTTGCAACGAGGAGAATATGGGTCTTCTGAGGAGTCATTAAGCACCAACCGACCTTAGAACCTTAAATGACCCAACTTGGCCAATAGAACAGTAGAAGTATGCTACACCCATTGAGGCTAAACTCTCGTGATGGTTCTGGCCGCAAGAAAAGATTGCGATGCTGGAGTTATGACCGATTGAGGGTAGTCAATGATATTGGGATCCTCTAAGAACCCGGTTACTTTTGATAGGACAGGTATGAACCAACAAACTGAAAGAGGGTAATACCTAGACCTCATGCTGGCCTAAACTTTAAGGGCTTGCCTTGTGTGACTTGTGTGCCTTATCATGTTTGCCTTTGTAAATATTTGTGGGGTGCTTTATCATAACATCATAACATCATGAGCATTGTATGCATCCTGCATAAGGACTGACCATTTCAAAGACAAGAGAGTTTCACCTTTGCTCTGTTTTGTAGGACATCAGGATGCCTATGCGAAGGAATACTATCCGGTTCAAATTTGTTCACCCACCTGAGTTGCTTGAAGAGCTGGTTAGCAGAATTCCAAACACCACTTCCTTCATCCAGAGGCATGGTTCTCTTCTCAGTTTAGTCACTGCAAAGCGGGATCAACAGTTGATGAGTGTCCTGGCCCAGTTCTATGACCCTCTGTACCAGTGCTTCACCTTTCAAGACTTCCAGTTGGTCCCTACCCTGGAAGAGTTCTTTGATTTGCTTGGTATCCCTATCTTGGATCAGACTCCTTTCACTGGTTGGGAAAAGACCCTCAAGCTTGAGGAGGTTGCTGCAGCTCTTCCTTTAACCCATCAAGAAGTAATGGACAACTGGGTGACCAGAAGCGGAGTTAAGGGTTTCTTGGCCAAGTTTCTGATTGGTAAAGCTAACAGTTTCTAGAATGACTTGGACTTTAGGGCATATGAAGACATCTTGGCTCTCTTAATCTATGGGTTAGTCTTGTTTCCTAATCCTGACAACTTCATCAACGTCACTGCCATAAGGATCTTTATGTCTCAGAACCCGGTGCCCACTCTCTTGGGTGACATCCTGCAATAACTTTATGCTCGTACTGCCCGAAGATGAGGAACTCTATGGTGTTGTATCCCTTTGTTGGTGAGGTAGTTTATTTCGCACCTCCCTAAGTTCGTGCTGAAGAACCAAGAAGGAAGAGGTTGGGCTCATAGGTTAATGTCCCTCATTGATAAGGACATCATTTGGACTTTCAGAGGTTTGGATGAGGTAGCTGTTATTGATCATTGCGGAGAATACCCTAATGTCCCTTTGATTGGTACCCAAGGAGGAATCTCTTATAATCCATGTCTAGCACTCCGTCAGTTTGGAAGAGCCAGAAGAGCAGGGCCTCATGAGATGTTGGTGCCTCACATCAGTTTTGAGTTTCAGGTGGATAGTGACGAGCTGCGTCGTAGGTTCATCAAGGCTTGGGACAGAGTTCATAAAGCTGACCCACAAGAGTTAGGACCAAAGACTTCTCTACCTATGGAAGCCTACTACAAATGGGTTCGCATCCGTGCTCAGAAGTTAGGTATGCCATACGAAGCTGTCAGACCCGTCATTCTTGAGTATCCTGACAAAGATGGGGCTCCTCCAACTGTCCTCCCTCCTCAGATACCTACTGATTATGAGACATTAAAGAGGTCTTGGTCGCAACTGCGAGAAGAACGGGATTCGTATCGGGAAAAATTCAATGAGCAGGAATTGAAGATCTAGAAGCTGACAAAGCAGTTGGAGAATGAGCGAGCTCTGAATGACTACATCCGTACTGAGAAGAGGAGACCATGGGATCAATGAGGAGCTCTGGATGTTCTTTTATAGTTTTATTTCCCTTTTCAGTATTTCCCTTTTATGTAACGCCTAAGGGCAACCTGTTGAACAATTTAAGTTTCAAAGTTGAATCTAATGAAGTGTGTTCCTTTTTGTTTACAAAGTTGATTCCCGATTGTCTTTGAAAACATAAATCATACGCATTCCATTCATCATGTGCATAGCAGGTATTCTTCTTTTCATGTTGCTTATTGTTCTTCGCTGTTTATTTCAGCATCATGAACCATGACTCATCATCAACCGAGATGTCTATCAAGGCCCTTCAGGCGCAGAATGCGCAATTTCAGGAGCTGATCATGGGTTTGGCTCAAGGCCAAGAAGAGCTGAAGGCTTTACTCCTGAAGAAGGAGAAGAAGAAGAAGAAGAGAATTGTTCTTTTCAACTCGGGCCGAAGGTTTGGCAACACTCTGCAGAATGAAGAAGCTGGTTCTTCTGTAGGCAAGGGCAGTCCCCAGGGGGGAAAGGCTTCAAGTCCAGTAGTCTCTGACAACGAGACTGACTTTAATGAGGAACAGTATCCTCCCGCTGAAGATCGGTATAAGCAGTTGGAAGACAGACTGAATGCAATGGAGATCCGACAAGTGCCTGGGCTGGATTTCGGAGACTTGGGCTTATCTACTGGTGTGATTATTCCTCACAAGTTTAAGGCACCATCTTTCACCAAGTATGACGGGGCGTCTTGTCCCAAGCTACACCTCAGATCTTATGTGCGGAAGATTCAACCGTACTCAGTGGACAAGAACTTGTGGATCCACTTCTTCCAGGAGAGTCTTTCAGGGACTCATCTCGAATGGTTCTATCAGCTGGATGGGACCAAAGTTCGTAACTGGGAGGAGTTGGCTACTGCTTTTTACAAGCAGTATCAATATAATGCCGACCTTGCTCCTACACGTACCCAACTCCAGGGTATGTCGCTAGGATCAAGCGAAGGTTTTAAAGAGTATGCACATAAGTGGAGGGATCTGGCTGGCAGGGTGCAGCCTCCGTTAACTGACCGTGAGCTGGTGGATATGTTCTTGGGGACCCTCTCTGGGCCATTTTTCAATCATCTTATCGGTAACTCATCTGCAGGGTTCACTGATCTTATCCTGACTGGGGAGAGGATAGAGGCTGGAATGAAGTCCGGTAAAATTCAGAAGGGTGCATCTGCAAGCTCTGAGAAGAAACCCTTTAAAAAGGAGGCCAGTGCTGTATATGGGTCTAGAAGACAAGAGAAACCTGAGCGCCGCCAATCTGTCAACGCGGTGATGATTGCTAAGCTTGCTGCCGCTCCTCGGCAAACCAATCCACAAAGAGGTGAAAGACCCAGAAGAGAGTTTACCCGTTTGAGTATGACCTTATCGCAAATCTTGCCGTAGTTGCTATCCACTAATCTAGTGACTGTCAGGGAGGCCCCGAAGGTTGTGAATACTGCCTCTCCCAAGTACAATCCAAATGCCCACTGTGCTTATCACTCCGATAGCCCGGGGCATTCTACTGATGACTGTTGGGCCTTAAGGAATAAGGTGCAGGACCTTATTGATGCAAAGGAGATACAATTTGAAGCGCCTGAGAGGCCAAATGTGGTGACTGCTCCTATGCCCCAGCATGGAGTGAATGCCGTTGATGAAGATGTGTATGCCGTTTCTGTGAATGATGTAGCTACTCCCTTGATTACTGTTAAGAGGAACCTACTGTTGGCCGGTTTATTTCCGGGTTGTAGTGAAGGTTGCCTTTTCTGTGCTGTTTCCCTTTCTGGTTGTCCTTTGCTGAAGTTGGGCATCCACAGCCTGATGGACAGCAAAGAGATTCTGTTCAAGAAGACTGCTGTTTAATTTGTTCCGGTGGAAGAAGTTTCTGTTGTTACAATCTTTAATAATCCGATCAAGGCTCTCCCGAGGAAGCCGGTTAAAATCATGACTGTCGCACCCATTGTGATTACTGTTCCGAGGCCTCTCCCCTATGAATCTGATAAGGCTGTCCCATGGCACTATGGGGCAGATGTGTATGTACATGGAATAAAACAAGAGTTCAACACTGGCACCAGCATCAGCAATATCACTGGTCCAGCCAAAGTAACCCGCAGTGGCAGGCTCTTCTCGCCTGACATTGCACCACCAGCTATTCGAAGACCCCTCACTATAACACCTGCAAGTGTACCTGTTCCCGTTTCTGATCAAGTTATTTCCCCTGCCGCCGAGTCGTCTAATGCTCGGGGCAAAGGGATTGAAGATGAGCCTGCCCGGATGGAGGCGCTAAAATCTGTGAATGCTGAAGCCTCCCAACAAGAGATGGAGGAAATTTTGAAAATAATCAAGAAGAGTGACTTTAATGTTGTTGAGCAGCTGGGGCATACCCCCTCCAAGATCTCCATGCTCTCCTTGCTGTTGTGCTCAGAGGCCCATGCTAAGGCCCTGATTTCATTCCTCAAGATGGCCCATGTGCCACAGGAGATATCTGCAGTCCAGTTTACTGATTGCGTAGCCAATTTGACAGCCGACAATGGTTTGGGTTTCTCAGATGCTGACCTTACTGCTAAGGGAAAGGACCACAATGACGCCCTGCATGTCTCTATAGAATGCAGGGGCACTACTCTTACGCATGTGTTGGTGGAAATTGGTTCTTCCCTGAATGTGCTACCCAAAAAGGCCTTAGACCGGTTAGATTGTGAGGGCCTGGAATTAAAACCTAGCAACATCATTGTCAGAGCCTTTGACGGTTCTAAGAGGATGGTTCACGGAGAGGTAGACATTCCTATTCGTGTGGGTTCTCAGGTATTTGACTCTACTTTCTATGTGATGGATATTCGTCCATCGTATTCTTGTCTACTGGGTCGACCTTGGATCCACAAAGCTGGGGCAGTGACCTCTACCCTGCACCAGAAGCTCAAATACCCCGTCAGAGGGAAGATTGCCACTGTGCAGGGAGAGGAGGAATATATGGTGAGCCATTTGAATTCCTTCAGGTATATTGAGATGGACGGGGAGTTTATTGAAACCCCCTTTCAGCATTTTGAAGAGGTACCTCCAACATTGGCAGCAGCGGAAACAGTGGTTGAAGAGGACTTTCCATTGAAGATGGCTTCCTTGAAGGATGCCCGGGCTGTAATCAAGAAAGGTGAATATGCTAACTGGGGCAGGCTCCCTGATTTTACACCTAAAACTGACAAGTTTGGACTGGGTTTTACTGCAGAGGGTCAGAAGGCTGTGCGCAAGGCAAAGACCAGAAGACCTCCTGTGCTCATTACCAACCCAGGAGTGAATGCTATTGGGGATGAAGATGAGGTGGAAGAATCAGAGTTCGACAGCTGGATCTACCCGACAACTGACGGTGGATTGACCAATTGGATTGCTAAAGATCATACTCCTGTTACTTTTGTTACGCAGTAATAAACTCCTTTGTTTTTGTTATTTGTAATAAACAATTAAAACTCTGTGGCCCGGTGTCTTACCCGGGGCACCGTGGCTTCATTTGTGAGGGTATATTAATTTTCATTTCATATATCATGAATAAAGACCTTGGACGTTTTCTCGCATTTCAAATCTTATGCTCCTTCTCTTTCTTTCCTTTCTTTATATATTGCAAAACAGCTGTATTTACACACACTCACCCATACAGGTTTCAATCTGGATCTCACTGGTAACGACTCTGCTACTGCCAGTTATGACTTCGAAAATCCGATCAACTTAGCCGAAGACGAAGGTGAAGATGATTGCGAAGTGCCTGGCGAGCTTGCAAGACTGTTACTCCAGGAAGAGAGGGCAATTCAACCACATGAAGAGCCAGTGGAAACAATAAATCTGGGTACTGAGACGGACAGGAAGGAGGTTAAGATTGGTGCCAACCTAGAGCTCAGCGTGAAGCAACGGTTGACTCAGATGCTACATGATTATGTGGAGATCTTTGCCTGGTCTTACGAAGACATGCCTGGGTTGGATACCGACATTGTGGTCCATCATTTGCCTACCAAGGAAGACTTCCCTCCGGTTAAGCAAAAGGTCTGCCGTATGCGTCCAGAGATGTCTGAGAAGATCAAAGCCGAGGTTATGAAGCAATTTGATGTTGGGTTCCTTGCAGTGACTTCTTACCCTCAGTGGGTTGCTAATGTGGTGCCGGTACCTAAGAAAGATGGAAAGGTCAGAATGTGTGTTGACTACAGGGATCTGAACAGGGCCAGCCCCAAGGATGACTTCCCTCTACCTCACATTGATGTCCTGGTTGACAATACTGCTCAGCATAAGGTGTTCTCTTTCATGGATGGTTTTTCAGGTTACAATCAGATCAAGATGGCACCTGAAGACATGGAAAAAACTACCTTTGTTACTCAGTGGGGCACCTTCTGCTACAAGGTCATGCCATTCGGGTTGAAAAATGCTGGGGCAACCTACCAACGTGCCATGGTTGCTTTATTTCATGACATGATCCATCATGAGATAGAAGTGTATGTTGATGACATGATCGCAAGGTCCCAGACTGAGGAAGAACACCTTGATCATCTGCAGAAATTGTTTGACCGTCTGAAGTTGTACAAACTGAGGTTGAACCCGAACAAGTGCACCTTCGGGGTTAGATCTGGGAAGTTGCTAGGTTTCGTGGTAAGTGATAAAGGTATTCAAGTGGACCCTGCCAAGGTTAAAGCCATTCAAGAGATGCCAGTTCCTAAGACTGAGAAAGAAGTCAGAGGATTTTTAGGACGCCTGAATTACATTGCTCGATTCATCTCGCATCTAACTGCTACCTGTGAGCCAATCTTCAAGCTGCTGAAGAAAGATCAGGTAGTACGTTGGAATGATGAATGTCAGGCTGCTTTTGACAGAATCAAAGAGTATCTCCAAGAACCACCCATCCTTATGCCACCGGTTGAGGGGAGACCTCTGATATTATACCTGACAGTACTTGACAACTCAATGGGGTGTGTGCTGGGGAAGCATGACGAGTCTGGCCAAAAAGAGCATGCCATTTATTACCTTAGCAAAAAGTTTACCGACTGTGAGACCCGATACTCACTGCTCGAGAAAACTTGTTGCGCTTTGGTATGGGCTGCTCGCCGGCTGAGACAGTATATGCTGACTCACACTACCTTGTTGATCTCAAAGATGGATCCTATAAAGTACATATTTGAAAAGCCTGCTCTGTCTGGGAGAATAGCAAGATGGCAAATGATCTTGACAGAATACGACATCCAGTACACAACCCAGAAAGCCATCAAAGGAAGTGTATTGGCAGACCACTTGGCACATCAGGCAGTAGACGACTATCAGTCAATGAACTTTGAATTTCCTGACGAGAGTATCATGATAGTGACTGATTGTGAAGTACCTGGACCGGATGAAGGACCTAAGGAAGGATCCTGATGGTCTATGCACTTTGAGGGAGCCTCCAATGCTTTGGGTAATGACATCGGCGCTGTGATCATATCCCCTCAAGGCACTCATACTCCACTCACTGCCCGGCTATGTTTCAACTGTACCAACAACATGGCGGAGTATGAGGCATGCATCATGGGTCTTCAAGCTGCGATCGACCTAAGGATCAAGTATCTGAGTGTCTTCGGAGATTCCGCTCTCGTGATCAATCAGATCAAAGGAGAGTGGGATACGAAACATCCGAATCTTATTCCTTACAGAGAATGTGTGTTGACATTGATCCCCCACTTCACAGAGATAACCTTTGAACTTTTTCCGAGAGAGGAGAATCAGCTGGCGGACGCGTTAGCTACGATGTCTTCTATGTTCAAGGTCAAATGGGACAATGAGGCTCCCCGGATCATCATCTGGAAACTGGATGAACCGGCATACTGTTGTGATCTCGAGACTGAGTTGGTGACTGAGAAGCCTTGGTACCATGAGGTGAAGAGATATTTGGAAGCTCAGGAATACCCTGAAGGTGCATCTGTCAACGATAAGAAGTTTCTGAGAAGATTCGCAGCGAAGTTCTTCCTTAGTAATGGCATCCTGTATAAGCGAAACCATGATTCGACCTTACTGCGTTGTGTGGATAAGACAGAAGCAGAAAGGATCATGGAAGAGCTACATGAAGGGACCTTCGTAACACATTCCAGTGGACACACTATGGTAAAGAAAATCCTTCGGGCAGGGTATTTCTGGTCCACAATGGAAGCTGACTGCTACCAACATTCTCGGACATATCAAAAATCCAGATTTATGCAGACAAGGTGCATGTTCCTCCAGTTCCTCTGAATGTTCTGACTGCGCCTTGGCCTTTTGCAATGTGGGGCATAGATATGATCGGTGAGATTAAACATACGGCATCCAATGGGCATCGCTTCATCCTGGTAGCGATTGATTACTTCACAAAGTGGGTTGAGGCAGCTTCCTACGCTACAGTAACCAAGAATGTCGTAGCACGGTTCATTCGGCATAATATGATCTGTCGATACGGGGTCCCTGAAAGAATCATTACAGACAACGGTACAAATCTCAATAACAAGATGATCACTGAGCTCTGCGAGCAGTTTAAGATACAGCACCACAATTCTTCTCCTTACCGGCCGAAGATGAATGGGGTTGTAGAAGCAGCAAATAAGAACATTAAGAAAATTGTGCAGAAGACGACAGTGACTTATAAAGATTGGCACGAGATGTTACCGTTTGCTTTACATGGGTACCGTACCTCAGCCAGGACGTCAACCGGGGCAACTCCCTTCTCCTTGGTCTACGGTATGGAGGCAGTCTTACCGATCGAAGTACAGATACCCTCTCTCTGGATAATGAAGGATGCAGATCTGAGCGAAGATGATTGGATCCATACACGACTTGATCAGCTAAACCTTATCGACGAAAAGAGACTTGTTGCTATTTGTCATGGTCAGACGTACCAAAAACGAATGATCAGGGCATTTAACAAAAAGGTCAGACCACAAGAATATCAAGTTGGGGATCTGGTAATCAAACGCATTATCCTTCCTCAGAGTGATCCAAGGGGCAAATGGACCCCTACGTACAAAGGGCCATTTGTGGTTAAACATGTGTTCTCAGGAGGAGCCATGATTCTAACCAACATGGACGGTGACGACCTTCCTCACCCTGCTAATGCAGACATAGTAAAAAGATACTACGCATGAAAAAGACCCGCTAGGTTGACATACCTAGGCAAAAATTAGGGCTTCCCGGCGAACCAAAAGGGTTCGGGCAAAATGAAGGGATGAAATGAAAAAATCTGTACACCCGGCAAGTCGAAAACCTGAAAAGGAGTCTTGGGCAAAAATGGGTATCCCGGTGGACCGAAAACCCGAAAGGGCGGTCCAGGAAAAAGTTAGGGATAAAGCGTAATACTATGTCTCATTAGATCACTTTGCATCCAGAATCCGGTATCTACATCAAGTTCAGACGGCATTGATCAATCAGCTTCATCTTCGGTTAGGTCATCAAGTGATGAGACGCTCGGAGATATAAAGGCAATAGCAGAGACGGAACCCAGTGGGATTATTCTATTCACACAGCTGTTTTATATTCCTTCGTACAAATTTGTATTAAACTCTTTTGTTCGGCGGTGTTCTCTTACTAGGACGTCAGCCTCTTGTACATAAACGCCTATTTTACAGGCAAATTCAAAAATCAATACAAAAATCACTTTTCGGCTCAAATTGCCATTTGTTTTTCTTTTCTGTTTTTTTTTTGCGAAGAACGTCCAAGGTTCAATTTGTGATATATGCATTGACACTAATTCCTAACTCATAAATATTTGCATACGAAACAAAGGATTAATTACATGTAACATTAGAAACAGGGGCAATAAAGAGTTGTCTAAGCGATCTAATTATTCCGTCCACCAAGGTACCAAGGTGAGTTCGGCTGAAGAACATAACCAGTACATCTTAATTCCCCAGAGAGTGAGTCAGCAAATCAATGCACTCTCCCCAAGCAAAGCTATAATATCAGCCTTAAGGAAGTTGGGTATCCTCCAGCAGATCTCAACATTCCCCAGCAATATACAGGCATTCTTAACAAGCATCCCCGGCAGTCTTGACCTAAAGATTGTTCCCCGGAGGTATATCAACATTCAATGGAGTCACTTCTCCAATATAGTTGAAAATTTCCCCAGGAGAGTCCAATCCAGTTTCCCCAGGAAAGTTGGAATCCATCTCCCCAAGCAGTAAGCTCATCCCCAGTAGATTCTGGAAGCTTATCCCCTACGGAGCACGAACGCGTCTCCCGACTTTATTCAAAGGTTATTTCCCTACCAGGATATAACTGGGTTATCCTCAGCCAATTGCCACGGAAAGATCGTCCTCAGTGAAGTCTTCTTATCCCCAGCGAAGTCTATTAACACTTCCAACACAACAATGGTATCCCCAGCGAAGTTACCATCAACATTTCAGCAAAGTACCCCTCTCCCCACAGAGTATTGTTTCCCAGCAAGATCGTTAGAGTACTTCTCTCCCCGCAGAGTAATCCATTCTCCAAGTTTATTCCCCAACGGAGTTATCTTCTCCCACCGGTATGCTTGCAACTATCACCCCCAGCGAAAGCAAAGATCTATTCTTCAACATCAGCCCAGGAGTGACTTCCCGGCACCCGTCAAGGATTTATTTTCCTAAGACGCAAAGATACATTCAAAAATATCACATACATCATTATAGCATGCATATACGCATCATATCTTACAAATCTCATTCATGTTGAGAACATCATCGCTTGATTCATATCATGCCTTGCATATGACTGACCTTTACCTTTCAGGAAAGATCTAGTTAAGTTCTCAGCTATATTTCAAGACTTTAGTCTGGTTCAGTTAAATCGACCCTAAGATTTTTCTGATTCTTATCCAGTCAAAGGCCTTCTCTGGTTCAGTCAGATCGACCCTAAGATCTCCCTGATTCTTATCCAGTTGAAGATTTCAAGACCTTGTCCGGTTCAGTTAAATCGACCCTAAGATTTTCCTGATTCTTATCCAGTCAAAGGCCTTCTCTGGTTCAGTCAGATCGACCCTAAGATCTCCCTGATTCTTATTCAGTTGAAGATTTCAAGACCTTGTCCGGTTCAGTTAAATCGACCCTAAGATTTTCCTGATTCTTATCCAGTCAAAGGCCTTCTCTTGTTCAGTCAGATCGACCCTAAGATCTCCCTGATTCTTATCCAGTTGAAGATTTCAAGACCTTGTCCGGTTCAGTTAAATCGACCCTAAGATTTTCCTGATTCTTATTCAGTCAAAGGCCTTCTCTGGTTCAGTCAGATCGACCCTAAGATCTCCCTGATTCTTATCCAGTTGAAGATTTCAAGACCTTGTCCGGTTCAGTTAAATCGACCCTAAGATTTTCCGGATTCTTATCCAGTCAAAGGCCTTCTCTGGTTCAGTCAGATCGACCCTAAGATCTCCCTGATTCTTATCCAGTTGAAGATTTCAAGACCTTGTCCGGTTCAGTTAAATCGACCCTAAGATTTTCCTGATTCTTATCCAGTCAAAGGCCTTCTCCGGTTCAGTCAGATCGACCCTAAGATCTCCCTGATTCTTATCCCAGTAGAAGACACCCAAGATTCTCTCAGCGTTCCTGTTGAAGTAGTAATCGTCCCCAGATTCTCTCAACGTTCCTGTTGAGGTAGTAATCGCCCAAGATTCTCTCAGCGTTCCTGTTGAGGTAGTAATCGCCCCAAAGTTCTCTCAGCGTTCCTGTTGAGGTAGTAATCACCCAAGGTTCTCTCACCGTCCCGTTGAGGTAGTAACCATCCCTGGTTCATTCATAACCTTTTGAAGCACCAGATTCAACTCCTGTAACCAGTCAGGGTGCATCTATACAAAGAGTTTGAAGACCAGCTCCTGTAACAGGCCAGGTACTCATTTTCTTTTTCAGGTACGCAAGTTCTCGCTAAGGAATCTCTTACGCGATCGACATCCAGACGGCATCTATAAGCCCATCCACCTTCCATCATCTCTTAGCATGGCATCTATAAGCCCATCATCCTATCCATCAATCTCCAAATGGCATCTGTAAGCCCATTCCTCACATCACACTACTATGTGAGCACAATTTTCTGGGCACTCTAGTGTTCAATCATCTTCCACCTTCGGATCACGAAAGGCACGTCAGCCAATCTGCATCCTCAGGTCTAAGAAGATTGAACAGGGGAAATTGTTGTACTCCAAAATTTGCCCTCCCATTTTCTTCAAGATTTGCAAAGAGCATGCTTCAAAATCTCCTCAAGGGTTGCACAGTTCAAGGGCCTCCTAACAGTCCAAAAACTAGGGTTTTTGTTCTGACAAAGAAATTGAAGTTTCCAAGGGTCTAAACAAGTCCCACATGCCTATAAACATGGTCAAGCATTCATATGCCAAGTTTCAAGACTCACAACACAAAATTGCACAGTCAAAAACCCTAATTGCCTTATAGTCAACTGCAGGGGCAAAATGGTCATTTGACAGTCAAAAGTTCAAATTTTTGGTCAACATCTTATTTTGAAGCCACAAACATCATTTCATCAATTCTTGATCATGATTTTCAAGGCATGGCTCAAAAAGTCTCAAGATGCAAAAGTTTCCATATTTGGACAGTTGAAAAAGTCAACTGTAACTTGACCAAGGCATAACTTCCACATGGTTTATCAGAAAAATTCCATCCAAAGCTCATTTTGAAGATAAAGACATTTCCTACAACTCCTCTTCACACTTCAAGTCCAAGAAATGCTCTCACAAAAAGTTATCAATTTCAACATTATAGGTCATTTTCAAAAGTCAACAAAAAGGCACTTTAAGTCAAAGACCATAACTTGAGATTGGTAAATCAAAATTACATGGGACCAAAGGCATTTGTTAGAGGACTTCAAGACCTTTCCAAAATGTCCAAGAACATGATCAAAGCTTAAAAATTGAGCAAGATATGCCTTGTGGAAGTTGGGAAATTTTTGGGAATTTTGAAAAGTCAACTTTACTTCAAATGCCTCAAAATTGCTAATGGGCCACATTTTCTTCCAAGAATCATCATCCAAAGGATATGCACGACCATTTGGCCCAAAGGGGAATTATTTCATCATTTTTATTATTTATTTGAATTTTTAATCACTATTAATTCATTTAATGAAATAAAATATGACAAAAATAGAAAACCATGTTTTTTAATCCCTTTTTGCAGCATATTCTCTCCATAAAACCTCAAGATTTCGTGCACCCTCAATTTGGAAAGATTTGGCCATGATTGGTACCAAAAGCACATGGAAAAGATTTGAAAAGATGCCATTAAAAATCAAATATTTGATTCATGATTACAAGGGTTTTTGGACTTGATTTGCAAACCTAAAACACTCACATACATATACAGATCACAACCCTAGTGCATACAACCTTGAAGCTGCGCCTCATATCAAGAACCAACTTTGCATTTTTTGTCCAAAAATTCAAAACTGAAAACACAGTTTCAGTGCAATTCAAAGCGAAATAAGCATTCCAATAGCTTGCCAAAGCCTCAAGGAAAGTTTCTGGATCAAAACCACAGCTTCTAACGCAAAGAATTGGTAACACGAAGCCGTCCTGTGCTTAACATTTTCCACATTCGTGTTTTAATTTATACGCATCCTCGTTGCATTTTCTTTGTTGATTTATATTAGTTTAATCATTCTGAAGCTAACCATACCATTCAATTGAGTTTTCGTGCCTTATACATGAATCCACCATTGGAGCTTGTTAGGGTTGCAGAGTTGTAAAATTAGGGCTTTCCTCTTCAGGAAAAATTAGGCTACAAGACCAAGACCATTGAATTCAGCGCACCTGGACGATCCATAACCACTAGTCGCGCCTTTTTTATATTTGAGTATGGCTTAATCGCTATTTTCCTGTACTGTGGTTAGTGGGGGTTCAAAACCCCCGCTATTTGATATATTTTTCAGGAAAAAGCAAAGGCGTGGTGGAGAAGATGCTGAGGTGTCTCAACCATACAGGGCCATTCAAATATTCGCGCAATTTTTTATGTTTGCCAATAACGCTTGTTCTCTCTCATATGAATCAGGTTCCATTAATATTACAAACAAACGCGCTTGGCTGGTTGGTAAGTGAGGTGTCATGCAATCAATGGGACCTGGGTTCGATTCCCAGGTCCCCTCCCTTCTCAATATTATTTTTCCTTCTATGTTTCCATGCAGCGTTCCCTCCAGAGTTCTACCATGCACCCAGCGCTGGTGCTTGCCACATGGCCACTGAGATCAATCCAAGAGCCAAGATATGAGTTCCATGGTGCGCCTCAATCCAGGGGTTTACACGTGACCATCAAAAGTCAACCAGGCCTCCTTCAAATGGGCCAAAATTGCTGGAAAATACCTCCAAAATTGGGGTCAACACCCCCCATTGGTTTGCATTCTATTTTTCATTCTTTTTTTTTATTTGTTTTATTTAGTTTTATTTTAATTCTTTAAATTAATTTTTCATAACATAAAAATACCAAAAAATCAGAAACTATAAAAATAAAAAAAATATGTTTTAATGTTTAATTCACTAACATTTTTTGTAAATAAATTCAACAATTAATTTAGTTTTAATTCTAGGTTTAATTTTAATGTCTTTTTCAATAAACTAAAAAATGTAGAATTAGGGCTTTAAATACTTTTATCCTTTTTTCTTTTCTTTTACCATTATTAATAATTAATTATTTATTTTGTAAATAAATTTGCCATTAAATAATTAGGTTAAAACTAGGTTAAATTTAAACATTTTTTTTAATAAATTAAAAATAGTTTAGAATTAGGGCTTTAATTTCATTTAATTTTCTTACTAAATTCCATAAATACAAAAAACTCAAAAATAATTTCCTTTTCTCATTTAACTTAATTAATTTATTAATTGTAATTTAATTTCCTTAAAAGGATCCAACGCCCTCGCATTCCCGACTTTACTTCTTCTCGCATTTTACTTTTATTTCTTTTTGTAAATATAATGTATTTATCCCAAAGCCATGTAATAGATTAATTAGGACATTTATCTTTCCGCATTTTTATTTTATTCAAATCGGGTCTTGGATTAATTTGGCGATGTAGACCCGCGCCTTTGTAATAGCGTAGGACTTTTAATTCCGCATCTTTTAACTGTTAATAATTTGCATGAAAGAATGAATGCCAAAAAAATAAAAACAAAGCGTAGATCACCAATACATGAACAAGATAAACATAATTGAAAATGACACACAAATCACACACCACACCTAGGGTACGCCTCATTGTTGCCTTGCCCCTCGAAAGGTGGTCGTCGAGTAGAGGATGTTTTAGTAAGTCCTCATGTCCATGAACATGGCATGAGGGTAGCTTCTAAGGTGTCTTCCTATTGCTCCGGTGATCACCATGTCCCGAACCCTCGAATTGACCCGAACACCTCCAATAGTGGTGCTACCTACCTCTCAATGGTGGGATGGCATTACTTTAAGGACATTTACACAGACGAATTCCTTAGGGTTGGTCGAGAACTCGTAGATACTTGCTCTAATTTAAAAACAAAAAAATCAAAAACTCTTTTCACACCGACACTTTCAAAAAAGCTTTCGAAAGCAACTTTTCAAACACTCTTGAAGACTGATACAAGAGTCGAACTGAAATTTTCAAAGAAACTTTTTTAAACCCACAGTTGAAAAGCAAACAAACAATTTTTGAAAACACAAATGAGCAAGTATCTAAGAGCCCATGGATAACCATGGATAGAAAGGGTGATAACACCTTCCCTTTCTATAAATCTACCTCCCGAACCGAGAGCAATCTCTATAAGGAATTTTTATGTGCTTTTGTCCTTTCCATTTGGAGAAAATAAAAGACGGTGGCGAATCTTGCTTCCGCGACATTTCGCGAACCAGCGTTAAACAGTCAGTTCCAGATCCACCGATCACAGGTGGGATAAACAAATTTTGAGCCTTATATCTTTTTTTTCTTAAACCATGACCCATGGCCACATTACAACCTTCAAAAGTCCTAATTGAAGCAAGGTTAACTATGAAAGCATACTCAGCAAAATTTGCATTAAACTGACTCTCGTGTTTGTTAAAATTATTACTAACCACTTCTTTGAATCTCCATCTATAATCATCCATTTCTTCTCCGTGAAAACTTTGATTTCAAAACTTGCATGTGCATCAAACAAAATTAATTTTTGAAAGGTACAATTTTATCTACGAATCAGTACTTAGCATCAAGGGGACCACAAAAAAATTTGGTTTAATCAAAAGCGGTCTTTTCCAAGAAGCTCCTAACTAGGGGCAAAGCATTTAAAAAGGAGCCCTATAATCATAAGCAAGACTAACGATCATATGGGCATATCACATGAAGATCATGTTTGATTAGGGGTGACCATCCCGAGATTCAATCAACTTAGATCAAGTTTCAAACCATTGTTCGATTAGGGACATACCTTTCGAAGGAGCATTCCTTGATCAAGTCTTATCACAGCATGGTATGACTCGGATTCCTCGTTTTAACAAACCTATCAAGGCCTTGATGATCAGGGGAAACCTTCCAAGATTCAAATATTAGGGCAGTACATACCAAGTTCATCCTATTGCACGTAGGGTCCAAATTCCCCTTCAAGCAACTTCAAGTACAAACTTTTCAAGATTCGAATACTTGGGGAAATCTATGTGAAGTCCATGGTGAGTTCTAAGTTCTTTCTGAGGTTACTTCCTCTAGATCCTGGAGATTGAGGGGCACATCTTTCAAAATTCGAATGTTGGGGAAAACAGGCTCGATCAAAAGGAGTTGATTCAAAATGGTTCATCAAAGCCAAACATTTTCAAGAGTCTTTTAATCAGGGGCATAGTGAAAAATATTGGGGTCATTCATATTATGATCAAAGTATTTCCAAGTTGATATCAATGAGAACCTCCTCCAAGACCCTACTAACAAATTACGGAAAGACAATCCATATATGGGCAAGCTCTCCGCATGCTTTCATAATCTCCAGTGGATCTTTCTCCTACATCAGCGATCTTCAAGTTCAAATCGAGTATCGAGAAATCATGATAGCATAACATTCAAACATCATGTGACAATTAACCTTGTTTCATAAGCAAACCTATACGCTTTAATCATCCACAGCCCATCATTGGGGCATCAATCAAAAGCACACGAGTCTGCATAAATAATTATCATGCATTCATTAGGTTATTTTGATCCAGAATCGAGTTATGCTTATCATCTCATCTGGCTGACGACTTTCGATAGCACGGATCTAACAAAGAGCCCAATTCTCATTGGCACGTCAAAATTTCAACATCAATTGACGCATATCCAAGCCACCCATTACATGTATTGTTCAGTCATTCTACGCATTAACGCCTGCATCTGCATGCATACATGACATATCATAGACTGAGACTTAGGACCCCGTAAAAATCTAGAGTCAATTTCTAGGGTAGTCACTATTATAATCTCTAATATCTCTCCGACTATCCCTCTCAGTGAGTCTACGATACAAGCATTCTTTGTCAAACTAAGTCGTGAGTAGCCTCACGCTTTCCGAACACCTGATCGACGTCTTCTGGTGACCCTACCGATATTAGTGACCTTGTTGTCCATCTCACCTTCACAAGTTGATAATACTCTGATAGCCCCATTGACGTTGGTTTAAAGCCCAGTTCATGTCTAGTGCATCATTTCAAAATCGAGTTATCGTCTAGCAGTGTTCAAATTTCTGTTTGGAAGCTAAATACACATCACCAGTTCTCAGTTGGTAGCCTTCCTTAGGCACTAATTACGCAGTTCAAATAAAATGGGCATTGCATTTATCAATCATCGTATCATTTCAATTCATAATATTATCATGTTAAGCATACATGCCATGCATCATGCATGCATCAAGCATAAACATATCAAACATACATATATACATAACATTCAATCATATATGCCCATGAAAACTGCAAAAAAATCTTAAGGCATGACTACTAGCAAAGACGAACTCAAATTCAAATCCAAGCTTAGCACTATCCATTCATCTTACTATCACTATAGCTACCTCGGTTGAGAACGGACACATCCGTCAAAGGTACCTCTATCAAAATTTCACTAGGCAGCTTACCTACGATTCATATCCAAGGCCTAGTCATCACCAGCCTCTGGGAATTACACTTGAAATTCTCAAGTTCAAACTTTTCAAGTTCGAACCTCTCAAAACATTAAATTTCATTTGGTTATCATCTTAATCAAGCCTCAGTTGAGAACAGACACAACCGGTATCATCAGCGAAACTTCGGTTTCAATCTTCAAACCTAGAATTTTTATGCTAAACAATTACCTTGGTTGAGAACAGACACAACCAGTAAAAATCCGATCTCATCTCTGATTTAGTTATCTAAGATTTGATCATCAAAAACAACATTTTCTGTGATATAACCTATTGCGTCAGTCTCCATGCAACGATGTGGGAAATCTGTAATATAACCCATTGTGTCAGTCTACATGCATTAATGTGGGAAATCTATGATATAGCTTATTGCGTCAGGCTCCATGCAGCAATGTGCGAAATCTGCAATATAACTCATCGCCTCAGTCTCCATACAGCGATGTAGTTATCAAGCTTTTTTCAATTAGTTATCCCCTAGGTTGTGATAGATATGCGAATAAACCTGCATAATCCATTGCATCAGTCTCCATGCAGTAATGTATTATCAAACGGTGTTTTATTTATCCCCTAGGTTGTGATAAATATACACTTTCCTCCTCTATGATATAACCCATTGTGTCAGTCTCCATATAGTGATGTGAGAAATCTATGATATAACTCATTGCGTTAGTCTCCATGCAGTGATGTTGTTATCAAGCTTTTTCAATCATCTACCCCCTAGGTTGTGGTAGATGTGCGAATTGCAGGTTCATATTATTCATTCTCTAGGTTGCAATGAATATGTGAATTCATCCTCGGGTTATTTTCTCTCTCAGTTGTAGTAAACATGACGAAGTCGGCAATATAACTCATTGTGTCAGGCTCCATGCAGCAATGTAGTTATCGAGCTCTTTTTAAATGTCTATCCTCTAGCTTGCGATAGATATGCAAATAAATTTGTGTAATCCATTGCATCAGTCTCCAGGCAACAATGTGTTATCAGGATTTGTTTTATTCATCCCCTAGGTTATGATGAATAAACAAAATCAAATCAAATCCAAACTTACTATATTAGTCTCCAAGCATTAGTAAGTCAACTTTTTCAAAACTTTTATTTTTGTAAATATGCACCCAAAAAAATCTACAATCTCTCTTAGATACTGATGATTTATTTGCGTCGTTGTGTTCGAGTTAAATCAAAACTTTGGTTCAAACTCTGGTAAGATGATACATCATCATCTATATTTACTCTTCAATCATATCTCTCTAGGATGATACATCATCATCTTCGCATATTTCTCTGTGCTCTTGGGTATGTTATATCAGTGTATCCTTATCTAGCCAACCTTTAGTCAAATTTTGAGGTCTTCCATTATTTAATAACCCTCCAATTCAAATATGCGAGACATGCGCATTCTTGCACCATTTAATTGAAGAGTGATTAAATAGGGGCAGTTGTCATACTCCAAATTTGCCCACCCTTAGTACTACCGCCAAGTTTATTTTCAAACTTGGATTTTTATAAAATTCTTTTGATTTACATTAATATTTCGAGGTTTTATAAATATTCATTCTCAAGTCCAGTTAAAATATAATAGTTTATTTCAAATTATTTGTATTTTTAAATAACAAATACTTGCTCATCTTCATGTACTTCTCAATTGGCTTTTTATTTCAAATAAGTAACATAGCATTGTTGGTAAGAAATTAAGCTTGCAAGCATGAGGTCGCAGGTTCGAATTTCTTATGGTGCACTTTTTAAACATTTTTTTATTTCTTTTTGTTACTACTTTTCTTTCCTTTTTTAGAAATCAGGCTTTGGGCTTTTCACACATTTTTAGGCTAACTTACTTACTAGGTATTTTAACCTAATTTCACTCTATAAATAGGACTATTGTTGTCCTAGTTTCTCATCAAGAATTTCACACATAATTCATCCATAAATTCTCACAAATCCACAATTTCACCAAGATCCAGAAAACCAACAATTTCACACGCATACACAATTCATCAACAATTCACACGATCCAGAAAATCCAAAATTTCTCAAAACCAACACTCACACTATTAGCAATTTTTTCATTGTTGTTATTTCTTTTTAAAATCTCTATTACTAGTGTTGTTTACGATTTTATTTCTGACCGATGACTCAATATGAGGCCTCTTTCTAATTATAAATTTTATAATTGATAGTGGTGCAAATGAACTATCTGGTGTTTTTTTGTCATTATATTTTTATTCTCTAAACGTTTACAAACTTTTTTTTCACGATTTTTATTATCGTACATACATCAAACTTTGTTCACAATTTTTTATTCAAAATTCTAAATTTTCAAAGTTTATTTCATGACACCAAAAAACATTTTCGAACCTAAACCTGTCCTTTTTTTTGCGATCAAAAATGGCATCAGATCTTTAAATACAAAAACATCACAACATGTACAATAATCTTATCTTTATCACTAACACCATCAACCATTAACTATTAAATCAATTCCTCTCGTATCTTTTTCACAAATTGAATCAAAAACTATAACCTGTAAAAATAATTTTTCAACAAAAGATCACAGCTAACAATCAAAAAACAATGCAAACTTGTATGTTCTGCAACTTACTGTTATGTAATTGTTTTTCTTTTTTTTATTCTTTAATTCATTTCCATGTGTCATCTCATGATAATATACCTATTTAACTTAAGAAATATTATAAAATAAAAAGAGATAAGTCAATTATTAGTACTACTATGTTGCGATACAAAAGCCACGCAGAGAGAGTGAAGAATGATTACAATTTAATGGTCTGTTTTTTTCCTTTGAAATAGTATTTTTATTTTAATAATTTATTTTATTATCATCATTGTTATTTATTATTAGTAATATCCATTACAAATAATCAAATATCTCTTCAATTCTAATTTGAGATGTATTCTAGCCACCCAATTCAACATCTCTATGTGGTACGTGGCATGTGCAGTTAGTTGCTAGGTTTATTATTTTTTTATTTTTATCTTATTTTCTTCACCATTATATCTAATTAGGTTTCAAATTTATTTGTTGTTTTTAAGACTAAATAGTTCCTTTTTTATATATTTAATTTTTTGGAGTTTGATTTAAGTTTTTTAAAAAAGATATAAAAAACGATAACGAAATACAAAAAATATATATAATTCATCCTAGTAATCTTAGTTAAATAATTTAGGTTGTTAAGTCTAATTGGTTATGATTTTCCCAATTGATTCCAACATTTTTTATAAATAATAGGATATCCATCTTCGATTAATTAAATTGATCGACACATCGTCTATCAGTTTATTATTCAAAATCAGACAATTAAAATCCATGCAACTTACAAATTACTACATCTGCGAGCGACACGTGGCCAATATCTGGCCACGTGACGATGAGACTATATCAGACTCGCCCGCTCTACGTCTTACCATACTCATTAATCAAATCAAATTATAAAACATCTAAATAACCATCAAATCAATTTTCTACTAACATAACCAAATTCAAGAATTTTTCGAAAAAGGATTAAGGATAATTATTATCGAAATTAACTATGCATTGCGTCTACAATCACTCAATTTTTAACCCAGACAAGGTTCGAGGATAAAATTGAAAGCAATTCTATGCGATCCTATAAAAAACACCAACAAACACTACGAACTACGAATTGGGACTCTGATTCCTCCTAAGAGGATATGTAGGAATACGACTAAAATCGTGGCGAGTTCCCCTAATAAAATACTAAAAACCCTATTCCCTAAAGATTAATTCTAAACCTAGTATCTTTGTGAACAAGTTAGATGAGGGGTGCCTAACATCTTTCCTTCGTATAAAACCGAGTCAAAAAACTTAGAATCTATGACTTTTTAGGGTTAACCTTTATATTCCCTTCCTTAGGATAAAAATTACGGGTGGTGACTCTTATTTTAAAACCAGTTACAACATAAATCATTTGTGACAGAGATGAACTCCTTGAAGAAGAATAAGTCTCATCTACATTATTCAGAATCAAATGCTGACAAAGACTGGGTTAATTTTATTAACTCGGGATGGAAAATTTGATAGCTGGTAACTGATATCATGTACATATTTTGTTTGGGCCATTTTTTTGTTTAGTTTTAAATAGTCTTATTGATTTTGTTTGTTTGCAAACTTAGGCTTACTCTTAGTTTCCTTGGGAATTTTTTTTGGGGAAGAAACTTAGACTTACTATTTATTTATTTGGGTTTGTTTGTTCTTTTGAGTCAGTTCTGCTTGAGGAAGTTATTTTTACTTGATTCAGTATGATGCTTCTTGTTTTGCATCATTTTATAGAGTTTGTTCTTCTTGTTGTCTTGAATCAATTCTTTCTGATTTTGATTCTCTATATGTCAGTTCTTTTCACTCAGTTTTTGTCAATTTTTGGCTAAAAAGAGGGAGAAAGGTTATAGTGTTTAGGTCAAGTGTTGTTGCTTGTTGTATGCAACACTTAACGGGAAGCATGACAGTTCATCATGTAAATTTGAGTTTATCCTTGCAGTTGTTTTGCAAGGATGTTTAACATTGTGATGCAGCGGGAGAACTGACTTGAGGTTTTGCGTTTGTGTTCGCAAATGTTTCGGTTTAGCAAGAGTCGCCACCGACTTTTATTTTATCGAAAAGGAAAGGTCAAAAAGCACAGGAAAGACCTTTGAGATGTTTTCTTGAGTTCGGGGGGTAGATTATGAAAAGGGAAGGTGCTAGCACCCTTTTCATCCATGGTTTTCTATGGGCTCTTAGTTACTTGTTTTAGATCATTTGCTTTGCTTTTCCAATTGTTTAAAATGGTGCTTTGTGTGGTTTTAAAATTATTTTGAAAAGAGGCCTTCGTTTAGGAAATCTTTGTAATGATTCTTGTTTGTAAGAATGTATACAAAGATGTTTGTCTTTTGAAAAATGTTTCAATGTTTTGAAAATTGTTTTAAAATGTTTTGAAATTGTGTATGTGTTTTTTGAAAATAGCAAGGATGGTTTGCAAATTGATCAAGTAACTAGAAGCATATACCTACTCAAAAGTCTTTCCTACACATTTTTATTCCTTTGACATTGTTGTTTTACCATTGCATTTGGTAAACAACCCTGTCTTTGGATGTTAAACGAAACGGGCGTGGGTCATCGTATGACCATGATAGCAATGGTGCCAAGTATCTTAGCAAGTTTTAGGGACTAATATCATTTGTTTTTTTAGGCAACCAAGATAGCGTCATCGAGGGACTATGATCTTTTGTTTTGTTTTGTTTTTGCCAAGATACCTAGCATGCATACCATGGTCATTTTAAGGCAACAAAGTGGATGAAACCCTAGGGGTGCTTGTGTGCAATATGTTGTCATTTTTCATGCATTTTTGTCTTGTATTAAGTCATGCTATTTGTTTTGATTTTTAGTCTTTGCATACAAAACCCTAGTTTACTATCATGGTATATGAAAGCAATAAAATGCGTAAAGTAAATCTAGACTATTACAACAATATTATGGGGAGGGGATACAAGTTTTGAATAGGGGGATATTGCTCAAAATAAAACCCTAAAACTATTACAACCAAATTGAATTTATTGTACAAATAAATAAATAAGCAAATTTTTAAATATGCATTAAAATGTATGTATGCAAAAAAAGTTTTTGTATTTATTTATGTATGTAAAAATAAGTTTATTTAAGTCTAAAATAAGAAAAATATTAATTATTTTTGAAAGGGTGAAGAAACCCTAATTTTTGTTTAAAAAAGATATATTCTATATTATTCATTTTTATTCAAGAAAAATAATAATAATATGTACAAAATGTTAAGAAATTGAATATTGTATGATAATATTATTTTAAGTGTATAAATAATAAAAATAAAAATGTATGATATTTTTTATATTATTTACAAGTTTATTTAAGAAAATAAATTATATTATTATTAATAAACTATGTTTATGCCAAAAAAATAATAAAAATAATAAAATAAAATGCAAAAATTAAGAAAATGTGTTTTTTGGATTTTTCAATGTTCAGAAAAAATAAATAAAGTCATAAAATATAAATTATGCAAAAAATATGAAAAATATCAAAAAATACAAAGGGGGGTGCAAATAGAAACAGGGGGTGTGTGAAGAGTGAAACAGAAGGCCCAAAGGCGCGCCAGGCCCAGGACTTCGTCCCTGACCTCCAGCTTTGTCCCAAACGCGCGCGTCCTACCTTCAAATCTTGTTCTTGCTATTCTTTGCATAAAATCAAAAACTTATAACATGAAAAATATGGCTCATGATCATACGATTCCAATGATATAAAGAACATGACCTAACTCTCAAAGATCAGAGAGAATTTTAATGGCCCTAATTTCTGACCTAAAATTTTCAACATGTTCAACATCCAAATACTCTTAGCTCAGTTAATATAAATGGAATCTAAGCATATGTACAGCTCAAGCATGTTAAAGACTACATTTTTGCTTCACAAACCTAAGCTTAAAGATGCCTAAATAGAGAGATGGAAACTTGACAAATACCTTGTTCAGTTAAGTTTGGATATGGCAATGTGGGCACTTTGAATGAGGCCTGAGGTTCTGGTGAGCTTCCTTGAAGTCCCCTCAAGCTATCCCAATGCTCAGCTTGTTTTGAAGTTGTTTGAAACTCCTTGTAGAAGTCAACCTGCAAACTCGGAAAATGAAAATGGTGAAGTGTGAAAATGAGCTCACAGTTGCTGGACGGGGGCCTGGATAGTTTGGATGTGAGGTATGGAATGTCTTTGAAGTGATTCAAAGCAAAATGCATGAGGCAATAATGATTTCGCCAAGGTTCTGCAGATGATGCCTTGTTTGGGCAGAAGTTGGTGTTTTTGGTGTATTTGAGTGTTTGAGAAGTTATAAATCCGTGCTTAGACTTGCAACAAAGTTCTGAGATCCTTTGAAATGATACCAAAGCTTGGTTTTATCATATACACAAGATTGCTTGACTTTTTCAAGTTTCTTGCTTTTGAAGAAAAGTTGAAATGACAATGCCCAAAAGCTTGTACTTGCTAGTTCCTTAGCTGCACATAGTTGGTAAACTTTGCCTGATAACTGTGGATCTTGTTTTCAAAAATAGATTAGGTCCATGGCTCAAGATAAACAAAGTTTCATAAAGCATGCTTTATCAAAGTAGCAATGTGAACTTTTTGCCATAAATGGAATAATTTAATGTACAATGCTCCAAAGTTCAGAATAAGACCATTGTCCAATGTGTTTGCATTCAATTTTGGAGTGTAGAAGGTATTAGAACCTTTAAAACCAAGTACAAGCAAGCTTAGGACAGATTTGCAACTTGAACCATTGTGAAAAATGCCTTGGACAAAAGTGATAATTTGCCATTTTCATTTCTTCGATTCTCCCTAACCATAAATTATCTTGGAGAGTTCTTGGACATTTTGGAAAGCTTGTAACATGCTCTACAATCCATCTTTGAAATGAATTTTGAGATTCCTCGTAGAACTAGGTGAAAAGTTGCCATGAAGTTAGGTCAAAAATCTGCCTAAACTAGGGCAAAATTTCACCAAGTTAAAAAGTTTATGGACCCTTATTCACAAATACATAACTTCAAATCCAAGCATCTTTTGGAAAAACTTTGTGAATCAAAGTTGTAGATTTTGTGGAGGACTACAACTTTCATGTTAGAAGTTTTGTTTTAATCCAATTGCATCATGGTGAAAAAGTTAGACAAAGTTGGGGAAAAATAAGAAATTTCCATAACTTTGAATTTTTCTAAGTTAAGAAAAAATTTCAAATTAAACCCTAATTTGCAATTTTGGGTTTCTTGGTCAACAAGTTTCACATTTTGACATATCTTGATGAATTATGACCCTTGGCACTTGATTTTGACCAAAAAGTCAAAGTTTAACTTTTCAGTGTACAGTTGATTTTTGATCAGTTGACTAGAAAATTCATCTGTCAATCCAATACTTTTGAGATCTTTTGAACTATGTGATTAGGTCAAGATGGTGCCATTGAGTCCTTAAAACCATTATTGAACCCAATTTGCCATTGGCTAGGTTAAAAATCAGAAATTTCCCTTTCTCAGTCAAAACCCTACAAAAGACCATTTTGCCCTTTTGAAGATCTGGTCAAATTTCTTGAGGAGTTGTGGTCCAAACTTTATCAAATGATTCATATGAGTCTACAATACTAATGTGGATCAAAAATTATGAGGTTTGACTGTAAATTGGCCATGGTTGACCTTTTCCCAAATACAACTGATTTTTAGGTCAACTGTCCAATTGACTGGTCCAAAATGTGATTCAAGGCTTGAAACTTGGTATGAGAAATCTTATAGGTCTAACATGAAGTATGAAAGTAACATGAGGCATTGAAAGTCCAAAAATCTATGTGCAAACTCAAACCCTAATTTCAAGTTATCAGTGCAAGATGAGGTCTTGAGCTGAGCAGCCCCTAATCTGGTCTTGAGTCCAAGAAGTCTTGTGAGGAGAATCTTGAAAAAATGAGAGGGGGAATTTTGGGGTGCAACAAACATGATATTCTAACATTCTGACTGTATATTCTGAGTCTGAATATGTGTCTTCTAGTCTGGGTCTTTCTATTGTGTCATGTGGTCTGAGTTATGAGGAAGGTTGTGTCTTGTGCTCTGTGTTACCCCGATTTGGATTCAAGTCCCAAGTGGAAGTGTCTTTGGTCCTGTGTTTGAGGGAGAGTGTCTCTTATATTCTTCCTCATGTACAGAGTTTACATGATAAGCATGTAGTTTGTGTTGGCGTCCTGTGGTTTTATTCCTTTCTCCAGTTTATTGGGTTTTGGTTTGTTTTAGCCAAAATTTTCCAAAGGGAGAGATTGTTAGTATCATAGTTTTGGGATTGGCAACTTTTTCGTAAAATATGGTTCTGACCAGATGTCGAACAAGATGTCATGACATCGTGTTCTATTATGCAGCACACAAGGTTCTGCTACTTTTTAAGTCTTGACAGAGTGGATTTGATTCTATTATATTTCCTTTAGATATATATCAGAGATTTTTATAGGTCAAGAAGACTTATTTTGGAATAGGTTTCATATCTCTAGTTATACAGAAGATACTAATTTGGGCCTTGACATAAATTAGGAAACTATGTATTGGTGGTTCCAAGATTTAAGGAGATTTGTTACACATTTTGTGCAGCACTTAGCTTGTGGATCAAGAAACTTCTAGACTCAGAATATCGAATCCCATGGACTAAAAAGTTGTATTTAAAGGAGAATCCTAACCTAATGTAATTTAAGTTTTCAACAATTATAAAATTAGGGGAAGCATAAGCCTTAGGTTTTGAGAATCTCTTGTGTAGTTTTGTAAGTCACCCATCTATCTTTTGATACTATATGGTTGACCGATTCTTGCTTGACTGTTAGTTAAGTTATTGTTCTCACTCAGAAGCCTTTAGGAAATGAGTTGAGTATTATTCTCACTCGAAGCTTTTAATCAAGAGTTTGAGTTTTTGTAATGGAAGAATGATCTTCTAAATTTAGTTGTAATTGTTGCAGTTCATGTGACTGGTATTGTTATGTATCATTATGGTGAATGGAAGTGGAATGTTGATTTCTCAGACCTAGGGAGGACCTAGGTAGAAGTAGAAATGGGTAGGGATTAGGCGATAAGTTGTAAAATTGGGACTAGTTTAGCTTTAAACTAATACTGCTTATAGTGGACTTCCTTCCTGGCTTGGTAGCCCCTAGAGTAGGTGACTTTGCATCGAATTGGGTTAACATATTATTGTGTTATTCATATTTCTGTAGTTTATTTTCTTAATCATATTCAGCTTGATTGATCTGATTTGTTACCAGATGTTGTAACATTTGTCTTGACATCTTCTATTGTTAAAAAGTTTTGTTTGTTTGTGTTGTACGTGCCAGAATTTCAATTGGTATCAGAGCAAGCACCCTGGTCCATTGAGTGAGATTTCAAGGAGATATAATTTTGGTGATATTTGTCTTATGGGAAAGCTAGAGTGATTCCATTATGGTTGTCAATGGACAATAGAGCTATGAAGAGTATCGGGTTTGAAGAATCTTGGAGTTTAGAAGACAGAAGAAAAGACTGTTAGTTAGGACTCTAAGTATTTGAATTTATCAATGCCATAATCTTGGTATTAATAAGTTCTGTATTCCAAATGTTATATCACTTGAAAACTTTGTTAGTTCAATCTTGTATGAATTTGATTACAATGAATTGCATGCTTATAATTAAGAATATATTAGTACACTAGTAGAGGATTACTTCAATTTACTTTTGGTCATTCAAGTAATGATGTAAATCAAGTATTCAAATGATAAGACAAAATTAAAAACTTTTTAAATGAAATTTTTACAATAAAAAGAATCCAAATTCTCAACTTTTGAAGTGATTTAGACTTGATCAAAAAAAACAAGTCTCAAATCCAATTTTTGACATCATGGGAGCAACGAACCTACTTTGGTACCAATTTTTGGTACATACTCATACCATAGGTGTTGGTTTTTGAGTGCGCCTAAGACGGGGTTGAATAAAATGGATTGCATGTTTTTATTCTTTTATGTGATGATGTTCTTATTTTTCTTGTTTGTGTATGAATATGAAAGCGGTAAATGCAGAAAAATAAAGAACATCGAATATATCCTGGTTCCCCTTACAGTCTGAGTATACTCCAGTCCCCTTGCCAACACGGAAGAGATTTCACTATAGTTTAGAATGATTTTACAATCCTAATCACACCAAAGGTTATACCTTACTATCTAATCTATAGGGAGATTAGAGGCTCTTAAATCCTTTAATATTTTGAACACTAAGTGCAAGAAGAATAATCATCTTCAATACACACACTTGTTTCCAACAATCCTGAAAACAAGGTAACTAATACAAAGTAAAAAGAGAATAATCCTCCCTTAAAACTCTCTTGCTTCCAACAATTCTGGACAGAAAGGTTACACCACAATCACTTTGGAAAAATGATTAGAAACAAATTCTTGAAGTAGATATGAAAGTTGATAATCAATGTCAATACAAAGTATTGATCTCTTCTCTTTCAAGACAACAATTCAATGAATATATTACACAAGTGCTAAATGCATATGATGAAACTTTTCTAATGATGTATTTTAAAATGTAAGAGTAAGAGTTTCATGCAAGATCAAAATATTAATCAATGCACTTGTTTGAAAATGAGAAACAAAATATTAAATTGTATGTTGTGATTGATGTTATTTGGTGTGTGTTTCTACTTCATAAATATTTTAATTTATATACATGTATTGCACCCTTTCAAAAGGTTATAAATGAATATAGAAGTGCAATGGTTCATGGACAAGTGCAACAAACAAACAGCATTCAAAACAGCCTTGTTTTTCAAATTCGTTTCAGCGGTAACTTGTTACCGTAGGGATGTAATAGGTTACCCATGCAGGTAACATTCATATTTTGAAATGCTGAAGCCTATAACTGGTTACCAGAAACCTGTAACCAGTTACCCGGTGTAGGTAACATTAAAATTTTGAAATGCTGAACACTGTAACCAGTTACCAGAAACCTGTAACTAGTTACCACTGTATGAAAAAGTGAAATAACCTTTTTAATGACTTGGAAATACAATGCTAGTGACTTTAAAATCCATGAAATATGTATGAATAATGTTAGACATATTTTAAGCACTATAGTAACATATTATATTAAATTGGAGTCTTGTATCATAATGAAGTACAAATACCAAAGTCTTCTTTAGGAGCAACTTAGCATGCAAGCCAAAAGTCCATTTTGAGTAGATAATTTTTCTTCTTTTTTATAATGCCTTTTTCCTTGATCATGACGTTTGTAATCATCAAGACATAAACTTGATGAAGAATGACTTTACATTCTCCCATTTTTGATGATGACAAACACTTGTTATATGAAACGCTTTGGATCACTTGAAAATGCAATATGCTCCCCCTATTAATGATAACTCCCCCTTGATCAATTCTTATCTTTGATCAATAGAGTATGTTGATAATTTTTGCAAGAGATGGAGACAAAGCATACACATATTGTAGCAACTGGTTTTTAAATCAAGAGTCGCCACTATTAGTTTTTATCCTAGGGAAGGTAACCTAACAGAAAACCCTAGTTCGCAGACAGAGATTCTAGGTCTTGGACTCGATTAGACGAAAGGAAGGTGTTAGGCACCTTTCATACACCTTGTTCACAAGGATATTAAGCTCTAGGTTTAGGTTTGGGATAAATAGGGTTTTAAGTTTTAATTAGCAAGACTCGCCACGATTTTAGATTGCGTGCCTACGTATCCTCTTATGAGGAATCTGAGTCCCAATTCGTAGTTCGTATGGGTTGGTGTCTTTTAGGGATTTACAAACATATTTTGAATCACTTCGCACTCGGTCGGGAGTAGTGATTGGGGAAATTTTGAATGAGAATGCAATAAGTCAAAATTAGTTTGAAACCCATTTGCGAAAAAGACTTTTGATTAGCTTAGTTTTATTGACGAAAATAGTTTGAGATTTGTTTGTGTTTTTTTAATAATATTAATTACAAAAAGGTCTTGATTAATGCGTGATTAAAAATATTCGATGCAAAGAATATGAGAAAATAATATATGCACTTGAATAAAAATAATTTAAATGTTAGTATATACATTATAATTATATAATAATAATTAATATAATTAATTATGGAAGGAAAATAAGGAATTATAATAATAATACTAAAATATTAAAAGATAATAATTATACAAAAAAGGAAGATAAATAATGATATAAAAGAAAAACAGAAAATATTTTAATTAGAACAGGGGGTACGTTTTTAGTTTGGAAGTAAAACTGTGGGGTGTTAAAAATAAACTTGGCTAGGCCCGGATGCAAATTCCCAGGGGGGTGTATTTGGATTTGCATTTTGGCAAACTGCTGGAAAGAGGGTGTGAAGAGCAGTGGGCCTAGCCCAACGCATTTGGAAAGAGGCCTGGTGGATTGGGTGAGGTAAGGGAACACGGTCTTACCATGGAACCTGGCATAACGGTCGTTTGATGCACATCCAAAGGATGAGGTTGAAGGTGCATGATTATTACCGTGTAGGCGCGCGTGGGGGATTAAAATGTAATATAACATTATTTTTTAATTTCCATTCTCATTGTTTCATTTCCAGGATTTTCACAGTAATACCCTCTCTCTCTCTCTCACCTCATCTTCTTCCTCTTTCGCTACCCCAAACCCTAACTTGTTCTAACCTTTCGGCAGTGCAACAAACCTCCACCACAACCCTTCTATAAACCCCTCGAGCTAATGAACATAGATAATCCAAAAAAGAAAACTAATTCGTTACCTCCTCCGCGGTGTTCTACGAGCTTCGTCACGGATTCACTCCAAAATCGCAAGCTTCCGGTGATAACTTTGAAGATGGTGATGGCGGTGGATGGCAATTAGGGAGGCGCGGAAGCAAACACACAGTCACGCGATTAGGGTTTCGGACCTCGAAACTCTAATTGCTTCTTCACCTTCTTCAAGCTTGGCTCGGTATGCCTCTTTTCTCCAGAATTTCTTTCCTTTGTTCTCCCTCAAAAAAACCTCCTCCCTGTAGAAACCATCTAGGTTTATATAGTTTAGTTTTTTAGGGTTCCATGCTTTTTGTCGTTACAGACTAATTCAGATTTAGGAGATTAGCAATTAGGGATTTGGTTTGAATTTGAATGTAAATCTTAGATTTGATTTGAAACAAATTGATATTGTAAGATTTGTTTTTTTTCACTGAGATTTGCAGATATTTGATTCGCTCTTGGTCTATTCTGTAATGAGATACGACTGTATAACCTTCTTTTTAGATTTGTGTGATTTGATAAATAAATTGCTTGTGATTTTTTTTTATTTTGCCGTTTTTAATTTCTGAGATTGCTTTTATCTTGTATAATCTAAGATTTGATTTGGATTGAATTTCCTGTATATTAGTGATCAGTTTGTTAATTAGATTTGATTTTGCGACTTCCCTTGTAACCTTATGAGTTAGAAGATTTGTTCTGTAATATTAATTGTTTAGATTCGACACTGATTCTATCGGATTTTGTGATGTTCTTGATACAATTCTGAGATTTGTTTTGTACTAAGATTTGATTTATTTTGTTCCTGCAATCTGGACAGTATATGTTTGTTCCCTAAAACAATTCATATCTTTTCCTTTGATTGATACAGTAACACTTTATAATTTGGGCCTTGCACTGTTCATTCTCTTTCTTCTACCCAGCAAGTGTTTTTTCCTGATTTTGGGCCGAACAACATTTTCTGCCCATCACGTGATTTTTTATCTATTGCAGCAACATTTCTTTTGGATATGTATTGGGCCCATTTCTAACCCAACAACTATTTTTCCCAACACAATCTCATTTATAAAAATATCTTTTAATTAATAAAAATATAAAAGTTGTAATAAGAGGTGTTTTAATAATAATGCCTAAGATAAAACAGTAACAACAAAATAATTTCTAAAAATGACAAATGGGCCCAGATTGCTTTCATTGTCTGGGCCTTAAAATGAATTATTACGCACCCCCCCCCCCCCGAATCAAACGAAATGGGACAACTGAATCACCTCATGGGCTTATTGATTTGAAATCGTACCCCCCTCTTTATAACTTAACAATAGCAAACACTTAATGGACCTTCTTATATAATTAAAATCTTTCCTTTCTTGAAATAGACTCTCATATTAGAATCTCATGGGCCATTGGCCAACATGCTTCGCGAATGGGCCTACGAGCATACGAGTCTTTCTGATTCAGAAAGCCCCACTCCCTTGAATTAGGATACACCCCTTTGTCGATTTTAATTCTTATAAATGAGCCATCAAATATTGATGGACCATTTTCAGTTGAAACACTTTTCTTTCATTTTTATCTTCAAAAATTACCTAGGGATAAACCTAAATATAATCATGAAGGTAGTGCAAATTTGGGTTACGACAGCTGCCCCTATTCAATTATCTTTCAATCAAATAGCGTGGGAAAACTTGAGTCTCGCGCGTTTGGATTGGAAGTTTATTGAATACTTGAAGTATCTAAAAATTTGTCCGACAAACATAAGGTTACGCTGATGTAACGTACCCTTATAAGTCTTGAGGCAATAGGCAAAGCTGATGATACATCGCTTACCTGGGTTTGATGATGAGGCAGACAGTGCCAATTTATCTGTCTGGGTTTACTCAACCATTTGGAAGGTGAGTATAGAAATGATTGATGATGTATAGTTGTTTGAAGACTGAGGCCATGAATTACGTTTGTGGATTGCTTCCTGATATCGGAGGCGATGGTTTATGTTCGCAGATCACCGCGTGAAGTCTGATGTGATAAGCTAAAAAAAATTTGTTACGAACATCGTTGCATGATGGTTTGAGTTTGGGTAATGCATTGTGGCTTAGAGGAAATGCATTTGAATTGGATGGTATATTGCGGCTTAGAGGCATTATGTTGATCTGGAAAGATACATTGCGGCTTAGAGACAACGTATTTGAATTGAATGGTATATTGCGGCTTAGAAGCAATATACTTAGCTTTGCCAATGCGTTGAGGCTTAGAGGCAATGCAGTGGGTTTTGAGAATGTGTTGCGGCTTAGAGGAAACATGTTGAGTTGGAGGAAACATTGCGGCTTAGAGGCAATGTGTTTGGCTTGAATGGATATATTGCGGCTTAGAAGCAATATATCGAGTTTTGAGAAAAATGTGTTGCGGCTTAGGGGCAATGCAATGGGTCTTAAGGATATTTTGCGGCTTAGAGGCAGCATAATGGGCTTTGAAAATATGTTGCAGCTTAGAGGCAGCACACTGAGCTTATAAGGAACTCATTACTGAGGGAAGACTTAAGTGATGGGCTGGATGTGTCACGGCATGAAGACTGAGGTGACGGGTTGAGCCGTAGGAGGAGTATCGCGTGGATTGACCCTTAGATGATTGAATCGAGGGTAATATTATTTGTCTGCTTGCTCGGTGATATATGTATGCATGTGTACTGAATGTTGTGGGTATGCAAAATGTATGATGTTTGATCTTGACATGGAACCCTGACTATATGCACACTGTATGCGAAAGCGCTTAGCGTATGTATGCTCGGGATATGCAGTATGTATGTGTGTAAGATGTGTGTATGCCTTGGAACATTATGAAAATTCTTTTTGGCATTCTCCTTTAAACCACTGGCTTAGAATTTACCAATTCCTTGGTGTTGTATGTTGTGTCGTCATAGCATTGTTAAACTTGAGTGTTAGCAAAATTTGAACATTGATTTTGTATATATGTAGGCGTAGACGTAAATGATGGCCCATGCATAGATATGTAGGCGTAAGTGTAGACCTTGTGTCATAAGTTTAGGCATAGGTGCTGACATGGACGTAGACTTTTTGTGCGGACGCGTAGATGTAGGCGTAGACTTGGTATTGTTGAGTGCAAGCACATGTGCAGACATGTTTAGTGACATAGGCGTAGATATTTGTGTTGCAAGGTGTAAGAGTAGCCATGTGCGTGGACGTATACGTGGATTTTCCTTCGTTATTTTTCTAACCCAAGCATTTTTTTATATTTGTCAGATGCTTTTATTCTGTTAATTCCCCGAAGTTATTTCAAGACAATATTCATGGGTAATAATCATAGTATTCTGTAAACAAATCTGAGAAAGTAAAAACATGATTCGACGGATATAATGAAAACAAATGTTTTATTGATATGGCCCAGAGCGAGCGAGAATACAAGATGCAATCCCTAGAAAGTGGTGATTATAGAAAGTTTTAAAACAGTAAACGGCAATGAAAAAATGATAATCGCTACTTCTTATCCCCCATATCTTTTAATGTTCTTGTCTCCCTTGCCTCTGAGTTTTATGATTCCAATATATCCTTCCCTTCGTGGTTCGTAGTCGTAGATCTCAGTTCGCAGTCTTTTTGTCCTTTATTTCTTTGTATGAAGTCCCTAACTTTTGCCTTGATTGCCCTTTCGGGTTTTCAATCCACCGGGATAAAAAAAATTGTGTGCCCCTAATTTTTGCCTTGATCTCCCTTTAGGGTTTTCGATCCACCGGGACGCTCCTTTTTCTGCTTAAGTCGCACCTTTTGGAGGTTCGATCTTAGCGAGCTTTTTATACATAGTATTTTTTGACTGCGTCCGGGTTGGTTGGATGTGGTAGTTCTTCCCCATCCATTGTTATGAGTACGAGACAACCTCCAGAGAATGTTGTTTTGACTACAAATAGACCTTCGTAGTTGGGTGTCCATTTACCACGCGAATCGAGGCGGGGTAGTAGAATATTTTTGAGCACTAGATCCCCTTCCTTGAATATTCGAGGGTGTACTTTCTTGTCAAAGGCCCTCTTCATTCTCTTTTGATTAACTGACTATGACACAAAGCCGTTAATCGTTTTTCTTCAATGAGGTAAGCTGGTCGAGTCGAGCCTGTATCCATTCTGCCCCTTCCAGTTTTGTTTCCCTCGAGACTCGGAGTGATGGTATCTCAATTTCCACCGGGAGTACTGCCTCCATGCCGTATACAAGTGAGAAAGGAGTCGCGCCTGTTGATTTGTGTACAGAAGTGCGATAGCCGTGCAGAGCGAAGGGAAGCATTTCGTGCCAATCTTTGTATGTCTTCACCATTTTCTGGATGATTTTCTTAATATTTTTGTTGGCTGCTTCGATGGCCCTGTTCATTTTTGGTATGTATGATGAAGAATTGTGATGCTCAGTTTTGAAGTCGTCGCATAATTTGTTCATCATCTTGTTGTTTAGATTAGACCCGTTATCTGTAATTGTCCGGCTTGGGATACCATATCTGCATATGATATTTTGTTTGATAAAGCGTGTAACCACTTGACTTGTTATGTTGGCGTAGGATGCTGCTTCTACCAACTTGGTAAAGTAGTCGATGGCTACCAATATAAAGCGGTGTTCGTTGGATTCTTTCAACTCGATCATACCAATCATATCAATTCCCCATATTGAAAATGGCCAAGGGGAGCTCATGACGTTCATAGGAGTCGGTGGTACATTTATCCTATTGGTGTAGATCTGACACTTATGGCATGTCTTCGTGTAGTGATAGCAATCAGCTTCCATTGTTAACCAGTAATACCCTGCTCGTAGAACTTTCTAGCCATGGCGTGCCCGTTTTTATGGGTCCTGAAAGTACCCTCGTGGATTTCTCTCATGAGTGTATTTGCTTCTTGCTTTTCCACACATCTGAGTAGTACCATGTCGTAATTTCTTTTGTATACCACTCCATGACTTAGAAAGAATTTGGAAGCTAACCTGCGCAAGGTTCGCTTGTCAATGATAGAGGCATTTTCCGGGTACTCCTGCCTTTCCAAGTACTTCTTGATGTCATAAAACCAAGGTTTATTGTCGGAACCTTCCTCAATATCAAGGCAATGTATAGGTTTTTCGAAATGTCTAATCGTAATACATGGTTCGTGATTTGACCAAGTCACTTTGAACATAGTTGATACTGTTGCCAGAGCGTCTGCCATTTGAATTTCTTCTCGTGGGATATGACTGAAAGTGATTTCTGTAAATTCTGCAACTAACTTTAAAACATGATCCTGATATGGAATCAGTTTAGGGTGTTCAGTATCTCATTCTCCATTAACCTGGTATATGACTAACGCAGAATCCCCGAACACCTCAAGGTGCTTTATTCTTAAATCGATGGCAGCTTCTAACCCTAGTATACAGGCTTCGTATTTGGCGGCGTTGTTGGTGCAGTCAAAACATAACCTGGCAGTGTAAGGGTGGTGGTGATTCTTGGAATATTTTAACACTTCCCCTACACCGTGACCTAGTGCAATTGAAGCCCTGTCGAACGTGAGTGTCCAACGTACCCCTGGCTCGGTCCCTTCATCAGGTCCTGGTATTTCGTAGTCAGCTATAAATATGACATCTTCGTCGGGAAAGTCGAACTTCATGGGATGATATTCCGATAGCGGTTAGTGATCCAGATGATCATCTAGTACGCTACCTTTGATGGCTTTCTGTGTGACATATGGGATGTCATATTCTAATAGTAACATCTGCCATCATGCAATTCATCTGGTAAGAGCTGGCTTTTCAAACACGCATTTTAGAGGATTCATTCTTGCTATTAACCATGTAGTATGGGTTAACATATATTGCCTCAACCTCTTGGTAGCCCAAGCCAATGCGCAACAAGTTTTCTCAAGGAGTGAGTACCTGGTCTCGCAATCGATGAATTTCTTATTGAGGTAATAGATTGCATGCTCCTTTCTACCAGCTTCATCCTGTTGTCCCAAAACACAACCCATTGACCCTTCGAGCACTGTCAAGTACATGATGAGCGGCCTTCCGGGGACTAGTGGTATTAAGACTGGTGGCTCTTGTAGATATTGTTTTATTGTTTAGAAGGAAGTTTGACAATCGTCATTCAATACTACCGTCTGATCTTTCCGTAATAACTTCAATATTAGTTTGCACATAGCTGTTAGATGCGATATGAACCTTGAGATGTAGTTCAATCTCCCTAAGAAACCATGTACTTCTTTTTCTGTCCTTGGAGAGGGCATATCTTGTATGGATTTTACTTTGTCTGGATCCAACTCGATGCCTCGTTGGCTTACGATAAAACCTAACATTTTTTCTGATCTGACGCCAAAGGTGCATTTATTCGGGTTCAACCTTAGTATGAACTTATGTAGCCGCTCAAATAACTTTTGCAGATGTGTGATATGTTCCTCCTCCATATGATATTTGGCAATCATATCATCGACGTATACTTCAACCTCCTTGTGGATTATATCATGGAATAACGTGACAATTTCCCTTTGATAAGTTGCCCTTGCATTCTTGAGACCGAATGGCATTACTTTGTAACAGAAAGTTCCCCAAGGTGTCATGAAGGTAGTCTTTTCAATGTCCTCAGGCTCCATTTTGATTTGGTTATATCCCGAGAAACCGTCCATAAATGAGAATACCGAGGCTTGAGTTGTATTGTCCACTAGGACATCTATGTGAGGTAACGGAAAATCGTATTTCGGGCTTGCCTTGTTTAGGTCTCGCTAATATATGCACATGAGTACTTTGCCATCCTTCTTGGGTACTGGTACAATGTTAGCTATCCAAGGTGGATAGTCTACCACAACTAGGAACCCTACGTCAAAATTTTTGAGAACCTCTTCTTTGATTTTGTTGGACATATCTGGACGGGTTCTTCTAAGTTTTTTCCTGACTGGAGAACAAACTTCTTTGAGAGGTAATCTATGCACCACGATGTATGTATCCAACCTTGGAATGTCCCTGTAGGACCAAGCAAATATATCCATATACTCGTGCAATAACTTGATTAGCCTGTCTTTGACACTCTGCTCCAAAATTGCCCCTAGCTTGATTTCCTTTGGATCTCCTTCCGTGCCCAGGTTAACGGTATCAATAGGCTCTTGATATGGTTGCATGCTATTAGCCTTTTTCTCTACTTCCCTCATCATTTCCTCCTAGAGTTCAAGATCTTCGTCATCTTCCTCTTCGGCTTGGTTGATAGGAAAATCAAAATCGTATCGGGTTGTAGCAGTAGTGTTATCGGTAATTTTGGGCATGGATCTGCACATTTATCATGTTTTGGTGCACATTTTAGCGCTTGGAATTTGAAAATGCATATGCAAAGAAAGTATTTCCATTTTTATATTTAACAGATAAATGCAAAAGAAAGACAAGGATCTTAATTGAAAACAGAATATAACTTTATTAATTATAAATATTGTCTGAAATAAGAACAAAGAAAACCCTTACAAGAAACCCATATGCCTTGGGTCTGACATAGGTTCTTTCAAAACAAGAAATATTACTTAGAAAAGAAAGATATCTCGGGAATCTCCACAGTAGTCCATCCTTTAAGCTCTTCTCCTGGGGCACCCTCTCTGATGAAGTTGGTTGCCCTTTTAGTATTGGTCTTGCTTGATATCATTGCAACGTGCCCGCCATGCTCCGTTCCTTTTCTGACAAACGTCTCCCAGATTGGAGGAAAACATGCTTTGCCTCTTAGAGTAGCCTTTGACGATTTGTAACCCAAACCAAAGCGCTTCTTTTTCTCATGAATTTATGGGATCTTTCCCCAGCGTTTTATGGCATCACCTCCCATAGTCATTTGCAGATCTCTCCATGATGTCACTTTAGTCTTGTTACACTTCTCAACCGGTAATGTTACCATCGAAGCAATTTCCAAAGCCTGGAACAGGGTAGCTATGCAATCTTCATCGGCACTGATATATCTGTATGATTCAATATGGCTTACAAAAATGTCTTCTTCACTGTCAATTATGACTAACTTTCCTTCTACTAGGAACTTTAACTTTTGATGCAGAGTCGAGGTTACTGCCCCTGCTGCATGGATTCAATGTCTCCCCAGTAAACAAGTGTATGCTGGTTCGATGTCCATGACCTGAAAAGTGATATTGAAGATATGCGGTCCAATCTTGACTGGAAGGTCCACCTCTCCTAGTACCGAGCTTCAAGAACCGTCAAATGCCTTTACCATTGTAGAACTTGGTCTCATTGTCACATCATCTATTGTTAACTTTATGAGACTTGACTTTGGAAACACGTTAAGAGTGGAACCAGTGTCAGTAAGAACCCTGGACAAATGGGTAGTACCTATCTGCATAGTAATGTGGGGTGCTTTGTTATGGGCTCGGCCCTGTGGAGGTAGTTCATTATTGTTGAAATCCAGGTAGGATCTGGACGTGAGATTTGCTACGACATTGTCAAATTGATTTACTGAAATTTCTTTTGCGACATGGGCTGAACTTAACACCTTCATCAAAGAATCCCGGTGTGCTTCAGAGTTGATTAGTAACGAGAGTATGGAGATTTTTGCCAGAGTTTGATGAAGTTGATCCACAACTCTGTAGTAACTCTTTTTGATTATTTTCAGAAACTCCTCTGCCTCTTGATTAGTAAAGTCTTTGTTCGGAGATTATGTTTCCTGATTTGTATCAACCACTGTTTTTCCTTTATACTTCGTTGGAACCAAATCTATCTTTTTTTATGGTTCGGCTCCATAGATTCGCCCACTTCGGTTCATACCTCATGTCCCTGCTATGTTCGAAATTGCAAGTCCTTGACTTATGGATGGCCTGCTTTCCTGCTTCACTCCATTGATGTATACGGATGAGTCATTACTCCAAGGTACCACTTTATTATTCTCGTAAGGGATAGGTGATGGTCCCTTAGTTACCATCGTAGCTTTTAAAGTAGTGGGTATTAAGAGGGTCTTCTTAGGTACCCCTCTAGTGACCTCTGCTGATTCTCCCCACGAAATGACTAGAGTCTTCTTGGTAAGACTTAGAGCTTGGAAAGGGATTACCAATGGCTTTTTCCCTCCGATTGTGGCTACATATTTGTCTTCAGGGTACAGGCCGAATTGGACTATCCCCTGATCCATCAGATTTTCCAAAGTTATTTCAAAAGCTTTATTATGCTCTAACAGGAACCCATATTCGAACAGATATTCCTTCAACAAGTTGATAGGGGTTTTTTCCTTTATGGTTTCCCCAAAGTCTGTGACCACCTCGATTGCATTTATTGTTGGTCCATCATGCGGAGGCATAGGGTTTAACTTGGTATTAGGCTTGTCAAAGGTGATGTCTTGAGACTCTAGCAAATCCTGAACCTTATGCTTGAAGGCCCAAAATTGGTCTATGGTGTGCCCTGGTGAATTTGCATGATACTCACACCTAGTGTCGGCATTGTATCTTTATGGGAGTGGCCCGACCGGAGGAGCTAAAGGCTTGATTTCCACCAAGGATGTCTTAACCAGGTGTTATAATAATTGGCTTGGTGGCATGGGTAGTGGATCAAAATTTCTAGGTGGCCTTTTAAACCTTTCTTGCCTTTATCCATGTAGGATCACCAATGGTTGTGATGTCCTTTATTGTGAGGCCACAACATTGACTTCTCCCTGCTTCCTTCTTGGGAATTTTGAAGTCGTTCTTTTTGAATTGTAAGGGGTGCTTGAAGATCCCCCTGATATCTTTCCACTTTTCAAACCAATTTTGATTCTTTCGCCAATAGTTACTAAGTCTGAAAATCCTGACGTGACACTTCCCACCATTTTATCATGATAAAGCCCTTGTAGGGTTCCCATGAACATGCCTACGAGTTCCTTTTCCAGTAGTGGGGGTTGTACCCGGGATGCCATCTCCCTCCACCTTTGAGCATATTCTTTGAAGGACTCTTCCTTCTTTTGGGACAGATTTTGAAGTTGCAAGCGAGTAGGCGCCATGTCCAAGTTATACTTGTAATACTTCAAGAAATAATTAGCAAGATCCACCCAAGTTTGGATATGCGTTCGTTCTAACTGCATGTACCAGTCCAAAGATGCCCCACTTAGACTATCTTGGAAACAGTGAATCATTAGTTTCTGATCATGGGCGTGGGCATGCATCTTTCTGCAGTACATACGAAGATGATTCCTCGGACAAGTGTACCCTTTATACTTGCCAAAGTAGGGTACTTTGAATTTTGGCGGTATCACCACATCAGGGACTAAAACCATTTCCAGAGTGTCTACTTCGAAAGCGTCGAAGCCCTCCACAGCCTTCAGTCTTTCCTCCAAGGCTTTATATTGATTCACTACCAGCGGGTTGTCTGCAGCATGAGCACCAGTTGTCTTTAAGGGTTCCTGGTGAGCATCCTCTGGGTCATGATCTCCATATTGCAAGTCTAGGTAATTATTTGCGTTATTGGTTGGAATTTGTAGGATATGTGATGCCCCTACTTTCGACGGTGGTGGGATGAATCCTTCATTTTCAACCTCTTGCTGGGCCACAGCGGACTTTTAGGGTCCCGCTTCCGGCTCTTTCCTCCGTTGGTGACCGCTTGATGCACCAATGGTTTAGGCTACCTCTTCAAAAGCTACCCTAGGAATTTGATCCTACCTGTCGATAATGTTCTTCAAAGCTAGAAGAACCTGGCTCAAATCTCCTTTCATTGAGCTTACGACACCCTTCACCTGATCAAGATCCTCTTTGAACACAGCTTGAGTCTCCTCGATTTGTTCCATTGCTTTCTGTTTATGGGCCCTTGTTTGATATGGGGACCAATGAGATGGAGGTCTCCTTTTACCAATGGCTTAACTGGAGAGATTTTTAAAGCGAATGAGTTCTTTTTTTATATAAATGACATGCGAGTGTTTTATAAATGCATGCGTGCAGATGGGTGTGCATGATTATGAAATGATTCTTATTTTAACTGTCTTATTTACTAGGGTACATATCTGTGTTCACTTATTATTTGATTTGATTTAGTGACCAGCTTAAAAATAGACACGCCTTCGAGGTAGGGAAACAAAATTCCTTTATTAAGAGTAACATAATCCAGATATTGAAAAATATTACAAATTGAAATCAAAACTTTTTTGCGTAAACATAATTAAAAAGAACTAAATTTCCTAAGCGCGCATGCGGATGTGTGCTCTGAAGCCATCAACCATTGCTCGAAAAAGCTGTAGAAAGTCTCTGACGTCCTTTGGAAGATGAACCATCACATTCTTTGCATCTTTTAAACTTCTAGGGATGTCCTCGATGAGATTATTGGCTAAGAAGACTAGCTTTTTATGTTTGTCTTTGTAGTGCCTGTATTCCTGGTAAAGATGTGGGATTATTTTGTGATTATCCCTCCCAGCTTGGGCGATCTTGGTATACTGCTCCTCCCAATACATCTTTTCACCTCTCATTCATGTGTAAAGCCTTCGTTGGATGAGAAAATCCTTTTGGAGACCCTGCAGCTCTAAACAAACATGCTCATATTCTCGAGTCCTCTGAGTCAAAAGTTTCTCTGCTTCTATCCTTTCAAGGCGTGCTTTGACCTCTGACTCGTGGTTGTCTTGGAGTTCGGTGGAGAGGTACTTTATTTGCTCCTCTTGATCTAAGGAAGCTTCTGCCAGACTCTATATTTGGGCTCTCAAACTTTCCTCTAGCACCTTTTTGTCATGTGTCGCCTTTTCATACCACCTAGTTAAACTCTCGATTTCAGTAGCGGCTTCTTCCAACCTTTGGTTGTGAGAATCTAGGTTGAACGTTGCACTTAACAGCCCTTCAGTTATACGCTTTTGTTTGAGACTTTCCTTCTCCAAGTCCTTTTGACTTTTATCAATTTGCTCGTCCTTTGACTCAAGTATAAGCTGCATCTGTTTCTTTTCTCTTGTTAAGTTAAGGAGGTTGACTTCCAATGCTTCTTTCTCTTTTTGGGCTTGCTTTAGGGCATTTTTCAGATTGTCGACTTCTTCCAAAGATATAGGTGTTATCTCTGGGACCTCTGACTTATACTCTGGATCTTTCTCGAATGGTAGTTTGATAATTCGTACCCTATCTTGGAACCATTTGGTGTAAGGCTCTCTTGCTATGGCATTCTTTCTTTCAGCCTTCCTTTTGTTAACCTTATTCCAGGCCCGAATAACCTTGTTGAGCAACCCTTGGTCTTCTATACCCATATTATGGATGATAAGTGGTTGGAGTTGTTCGTCCGAAGGTTTGTCTTCCAAAGGATACCCTAGTTGTCGTAGGGCCAGAGTAGGGTTGTAGTTAATACAGCCTCGTGATCTAATCAAAGGGACGTTAGGAAAATCCTCACAGCTAATAGTGATGTCACCAATATCTAACTTTCTTGCATACCATAATATTGAGTTTGCAGTGAGAGACCTTAATTTATGTGGCCACTCACACCTGGTCAGTTCTGGGATCATATAGTCTTCCCTGTAAAGATGAGTCATGAACCAAGTATATAGAAGCAGGATACAACAATTTAGCGTGCCTCTTATTTTTTCATACATCATATGTAAAGTGTAATAAATGTCAGCTAGCAAGACGGGAGTAGGATCTATATTAAATACTTTTGCTCCCCAAAATACGCTAATGGCCGCGGGGTCAATATAGTCCACAGTCTGAGGAAACAAGATTACACCAAATACCAACAGCCCTAAACAATCAACACAAGATTCCCACTCTTTATAATTAGCAAATTCTAGTGCATTAGCTTCCAGGTATATTCTTTTGATTCCTTGTATCGGACCTTCTCTTCGATAATTCTGCACCAATTCAGGATAGGGGATCCCTATGCCTTTTGCCAAAGCTTTGACTTCAATAATTTATCCAATACCTACATAATCCTTTTCTTTGGAGAAATTCAGGATTCTGTCAAATTCCTCCAGAGTCGGTGCTAGCTGGAAGTCTTGGAAGGTGAAACATCTCAATGGAGGGTTATAAAATTGAATTAAGGCAGAGACTGCATCCATCTATACTTCCACTTTAGTCAAATCAAGAGTGTCCCCATAGCAACGAGTGTACATCTTCAGATCTCTTTAGGACAATTTACCCTTTATAGTTTTGATTTCAGAAAGGTCAGGCTTGCAGGCATTGACGCGGACAAGTTGTTTCCCTTTGGCATCCATTTTTAAGACAGTCACCAAAAGTCTTGATTTTGTTATCTTTTATTTTGTACCCTGTAAATAAGACAGATAAAAGGAACAAATGATGAACATGAGATATACATGAATGCATGAATGTATAAGTGTTGGATTGAGTAACGGGATTTTGTGACAGGTTTTTTGTGATGGATACCCCTATGAGGTAGGCCCCTTAATTTTGACCTACAGTAAATGTACCCTCCCAAAAGGTGGCTTCCTTAAGGGTATCATGAATAACACCCGAGGGACAAGGCACAAGGGCCTCCCTTAGGTGGAGCCTCTTTACAGACTGAAACTTTCGTCTCAAAGTCGTGAAAGGTCTCGTCATGAGATTTTGGGTTAAGGTCGTTACAAAGAGTCATGGGTGACCTTCCAAAGTCCTACTCGTCAAGAGGATATCTCTCGATAAGTATTCCTTTTTTGGAAGTTCACCGACTCTAGGAGAAGTCGTCACATAAACTCGCAGGGATGATATACCCCCTAAGCTAATAGACGAACCTTCTTTTTAAGGTTTATTGGGGGGGGGGGGAAATTATAAAAACCCGCCAAATAGAAAATATATAATAACAAATAAAAATAGATAAGAAAATATAAAATGCAATAAATAAATTAATGCAAATAAATAAACAAAAATGAAAACCCAAAAGAGGCCTAAAACCTAGGGTTTAAGGAGAGTCCCCAACAGAGTCGCCGGATGTAGCAACTAGTTTTTAAATATAGTGTCGCCACTATTAGTTTTTATCCTAGGGAAGGGAACCTAACAGAAAACCCTAGTTCGCAGACAGAGATTCTAGGTTTCGGACTCGATTATACGAAAGGAAGGTGTTAGGCACCTTTCATCCACCTTGTTCACAGGGATATTAAGCTCTAGGTTTAGGTTTGGGATAAACAGGGTTTTAATTTTTAATTAGCAAGACTCGCCAAGATTTTAGATCGCGTGCCTACGTATCCTTTTATGAGGAATCAGAGTCTCACTTCGTAGTTCGTATGGGTTGGTGTCTTTTAGGGGTTTACAAACATATTTTGAATCACTTCGCACTCGGTCGGAAGTAGTGAGTGCAAAAATTTTGACTGAGAATGCAATAAGTCAAAATTAGTTTGAAACCCATTTACGAAAGAAAAAAATTGTTGATTAGCTTAGTTTTATTCACGAAAATAGTTTGAGATTTGTTTGGGTTTTTTTAATAATATTAATTGCAAAAATGTCTTGATTAATACGTGATTAAAAATATTTGATGCAAAGAATATGAGAAAATAATATATGCACTTGAATAAAAATAATTTAAATGTTAGTATATACATAATAATTATATAATAATAATTAATATAATTAATTATGGAAGGAAAATAATGAATTATAATAATAATACTAAAATATTAAAATATAATAATTATACAAAAAAGGAAGATAAATAATGATATAAAATAAAAATAGAAAATATTTTAATTAGAACATGGGGTACCTTTTTAGTTTGGAAGTAAAATTGTGGGGGTGTTAAAAATAAACTGGGCTAGGCCCGGATGCAAAATCCCAGGGGGGTGTATCTGGCTTTGCATTTTGGCAAACTGCTGGAAAGAGGGTGAGAAGAGCAGTGGGCCTAGCCCAACGCATTTGGAAAGAGGCCTGGTGGATTGGATGAGGCAAGGGAACACGGTCTTACCATAGAACCTGGCCTAACGTCCGTTTGATGTGCATCCAAAGGATGAGGTTAAAGGTGCATGATTATTACCGTGTATGCGCGTGTGGGGGATTTAAATGTAACATAACTTTTTTTTTAATTTCCATTCTCATTGTTTCGTTTCCACGGTTTTCACAGTAATACCCTTCCTCTCTCTCACCTCATCTTCTTCATCTTTCGCTACCCCAATCCCTAACTTGTTCTAACCCTCTGGCGGCGCAACAAACCTCCACCACAACCCTTCTATAAACCCCTCGAGCTAATGAACAGAGATAATCCAAAAAAGAAAACTAACCCGTTACCTCCTCAGCAGCGTTCTACGAGCTTCGTCACGGATTCACTCCAAAATCATAAGCTTCCGGTGAGAACTTTGAAGATGGTGATGGTGGTGGACGGCAATTAGGGAGGCGCGGCAGCAAACACGCAGTCACGCGATTCGAGTTTAGGACCTCGAAACTCTAATCGCTTCCTCACCTTCTTCAAGCTTGGCTCGGTATGCCTCTTTTCTCCAGAATTTCTTTCATCCATTCTCCGTCAAAAAAACCTCCTCCTTGTAGAAACCATCTAGGTTTATATAGTTTAGTTTTTTAGGGTTCCACGCTTTTTGTCGTTACAGCCTAATTCAGATTTAGGAGATTAGAAATTAGGAATTTGGTTTGAATTCGAATGTAAATCTTAGATTTGATTTGTAAACAAATTGATATTGTAAGATTTGTTTTTTTTTTCACTGAGATTTGCAGATATTTGATTCGCTCTTGGTTTATTCTTTAATGAGATACGACTGTATAACCTTCTTTTCAGATTTGTGTGATTTGATAAATAAATTGCTTGTGATTTTTTTTTATTTTGCCGTCTTTAATTTCTGAGATTTCTTTTATCTTGTATAATCTAAGATTTGATTTGGATTGAATTTCCTGTATATTAGTGATTCAGTTTGTTAATTAGATTTGATTTTGCAACTTCCCTTGTAACCTTCTGAGTTAGAAGATTTGTTCTGTAATATTAATTGTTTAGATTCGACACTGATTTTATCAGATTCTGTGATGTTCTAGATACAATTCTGAGATTTGTTTTATACTAAGATTTGATTTCGTTTGTTCCTGCAATCTGGACAGTATATGTTTGTTCCCTAAAACAATGCACATCTTTTCCTTTGATTGATACAGTAACAGTTTATACTTTTGCCTTCCACCGTGCATTCTCTTTCTTCTGCCCAACAAGTGTTTTTTCCTGATTTTGGGCCTAACAACATTTTCTGCCCATCACGTGATTTTTTATCTATTGCAGCAGCATTTCTTTTGGATACGTATTGGGCCCATTTCTAACCCAACAACTATTTTTCCCAACACAATCTCATTTATAAAAAGATCTTTTAATTAATAAAAATAGAAAAGATGTAATAAGAGGTGTTTTAATAATATTACTTAAGATAAAACAGTAACAACAAAATAATTTCTAAAAATGACAAATGGGCCCATATTGCTTTCATTGTTTGGGCCTTAAAATGAATTATTACGCACCCCCCCCCCCCCCCACAATCAAACGAAATGGGCCAACTGAATCACCTCATGGGCTTGTTTATTTGAAATTGTACCCCCCCTCTTTATTACTTAACAATAGCAAACTTTTAATGGACCTTCTTATATAATTAAAATCTTGCCTTTCTTGAAATAGACTCTCATATTAGAATCTCATGGGCCATTGGCCAACATGCTTCGCGAATGGGCCTACGATCATACAGGTCTTTCTGATTCAGAAAGCCCCACTCCCTTGAATTAGGATACACCCCTTTGTCAATTTGAATTCTTATAAATGGGCCATCAGATATTGATGGACCATTTTCAGTTGAAACACTTTTCTTTCATTTTTATCTTCGAAACTTACCTAGGGATAAACCTAAATATAATCATTAAGGTAGGGAAAATTTGGGTTACGAAACATATATCTTCTCCCCCTTTGTCATTATCAAAAAGGAAGGGAAAAAGAAACAAAACAATATCATAATCAAAATAGAAGAATAGCATGATATTAGTTGACTTATCCTTTATAAGATTTTGTCTTAATCCTTCATTATGAAGTACTTCTTCGTTGGATATGAAAGTTAATGCTTATCTTTTCCTTGCCAAGAATCTTTCATTTAGTGTTGTCCTCATATGTGACACATCCCTTGGCCTATTAGATTTGAAAATTTGCTTATACCTCCCATCATATGCTTGGATTAACCACTTATTAAGATATCAAAGATTTTGAAGTGGTCTTCAAGCAAACCTACAAAACAAGTTAAGTTTTGCTAGGTACCCAAAGTGATTTGGATCCTTCATGGTTAGTTCCTTTCTTGACCCACACATAATTCTCACTAGTAACATTAAAATTTCTTGCATGACAAGCATTATGTGTGTGACCAATAATACCACAATATAAACAAGTAGGAAGAAAGTTGCTTGTAACATAATTTTTCTTTTTAGAAACTATTTTCTTAGGATAAAAATTTCTAACCTTTTCTTCCTCTTCACTATCGGAATGTTGTAATGCTATAAAAGCAAGATTTGCATATTCTCCGTTTTTCGAATCAGATGAAAAACTTGTATCACTTTCTTCAATGTAAACCTTGTTGGATTTTGAGAATTTTCTTCCCTTTTAAGCACTTTTCTTGGACAACTTTGGGGCACTCCATCTTTATGTGTCCCCCTTTTCCACATTCATAGCATTTGACTTTGTGTAGTGAAGAATAACCTTCTTTCTTTCTGAAAAGTTTCTCGCTTCTTGTAAAGTTGGAAGATTTATCATTATTAGCGAAAAATTTACCGAGCCTTTTTACAAGATGCATGAATTCTTCTGAATCATCTTCGTCAAGTTCTTCCCTTGAGTTAACTTTCAATGCAACGCCTTTGGAATCCTCATAATGAATCTCATGTTGTTCTAGCTTCCCAAGTTCGATTTCATGTTCTTGAAGTTTGTCGAACAATTCCACGGATTTCATTTTTAAAAGTCTTTTCTTTTTTGATATGGCAGTCACTTTTGGTTGCCATTCCCTGGAAAATGATCTAAGAACTTTAAGATTTAATTCATCATTAGTAAAATTCTTACCGAGTGCCATCAAATGGTTCGTCAGATGAACGAATCTCTTTTGCAAGTTGAGAATTGTCTCCTGGGGCTACATTCTGGAAAGTTCATACTCTTGGCTTAAAGTATTCAATCTTGACCTCTTAACTTCAATGGTTCCTTCATGAGTTTCAACCAAAGTATCCCAAATTTTCTTTGTCGTTGTGCATGCCAAAACATGAAAGAATTCATCCATACAAAGTGCACCTTGAAGAAGATTGATTGCTTTCTTATCATAAAGGACCTTTTTCTTATCATTGTCATCCCATGATGTTTTAGGCTTTGATGTTCCAATACCATTGACAACACTTGTAGGAACGAATGGACCATTTTGGGCAGCATCCCATATTTCTTCTCCTTGTGCTTTTAAATGAGTCTTCATGTGGATTTTCCAAAAATCAAAGTATTCACCACAAAACAAAGGAGGATTGTTGTTACTACCACCATCTTTGAAAGTTGGTTGTGCGGAGCCATTCTAGATCGAATAGGAACAAGTTACCTATAACTTACTCTGATATCAAATGTTGGTTTTTGAGTGCGCCTAAGACGGGGCTGAATAAAGTGGATTGCAGATTTTTATTCTTTTATGCGATGATGTTCTTATTTTCTTGTTTGTGTATGAATATGAAAGCGGTAAATGCATAAAAATAAAGAATATTGAATATATCTTGGTTCCCCTCACAGTCCGAGAGTACTCCAGTCCCCTTGCCAACAGGGAAGAGATTTCACTATAGTTTAGATTGATTGTACAAGCCTAATCAAACCAAATGTGATGCCTTACTATCTAATCTATAGGGAGATCAAAGGCTCTTAAATCCTTTAAGATTTTTAACACTGAGTACAAGAAGAACAATCCTCTTCAATACACACACTTGTTTCCAACAATCCTGAAAACAAGGTAACCAATACAAAATAAAAATAGAATAATCCTCCCTTAATACTCTCTTGCTTCCAACAATCCTGGACAGCAATGTTACACCATAATCACTTTGGAAAAATGATTAGAAACAAATTCTTGAAGTAGATATGAAAGTTGATAATCAATGTCAATACAAAGTATTAATCTCTTCTCTTTCAAGACAACAATTCAATGAATATATTACACAAGTTCTCAATGCATATGATGAAACTTTTCTAATGATGTATTTGAAAATGTAAGAATAAAAGTTTAATGTAAGATCAAAATATTAATCAACGCACTTGTTTGAAAATGAGAAATAAAATGTTGAATTGTATGTTGTGATTGATGTTATTTGGTATGTGTTTCTACTTCAGAAATATTTGAATTTATATACATGTATTGCATCCTTTCAAAAGGTTATAAATGAATATAGAAGTGCAATGATTCATGGACAAGTGCAACAAACAAACAGCATTCAAAACAGCCTTATTTTTCAAATCCGTTTCAGCGGTAACCGGTTACCGTAGGACTGTAACCGGTTACCCATGTAGGTAACATTCATATTTTTGAAATGCTGAAGCTTGTAATCGGTTACCAGAAACCTGTAACCGGTTACCCATTATAGGTAATGTTAAAATTTTGAAATGCTTGTGAGGGCAAGGTCCCTCTATAAGTATTTTACTGATGACAGAACGATTATTACTCTCTCTCTCAATTTGGGTTAGTCCTATAAACGAATCTTGTTGTGGAATGGTTCGAATGAAGATCTCCAGAAATATTTATTTTTGAGAAAACTCAATATGTGTGTCGATACAAAGATATGTGTGGTTGACTCATCACCTTCAACCAAACCCTGGATGTGTCAGGTCGATCCTTCCGGTCGACTCAACCTGGGAAGTAAAATATTAAACTATTGCAGCGACGCAAGCTCTATAGCGGTCGACGCACTATACTTTAAAATTGATTTTCCTCCAACTACTGGATGTGTCACGTCGACCCTTCCGGTCGACTCAACCTGGGAATCAAAATATTCAAAGTTTGCATCGACGCAAGCCCTAAAGTGGTCGACGCACTACACTTCAAAATAGTTTTTCCTTCTTCTGCGGGTTGTGTCGCAACAACCCCCCTTTCTGTTTGAGTCGGCCGCTCGCTGCTTCCATCTATTTTTCTGCTATAATTGTGGGTCTAGACTATTAGGTAACATATATAGTGGTTCATCTATCGTCCTTGTCAAGCTTAATCCATTCTTCAATATTTTTCACATCCAAATCTATAACATCTTCTATTATTTTTAATGTTAAGGACACAAGTATTTTTGTACAATGATTTATCAAACACATATCTAAAATTAGTCAATTTCTCACTTCACAGTAAATATAAAAATTAAATCTTATATCACAATTGTATTTTTTATTATAATAATAAATTAAAAAGAGATGACAGTGATTAAATCAAATATCCATAGAATCTCCAACCATTGGAACTTCACGCGGATAATATTTGAAAATTAAGATGCAAACAATTAAACACGGTAAAATCTACCAAAGAATCCAAGAATGCAAAATATATCTTACAGAAGCTTAGATTCAATTCTTGAACCAACACATATTAGATCCAACATTGCTACATTAAGATTCATAACAGATGAACCAAACCCTAACTGAGCAACAACTACATAACGGGAAAACTTGAAAATTAAAACCTAAGCCCGCTCTCCTCTGATTCTGCGAGCAAGCTGAATATCCTTGGGCATGATAGTAACTCTCTTTGCATGAATCGCGCACAAGTTAGTGTCTTCGAACAAACCAACAAGATAGGATTCAGCGGCTTCTTGAAGAGCGGAAACGGCGCTGCTTTGGAATCGGAGATCTGTTTTGAAATCCTGAGCGATTTCACGAACAAGCCTTTGGAATGGAAGTTTCCGGATGAGAAGCTCAGTGCTCTTCTGATACTTCCTGATCTCTCTCAAAGCAACGGTTCCTGGACGAAATCTGTGTGGCTTCTTGACTCCTCCGGTGGCGGGAGCAGATTTGCGAGCGGCTTTGGTTGCCAGTTGCTTCCTTGGAGCCTTGCCTCCGGTGGATTTGCGAGCGGTTTGCTTGGTACGTGCCATTGCGAATTGGGAAGAGATAAAAAGAAGTATTTGTTTGTTTGATAATTGAGATGTGGTGATGGTAGAAGTATTTGGGTAATATATATTGGAGGAGAAAATGAGGGAAGAGCGGGAATTGGAAAAGGAAAATAGAAAAACGGAAGAGATGGTGATCGTTGATTAGAGTGGCTATCTACGGTTGAATATCTCTGAGGAAAGAGTAATGGGATCGCTATCCGTGGCATTTGGAACTAACCAATAGGATTATTTTCTTGATATTGTTTTTTCCTGTATCTATTTATTTATTTATCGGTAAAAATAGAAAAGAGCGTTGTATGGCACTCACATTCTGCACGGTAGCGTTTTTGCTGAGTTTTCTTGCTTTTCCTAGCGGCTAATATTAAGAAGTGTATTTTATTTTATTTTTAAAGAATGAGAAAGACAGTTTAATTTTAATATAATAAAAGAGATACTATCATAATTATTTTATTAATTAAATATAATCGATTTAAATATGAATTTACAAAGTTTTAAAATAATTATATTCTCTAATTATTATATATAATTATCATTATAGTATAATAATTATTAGTTTTCACTCCTTCATGTTTTGTAACCTTCTATTCCAATATAGTTATTATTTAATTACTGCGTATTATTTAATACATGTCAGTATTTCACGTTTGTGAAAAATCCTTATATTACTCAAATTTTTATTTGATACTCTTGAAAATCTAAACGTTACATGAAAAATAAATAATATTTGAATTTTTATCTTAAAAGAATTACAATATTTAGGATTTTTATGCATTTCTTCAATCGTATATAAAACATGAAACGTTTCCAAGTCATCAACACTACATCTCTTACTATTTATTTTTCCTTCACAACAACATTTGTCATATGGTCTCCAATTTAATTCATTCTTATCAATCTCATATCAAAACCCTAAATAACATTTTATTTCCTCTATAAATTATATCATTTGTAGATGCAGCATCTGAAAAGCTTTGAATACTAGACAATTTTAGGGTCGCGAAGATAAGAGAGGGTATACAATGGATCTGATATGAATGTTCAAATGGCTGAAACTAACAGTAAGGAGGTCTGCACGAATTTAGCGGTGGTTGTGATTGATGATTTTTTCTTCACCTCTAACAGCTTTCTTTTTTATTTTCTTCTTTTGTGTTTACATTTTTTATATATATATTTGACGTATTGATTTCAATTGGAAATAAAAAGTGGTTTAGGGTTTTAGTAATTTTTACTCTATGAAAAAAATAGAGGTGATGTAATTTAGATTTTACATCTTTTGATTTTTGATTTTTGATTTTTAACTCAAACTCTATTTTTATTCTGTGTGAAGTTTTTTGTTTGATTTATTTCTTGTCCTCTTTTTGATTTTTGGTTTTCAACTCAAACTTTGTTTTTAGGAGATTATAGAATATTGAATAAGGAGGAATGAGTCAATGAGATATTGAAGCATGAGAAGCGAAAAGGATGGAATAAAAACGTTGTAGAAGCAACTTCTAATCTGCATAAATATTTCTTTTCATTTTTATTTTTAAATTATTATTAAGTTTTTGTTTTTTGTTATTATAGATTTGATTGTGACGTAGACTTTGGGTTCAAATTAGATGAAATTGATAAATAAAAATTAAATTTATTTTTTATTAAGATTTTTTTTGTTAAATATTATAATTAAATAAATATTAGTTATTCATTTTTTAAAGAATTCTTTAAAAGAATGAAAATAGAAATTGCAGACACAATAATTACTTTTTTTTTAATATTTTAGTTGTTCCAATAAAATTGGGCTCATATAGACAAATTTACTATTATCTTGATAAGAAACTAATTGATGCTTATTAAATTTCCTTTCATATGCAAATTAAAGATTATTTTTTTTGAACAAATAAGAAAATAAAAGAGATTATTATAAATATAAAGAGATATAAATCATTAATAGTAGCTTTATTGTATATCATACTATTCAGTATTAAAAAAGAGATTATTGTAAATATAAAGAGATATAAGCTTTAATAGTAGTTTTATATTATATCATCATATTTAGTATTTTTCTATCTTTTTTTATATCTTATTGATTCGATGAGATAACGATGCTCGATGAAGAAAAAACCATCGCTTCCCGCCATCATTGTCAAAAGAGACCGACGACGACAAATCCCGTGGTCTATTATCAAAAGAAATTATAGAGGCACGACTCTCGGTCGGGCTCGAGAGGTCGCCCCCGTTGGGATCCTATGACGGTACAATCGATCCAGGCTATCATATAGAAGACATTGACGCCCAACTTGATTACCGAGGCGTGAAAGGCACGATCAAATGCAGGTTGTTCTCAACCACTATGAGAAAAGGTGTCATGACTCGGTACAAGAGTCGGTGAGCATCATCGACAAGACGAACTCATCCAGGCCTGATCACACGTGCATGCATAGGTACAAGCATGGCATTCCAATTTAAACGAGGGGGCAAGACTTTACTCTTTTTAACGAGCATATCCTTAGCCCGACATGGATAACTATACCGAGCTCCATCGTCATTGTACCATGTCGGGAGAACGCCCAGCTCGCAATGTGTTATTCACACCGCCGAGCTCGGGTCCTTGAAACGAGACCTGAGTTCTGGCCCATGCCCAGTATTCACCCTAGTCGTTTGACCAGTTTCCCCACACTAGCAAACACACTAATTAATGAGCAAATCCCCGCTAAAAACTCTTATCTAATAAAAAACATCTCAAGAATACGAGCATACGATAAACATGCAAACACATTCAAAGATTAAAACAAGCGACCACCATGGCTGGAAATTTAAAGAATGACCACGAGGGCCGCAATTGTACAAATTTTACAAAAAGGGAGGCCTTTGTCCCCCCATCCAATGGAATAACTTTGTATCCACAAGGACCACAGTTGTTTGAGAATTACATAAGCGGGCAAAAGCCCAGAAAAACAAATTACAACATTACGGCACGTAGGCCGAAGTAGAATAAAACACAACTATCATCTGTCGGAGACACCTCCTCGGAAATGGGCCACAACTGAGATGTCCCTCCTGCTGGCTAAGTAACAAGATCCTTGAGGTACTCAGGGACCAAAATCTTTTCGGCAACCACATAGTATTGGATCCTCATCCCTGAAATATTGAGCTCGACACCGGGATTCAAGACTTGGATTTGTTTCACCGTATTTTTGAAGCTCACCTCAGAAACGGCCTGGACGTCATCCATTACAAGTTAGAGTCGGTCGACCAGCTCGGCCCAAGTCTTCAGAACCTTTGCCTCTTCAGACTCATCCTCTGCAAGTGCAGCTTCCGTAGTTAAGGTCGTTACCTTCTCCTCCAAGGCCTTCTTCTCGAGCAGCCACGATTTGCGCTTCTCAGACAATTTCTGAAGATTCTCCTTGGCTAGCTTACGAGTGTTTTCCACTTCAGTGCGCCTCTTCTCGACCTCGATCAGTTTGGTCCGCAGCTTTTTCAGCTCGACCTCCTGAGAAGGATCCCCCTCAGTGTAGGCCACAACCTTCTCTAGTATCTGCATCAAACCCCTGGCGTTTTATGCCAGCACCGCCCTCTTCTTTGGGAGATCCAATCCCTCTAGATGAAGTGATTCAGCCCATGGGAGTTTCAAAGCAGCACCCTCAAAGAAGAAGGCCCTTTTCCAGCCAGAAAGGAGGCATGTCGTACTTCCCCTTCCTCTTCTCACCAGTCAAATTAATGATGCCCTCGATACACGGAACTTTTTCCTTTGAAGACACTGGAGCGGGGGAGAGAGTGTCAGTAGTTGGGCTCGATGATGAATTGCCTAATCTGGACGCTGGAGTCGTCCTTGTACCAGCCTGGGCATCCTTCAACTCCTTTTTCACCTTCGAGGCAAGATTCTTTGCCATTCACTCATGGGCAGGATTTGTACTATATGTAAATAAACAAACAAATCAAAGTTAGCAAACGAGGACATAAATGTCGAACACATAAAGTTATTTGAAACATAAAACAAATACCCAAGTACAAAACAAGGTCCTCACTTTCAAGGAGCTCCTTAACGCCTATCAGACCCGACTCTTTAACGATCTCCCCGTTTTTGTCTTTAACTGGTTTTCCTCCTCGGCCTACGCGCTCAACACGAGGAATCCTCGCGACAAAAGTTGCTAAACGGGAAAAGCTGGTTTGGACTTCGTCACCAAGTTGTTCCTCTTTCCACACACAGGTCTCCAACTTCCTATCAAAATGCTTCTTGGTCCACTGGAAGGGAAACTTGTGAACCAACTTGGTTAGATGCTCCCTTAGCTCGTTCCAGACAAGAGCTCTGTTCTCATCATGCTTTGGGGCAACCCAGAAAATGTTCAACATGGCCCTGCCTGAAATAGGCTAGACAACTACGTACTTGTCTTTAAAAAATCTTACAGACTCCGGGTAAGCCTTGAACAGCTTCCCGTTGGCTTATTTCAAAGTGACCCATCCATGCAGGCCATTAACCTTGCTCATCTGAAGATAGAAGCAATAGAAGAATAAAGGGATAGTAGCCCATATCTTCAGATAATCGCACATAATCTCAAATGCCCGTATAAAGGCAATCTCGTTCGAGTGAAGTTGAGAGGGAGCCAACCGAAGGTGCCTAAAAATGGCCACCTGGAAGTCCGTAAAGGGGAGACGAAAGCCCATCTCTCAAAACAAGATATCGTACATAGGGATAGGGGTGTTCAAATCCAAACCAATCCAAATAAAAAACCGAAAACCGATCCAAAAAACCGAAAACCATAAAAAACCGAAAGTTATTGGTTGTGTTTGGATGTTATTTTATGAAAACTGATCGGTTCGGATGAATTTTTCAAAACCGATCCAAACCAAACCGAACCGCATAAATATATTTTGATACTTATTTACTTTTTATTAGTATGACATGTTATGTGAATTTATTATTAGATGATAATAATTTTTTTTTAATAATATTTATTAGTTTGGTATAATCTATTTATTTTTATTATTTCAAGCATAATCAATCACTCTCATTTTGTAATATTAACTTTTAATATACTATATGTTATATATTATATCAAATCTATGATTTATTAGTAGTTTTATAATATTAATAAAAATATAATGTGTAATTTGGATATCCAAAAACTGATCCAAATTAAACCGCATAAAATTGGATCGGATCAGATTGAATTTTTTTAAATATATCATCCAAAACTGAACTGAACCTTAAGTGAATTAATCTTTGGATCGGATGAGTTTTTGCTTTAAAACCGATCCAAACCGAACCGCGAACACCCCTACATAGGGATCCACCGCTTGTCATACCTCGAGCAGATCCAACTCTTCTTTCTGGGAATCCAGATTGACCATTCCTCTTGGTCGTCCCCTCCGTCCACGTACGAATCCACCTCAGTGAAAACATCAGTTGGATGCTTGACAAAATATGATGCATCCTCCCACGGGTCCTCTGTGGCCTAAGTCCTCGGATCATTGTCATCCTCACAAATTAATAAGCCCCCCTGGTCGGGGGAATCATTTCGGCATCCTCCTCCATGACGTACTGATCAGAGCCATTCAACTCAGGCTCATATACCCCTGAGGAGCTCGACTCACTAGGGGTCTCGTCATTAGAACTCTGGGAAGATTTGACGGGCTCGGCCGGGAGGTCGTCTCCAACATTATCAGCCATAGTACCTGAAAACTAGAGGATAGAGGTGAGTTCGACATCAATGTCAAAACCACTCTTCCACCATTAATCAAGTGAAAGGGCGCTAAGGAACAAGGACCATATCCCTGACCAGAGCCCTCACTTAGGCGTCTAGCAGGCACTCATCCTCCCTCGATAGAACGAGCTGAGATTAACATTATCCTCAATATCTATCATTTGTTTAGTAATTGAATCATCAATTACCACACTGATAAATTCCATTGTCATTCCAGTTCTGGAGTTAAAAACTCTATAAGCTATGTTGCTTGAAGAGTAACCCATAAATATACCTTCATCACTTATGAGACCCTTCTTACCCTTTTGATTTTTGTCAGTCAAGACATAACATTTACTTCCAAAGGTATGAAAGTATTTGACTGTAGGCTTACTTCCTTTCCATATCTCATAGAGTGGCTGAAGTACCTCCTCTCAAAGTGACCTTATTATGAATGTAGCATGCAGTCTGCATAGCTTTAACCCAAAAGTGAAAAGGTGGTTGCTTAGCATGAAGCATGACTCTATTTGATTCTTGTATAGCCCTGGTCTTTTGCTTAACAATTCCATCTTGTTGAGAAGTGATGGAAAAAGAAAACTCATGATTGATGTCTTCAGAAGCACAAAATTCAAAAAATTATTCACTCTCAAACTCCTTGTCATGGTATCTTATAACCTTGACAGTCACACTATTATACTATTATTCTATTTTTTAACACTTTGACATAGATCTTTAAAGACTTCAAAGGTGTCTAATTTTTCTCTAAGAAAGTTCACCCATGTAAACCCTGAAAAATCATCTATAACTGCATAAACATACCTCTTTCCACCCAAGATTTCTATTTGCATTGCTCCCATTAAGTCCATGTGAAGAAGTTCTAACACTTTAGAAGTAGTCTGATGTTTCAACATTTGATGTGACATCTTGGACTGCTTTCTAATTTCACACTCACCACAAACTTTCCTTTCCTCAATATTAAATTATGACATTCCTCTAATGACTCCTTCGTATATGATTTCCTTCATTCTTTTGAGATGAATGTGTCCAAGTTTATGGTTCCATAGATTCACTTCATCCTCATTGGTTACTGAACATGTGGAAGAATAAGCATTTATTTGAGGTTCCCATAGATAACAGTTGTCTTTAGACCTTATACCCTTCATCATGACAACATATTTATCATCTTTGACTAGGCATCATGAATTTGAGAAATTGACTAATAATCTTGGTCACACAGTTGACTAATGCTGATGAGATTAGCAGTTAGTCCTTTCTCAAGAAGAGCATCTTCTAAAATAGTTTATCTGACACACATCAATTTTCCCACTCCTTTAATTTCACCTTTAAATCCATCACCAAATATGACAGAACCTATGGGCTGAGATTTGATATCCACCAACAACTTCTAAACCATTGTCATATGTCGAGAACATCCAGTATCAAAGTATCAGTATTATATAGTTGAAGATCTTAAGGAAGTATGATCCATAAGGTTAACATCCATATCCTTAACACTTCTCTTTTTGCGCACTTGATTAACCTTGGACTTGTTAGAACATAGTTTGATTCTACAACCCTTGTAAGAGTTTTGATGATAACAAACACAAGGAACAAATATGCACTCTAAAATTATATTTTGTTTTGTAGAGAAGTTCTGATGGAACAAGATCAGAAGATAAGTGTTGTACCCTAAAATTTGTCCTCTCATTTTACCAAGATTTCCCCTCACAAGACTCTTTGAACTCCAGACAGGATTAGGACTTGCTCTGCTCAAGACACCTCCTTGCACTATTGACCTGAAATTAGGGTTTGAGTTTGCACAGGGATTTTTGGACTTCCAATGATCAATGTGACTTTCATACTTCATGTTGTACTTATAAGATTGCCCATACCAAGTTTCAAGCCTGGAATCAAATTTTTGCCCAGTCAATTGGACAGTTAACCTATAAATCAGCTGTATTGGGGAAAAAGTCAATTATGGTCAATTTACAGTCAAACCTCATAATTTTTTATCCAAATCAACATTATAGACTCATATGAACCATTTGATCAAGTTTGGACCACAACTCCTCAAGAAATTTGATCAGATCATCAAAAGGGCAAAATGGTCATTTTTAGGGTTTTGACTGCAGAAGGGCAATTTCTGGTTTTTTACCTAGCCAATGGAAAATTGGGTTCAAGAATGGATTCAAGGACTCAATGGCATCATCTTAACCTAATCACAAGGCTCAAAAGATCTCAAAAGCATTGGATTGACAGATGAATTTTCCAGTCAACTAATCAAAAATCAACTGTACACTGAAAAGTCAAACCTTGACTTTTTGATCAAAATCAAGTGCCAAGGGTAATTTTTCACCAAGATGTGTCAAAACATGAAACTTGTTCATCAAGAAACTTAATTTTGCAAATTAGGGTTTAAGATTGAAAAATTTCATAACTTAGAAATTTTCTAAGTTATGAAATTTTTTTATTTTTTCCCAACTTTGCCCAACATTTTCTCCATGATGAAATTGGATTAAAAGAAAACTTACAACATGAAAGTTGTATTCCTCCACAAAATCTACAACTTTGATTCACAAAGTTTTCCCAAAAGATGCTTGGATCTCAAGTTATTATTTTATGAACAAGGGTCCAAAAACTTTCTAACTTAGTGAAATTTTGCCCTAGTTTAGGCAGGATTTTGACCTATCTTCATGGCAATTTTTCACCTAGTTCCCATTGGAATCTCAAAATGAATTTCAAAGATGGATTTTAGAGCATGTTACAATCTTTCCAAAATGTCCAATAACTCTCCAAGATCATTTGTGGTTAGGGAGAATCGAAGGTTTGAATTTGGGAAATTATCACTTTGATCCATGGCATTTTCATGTTGACACAAGTTGCAAAATATGTCCAACTTTGCTTGTACTTGAATACAGGCCCTTAAACCCTTCCACACTCAAAAATTGAATGCAAACTCAATGGATTAATGCATTGTTCTGATCAATGAAAGATTACACAAAAGATTAATCCAAAAATGGCAAAAAGGTAGCATTGTCATTTTGATAAAGGTGGCTTTATGTCAACTTGTTTCCCTTGAGCCTTGAACCCATCTCTTTGTAGAAAACAAACTCCATAAACTTAGGCAAAGGTATAACAACTTTTTGCATGCTTGAAGCTAGCCTGTACAGGCCTGCCCTTGGTCACTTCACACTTTTCTTAAAAAACAAGTCAACTTACCAAAACCACAGAACTTGGCAATCTGATAAAACCAACTCTTGTGAACATTTCAAACAACTTTTGCATATCACATTGAGCCATAAACATGAGCTAGCCAGTCCTCAAACACCCTTGAACACCAAAACACCAAAAACTTGCAAAACAGGGCAGCTTCTGCAGTTTCACCTCCATCTCACAAACCACTCGTGCATTTTGTCTCAAACCTTTTCCAACACACTCCATATAACCCACCTAAGCTCTCCCAACCATTGGCCAGTGACTGTAACTCCATTTACACACTTCACCATTTCTGAATTCTGTATGTGCAGGTTGACTTCTACAAGCTCATTCAAGCAAGTTCAAAGCAAACTAAGCATTGGGGAAGGTCAGAGGAAGTTCAAGCAAGCTCACAAGCATCTCAGGCCTCACTGAAAACCCCTACATTGCCATACTCGAGGTCAACTTAATCATGTATTTTCCAACTTTCTATCTCTCTATTTAGGAATCATTAGGCTTAGGTTTGTGAATAAAAAATGTAGTACTCATTGCCCTTAAGTTATACATATGCATAGATTTCATTTAAGTTAACTGTGTTGGGAGAATTTGAATGATGAACTTTCTGAAAAAAGTTAGGTTAGAAATTAGGCCTGGAGAAATTCTCTCTGGTCTTTGAGAGTTAGGTTAAGATTTTTATATGGTTAGAATCATGTGATTATGCTCTATAACTTTCATGTTGCAAGTTTTTGCTTTAGAGCACGTATGCAGGATTTCCCAGTTTGGACATAGCGCGCGTTTTCTTGTTCAAAGGTTGAAGACGAAGCTGGACTTTGGGCTGGGCTTGTGTGTTCCTACTATTTGCACCCTCTTTTGTGCTTTTTGCACCCCCTGGCCCATTTTCATTATTTTTTATATTTTTGAATTTTATTTTTAGTTTCTGACTTTATTTTATTTTTCCTAAACATTAAAAATACCAAAAACATTTTCATAAATTTTCATATTTTATTTTATTATTTTTATTATTTTTTTGACATAGAAATAATTATTAAATAATATATACATTTATTTTCTTAATAAAAAAACTTATAAATACTACCAAAAAAATATTATATTTTTATTCTTTTTATTATTTATACATTCAAATAATATTTTCTCACATTATTTTTATTTTTTAATATTTTTATATATTTTTATTCATTTTATTGTACATAAATAATATAATTAATATATATACTTTTCTTAAAACAAATTAGGGTTTCCATCCTTAATAAAAATAATCTTTTATTTTATTATTTTTAATGCATTAAATAGTTTATTTTTACATACATAAAAATAATACAAAAACTTTTTTTTTGCATATTTATAATATATTGCATATTTATTTAATTGACCATTTAAATATTTGCTTATTTATTATTGGAACAAAGAATTCAATATGGTTGTAATAATCTTAGGGTTTTAATTTCTTGCAAATAATCCCCTATTCAAAATTGTACCCCCTCCCCATATCAATGTTGTAATAGTTGTAGGTTTACTTTTACGCATTTATAGCTTTCAAATATGCATGATAGAGATTAGGGTTTGTATGTAAAATCCAAAATCAAACAAATAGCTAGACCTAATACAAGACAAAAAAAAAGCATGAAAATTGACAACACAATGCACACAAGCACCCCTAGGGTTTCACCCACTTGTTGCCTTAAAAATGGCCATGGTATGCATGCTAGGTGTCTTGGCAAATCAAAAACAAAAATAAAAGATCATAGTCCCTCGATGGCGCTATCTTGGTTGCCTAAACAAAAATAATCTAGTCCCTCAAAAATTGCTAAAGATACTTAGCACTATTACTATCATGGTCAATACGATGACCCGCGCCTGTCCCGTTTAACATTCAAACACAAGGTTGTTTACCAAATGCAATGGTAAAACAACATTGTCAAAGGGTTAAAAATGTGTAGGAAAGATCTTTGAGTAGATAGGGTAGACAACTCTTAGTTACTTGATCAAAACTTGCAAAACATCCTTGCTATTTTCAAAAACACACCACAACACAATTTCAAAAACATTTCCCAAAACAAACTTTCAAACATTGAAACATTTTTCAAAAGACAAAACACCTTTGTAAACATTCAAACAAGAATCATTACAAAGGTTGCCACAACGATGGCCTCTTTTCAAAATACTTTCAAAACCACACACAAAGCACCATTTTAAACAATTGAAAAGCAAAAGCAAGTGATCTAAAACAAGTAACTAAGAGCCCATGGAAAACCATGGATGAAAAGGGTGTTAGCACCTTCCCTTTTCATAATCTACCCTATGAACCCAAGAAAACATCTCAAAGGTCTTTCATGTGCTTTTTGACATTTCCTTTGGATAAATAAAAAGTCGGTGGCGACTCTTGCTAAATCGAAACATTTGCGAACACAAACGCAAAACCTCAAGTCAGTTCTCCCACCGCATCACAGAACTGGCGACTCTGCTGGGGAATTTAACTAAAAGTGGGGTTACCTTAGGGTTTAGATCCCCTTTACATGCTTACTTTGTTTGCTTTGATTGCTTTACATTTGGTTCTATTGTTTGGGTTTGAAATCCTCTACCCGGATTTGGGAAACATTCATAGGTAAATAACAATATGTTGTGGAAACTGTGCGGGGTATACCGACATGGTTGAAGCAATAACTATATTAGTGCGACATATTTGTGGGTACCGGTAGCCTTTGAGTTAATCAAAGAGAATACGGGGCCGCTGAGTGATGTCATAAAGCACTAATGGACTTTTAGAACATTTACTTGACCATATTAGCCTTTTTAGGGGTAGTGAGATGACCGGCTTTGGTGCAGTCCGAAGTTGGTAGATACTCGATACTACACTCATTGAGGGTTGTTTTCTTGGAATATTTAGGTCGCCAGTAAAGTGGATAAACTGAAACAATGAACACAGAAAATAATCCAGTGATATTGAGCTCCTTAGAACCCGATTACTATTTATAGGACAGGTTGAGCCAACTAACTTCAAGAGGGTACTTACCCATGAAAACCCATGCAAGCCTGAAACTAGGAACTTGTGTGATTTTCTTGTACATATACTTGTGCATACATCATGAACATCATGAAACATCATATGCATCCACTAACCATTTCAAGGATTTGGATCTTCATCTCTGTTCTTGTTTTGTAGGTAATGGATTCACTTCGCAAGAAAACAATCCAAGTCAACCTTGTGAGAATTCCTCCTCAACTCAAGGAGCTAGCTTCAAGGATTCCTGAGAATTCTCCATTCACCTAGAGGCATGGTCGTCTTCTCAACTTAGTCAACACCAACACCGAGGAAGACATGGTGAAAGTTCTCTTCCAGTTCTTTGACCCCTTACACCACTGCTTCACATTTCCTGATTACCAGCTCGTACCTACTTTGGAGGAATTTTCTCAACTCCTGAGGATTCCTATTCTCCATCAACTACCCTACAACGGTACAGAAAGAGATCCAAAGCCTAAAGATGTTGCTCAATCCCTACACTTGCAACCATCTGATATCATAGGTCATTGGGAAACCAGAAGTGGTGTCAAGGGTTTCTTGTCAAAGTTTCTGTTTGAGAAGGCCCAAAACTGCTAGAATTCTTTGGACTTACAAGCCTTTGAGGTGATTGTAGCTCTTCTCATATATGGGTTGGTCTTGTTCCCAAACCCTGACCAGCTTATAGATGTCAGTGTTGTCAAAATTTTCATGGCTCGTAACCCGGTGCCTACATTGCTTGGGGATATCCTCCATTCATTTCACACACGAACAATGAGGAAAATAGGTGTTCTCATGTGCTGTACTCCTCTTATGGCAAGGTGGTTTATTTCTCACCTTCCCCAATCAGTCTTGAAGAATGATCAAGGCTTAAGGTGGTCACAGCGATTGATGACTCTTACACATTCAGATGTTCATTGGTGTTCTCGATCCAGAGAAAATGTTATCATCATTGATCGTTGTGGGGAATTCCCTAATGTCCCTCTACTTGGCATTAGGGGAGGCATTACCTACAACCCCTGCTTGGCTCTGAGACAGTTTGAGTATGCTCGAAGGGATGGCCCACATGACATGCTGATTCCAGACTTGGTTTTTGACTTCGACAACAACGATCAAGTACTTCGACAAAGGTTTATCCGAGCTTGGAGAATGCCCAACAAGGTGGACAGTAAGACCTTGGGACACAAGAATTCCATCCCTCTTGAGCCTTACCTCAAGTGGGTACGAACCCGCGCCCAAAGTCTTATGATGCCTTACCCCTACATACTTCCTGTGATCAAAGAGCCTGTTTTGGAAGGAGAGGTTCCATACACCCTCCTACATCCTGACATGCCAACATCACTTGAAGATTTACAAATGAGTTGGATACATCTCAAGGGAGAACGCGATACGTTTGAAGCCCAATTCTATGCCAGTGAGAAGAAGGTTTTGGATCTTACTCGTCAACTTCACGAAGAGTAGAATCTCAACACTCACATAGTACCAAAGAGGATGCGCAACATCTTTTTACATTAGAATTTTGTATTATTTTGCCCATGGGGCATTTATGTACTAACAAATTCTTCTTATTAATATGATGTGTGTTCTTTTTGTTTGCAACAAATTTGAATTTCTAAATCCTTGAATGCATTACATGAATAACATATCATTCATCATATGCATAAGTAGGTCTTCACACCAGGTTTCCTTATCTCTCTGCTGTTTATTTCAGCAAGATGGATATAGAGCAGACGGTCAAAGACTTACAAGCGCAGAATTCACAGTTCCAAAAGCTACTCATGACCTTGGCAAAGGGTCAGGAGGAGCTCAAAGGTCTACTAGAAAAGGAAAAAGAGAAGAAGAAAAAGAAGAGGGTTGGTGTGGCTACCATGGGTAGAAGATTTGAGAACCAAGCTAGAAGGGTCCTGGATTTCCCCTCAACATCTAATGAAGGGGTTGGAAAGGGTAAAGGACCTGTCGTGCAATCTGAGTCTGAGGAAGAAGAAGATGAAGAGGATGAAGATTATTCTGAGCAGCAGTACCCTCCTGCAGATGACAAGTATAAGAACCTGGAAGAGCGTCTGGAAGCTATGGAGGTACAAAGAGTGCTTGGGCTAGATTTCAAAGAGCTAGGTTTAGTTGCTGGGATTGTGATTCCCCCTAAGTTCAAGGTGCCTATATTTGCTAAATGTGACGGTTTGTCTTGTCCAAAGATGCATCTGTGGTCTTACGTCAGAAAAATCCAACCGCATTCTTCTGATAAGGACCTGTGGGTTCATTTTTTCCAATACAGTCTTTCTGGGACGCAGTTAGATTGGTTTTACCAGCTAGAGAGGTCTGATGTGCATAACTGGGAGGATTTGGCTGCTGCCTTCTACAGATAATACCAATATAATGCGGACTTAGCACCAACCCGTACTCAATTACAAAGTATGGGCATGGTATCAAATGAAGGTTTCAAAGAGTATGCCCATAAATGGAGAGACTTGGTTGGAAGGGTGCAACCACCTTTGTCTGAGAGGGAGCTTGTTGATATGTTTTTGGGGACCCTGTCAGGTCCATTCTTCAATCACCTGATAGGAAGTTCGTCTACGGGGTTCACCGAGTTAATTCTGACTGGTGAGAGAGTTGAAGCAAGAATCAAGAGCGGAAAAATTCAGAAGGATGCATCTACTTCCACTGCCATCAAGAAGACCTTTCCCGCAAAGAAAGAGGTATCAGCTGTCTACTCTCAGAGAAGTCAAGGAAGAGTTGAGCGCCGGCCAGCGGTGGGGGTTGTAATGATTCAGAAATCTGCAGCTGATCAGCCTAGAAACAATCAACCCAGAACCAACCAAGCAAGGGTGGAAAGGCCTGCACGGTAATTCACCCGGATCAATATAACACCTGCCTAGGTTCTACCTCATCTGTTAAAGTTAAACCTTGCAAGTTTGAAAGAAGCGCCGAAGAATCCGAATAGATCTTCTCCTTACTACCATTCAAATGCAAAGTGTGCTTATCATTCCGACAGCTTGGGGCATGACACCAACAATTGTTGGCCCCTCAAAAATAAGATCCAGGACTTGATAGATGCCAAAAAGGTGGAATTCGACGCCCCTGAAAAGCCTAATGTGATATCCGCTCCAATGCCAAAACATGGTCACAATGTCCATGCTGTTGAAGAGGATATTTTTGTGGCTACTGTTGATGATTTGATGACTCCATTACTAATAATTAAGATGAATCTGTTGAAAGTCTGGATTTTCTCGGGCTGTTAAAAAGATTGCTACCTTTGTTCGTCCTTACAATCCGACTATCCGTTGTTGAAGTTAGGCATCCAACGCCTAATGGATAATCAAGAAATCCTCTTTGAGAAAACTCCTGTTACTCCGACTCCTATCAACGACGTTGCTATAATTACCATTTCCGCCAATCTTTCCAAGGTCTCCAAAAGACCTGTTAAGATTACATCCGATCCAAAGATTACACCTCTGAAGATAACTATGTCGGGGCCTATCCCATACAAGTCCAACAAATAAATACCGTGGAACTATGGAGGAGAGATCTTCTACCACGGTATTAAGCAGATTGAATCAGTTGAAGAAAGTTCCGATGAAGAGACTCCTGGCATTGGGAACATTGCTGGGACGAGTAAAATCACCTGCAGCAGAAGAATTTTCTCTCCGGAGATTGCTCCTCCAAGGGAAATCTTCGGACCCTCAAATGCTCCTAAGGTTACTCCTGTGCCGGTCAACATATATGTGAGAGCTCCAGTTATTGAAGAAGTTGTGACTCATGTGGTTGTATCCTCTGTTGTTGCTAATGATAAAGGGAAAGAGATCCAAGAAGAGCCCATCAGGACGAGGGCTCAGCCGATGATTATCCCTGAAACCACTCAGAAAGAAATGGAAGAGATTTTGAAAGTAATCAAGAAGAGTGATTATAATGTTGTTTAGCAACTAGGGCAAGCCCCCTCAAAAATCTCTATGTTGGCTTTGCTCCTCTGTTCATAAGCTCATGCCAAAGCTTTGATCAAATTCTTGAAGATGGCCCACGTGCCCCAGGAAACTTCCACGGACCAGTTCCAGGAATGTGTAGCTAGCCTAACAGCAGACAACGGTCTAGGGTTCTCCGACGCCGATCTAATAATCAAAGGGAGAGAACATAATGACGCCCTGTATGTCTCGGTGGAATACAAAGGGACTACTCTGGCACACGTTCTGGTGGACACTGGTTCATCACTAAACGTCTTACCAAAGAAGGCATTGGATAGGCTAGATTGTGAAGGTCTAACTTTGAAGCCCAACAACATCATTGTCAGAGCCTTTGATGGTTCTAAACGGATGGTCCACGGGGAGGTGGACATCCCGATTAAAGCGGGTACTGAAACCTTCAATTCCACATTCTATGTCATGGACATCCGTCCCTCCTATTCTTGCTTGTTGGGAAGACCCTGGATTCATCGTGCTGGAGCCGTTACTTCAACCTTGCATCAGAAGCTCAAGTACCCTGTCCAGGGGAAAATTGTGACAGTTCACGGTGAAGAGGAATACATGATAAGCCATCTTAATTATTTCCACTATGTAGAATTGGATGTGAATTCATCGAAACCCCCTTTCATCATTTTGAGGAGGTAGCTCAAGAGATTACGACAGTTCCTTCTGTAACCATGATTACCCGACCTCCGCCCTGGATGTCGTCACTCAAAGATGCAAAGGCTGTGATTGAAGAAGGAGGAAGCACAATCTGGGGGAAACTTCCCGATTTTCCGTTCAAGTCTGATAAATTCGGCTTGGGTTTCACTGCTGCTAGTCAGAAGGCTGTGCGTCGCTCCCGGGCTGGAGGACCACCAGTGAGGATCACTCATCATGGAGTCAGTGCTTTGGAGGATGGTGAAGAGGAGAGAAACCTTGAAGACTGGATTTTCCCTACCATTGAAGGAGGCTTGTGCAATTGGGAGGCAAAGGACTTTATTCCCATTACTTTCATCAATTAGTAATTCATCTTTCAAACATTTCTGTTGGTTTGTAATAATTCTTAAACAATTCGTACACTTTTAACCTTCTGCCTTACCCAAGGTACATAGGTCCATTTGTAAGGGTTTGGTTTTTCATCTTCATATGCCATTTTAATGAATCGTGGACGTTTTCACATATAAACTTTTGTGTTCATTTTCTTTCTTTTTACATTTATTTGTTTAAAGGTGGTTATCCCTTACACACACCCACACTCACTAATGCAGGTACCCATCCACTCCAGATTCCATGGGTAACAATTTTGTTATGGCCTTCATTGACTCTGAAGATCTGGTCAATCATGCCGAATACGAAGGTGATGAAGATTGTGAAGTGCCTAGAGAGTTTGCCAGACTACTACAATAGGAAGAAAGGGCTATTATAACTCATGAGGAGTTGTTAGAGACTATCAACTTGGGAATAGAGGAAGACAAGAAAGAAGTTAGAGTGGGTGCCAACCTAGAGCCAAGTGTCAAAGAGCGTTTAGTTCAACTGTTGAATGAATATGTTGAAATCTTCACCTGGTCCTACGAAGACATGTTGGGACTTGATACAGATATTGTGGTTCACCGTCTCCCTACAAGAGAAGATTGTCCACCAATTAAACAGAAAGTTCGCCGCATGAGGCCTGACATGTCTGAAAAGATCAAAGCTGAAGTGATGAAGCTGTTCAATGCTGGCTTTCTTGCAGTTACTTCCTATCGGCAATGGGTTGCTAACATTGTGCCTGTGCCTAAGAAGGACGACAAAGTCAGGATGTGCGTGGATTACAGAGACTTAAACAGGGCTAGCCCTAAAGATGACTTTCCACTACCGCACATTGACATCTTGGTTGACAATACAGCTTAACACAAGGTATTTTCTTTCATGGGTGGATTTTCAGGGTACAACCAGATCAAAATGGCACCTGAAGACATGGAGAAAACTACTTTTGTTACACAATGGGGTACATTCTGTTATAAAGTGATGCCATTCGGACTGAAGAATGTCGGGACAACCTATCAACGTGCCATGGTAGCTTTGTTTCATGATATGATACATCATGAGATAGAGGTTTACGTCGACGACATGATAGCCCGTTCACAAACTGAAGAAGAACACCTCGACCATCTGCAAAAGCTGTTTGTCAGATTGAAAGAGTACAAGCTCAGACTGAACCCTAACAAGTGCACTTTCGGAGTCAGGTCCGGTAAACTCTTGGGATTTATCGTCAGTAACAAAGGCATCGAGGTTGATCCTGCCAAAGTCAAAGCTATACAAGAAATGCCTTCCCCTTGCACTGAGAAGGAGGTTAGAGGTTTCTTGGGACGCCTAAACTACATTGCAAGGTTCATTTCTCACCTAACATCTACCTGTGAACCAATCTTCAAGTTGTTGAAGAAAGATCAGGTGGTTAAATGGAATGATGACTGTCAAGTTGCTTTCGACAAAATCAAGGAGTATTTGCTGGAACCTCCTATATTGATGCCACCCGTCGAAGGAAGGCCGTTAATCATGTACCTAACCGTCCTGGAGAATTCAATGGGGTGCGTACTGGGCCAACATGACGAGTCTGGCCGAAAAGAGCATGCCATTTATTACCTTAGCAAAAAGTTTACCGACTGTGAGACTCGCTACTCACTGCTCAAGAAAACTTGTTGTGCTTTGGTATGGGCTGCTCGCCGGCTAAGGCAGTATATGTTGACACATACCACTCTCCTGATCTCTAAGATGGATCTGATCAAGTACATCTTCGAGAAGCCTGCTCTATCCGGAAGAATCACTAGATGGCAGATGATCCTCACCGAATATGATATATAGTACACCACCCAAAAAGCCATAAAGGGGAGTGTGCTAGCCGATCATCTGGCCCATCAAGCTGTCGAAGATTACCAATCCATGAGGTTCGACTTCCCCGACAAGGATATCATGACTTTGATCAACATTAAAGAAAACAGATCGTATGACGGACCTGAACAAGGATCCCGATGGACCCTGTACTTTGATGGTGCCTCCAATGCACTTGGAAACGGTATCAGCGCGGTACTTATTTCTCCAGAAGGTTGCCATACACCTTTCACTACTAGACTGTGCTTCAGCTGCACCAACAACATGGCCTAGTATGAAGCTTGTATCTTTGGTCTCAAGGCCGCAATTGACTTGGGAATCAAATCCTTGATTGTATTTGGGGACTCAACTTTGGTTATCAATCAAATCAAAGGAGAGTGGGATACTAAACATCCAAACCTCATCCCTTACAAAGAACATGTCTTGACATTGTTACCACATTTCGAGAAGATTACCTTCGAGCACTTCCCGCAAGAAGAAAATCAGCTAGCGGATGCTCTAGCTACAATGTCATCCATGTTTAAACTTAACTGGGATAATGAGGCTCCTAAAATCACCATTGAACGGATGGATGAACCTGCACATTGTCACGAGATTAATACCGATGAAGTAGTGGACCGACCGTGGTTTCATGACTTCAAAAGGTATCTCGAAGCACAAGAATACCCTGAAGGAGCTTCAGTCAACGACAAAAAGTTCTTAAGGAGGTTCTCAGCTAAGTTCTTCCTAAGTAATGGTATCCTATACAAGCGCAGTCATGATTGCATTATGCTCCGATGTGTGGACAAGGTTGAAGCTAAACAGATCATGGCTGAACTACACAATGGTACCTTCGGCACCCACTCAAGCGGCCATACGATGGCTAAGAAGGTTCTATGAGCAGGCTATTACTGGTCTACCATGGAAGCTGATTGCCATCAACATTCCCGTACTTGTCACAAATGTCAAATCTATGCTGACAAGGTACATATACCTCCAGTTCCTTTCAATGTCTTAACATCTCCTTGGCCATTCGCAATGCGGGGAATCAACATGATTGGAGAGATCAAGCCTACAGCATCCAATGAACACCGCTTCATCCTGGTGGCCATTGATTACTTTACCAAGTAGGTCGAAGCAACGTCCTTCGCATCCGTTACAAAGAATGTGGTTGCCCGCTTCATCAAGCAGAACCTCATTTGCCGGTACGGTATCCCCGACAGGATCATCACTGATAACGGTACAAACCTGAATAACACTATGATCACCACTCTGTGTGAGCAGTTCCAGATTCAACATCACAATTCATCTCCCTATCAGCCAAAGATGAACGGTGTTGTCGAAGCTGCGAACAAAAATATCAAGAGGATCATACAAAAAATGACAGTCACTTACAAGGACTGGCATGAGATGTTACCGTTTGCTCTGCACGGGTACCGTACCACGACACGCACATCAACTGGGGCAACACCTTATTCTTTGGTATACGACATGGAAGCTGTTTTACCTATCGAGGTTCAGATTCCCTCCTTAAGAATCATGAAGGATGCTGGTTTGAGTGAAGACGATTGGATTCAGACCCAGCTTGATCAACTTAACTTGATCGACGAGAAGCGACTTACTGTTGTTTTCCATGGTCAGGCGTATCAAAAATGAATGATCAAGGCTTTCAACAAGAAAGTTAGGCGCCAGGTATATCAAGTCGGGGATCTTATAATCAAGCGGATCATCTTGCCGCAAAGTGATCCCAGGGGCAAATGGACTCCTACTTACGAAGGACCATTTGTGATCAAAAACATCTTTTCTGGTGGGGCAATGATCCTGACCACCATGGACGGTGATGACCTGCCGCACCCTGCGAACGCAGACATAGTTAAAAGATACTACGCATAAACGACCCGGCAAGTCGAAAACCCGAAAGGGCGACTTGGGCAAAAATGGGCATCCCGGTGAACCGAAAACCCGAAAGGGAGGTTCAGGCAAAAACTAGTGATAAACAAAAAAATATGTACACCCGGAAAGTTGAAAACCCGAAAGGGCAACTTGGGCAAAAAAGGGTTTCCCAGTGGATCGAAAACCCGAAAGGGCGGTCCAGGCAAAAGTTAGGGAATTAAGGAGTATGACTATGTCTCGTCGGATCACTTTAAGGACAATCTCTTCATAGACAAGCTCCGGGCTTCTGATCAATCCAAGCATCATTGGACGAAGCAACAAACAGACAAGATATCCAGAGTTATGAAGGCTATAGCAGAATGGGAACCCCATGGAATTTTTACACATAGCCACCTTTCTTTGTATAAATTTTTCTCAATTTTTTATGACAACATTCTCTTACTAGGATGTCTGTCTCCTTTGAACAAAATACTTACACAAAGTTAATACAAAGATACTTCAAAGTGCATAAAATTATTTGCCTTTTCTTTTTCTTTACACTTGTGTTTTATTTGAAAACGTCCAATGGTTTATTAAATAAGCATATGCATTTGAATATAATCACTGTTTACAAATAAACGAAATATGAAAGAATAATTACTGACAGGTTGAAAGGATAGGAAAACGTCTTTCGGCTATCCCAAGAGAAATCCCCTTCAGTACATCATCCAAATCCCCGGCGGAGCTAAACCTTGAAATACATATCCCCAGCGGAATTACAATTTCAAAATCCTCGCAAGAGTAAAATCTACACACTTCCAATCCCCAGCGGAGTCATATTTCAGACCTTTAATTCTCATCAGAGTTAAAATCCTCAGCAGATAAAAACTTTGGGTTATAATTCCCCAGCAAAGATGAAACTTTCTTCCCCAGCAAAGTCAAATTTCCAACTACCAATCCACAGCAGAAACCATCCAGTTTCTCTAGATTCCCCAACAAGTTATCTTAAAGTCTGAGAATCAACCAGATAACAGTTAACTTTTGACCCCAACTAAGGATAATTCCCCAGTAGATTGGCATACAACCCAAACTCCCGAACCTTTTCCAAACAGGAATAAGCCTCTTCCCCCAGAGTCTTGAACTTACTTTCCAGCAGGATAGCTTACTCTTCAGCAGTATAGCTATTCCCCATAGAGTTTTTACTACCCAACATAATGAAGATTCTCATTCTTAATCCCACAATTTGAAGACCCCAGGGATTTTATTTCCCTAGCAGATCGAAGATTCTTATTCTCGATTCCCCAGTAAGGTTACCTAAGTTTTCATAACTCCCCAACGTGAGTTCATCAGAATTTTTTTTAATCCCATGCAGATCAAATATTCTCATTCTCACTTCTCCAGTGAAGCCCCCAAGGTTTCAATTTCCCCAGAAGATCGAAGATTCTCATTCTTAGTTCTCTGCAGAAGCCATCAGAATCTTCCTTATTCTCCAACAGATCAAGGTACTCCTGTCATCTAATCCCCAGTAGAGATCATCAGAGTTTCCTTATTCCCCAGCCGAGTAAGGATTCCCATGGTGTAATCCCCAGCCAAGGTCATTAAAGATCTCGGGATTCCCCAAGCAGGTTTCTCAAGCAGACTTGAAAGATCCCTATATCTCCAGGAAAGTCGTGAAGGATTCTCACATCCCACAGAAGTTGTCAAAGTTCTTGTTAATCCCCACAAGTTGCCAAGGATTTTCTATCCCCAACAGTGGTCCCAGGATTTCTCATCCTCAGCAATCAAAGATTTTGGAATCCCCAGCATCGGTCCAGGATTTATTTTCCCCGGCAGCAGTCTAGGATTTTATTATCTCCAGCTATCCAGGATTTATTTTCCTCAGCAAGACAGCTAATCAGCTCACATGCGCATACATTACATTCATATATCATAAACATTGATAAAGCACATTTTATTGCATCATACATTTCACGCAACATAACTTTGTGTTTCAGCTAACATTTTACCCTTTTCAGGATAAGATTAAAAGCTATCTTTAACAACTATTCAAAGATTAATATACAATACAGATACACTCCAGATATGGAAGTCATTCTGTTACTCATTCAAATCTCTTACTTAGATACAGTATGGATACACCCCAGACACGGAGGTCATTCTATTACTCATTCAGAATTTCAAAGTCAAGATACAGTCCATATACGCTCCAGACACGGTAGCCATTCTGTCACTCATTCAAGCTTCAAGAATCAGATACAGATTAGATACGCTCCAGACACGGAAGCCATTCTATTTCTCATTTAGATTCAACTATCAACTTCAAGTACAGATACATTCTAGACACGAAAGTCTTTTTGTCACTTATTCAGATCCCAGTTACAGTTCAGATACACTCTAGACACGGAAGTCATTCTGCTACTCATACAGATCTCAACTTCAGATACAGTCCAAATACGCTCCAGACACGGTAGCCATTCGGTCACTCATTCAACCTTTTCCCCAGCCCAGAGATGCTCCAGACGCGGATGCCATTCTGTCGCTTATTCAAATTTCAGATTCAGATACAATACAGATACACTCCAGACACGGCAGTCATTCTGTTATTCATTCAGGATCAAATACAGTTACAACTCGGATACGTTCCATACACGGACTCCATTCCTTTGCTCATACGAATTCAATCTCCAGATACAACTCAGATACGTTCCAGATACGGGTACCATTCTGATGTTCATTCTCCTGATTTTCAAAAAACATTCTTGGATGGAATCTTTAAGCCCATCCCCAGCAAGATTCTATCATCTCCAAATGGCATCTTTAATCCCATTCCCTCAACCATATTCTGACGAGTGCAAATTTACGGGCACTCTAGTGTATAATCCTCTTTTACCTTCGAGTCACGAAAGGCAAATTCGTCAATCTAACTCTTCAGGTTCAAGAATATTGAAGAGGGCAGATGTTGTACCCCAAAATTTGCCCTCTCATTTTACCAAGATTTCCCCTCACAAGACTCTTAGAACTCCAAATAGGATTAGGGTTTGCTCTGCTCAAGACACCTTCTTGCACTGTTGACCTGAAATTAGGGTTTGAGTTTGCACAGGGATTTTTGGACTTCCAATGATCAATTTGACTTTCATACTTCATGTTGGACTTATAAGATTGCCCATACCAAGTTTTAAGCCTGGAATCAAATTTTTGCCCAGTCAATTGGACAGTTGACCTAGAAATCAGCTATATTGGGGGAAAAGTCAACTATGGTCAATTTATAGTCAAACCTCATAATTTTTTATCCAAATAAACATTATAGACTCATATGAACCATTATATCAAGTTTGGACCACAACTCCTCAAGAAATTTGATCAGATCATCAAAAGGGCAAAATGGTCATTTTTAGGGTTTTGACTGCAGAAGGGCAATTTCTGATTTTTTACCTAGCCAATGGAAAATTGGGTTCAAGCATGGATTCAAGGACTCAATGGCATCATCTTGACCTAATCACAAGGCTCAAAAGATCTCAAAAGCATTGGATTGACAGATGAATTTTCCAGTCAACTGATCAAAAATCAATTGTACACTGAAAAGTCAAACCTTGACTTTTTGATCAAAATCAAGTGCCAAGGGTCATTTTTCACCAAGATGTGTCAAAAAATGAAACTTGTTCATCAAGAAACTTAATTTTGCAAATTAGGGTTTAAGATTGAAAATTTTCATAACTTAGAAATTTTCTAAGTTATGAAATTTTCTTATTTTTTCCCAACTTTGCCCAACATTTTCTCCATGATGCAATTAGATTCAAAGAAAACTTCCAACATGAAAGTTGTAGTCCTCCACAAAATATACAAATTTTATTCACAAATTTTTCCTAAAAGATGCTTGTATCTCAAGTTATGATTTTATGAACAAGGGTCCAAAAACTTTCTAACTTAGTGAAATTTTGCCCTAGTTTAGGCAGGATTTTGACCTATCTTCATGGAACGTTTTCACCTAGTTACCATTGGAATATCAAAATGCATTTCAAATATGGATTGTAGATAATGTTACAAGCTTTCCAAAATGTCCAATAACTCTCCAAGATCATTTGTGGTTAGGGATAATCGAAGGTTTGAATTTAGGAAATTATCACTTTGATCCATGGCATTTTCATGTTGACACAAGTTGCAAAATCTGTCCAACTTTGCTTGTACTTGAATACAGGCCCTTAAACCCTTCCACACTCAAAAATTGAATTCAAACTCAATGGATTAATGCATTGTTCTGATCAATGAAATATTACACAAAAGATTAATCCAAAAATGGCAAAAAGGTAGCATTGCCATTTTGATAAAGGTGGCTTTATGTCAACTTGTTTCCCTTGAGCCTTGAACCTATCTCTTTGCAGCAAACAAACTCCATAAACTTAGGCAAAGGTACAACAACTTTGTGCATGCTTGAATCTAGCCTGTACAGGCCTGCCCTTGGTCACTTCACACTTTTCTTAAAAAACAAGTCAACTTACCAAAACCACAGAACTTGGCAATCTGATAAAACCAACTCTTGTGAACATTTCAAACAACTTTTGCATATCACATTGAGCCATAAACACGAGCTAGCCAGTCCTCAAACACCCTTGAACACCAAAACACCAAAAACTTGCAAAACAGGGCAGCTTCTGCAGTTTCACCTCCATCTCACAAACCACTCGTGCATTTTGTCCCAAACCTCTTCCAACACACTCCATACAACCCACCTAAGCTCTCCCAACCATTGGCCAGTGACTGTAACTCCATTTACACACTTCACCATTTCTGAATTCTGTTTGTGCAGGTTGACTTCTACAAGCTTATTCAAGCAAGTTCAAAGCAAACTAAGCATTGGGGAAGGTCAGAGGAAGTTCAAGCAAGCTCACAAGCATCTCAGGCCTCACTGAAAACCCCTACATTGCCATACTCGAGTTCAACTGAAGTAGGTATTTTCCAACTTTCTATCTCTCTATTTAGGAATCATTAGGCTTAGGTTTGTGAATAAAAAATGTAGTACTCATTGCCCTTAAGCTGTACATATTCATAGATTTCATTTAAGTTAACTGCGTTGGGAGAATTTGAATGATGAACTTTCTGAAAAAGTTAGGTTATAAATTAGGGCCAGAGAAATTCTCTCTGGTCTTTGAGAGTTAGGTTAAGATTTTTATATGGTTAGAATCGTGTGATTATGCTCTATAACTTTCATATTGTAAGTTTTTGCTTTAGAGCACGTATGCAGGATTTCCCAGTTTGTACATAGCGCATGTTTCTTGTTCAAAGGTTGAAGATGAAGCTGGACTTTGGGTTGGGCTTGTGTGTTCCTACTATTTGCACCCTCCTTTGTGCTTTTTGCACCCCCTGGCCCATTTTCATTATTTTTTATATTTTTGAATTTCATTTTTAGTTTCTGACTTTATTTTATTTTTCCTAAACATTAAAAATACCAAAAACATTTTCATAAATTTTTATATTTTATTTTATTATTTTTATTATTTTTTTGACATAGAAATAATTATTAAATAATATATACATTTATTTTCTTAATAAAAAAACTTATAAATACTACAAAAAAATATTATATTTTTATTCTTTTTATTATTTATACACTCAAATAATATTTTCTCACATTATTTTTATTTTTTAATATTTGTATATATTTTTATTGTACATAAATAATATAATTAATATATATACTTTTCTTAAAACAAATTAGGGTTTCCACCCTTAATAAAAATAATCTTTTATTTTATTATTTTTAATGCATTAAATAGTTTATTTTTACATACATAAAAATAATACAAAAACTTTTTTTTGCATATTTATAATATATTGCATATTTATTTAATTGTCCATTTAAATATTTGCTTATTTATTATTGGAACAAAGAATTCAATATGGTTGTAATAATCTTAGGGTTTTAATTTCTTGCAAATAATCCCCTATTCAAAATTGTACCCCCCTCCCCATATCAATGTTGTAATAGTTGTAAGTTTACTTTTACGCATTTATAGCTTTCAAATATGCATGATAGAGATTAGGGTTTGTATGTAAAATCCAAAATCAAACAAATAGCTAGACCTAATACAAGACAAAAAAAAGCATGAAAATTGACAATACAATGCACACAAGCACCCCTAGGGTTTCACCCACTTGTTGCCTTAAAAATGGCCATGGTATGCATGCTAGGTGTCTTGGAAAATCAAAAACAAAAATAAAAGATCATAGTCCCTCGATGACGCTATCTTGGTTGCCTAAACAAAAATGATCTAGACCCTCAAAAATTGCTAAAGATACTTAGCACTATTGCTATCATGGTCAATACGATGACCCGCGCCTGTCCCGTTTAACATCCAAACACAAGGTTGTTTACCAAATGCAATGGTAAAACAACACTGTCAAAGGGTTAAAAATGTGTAGGAAAGATCTTTGAGTAGATAGGGTAGACAACTCTTAGTTACTTGATCAAAACTTGCAAAACATCCTTGCTATTTTCAAAAACACATCACAACACAATTTCAAAAACATTTCCCAAAACAAACTTTCAAACATTGAAACATTTTTCAAAAGACAAAACACCTTTGTAAACATTCAAACAAGAATCATTACAAAGGTTGCCACAACGATGGCCTCTTTTCAAAATACTTTCAAAACCACACACAAAGCACCATTTCAAACAATTGAAAAGCAAAAGCAAGTGATCTAAAACAAGTAACTAAGAGCCCATGGAAAACCATGGATGAAAAGGGTGCTAGAACCTTCCCTTTTCATAATCTACCCCCCTAACCCAAGAAAACATCTCAAAGGTCTTTCCTGTGCTTTTTGACCTTTCCTTTGGATAAATAAAAAGTCGGTGGCGACTCTTGCTAAACCGAAACATTTGCAAACATAAACGCAAAACCTCAAGTCAATTCTCCCACCACATCACAATAAGCTACAAGGTTGTTCATGCTGTGAACGTAGACAATTCTCAAAAAGCTCTGATGATAGAAGATCAGAAGTTGCGCTAAAAGAAAGATGTTTTAACTCTGATTACACAACTCTGGGAAAGTAAGTCTAACGCTGCAAACAGGATCTTATGGCTCTGATCTTCAAAAGCTCTAAAGCAAGAAGCAACACATACCTCAATGTTCTGAAGCGTTACAAATCAAATATTTCTATTTCAAGAGTAACGGCTAGAAGGGAACAAGGATATTTATTTTTGGAAAGCACCTTAACTGTCATTAATCATGTTTCTAAAAGATCATTCATGTTGCTCTTATTTAAACAAGATGTGAGGATAAATCGTTTATGATTTCATAACACTCAACAACGCTGCAATCTTTTCTAATCCTCATACTTACAATTCTCTCAACTGTGTAAAACATCACATACTGTGATACTGTTTTGTAAGAAAACATTATTATACACTGCCCTATAATTATATTATTTAGTGTAATTCCTTGAGAAAAATCGGGTTATGGTTATACTCAAGAAGACTTTGGCAGTAGTCAAAGTAGATTTGTAATCAAGATTGATTTGTGGATTAAGACCTCGTTGGAGAGAGGCAAAATCACCTTGACGGGTGGACTGGAGTAGTTTGAGTTCAAACGAACCGGGATAAAAATCACCGTGTTCTTTCCATTGATTTTTAAGATTCCAATTTAACCCCCCCTTCTTGTGTTTATCAATTATTCAATTGGTATCAGAGTGACTGGTTCTGAGTTCAAGCACTTAACCGTGTCAGTAAAAGATCCAAGATAAGAAAAAGATTATGGTGGGACCAAGTCAGAACATCAACAATGACTACCATAATGAGAAAGACTGAATCAGCGGCAAACCTCATATCTTTGATGGAGAGAACTTTGATTATTGGAAAGACAGAATTGAAATCTTCTTTCTGGCTCATGATGCTGACCTCTGAGATATGGTGATTGATGGGTATGCACATCCTGTTGATGAAAGTGGTCAGAAGATTGACAGAAAAAGAATGTCAGATCATCAAAAGCGAGACTTCAGAAATCATCACAAGGCCATAACTATTCTCCTGAGTCCCATCTCATATTCAGAGTATGAGAAGATCACAAATAGAGAGATAGCAAAGCACATGTTTGATTATATGAGAATGACGCATGAAGGCAATGCGCGAGTAAAAGAAACCAAACTCTTGCGCTCATTCAGAATTATGAAGCCTTCAAGATGGAAGAAAGTTAAACCATTGAAGCTATGTTCTCAAGATTTCAAATTATGGTTGTTGGGCTGAAAGTTCTGGACAATGGGTACTATCATGTAAAAAAAATCATCATAAGTTTACCAAAGCAATGGAGACCCATGGTCACTGCTCTCAAACTGGCGAAAGATCTGAACAAAATATATCTAGAAGAACTTGTCAGCTCTCTCAGAAGTCATGAGATAGAGTTAGAAGATGATGAGCCCCATAAGCAAGGTAAGCCTGTAGCCCTTAAATCTAACAAAAAATATGATTCTAAAGTTTTACATGCAATGGAAGAAATCTCTGGTGGATCCTCATCAGAAGAAGATGAATTATCTCTTCTCTCCAAAAGAGTAAATCAGTTGTGGAAGAAGAGGCAAAGGAAGTTCAAAAATTCTAGAAGAACAGGGAATCAGTCTGAATCGTCATTTGGATATAGAAAATCTGAACCATCTTCTGAGTACAGAAAGTTAAAAAACAAATACATTGTCTGCTACGAGTGCAATGAACAAGGGCACTACAAAAGTGATTGTCCAAGGCTTCATAAGGAGAAACCTAAAAAGAAGTTCGTTAAGGAGAAGAAGAAAAGTCTCATGGCAACGTGGGATGACTCAGACTCTTCAGAAGCAGACAAAATCAGAATATGAAAGAGCCAACATTGCTCTTATAGCCAATGTGTCAAAAGATATTGAATCATCTGGATCAGAATCAGAATCAGACACTGAAGAGGTATTTCCTGACTTTACTATAAATTTTACTAAAGCGTAATTAGGAGAAAGTCTAAGTGAAATTCTTGAAAGATATCAGCAACTTCGAGTCAAATTCAATAACCTGAAAAGGATCTAGTTTATGACTCTGAAGAAATAAAGAATCTGAGATTGGAAAATTCTGAGTTGAAAGAAAAAATTTCAAAACTTGAAAACGACTTACAAAACACTCAGAAGGAAACTAGCTCAGAAGTTCCTAGTAATTCTGATAAGATCATAAAGGAATATGATCATAGATTTCAAAAATTCCTTGCTAAAAACATAGATAGAATCAAGATGGCTTCAATGATCAATGGAGTTAGCAGAAATGGCAGAAAAGGTATAGGATACAAAGGTAAAGTATCCCAACCTAAGAAAGTCAAAGATTTGGTCATTAAATGCACTCCTTTGAAATCTCACTTTACCTATGGGCACACACATGATTTAAAATATACCAGTAATGATTTCTCTGTTAAACCAAAATTGAAACATAATTTTGGTAACACTAACAAACAAGGACCCAAAAAGATATGGGTACCTAAGGATAAAATTATATATGTAGCAGATATCTTTGACAGCAAGACTGAAACACCAATCCTGGTACCTGGACTCTGGATGCTCTCGACACATGACAAGAAGAAGGCGTATGTTCCAAAGCCTGGAACTTAAAGCTGGAGGCTATGTAGGTTTCTGAGGAAATCAGAAGGGGAAAATCATTGGCTCTGGAACAATAGGTAAATGTAATCTTCCTTCTATTACTAATGTTCTATTAGTAGATGGATTAATGCATAACTTATTATCCATAAGTCAATTAAGGGATAACGGTTATGATATAATCTTCAATCAAAATTTATGTAAAGCATTTAGTCAGAAAGATGGATCTATCCTTTTTAATGGGAAGAGAAAGAACAACATTTACAAAATAAAACTTTTTGAACTGAAAAGTCAGAATGTAAAATGTATATTGTCTGTTAACAATGAGCAATGGGTCTGGAACAGAAGATTGGGGCATGTTAGTATGAGAAGAATATCTTAGATTAACAAACTCAATATGTTCAAAGGACTTCCTAACCTGAAGTTCAGCTCTGATGCTCTGTGTGAAGCATGTCAAAAAGGCAACTTTGCAAAACCTCCTTTTAAAGCAAAAAATGTTGTTTCTACCTCTAGACCATTAAAACTTCTGCACATGGATCTATTTGGACCAGTGAAAACTACATCCATTAGTGGCAAGAAGTATGGATTAGTGATTGTAGATAACTATAGCAGATGGACATGGGTAAAGTTCTTAAGACACAAGGACGAGTCACACTCTGTGTTCTTCGCTTTCTGTAACCAAGTTCAAAATGAGAAAGATCTTAGAATTGTTAAAGTCATAAGTGATCATGGTGGAGAATTTGAAAACAAAAAAATTGAAATATTTTTTTAATAAGAATGGCATCTCTCATGATTTCTCTTGTCCTAGAACTCCCCAACAAAATGGAGTTGTAGAATGAAAGAACAGAACTTTACAAGAAATGGACAGAACCATGATCAACGAGACTAACATTGCTAAGAACTTATGGGCAGAAGCAATTAACACAGCGTGTTACATTCAAAATAAAATCTCCATAAGACCTATTCTGGATACGACTCCATATGAATTGTGGAAGAACAGAAAGCCCAACATCTCGTATTTCTATCCATTTGGATGTATTTATTTTATTCTTAACACCAAAGAACATTTGAACAAGTTTGACTCTAAAGCACATAAGTGTATTATGTTAGGATACTCTGAATGCTCAAGAGGCTACAAAGTATACAACACAGAAACACAGATTGTAGAAGAGTCAATTAGTGTTAGATTTGATGACAAGCTTGTCTCTCAAAAGTCAAAGTAAAATGAATCTCTTGCAGATATAGAAGTCCAATTTACAGGTACTGAAGACACTAGATCAAAAATTTCCAACAAAGAATCACAAACAACATCAGAAGGAGATCTCACAAACATTACAACAACATCTGAAGAACCTCTCCAGAAAAGACTATCCAGAAGCAGCCTAGCTCATCCCGAAGACAAAATTATGGGAAAGAAGGAAGACCCAATCAGAACAAGATCCATATTCAGAAACTCTGAAGAATCTCTCATGGGATTAGTATCTCTGATTGAGCCAACTTCCATTGATGAAGCTCTTCTGGACAATGATTGGATACTGGCTATGCAGGAGGAATTAAATCAATTCACCAAAAATGATGTGTGGGATCTAGTTCCCAAACCAAAAGGGTTCAACGTCATTGGAACAAAATAGATATTTAGAAACAAGTTGAATGAACAAGGAGAAGTCATAAAAAACAAAGCACGACTGGTTGCACAAGGTTATAGTCAGCAAGAGGGGATAGACTATATAGAAACCTTTGCTCCAGTCGCCATGTTAGAATCTATCAGACTTTTAATTTCCTTCACTGTGAATAATGGCATCACTCTCTATCAGATGGATGTCAAAAGTGAATTCTTAAATGGATACATTGATGAAGAAGTTTGTGTGCACCAACCCACTGGTTTTGAAAATTCCAAACACCCAAAATATGTTTTCAAACTAAAGAAATCACTATATGGTCTGAAACAAGCTCTTAGAGCTTGGTATGAAAGACTAAGTAGCTTTCTGTTAGAAAATAATTTCACCAGAGGGAAAGTGGACATAACCTTATTTTGTAAGTCATTTAAGAATGACATTCTAGTTTTTCAAATCTATGTAGATGAAATTATTTTTGGATCTACTAAAGCCTCTCTGAGAAGAGAATTTGTTAAGTCTATACAGGAAGAGTTCGAAATGAGATTGATGGGAGAACTCAAATTCTTTCTGGGCATTCAGATCAATCAAACTCCAGAAGTAACCTACATACACCAGAGCAAATGCGTCAAATAACTTCTGAAGAAATTCGACTTATCAGAATGTAAGACAACCAAGACTCCAATTCATCCTACATGCATTCTAGAAAAGGAAGAGGTAATTAAAAAGGTAGAACAGAAGATCTACAGGGGTATGATTGGTTCTCTCTTATATCTTACAGCTTTAAGACCTGACATTCTATACAATGTATGTTTATGTGCCAGATTCCAATCAAATCCTAAAGAATATTACTTAATAGTTGTTAAGTGAATTTTCAAGTATCTGAAAGGTACTACTAATATTGGTTTGTTTTATAGAAAAACCAGTGAATACAAATTATTAGGTGTTGTACCCCAAAAGTTGCCCTCCCATATTCTCCAAGATTTATCAAGGATCACCTCCAAATGGTTCAAGATTTCTCTAAGGTTGCATAGTCCAAATGCCTCCTAAGCCAGCTGAAATTAGGGTTTTGGTTATTTCAAGGAATTTGAGGTTTTCAGTGGTCCAATCAAGTCCCATAGGCCTATATACATTGTCAAGCATCCACATGTCAAGTCTCAAGACCCACAGTCCCAAGTTGCACAGTCAAAAGCCCTATTTGGTTCACAATCAACTGCAGGGGTAAAATGGTTATTTTGTAGTCAAAAGTCAGAATTTTTGGTCAACATCTTATTTTGAGTCCACAATCATCATTTGATCAAGTCTTGATCATGATTCCTCAAGCATGACTCAAAAATCATCAAGGATGCAAAAGTTGCTATTTTTGGACAGCAGAAAAGTCAACTATATCTTGACCAGGGCATAACTTTTTCATGGTTCATCAGAAAAATCCCATCCAATGCTCATTTTGAAGGGGATGACATTTCCTACAACTCATCTTCACATTCTAAGTCCAAGAAATTCTCTCACAAAAGTTATCAATTTCTACATTATAGGTCAATTTCAAAAGTCAACAAAAAGGCATTTTAAGTCAAAGACCATAACTTGAGATTGGTAAATCCAAATGACATGGGACCAAAGGCATTGGTTAGAGGACTTCAAGACCTTTCCAAAATGTCCAAGAACATGTTCATATGATCAAAATTGAGCAAGATATGCATTGGAGAAGTTGGGAAATTTTCATGAATTTGCAAAAGTCAACTATCCTTAAAACTTCAATTTTTGACAAAAGGGCCCACTTTCTTCCACTTGATTCAGCCTTGTCATGCCATACACGTGTCCCATGATTAATTTCAGGATCAAACATTTATTTTTCCATTTTATTTAATTTTTATTGATTTAATTCATTTTAAATCCATAATAATTCAAATAAAATCTAAAAATCAATGGAATAGCATCTTTGTGATTTGAATAGCTTTTATATGTCATATGCCAGCTAACCAATTCGTGCTAAGCCTTTTTTGTGCATAAAATCTTAGATTTGAACCAAATATGGAAAGGTCTTCAATGGTGGTCAACAAAATCTCAAAACTTCAATACACAAAGATACAAGCCCATATTTTGACCTAGACTGCTTGACTTATACATATACAAGTAACCTAAACCTAATTCACGACCTAAGCATTGCTAAAACGGCCAAGGCAAAACTGAAAAATTGTTGGAAAAGTGGGAGATCAAGAACAGGGTTGCAGACGTTTTCAGATCAAAAGAAGCACGTAGCCTTCTTCCTTGCTATCCACCGAAGCTAAGATGACCATTACCACGTCCAAAGACCACCTATACGGCGCTGTAAGTTCTCCCAAACTCGCCCCTGAACACGAAACCTAAGCTCTCTATTTTTGCACTTTTTCTCAAAAGCATTGACATATTTGTGTTCCTTATTTGATTTCTAACATAACTATAATAGCCAATTTCGTTTTTAGGCCCTGAATCGCGATGCCCGATTCTAGGGTTCATCTTTTTGCGTTTTAGGTATTTTGGCTCCAGGTGAAATTAGAACAAAGCATGAGTATGGATGGATTCATGGGACATGGACGAGACCAACCATGGTCTTGGAATGAGTTTTTGAAGCCTAGAGACAATTCTAGGAAGAACCCACGGATCTTCCTGCGGATAAAAATCCGCAGGTAAAAAACCAGGGATCAGCGAAGAAGACGCTGACGCGTCTCCCTCTCATTCGTTCGTTCAAAAAGCGCGCGTTTTATATTTTTTTCCAGGCATTGTTAATGATCACTAATATATTATTTGTTGTGCGTATCAATATCAACTAAAGCAAGCTGGCATAGTGGCAAGGGTGAACAGGCATTGGGCGTTGGGACCTGGGTTCGAATCCCAGGTCCCCCAAAATAATTGTTCATATTTTTCTTAACGTGATTTCATGCAGATGTCCAAATTAATTCCACCGTACACCTCAACCATCCAGGCGCCAGGTGTTTACAAGCAGCAATCCAAGGGCCAAAGATGGAAGACTATGGTGCTACTTAGTCAATGAACACGCAGCTAATTCTGGAAAGTCAAAAGGCCTGAGATAAATGGGCTTCACAATTCCAGAATTCACCTCCTAAGCTGGCCCAAACCCCCCATGAGTTTGCCTCTTTATTTTTATTTTTTATTTTTTATTTTACTTATTTAAATTTAATTCTTAATTAATTATTAACTAGATTTATTATTTTTCCATAATAAATCCAAAAAACAGAAAAAATAATAATATTTTTATTGATTAAATTTAATTAGTTATTAGTTTGTAAATAAAATGCTAACAAACCAATTTAGTTTAAATTAGGTTTAATTTTGATTCTTTTCATAATAAATAAAATAAATTTAGAATTAGGGTTTTACTAACTTTTGACTTGATTCCTTTTATTTTTATTTTCATTAAACTTAAAAAACTTAAAAAATATTTTTCTTTTAATTATTAATTAATTAGTAAATTAGGTTTAATCTGAATTAATTACAAAAAAAGACCAAATTCAATTCTTTTCTCAAAAAGGGTCAAAACCCTAAAGACGTCCCCGATTTAATTTCTTTGCACGCACTTTATTATTTTCATTTATATTGATGTATCTGCTTTGAGGATGTAATAGATAATTAGGACTTTTATCGCTTTCTTTAATTTTCTCGCATTTATTTTCAAGGGTTATGTTTTTGGCAATGTAAATACCCGACGCCTTGTAATAGCGTAGATTCAATTTTCCGCACTTTATTTCCCGCAAACTATTAACTGTTATTATGCATGCAAGACTTGTATGAAAATTAAAAACAACTCGTAGATCACCATGATACATGTACAAGATAATTTAACATGAACCTGACACACATGCACATGCCACTCCTAGGGTACGCCTCACTTGGTTGCCTCGAGGTGGTCATCAAGTATAGGGTGTTTTAGAGGTCGCCCTCCTGTCTAAAGATCCAGTTGCCTCGAAACGGTTGCCTCGGACAAAAAAGGATCTAGGACATTAGGGTTACCGCTAAGGCGTCCTACTATTGCTTTGGTGACCACATGTCCCTAATCGAATTGACCCGAATAACTCCAACGATGGTGCTACCTACTTCTCAATAGTAGGATAGTACTGTCTAAAGGACTCTTACACAACTTAATTCCTTAGAGTAGGTAGATTTCTCCTGGGTACTTGCTCTTTCAAAAAACAAAAACATCTTTTCGCACCTACACTTTCAAAAAGTTTTCAAACAAATACTTCATACACTCTTGAGGACTGATACAAGAGTTACCTAGAAGTTTTCAAAACGAAACTTTTTTTCAAAACCCACGAACACTTGAAAAGCAAACAATTTTTGAAAACATAGTGAGCAAGTACCTAAGAGCCCGTGGATAACCACGGATAGAAAGGGTGCTAACACCTTCCCTTTCTATAAATCTACCTCCCAAACCGAGAGACATCTCGAAAAAGGAATTTTGCTGTGCTTTTGTCCTTTCCATGTTGGAGAACATAAAAGACGGTGGCGACTCTTGCTTACCGCGACATTTCACGAACCAGCTTTAAAACAGTCAGTTCTATTTCCACCGATCACAGAACTAGCGACTCTGCTAGGGATACTTAATAAGTGAGGTATACCTTAGGATTAGACCACTCTTGTTTTCAATTGCTTGCTTTGTTTGCTTTTATATTTGTGGGCTTTGCATCGGAGTTTCATAGATCCTAACCCGGATCTGGGGAATACCCTTTAGGTAGCATAAGCTGTGAGGGACCTGTCCGGCGTAGACCGACACGGGTGAAGCAGTGGCTACGTTGGTGTGACACCTTGGTATGTACCGATATCCCTTGTGTTGCAACGAGGAGAATATGGGTCTTCTGAGGAGTCATTAAGCACCAACCGACCTTAGAACCCTAAATTGACCCAACTTGGCCATAGAACAGTAGCAGTATGCTACACTCATTGAGGCTAAACTCCCGCGATGGTTCTGGCCGCAAGAAAAGATTGCGATGCTGGAGTTATGACCGGTTGAGGGTAGTCGGTGATATTGAGATCCTCTAGAACCCGATTACTATTTTCTAGGACAGGTCTTAACCAACGAAACTGAAAGAGGGTAGTACCTAAACTTCATGCTGGCCTAAACTCTAAGGGCTGTCTTGTGTGACTTGTGTGCCTTATCATGTTTGCCTTCGTGAATACTTGTGGTGTGCTTTATCATAACATCATAACATTGCATGCATCCTGCATAAGGACTGACCCATTTCAAAGACAAGAGGGTTTCATCTTTGCTCTGTTTTGTAGGACATTATGATGCCCGTACGAAGGAATACTATCCGGCTCAACTTTGTTCACCCACCTGATTTGCTTAAAGAATTGGTTGACAGAATTCCAAACACTACTTCCTTCATCCAGAGGCATGGTTCTCTTCTCGGTTTAGTCACTTCAAAATGGGACCAACAACTGATGAGTGTCCTGACCCAGTTTTATGATCCGCTATACCATTGCTTCACTTTTCAAGACTTCCAGTTGGTCCCTACCCTGGAAGAATTCTCTGATTTGCTTGGCATCCCTGTTTTGGAGCAAACTCCATTCACTGGTTGGGAAAAGACTCTTAGGCTTGAGGAAATTGCTGCAGCCCTTCCCTTGACCACCAAAGAGGTAATGGATAACTGGGTGACTAGAAGCGGAGTTAAGGGCTTTTTGGATAAGTTTCTGATTGGTAAAGCTAACAGTTTCTGGAATGACTTAGACTCCAGGGCCTATGAAGACATCCTGGCTCTCTTAATCTATGGTCTGGTGTTGTTTCCAAATCCTGATACCTTTGTTAATGTCAACGCTATGAGGATCTTCATGTCTCGGAACCCTGTGCCCACTTTCTTGGGTGATATCCTGCAACAACTCTATGCTCGTACTGCCCAAAGACGGGGAACTCTGTGGTGTTGTGCTCCTTTGTTAGTGAAATTCTGGCTGCAGATACTCAATGTCACGTTCAATGTTGTGACACCGTATCTGACTTTCTATAAGACAGTAAATACAAAAACAATAAAGAACACAGTCAATTGTTTACCCAGTTCAGTGTGCAACAACACCTACTCTGGGGGCTACCAAGCCAGGGAGGAAATCCACTATAAGAGATGTTAATTCAGGAATAAACCAACCAGTTTATCTCCTTCACTTAAGACCTACCCAATGCAACTTCAATCTAAGTACAACTTAAACCTGAGTTCCTACTCACTCCCCCTCAATCACAGCAGTGATACATAAAACAATTTGACTAATGAATTGATGAAGACACTCTTCAAAACATACACTTGATTATGCTTCACAGCTTTTTAATCAAGCAACACAAACACTCTTGCTTCACAGCTTTGAGTGATACACAAACCTAACTTGACTTTGCTTCACAGCTTTAGTCAAGAGACATACAAACACTCTTGCTTCAAAGCTTTGAGTGTTACACAACCCTTACAATTAAAACCTATTCCAAGTCACTTATCACAATGATAATTGCTTGGATTACAATAGTAAAAACTATACAACTTCTAAATGATCTTCTGTCAAAAAGGGATTGCTTTCAAAACAGCAGCTCTGTTGAATATATAGCAGCTGCATCTTCAGTTAGGGTTTCCCCAAAAAGCTAGGGTTAATTCCGTTTGACCTTAAGACTAGGTCACAGGACTTTATCAACCAGGTTAGGGTTGAGCTAGGTTAACCCAAAGAAAACGCAGGATTCTGTTCTGGAAAGACTGAGTCATTTTCCTGAAAAAACTCAGAATTAACCAAACTGCAAACCTGTTAGCTCAGAACAGGATGTCTTAACATTTGCTATGACATCTGAATTCCTGCTTACTGATTTTGGTAAATGTGATCATTTTGCAAAATGCTCAGATACACACTCATAAACATCAATACTTGTATGACAATATTTTTCTGCAAAGGTACCTAATAAATCTGTACCTAATAAACTAGAATATTATGACATCAGTCATGACATTCATACACCTGGTTTTACGAAAAATGCATGCCAATACCTAAACAACTACAAACTCCCCCTTTGGCAGATTTTTGGCTAAAGCCCCTAAGTAATCAGAGATAGATAGCAGCAAAATAAAAATGACTGCAGAAAAATGGAATGTCAAATAAAGTATCACAATATATCTCCCCCTCTTTAGCCACAAATGGGCCAAAGATACATGTTCATAAAAATTATACAGTCATCCAGAAAAAGTAATAAGAGCAGCAACTAAAAACTGAACACACTTCCAAACTCCACCAGGGACCAGCAGCAACTCCACCAAACATCAACTCCACCAACCTTTAAGCACTGTCATCAGACTCAGAGGAGCTAGTTTCTTCAGTATTGAGATGACCTTCAGCTTCTACACCCTCTTCCCTTCTGTTTCCTTCAGCTTCCTCCTTTTCTAACCTGGCAATTAGGTTTTCTAGGGTCTTTTTCCTAGCTTCCAGTTCTTTGCAGGTCTCTTTTAATACAGCTATGACATCAGATGTCTTGGACTGGGTCTTCACAGACGATGTCTCAGATGATGTTATGACAATATCAGGAGCATGAGATCCCTGAAACAGTTTGTAGTGCAACCCAAGGGCAGGAGCTCTTTTGCAAGCAGTATCTCTTGCCACCAGGATATCAGGGTATTGTGCAAGGATAATTCCACAAAGTAGGGAGGGAAAGGCAATTGGTCCTTTGACAGCATAACTACCAGCATGTTTTAAAGTTTGTTCAAAAATATACCTGCCATAGTCAAAAGCAGTCTTGGTTCCCACAGCATAAATAAATCTCCCCAATCCTGTGGAGATAGTTGATTTATGGTTTGTAGGCACCCAGTTGGCTGCACCAATCTTGTGCAGGATGGCAAATTTCATGCTAAGTTTGCTGGCATTCAGTTTGCCTTTCAAGGGCCAGCACTTCACTTGCCTTGCTGTGATGGTTTGACAAACTTCATTGTCAGTGACTTCCAGATCAGGACAATCCTCATTTGATCTTCCAAGAAATTTGTTAATTTCTGATGGAGAGAAATTAACCCTTCTTCCTCTAACAAAAACACTTTCAAAGTCAGCTGACCTTCCATCAGCACAATCATTAGACAAGTTAACTATGAACTCCTTGACCAGATTTTCATAACACTTGTTAAATTTTATCACTGTCTTCATTAGTCCAGCATTCTTGATCAGGTCCATGATGTCTTTGCACTCCATGGCATCATTGTTGAGTTCTCTTTCTAAAGCTATTCTCTTCAAGCAAACATACTTCCATCTGTTTGCATTGCCAGGGTGGTGGAAAGAGATGTTGTCTGTTGGGACTTCAGGAACTCTAGCAATTTTGCTGGAGGGGAGCTTCCTTCTGATAGGAATTTCTTCAGCATCAATCTCAAACTCTGATTCCTCATCAGAATCAGAAGATTCATGTTCTTTTCTCTTCTTTGAAATTGGTTGTCTATCAGTATGCACCTGGGCTTTCACCTTCCCTTTGGACTGAACAGTTTTCACAGAATCTACCCCAGCCATGCCTTCAGCCTTGGATTTCTTATTAGCAGGTTTATCTTTTGTCAAACATTTTCCAGCATTATGATTATTCTTCCTTTTCATCATTCTCCTAGCTATGCTAGGGTTTACATTGGCAATCAGATCATTGTCTGAGTATTCCTCATCCACATCAATGATAGGTGGATCAGCAGTCTTTTCTGAAGGGTTCTGAATGTTGTCATTTTGTGTCATAACATTCTCAGAGACATCTACATTCTCAGAGACATCCACATTTGGGCTTCCTGATTGATTTAAATGGACATAAATCCCCGGTACAGATTGGTTTCTGCTTAGTATACTTGTCACTATCCTAGCAATTGCTTGATGAACTTGAACTGATCCTTCTCTATTTGATACAGAAGAAGAAGGATGAGAAGGATTACCAGAGGCAGCAGCTTGAGCTCTTCCTGCATGTCTAGTTCTCAGCTTTTTGACTTTGGCGGGGTCAGTAGCCATCTCTCTGAGAGGAGTGATCTCAAGAACTTCAGATTCTATGCATGTGGTGATTGCTCGAGAGTCTTGGTCAGATGATGAAGATGAAGAGGTCGCCTTGGTTGAAGATGATGTTTGAGACATTTTGATTGACTTAGAGCACCAGTAGCAATTTGAGAAAAAACTTTGATTGAGAGAAGGGAACAGGTTGCAAAGACGAGAGAGGTAGGAGGCAAAAGAGAGTCTTTTCAACTTCTTAAAGATTTTGAAAGAATTGGGAAAACATATGATTAACCCACTAAAAATAGACTTAACAAAATTAACTCCTTCAACCCTTGTTTTAAGCAAAATTAATTGCTACAATTTCTCATGTTGGCAAATACCCAACCTGCCCCTCAAGTTTTCAAGTTTATTTCCAACAAGAGCCTTGGTAGAAGAATCAGCCAACTGAAGCTTAATGATACCATGTTCGAGTTTAATTGACTTCTTCTCAACAAAGTCAATGTGCTTGGTCCTGCTATGCTGAATAAGGTTCATGGAAATATTGATTGTATTCAGATTGTCACAATACAATGTCACAACATCTTGTGAGACATTATACTCAGTGAGCATCTGCTTTGTCCAGATATTTTGAGAACAGTTACTACTAGCTGCAACCATTTCAGCACAAAGTTGGGAAGGCATTCTTTTGACATGAATCATAGTTCTGGTTGATTCTTGAATGATCTTATTTTTCTTTTTGTCAACTCCATTTTGATGGTGAGTTATAGGAGAAGAGACTTCACAACTCATTTCTTCTGGGAAACAGAATTTATTAGACTTGTTGTTTCCAAAATCCTTGTCATGATTACTTCTGGTTCTGACAACACATCCTTCTTCAAGTTTATCCACCACATCATAGACATGTTTCTTTTTACCAAGCCTTTCAATTTTAAGTTCACCACAAACCCTTCTTTTATCAATCTGTAGTCTTGGAGTCCTTCTGACTGCTTCCATAGAGATAGCTTTTTTCATTCTTCTTAGATGAAGATGACCAAGCTTATGGTGCCACAGTTTCATCTCTTTTTCTTCTTTGGTAATTGGACACATAGTGGAGTTATTAGTGTTCTCAGGCTGCCACAAGTAACAGTTATCTTTGGATCTGACTCCTTTCATTACAATTTCTTGTTTTTCATTAATTACAAGACATTCAGATTTTGAGAAATTGACCTTGAATCCTAGATCACACAATTGACTGATACTAATGAGATTAGCAGTCAGCCCTTTTACCAGCAGTACTTCATTCAGACTTGGAACTCCAGGGCAGTCCAAATCACCAACTCCTTTGATTTCACCTTTAGCACCATCTCCAAAGGTCACAAAACTGGTGGTGTGAGGCTTAACATTATTGAGGAGGTTCTTGATTCCAGTCATGTGTCTGGAACATCCACTGTCAAAGTACCAGTCTTCCTTTGCAGAGACCCTCAGGGAAGTGTGGGCTATCAGGGCAGTAGCCTTTTTCTTCCATTTAGGAGCATGTGGTACCTTTTTAGACTTAGGTTTGACACCTGAGTTCTGATTAGGGTATCCATGCAATCTGAAGCAGAAGGGCTTTATGTGGCCATATCTCCCACAATGATGACATCTCCATCTTTGGTACCTTTTCTTCATATGTCTCTGTTCCTGATGTTGAGAGTTGTGTTGAGACATCTGTTTTAACATTTGCTTATCAGGCCTGATCTTCTTATCTGTACTAGAGTTCTTTGCTTCCACAAATCCTAGTCCAGATTTGTTTCCCACATTTTGTCCAACTTGAAGAATCTCTTCCAATTTGTCTGTTCCATTGGTCAGCATCTTGACAGATTTGGTCATTTGGTTCAGTTGTGAGTTCAGCAATTGAACTTCCCCTTCTAGATGACTTATAGTTTCAAGATCTGCCCTTTTTTCAGCCTCCAGCTTTATAATGAGTTTTAATTGTTTCTCATTCTGCACACAGACTTCAGCACTTCTGATACACAATTTCTTGTAGGTATCAGCCAGTTCTTCAAATGTCACTTCTTCATCACTGGTGTCACTTTCAGATGTACAAACACCAGTTAGAGCAGTAACTAGTTTGGTAGATTCTTCTTCAGAATTACTTTCTGAATCACAGTCAGACCAAGTAACAGTCATTCCTTTCTTTTGTTTCTTAAGAAAGGTTGGACATTCAGCTCGAATATGTCCATATCCTTCACAGCCATGGCATTGAATTCCTCTGCCTTGGTTTCCCTTCTCTTCTGACCTTGATCTTCTGCTGGAACTGTCAATGTCAGAGGGAATGTTATGAACATTAGACCTTGACTTTGGATCTATTCTTTTGATGAGTTTGTTGAACTGTCTTCCAAGCATGGCTATAGCTTCTGAAATATTTTCTTCTTCATCCTCCTTGTTTTCAACATCAGTGTTGGATACAAGTGCTATGCTCTTGTTCTTCTTGTCACCATTATCAGTGATCCCCATCTCAAAAGTCTGAAGAGACCCAATAAGTTCATCCACTTTCAACTTGCTGATGTCCTGGGCTTCCTCTATGGCAGTTACCTTCATTGCAAATCTTTTAGGCAAGGATATGAGAATCTTTCTCACCAGTTTTTCTTCTGACATCTTTTCTCCCAGTGCTCCTGAGGTGTTGGCAATCTCCAAGATGTTCATGTGAAACTCATGAATGGTTTCATCTTCCATCATTTTTAGATTCTCAAACTTGGTAGTCAACATCTGAAGCCTTGACATTTTTACTTTGGAAGTGCCCTCATGAGTAGTTTTGAGAGTGTCCCAAACTTCCTTGGCCAGTTAATATTGATGTACTAGTCTGAAAATGTTTCTATCAATTCCATTGAACAAGGCATTTAAAGCTTTGGAATTTCCCAGGGCTAACTCATCTTCTTCTTTACTCCAATCTTCCTCAGGCTTCAGACTGATTGTCCCATCTTTCTCAGTTATGATGGGATGGTTCCATCCTTTGTCAGCAGCTCTCCAAGCCTTTTTGTCCAGAGATTTTAAGAAGGCAATCATACGAGGTTTCCAGTAGTCATAATTAGTTCCATCCAGAATGGGTGGTCTATTTCCAAAAACTCCTTCTTTGTCCATAGTGCCAGAAAGTGATATCCCTAGATCTCACCCAGTAATACAGGCAGGGTGCCTGCTCTAATGCCAATTGAAATTCTGGCTGCAGATACTCAATGTCACGTTCAATGTTGTGACACCGTATCTGACTTTCTATAAGACAGTAAATACAAAAACAGTAAAGAACACAGTCAATTGTTTACCCAGTTCAGTGTGCAACAACACCTACTCTGGGGGCTACCAAGCCAGGGAGGAAATCCACTATAAGAGATGTTAATTCAGGAATAAACCAACCAGTTTATCTCCTTCACTTAAGACCTACCCAATGCAACTTCAATCTAAGTACAACTTAAACCTGAGTTCCTACTCACTCCCCCTCAATCACAGCAGTGATACATAAAACAATTTGACTAATGAATTGATGAAGACACTCTTCAAAACATACACTTGATTATGCTTCACAGCTTTTTAATCAAGCAACACAAACACTCTTGCTTCACAGCTTTGAGTGATACACAAACCTAACTTGACTTTGCTTCACAACTTTAGTCAAGAGACATACAAACACTCTTGCTTCAAAGCTTTGAGTGTTACACAACCCTTACAATTAAAACCTATTCCAAGTCACTTATCACAATGATAATTGCTTGGATTATAATAGTAAAAACTATACAACTTCTAAATGATCTTCTGTCAAAAAGGGATTGCTTTCAAAACAGCAGCTCTGTTGAATATATAGCAGCTGCATCTTCAGTTAGGGTTTCCCCAAAAAGCTAGGGTTAATTCCGTTTGACCTTAAGACTAGGTCACAGGACTTTATCAACCAGGTTAGGGTTGAGCTAGGTTAACCCAAAGAAAACGCAGGATTCTATTCTGGAAAGACTGAGTCATTTTCCTGAAAAAACTCAGAATTAACCAAACTGCAAACCTGTTAGTTCAGAACAGGATGTCTTAACATTTGTTATGACATCTGAATTCCTGCTTACTGATTTTGGTAAATGTGATCATTTTGCAAAATGCTCAGATACACACTCATAAACATCAGTACCTGTATGACAATATTTTTCTGCAAAGGTACCTAATAAATTTGTACCTAATAAACTAGAATGTTATGACATCAGTCATGACATTCATACACCTGGTTTTACCAAAAATGCATGCCAATACCTAAACAACTACAGTTAGTGAGGTGGTTTATTTCGCACCTCCCTAAGTTCGTGCTGAAGAACAAAGAAGGAAGGGGCTGGGCTCATAGGTTAATGTCTCTCACTGATAATGACATCATTTGGATTCTTAGAGGTTTGGATGAGGTAGCTGTTATTGATCGTTGCGGAGAATATCCTAATGTCCTATTGATTGGTACTCAGGGAGGAATCTCTTATAATCCATGTTTATCTCTCCGTCAGTTTGGAAGAGCCAGAAGAGCAGGGCCTCATGAGATGTTGGTACCTCACATCAGTTTTGAGTTTCAGGTAGATAGTGACGAGCTGCGCCGTAGATTCATCAAGGCCTGGGACAGAATTCACAAGGCTGACCCACATGAGTTGGAACCAAAGACTTCTCTGCCTATGGAACCCTACTACAGATGGGTCAGCATCCGTGCTCAGAAGTTAGGTATGCCATACGAAGCTGTCAGACCTATTATCCTTGAATTTCCTGACAGAGACGGGGTTCCTCCAACTGTACTCCCTCCTCAGATACCCACTGATGTTGATACACTAAAGAGGTCTTGGGCGCAACTACAGGCAGAACAGGATTCTTATCGGGAAAGGTTCAATGAACAGGAATAGAAGATCCAGAAGCTGACAAAGAAATTGGAGAACGAGCGGATCCTGAATGACTATATCCGCACCGAGAAGAAGAGGCCATGGGAGCACTGATGGGCTTTGGATGTTTCTTTTACAACTTTTATTTCCTTTTCAGTATTTTCATTCTTGTAACGCCTAAGGGCAATTTCTTGAACAATTTAAAGTTTGAATCTAATAAAGTGTGTTTCCTTTTTGTCTATAAAGTTGAATCCCGATTGTCTTTGAAAACATAAATCATACGCATCTCATTGCATCATATGCATAATAGGTACCCTTTTTCTACAGGTTGCTTAATCTTCTTCGCTGTTTATTTCAGCAATCATCATGTCTTCCGAGCCTACTACCAAACAAGCTATCAAGGCCCTCCAGGCCCAGAACGCCCAGTTTCAGGAGCTGGTCATGAGCTTAGCCCAGGGACAACAGGAATTGAAGACTCTGCTTTTGAAGAAGAAGAAGAAGAGGACTGTGCTGTTCAATATCGGACGCAGATATGGGAATACACTGCAGAATGAGGCTGATATGGCTACTTCCTCTGTAGGGAAAGATAGTCCCCAAGGGGGAAGGGTTCCTAGTCCCGTGGTCTCCGACAACGAGACAAATTACAATCATGAACAGTACCCTCCTGCTGAGGACAGGTACAAACAGCTGGAGGATCGTTTAAGTGCTATGGAGATCCAACATGTGCCCGGGTTGGACTTCGGAGACCTAGGCTTATCTTCTGGGGTGGTGATACCGCACAAGTTCAAGGCACCTGCTTTTGCAAAATATGACGGAGCTTCCTGTCCCAAGCTGCATCTCAGATAATATGTCAGGAAGATCCAACCGTATACTGCTGACAAGAATTTATGGATCCATTTCTTCCAGGACAGTCTTTCAGGGACTCAACTCGAATGGTTCTATCAGCTGGGTGGAGTCAGTATTCGAAACTGGAAGGACTTGGCTACTGCATTTTATAAGCAGTATCAGTACAATTCCGACCTCGCTCCTACGCGTACCCAACTCCAGGGTATGCCGCTAGGGACGGGTGAAGGTTTTAAGGAGTATGCGTAAAAGTGGAGAGACTTGGCCGGAAGGGTGCAGCCACCCTTAATTGACTGTGAGCTCGTTGATATGTTCTTGGGGACCCTGTCTGGTCCGTTCTTCAACCATCTGATTGGGAATTCTTCTGCTGGGTTTACAGATCTGATCTTAACTGGTGAGAGGATAGAAGCTGGTATCAAGTCTGGGAAGATACAAAAGGGTGCCTCCTCGAGTGCTGAAAAGAAGCCCTTCAAGAAGGAATCTAGTGCTGTTTATGGTTCAAGGAGACCAAACAAACCGGAACTCCGCCAAGATGTCAACGCGGTGGTAATCTCAAAGCCTGCTGCTGCTCCTCAACAATATAACCAACCAAGGGGTGAGAGACCTAAAAGGCAGTACACTCGGCTCAGTATGACCCTGTCTCAGATATTGCTACAACTACTGTCAACCAATCTGGTAACTATCAAGGAAGCTCCAAAGGTTGTGAACACAACCTCTCCAAAGTACAACCCCAACGCCCGCTGCGCTTATCACTCTGACAGCCCGGGGCATACTACGGATGATTGTTGGGCTCTGAGGAATAAGGTTCAGGACCTTATTGATGCTAAAGAAATACAGTTCGAGGCGCCCGAAAGGCCCAATGTTGTGACTGCTCCCATGCCCCAGCATGGAGTGAATGTTGTGGAAGAAGACCTATATGTAGCTTCTGTGGATGATATTTTTACTCTGTTGTTGACTGTCAAAAGGAACCTGTTGCTAGCCGGTTTATTTCCGAGATGTAGTAAAGGTTGCCATCTATGTTCTGTTTCACCTGCTGGTTGTCCTTTGTTGAAGTCAGGCGTCCAAAACCTGATGGATAACAAAGAAATCTTGTTCGAGAAGATTGTTGTTCCTGTTGTCCCTACTGAAGAAGTGTCAATTGTTACTATTTTCAACAACCCTCCTAAGGCTCCCTCAAAGAAGCCTGTCAAAATCATGTCTACTCAGAAGATTGCTCCTATCATCATCACTGTTCCGGGGCCCATCCCCTATACATCTGACAAAGCTGTCCCGTGGCACTATGGGGCAGATGTTTATATGCTTGGAATTAAACAAGAGTTCGATACCAGTACTGGCATCAGTAACATCACCGGGCCTGCCAAAGTCACTCGTAGTGGTAGACTCTTCTCACCAGATATTGCGCCACCAGCTATCCGGAGACCTCTTGTCATCACACCCGCAAGTGTGCCCACTTCCCTGCCTGATCAAGTTCCTGTTTCTACCCCTGCTGCCAAGTCATCTGACGCTCGGGGCAAAGGGATTGCTACTGATGTGCCTGCCCAGACAGAGGCACCGAAAACAACCACTGTTGAAGCTTCCAAGCAGGAAATGGAAGAGATTCTTAAGATTATCAAGAAGAGTGATTTCAACGTAGTTGAGCAGCTGGGGCACACCCCATCAAAGATTTCTATGCTATCACTGTTGTTGTGTTCAGAGGCCCATGCCAAGGCCCTGATTACTTTCCTGAAGACGGACCACGTGCCACAAGAGACATCTGCTGATCAATTTACCGAGTGTGTGTCCAACTTAACTGCTGATAATGGTTTGGGTTTCTCCGACGCTGATCTAACTGCTAAAGGGAAGAACCATAACGATGCCCTGCATGTCTCCATTGAATGCATGGGCACTACTCTTGCCCATGTGCTGGTTGACACTGGTTCTTCGTTGAACGTATTACCCAAGAAAGCTCTAGACAGGCTGGATTGTGAGGGTTTAGAGCTCAAGCCAAGTAACATTGTTGTCCGGGCCTTTGACTGGTCTAAAAGGATGGTACATGGTGAAGTTGATATTCCAATCACGGTTGGTTCTCAGGTCTTCGATTCAACATTCTATGTGATGGACATCCGACCGTCCTACTCTTGTTTGCTGGGTCGTCCTTGGATCCATAAAGCTGGAGCTGTGACCTCCACATTGCATCAGAAGCTGAAATACCCAGTCAAGGGGAAGATTGTGACAGTTCAGGGGGAGGAAGAATACATGGTCAGCCACCTTAACTCGTTCCGGTACATAGAGATGGATGGGGAGTTCATTGAGACCCCCTTTCAACACTTTGAAGAGGTTCCTCAGACATTGGCGTCAGCAGAAACAATGATTGAAGATCCTCCTTTGAAGATGGCTTCCTTAAAGGATGCCCGGGCTGTTATTGAGAAGGGTGAGTGTGCAAACTGGGGCCGACTCCCTGATTTTACTCAGAAGACTGACAAGTTTGGTTTGGGTTTCACTGTAGAAGCTCAGAAGGCTGTACGTAAGGCAAGGATTGGAAGACCTCCTGTGTTCATCACCAACCCGAGAGTAAATGCTATTGAAGACAACGTGGAGGAATCTGAATTCGACAACTGGATCTACCCAACGACCAACGGTGGACCAAGCAACTGGACTGCCAAAGACTTCACACCTATTACTTTTGTCACTCAGTAATGAACTCCTTTGTTTTGAATTTGTAATAGAAAATAATTTGAAAACTTTGTGGCCCGGTGTCTTACCCGGGGCACCGTGGCTTCATTTGTGAGGGCTTTTGTGTGTCATTTTCATATATCATTAATAAAAGCATTGGACATTTTCTTACAATTCAAATCTTGCGCTCCTTGTCTTTCTTTATTATATATATATCGCAAAACAGCTATATTTACACACACTCACCTATACAGGTTCCAATCCACTCTGGATCTCACTGGTAACGACTCTGCTACTGCCAGTTATGACTTCGAAAATCCGATCAACTCAGCCGAAGACGAAGGTGAAGATGATTGTGAAGTGCCTGGTGAGCTTACAAGACTGCTACTCCAGGAAGAGAGGGCCATTCAGCCACATGAAGAGCCAGTGGAAACGGTAAATCTGGGTACTGAGACAGACAGAAAGGCAGTCAAGATTGGTGCCAATCTGGAGCTCAGTGTGAAACAACGGTTGATCCAGATGCTGCATGACTATGTGGAAATCTTTGCTTGGTCCTATGAAGACATGCCTGGGTTGGATACTGACATTGTGGTTCATCACCTGCCTACCAAGGAAGAATGTCCTCCGGTAAAACAGAAGGTCCGCCGTATGCGTCCAGAGATGTCCGAGAAAATCAAAGCTGAGGTTATGAAACAATTTGATGCCGGTTTTCTAGCAGTGACTTCTTACCCACAGTGGGTTGCCAACATGGTTCCGGTGCCGAAGAAAGATGGTAAGGTCCGAATGTGTGTCGATTACATGGATTTGAACAGGGCAAGCCTCAAGGATGACTTTCCTCTGCCTCACATCGACGTTATGGTTGACAATACTGCTCAGCATAAGGTATTCTCCTTCATGGACGGGTTCTCCGGTTATAATCAAATCAAGATGGCTCCTGAAGACATAGAGAAGACCACTTTTGTTACTCAGTGGGGCACCTTTTGCTACAAGGTCATGCCTTTTGGGTTGAAAAATGCTGGGGCAACCTACCAACGTGCCATGGTTGCTTTGTTTCATGACATGATCCATCATGAGATTGAAGTATACGTCGATGATATGATTGCAAGGTCCCAAACTGAGGAGGAACACCTTGACCATCTGTAGAAGCTGTTTGACCGGTTGAAGTTGTACAAGCTGAGGTTGAACCCGAACAAGTGTACCTTTGGGGTGAGATCTGGAAAACTGCTAGGTTTCGTCGTAAGCGACAAAGGTATTCAAGTGGACCCTGCCAAAGTGAAAGCCATACAAGAGATGCCAGTTCCCAAGATAGAGAAAGAAGTCAGAGGCTTTCTAGGACGGTTGAACTACATTGCCCGATTCATCTCACATCTAACTGCTACTTGTGAACCAATCTTCAAGCTGCTGAAGAAAGATCAAGTAGTACGTTGGAACGATGAATGTCAGGCCGCTTTCGAAAGAATCAAAGAGTATCTCCAAGAACCACCCATTCTTATGCCACCGGTTGAAGGGAGACCTCTAATCTTATACTTGACGGTACTTGACAGCTCAATGGGGTGTGTGCTGGGGCTGCATGACAAGTCTGGCCGAAAAGAGCACGCTATTTATTACCTTAGCAAAAAGTTTACCGACTGTGAAACCCGATACTCACTGCTCGAGAAAACTTGCTGCGCTTTGGTATGGGCTGCTCGCCGGCTGAGACAATATATGTTGACTCACACTACCCTCTTGATTTCAAAAATGGATCCAATCAAGTACATCTTCGAAAAGCCTGCCTTGTCCGGAAGAATAGCAAGATGGCAAATGATCTTGATAGAATACGACATCCAGTACACGACTCGGAAAGCAATTAAAGGAAGTGTATTGGCAGACTATTTGGCACACCAGGCAGTGGATGACTACCAATCTATGAACTTTGAATTTCCAGACGAGGATATCATGGTAGTAACTGATTGTGAAGTACCTGGACCGGATGAAGGACCTGAGGAAGGATCCCGATGGTCTATGCACTTTGACGGAGCCTCAAACGCTTTGGGTAATGGCATTGGCGCTGTGATCATATCTTTAAAAGGCACTCATACTCCACTTACCGCCCGACTATGTTTCAACTGCACCAACAATATGGCGGAGTATGAAGCATGCATCATGGGTCTTCAAGCTGCAATTGACCTAAGGATCAAGTGTCTGAGTGTCTTCGGAGATTCAGCTCTCGTGATCAGTCAGATCAAAGGCGAGTGGGATACGAAACACCCAAATCTTATTCCTTACAAGGAGTATGTATTGACGTTGATTCCCCATTTCGAGGAGATAACCTTTTAACATTTCCCAAGAGAGGAGAATCAGGTGGCGGACGCGTTAGCTACGATGTCTTCTATGTTCAAAGTCAAGTGGGACAACGAGGCTCCCCGGATCATTATCTGAAAATTGGACGAACCTGCACATTGCTGCGATCTTGAGGTTGAAGAGGTAACTGAAAAACCTTGGTATCATGAAGTAAAAAGATACCTTGAAGCTCAAGAATACCCCGAGGGTGCATCTGTTAATGACAAGAAGTTTCTGAGAAGGTTCGCGGCAAAATTCTTCCTCAGCAACGACACTCTCTACAAGCGAAACCATGATTCAACCTTACTGCGTTGTGTGGATAAGACTGAAGCAGAAAGGATCATGGCAGAGCTGCATGAAGGCACCTTAGGAACTCATTCCAGTGGACATACCATGGCAAAGAAAATCCTTCGGGCAGGATATTTCTGGTCCACAATGGAAGCCGACTGTTACCAACATTCTCGGACATGTCATAAATGCCAGATCTATGCAGATAAGGTGCACGTTCCTCCAGTTCCTCTGAATGTCTTGACAGCACCTTGGCCTTTTGCAATGTGGGGCATTGACATGATCGGCGAGATCAGACCTACGGCATCCAACGGGCATCGCTTCATCCTGGTAGCGATTGATTACTTTACGAAGTGGGTTGAAGCAACTCCCTTTGCTACCGTAACCAAGAATGTCGTGGCACGTTTCATTCGGCATAACCTAATCTGTCGATACGGTGTACCTGAGAGGATCATTACGGATAATGGTACCAATCTTAACAACAAGATGATCACTGAGCTCTGCGATCAATTCAAGATACAGCACCATAACTCTTCTCCTTACCGGCCGAAGACGAATGGGGCTGTCGAAGCGGCAAATAAGAACATCAAGAAGATTGTGCAGAAGATGACAGTGACGTACAAAGATTGGCACAAAATATTACCGTTTGCTCTTCATGGGTACCGTACCTCAGCACGGACGTCAACAGGGGCAACACCCTTTTCCTTGGTCTATGGCATGGAGGCAGTCTTGCCTATCGAAGTCCAGATACCCTCTCTCCGGATAATGAAGGATGTAGGTTTGAGTGAAGATGACTGGATCCAGACTCGACTTGATCAATTAAACCTGATTGACGAAAAGAGACTCACTGCTATTTGTCATGGTCAGACGTACCAAAAACGGATGATCAAGGCTTTTAACAAGAAAGTCAGACGATAAGAGTATCAAGTCGGAGACCTGGTAATCAAGCGCATCATTCTTCCTCAAGGTGATCCCAGGGGCAAATGGACCCCTACGTACGAAGGACCATTTGTGGTTAAGAACATCTTCTCAGGAGGTGCTATGATCCTAACCACCATGGATGGTGACGACCTTCCTCACCCCGCCAATGCAGACATAGTAAAAAAATACTACGCATGAACAAAGACCCGCTAGGTTGACACACCTAGGCAAAAATAAGGGCTTCCCGGCGAACCAAAAGGGTTCGGGCAAAAATAAGGGATGAAATGAAAAAATCTGTACACCCGGCAAGTCGAAAACCTGAAAAGGCGGCTTGGGCAAAAATGGGTATCCCGGTGGACTGAAAACCCGAAAGGGCGGTCCAGGCAAAAATTAGGGATAAGCGTAATACTATGTCTCATTGGATCACCCTGCATCCAGACTTCGGCATCAACCATCAGGCTTATACGACACCAATCAATCAACTTCATCTCCAACTAAGCAGCAAAGTGATGAGACGCTTGAAGACATAAAGGCGATAGCAGAGTTGGAACCCAGTGGGATTTTTCACATAGCTGTTTTGTTTTCCTTTTCACAAAATTGTATAAACTATCTTGTTCGGCGGCGTTCTCTTACTAGGACGTCAGCCTCTTGTACATAAAACGCCTATTTACAGGCAAATTTCAAAATCAATACAAGTTCAATTTTTCAGACAAATTGCCAACTGTTTTTCCTTTATCTGTTTTGTTTTGCAAAGAACGTCCAATGTGCATTTTTGATATATGCATTTGACATTAATTGCTGATCATAAATATTTGCATACGAAACAAAGGACTAATTACAGGTGACATCAGAAACAGGGGCAATACGAATTGTCTAAGCGATCTAGTTGCTCTGTCCACCAAGGTACCAAGGTAGGTTCGGCTGAAGAATGTAACCAGGATACCTTCACTCTCCGTAGAGTAAGACAAGATTCAGCCATGCTCTCCCCAAGCAGAGCTGGTCTCCCGTCAGCCCCGAAAAGGCACAATATCCCTAGCAAATCAGCAATACTCTCCCCCGAGCAGAGTTAGCCTACTGTCAGCCTTAAGGAATTTGGGTATCCCCAAAAAATCTCAACATTCCCCAGCGGAGTATACAAATATTCCTCAACAAGCATCCCCGACAGTCTTAATATTCCTCGACGGAAATATAAGATTGTTCCCCGGCGGAATACCAGACACCCCAGTGGATCAATCTCCCCATTACAGTCCAAAAGTTTCCCCAGGAGAGTTGAACCATCTCCCCAGTAGATTCTGGAAGCTTATCCCCAGTAGATTCTGGAAGCTTATCCCCAGTAGATTCTGGAAGCTTATCCCCAGTAGATTCTGGAAGCTTGGCCCCTGTAGAGTACCAACGTATCTCTCCCTGACCATGTTCAGAAGGTTGTTCCCCACCAGAGCCTATAACTGGGTTATCCTCAGCTAATTGCAACAGAAAGACCGTCCTCGGCGAAGTTCTTCCTATCCCCAGCGGAGTTCATCAAATTCCCCAACATAACTTATCAATGGAATCCCCAACGGAGTTCTCATTAAAATCTCAGCGAAGTATCTCTTCCCACAGAGTAATTCCCCGCTGAGTAATCTCTCCATCAGGTTTATTCCCCAACAGAGTCATCTTCTCCTACCGGTTTATTCTTGCAATCATCATCCCCAGCGGAAACGAAGAACTCTACTCTTCAACATCAGCCCAGGATTTAACTTCCCGGCATTCGTCAAGGATTTATTTTCCCAGACGAAAATACATTCATAAACATCTCACATTTCATACTTCCTACTTACATACATGATAAAGTACATACGACACGATCTCATTTATTTTTGAGAACATCATGACATCATGCATGACATTGCATACAACTAACGTCTTGCCTTTTCAGGAAAAGGTCAATCAAAAGACGATTATCATCAACTTTCGCAGTTCCAGATTCGATACCTGTATCTAGCTAGGGCATATCTGTGAGTGATTGATTATAGATTCGATACCTGTATCCAGCCAGGGCATATCTGCATGAAGAGTTTAGAGATTCGATACATGTATCCAGCCAAGGCATATCTGTAGACGACTAATTCCAGATTCGATACCTGTATCTAGCCAGGGCATATCTGTGAGTGATTGATTGTAGATTCGATACCTGTATCCAGCCAGGGCATATCTGCATGAAGAGTTTAGAGATTCGATACCTGTATCCAGCCAGGGCATATCTGTAGACGACTAATTCCAGATTCGATACCTGTATCTAGCCAGGGCATATCTGTGAGTGATTGATTGTAGATTCGATACCTATATCCAGCCAGGGCATATCTGCATGAAGAGTTTAGAGATTCGATACCTGTATCCAGCCAGGGCATATCTGTAGACGACCAATTCCAGATTCGATACTTGTATCTAGCCAGGGCATATCTATAGACGACCAATTCCAGATTCGACACCTGTATCTAGCCAGGGCATATCTGTGAGCGATTGATTGTAGATTCGATACCTGTATCTAGCCAGGGCATATCTGCATGAAGAGTTTGAAGTTCCAAATTCGATACCTGTATCTAGCCAGGGCATATCTGTGAGCGATTGATTGTAGATTCGATACCTGTATCTAGCCAGGGCATATCTGCATGAAGAGTTTGAAGTTCCAGATTCGATACCTGTATCTAGCCAGGGCATATCTGTGAGCGATTGATTGTAGATTCGATACCTGTATCTAGCCAGGGCATATCTGCATGAAGAGTTTGAAGTTCCAGATTCGATACCTGTATCTAGCCAGGGCATATCTGTGAGCGATTGATTGTGGATTCGATACCTGTATCTAGCCAGGGCATATCTGCATGAAGAGTTTGAAGTTCCAGATTCGATACTTGTATCTAGCCAGGGCATATCTGTGAGCGATTGATTGTAGATTCGATACCTGTATCTAGCCAGGGCATATCTGCATGAAGAGTTTGAAGTTCCAGATTCGATACTTGTATCTAGCTAGGGCATATCTGTGAGCGATTGATTGTAGATTCGATACCTGTATCTAGCCAGGGCATATCTGCATGAAGAGTTTGAAGTTCCAGATTTGATACCTGTATCTAGCCAGGGCATATCTGTGAGCGATTGATTGTGGATTCGATACCTGTATCTAGCCAGGGCATATCTGCATGAAGAGTTTGAAGTTCCAGATTCGATACCTGTATCTAGCCAGGGCATATCTGTGAGCGATTGATTGTGGATTCGATACCTGTATCTATCCAGGGCATATCTGCACGAAGAGTTTGAAGTTTCAGATTCGATACCTGTATCTAGCCAGGGCATATCTATGAGCGATTGATTGTAGATTCGATACCTGTATCTAGCCAGGGCATATCTTCATGAAGAGTTTGAAGATCAACACCTGTAACAGGCCAGGAAATTATCTTTCTTTCTCAAGTACGCAAGTTCTCGCTAAGGAATCTCTTACGCGATCGACACCCCCAGATGGCATCTTTAAGCCCATCTCCACAACTGTCCATTACATTTCCAAATGGCATCTATAAGCCCATTCCCGACAAGGTTCTGTCACATCTCCAGATGGCATCTATAAGCCCATCCTCCTATCCATCATATCTCCAAATGGCATCTATAAGCCCATTCCCGACATCACATTGCTGATACCACACTATGCGAGTGCAAATTTCTGGGCACTCTAGTGTTCAATCATCTCCCACCTTCGGATCACGAAAAGCACGCTAGCCAATCTACATCCTCAGGTCTAAGAAGATTGAACAGGGGAAACTGTTGTACCCCAAAATTTGCCCTCCCATATTCTCCAAGATTTATCAAGGATCACCTCCAAATGGTTCAAGATTTCTCTAAGGTTGCACAATCCAAATGCCTCATAAGCCAGCTGAAATTAGGGTTTTGGTTCTTTCAAGGAATTTGAGGTTTTCAGTGGTCCAATCAAGTCCCATAGGCCTATATACATTGTCAAGCATCCACATGTCAAGTCTCAAGACTCACAGTCCCAAGTTGCACAGTCAAAAGCCCTATTTGATTCACAATCAACTGCAGGGGTAAAATGGTCATTTTGCAGTCAAAAGTCAGAATTTTTGGTCAACATCTTATTTTGAGTCCACAATCATCATTTGATCAAGTCTTGATCATGATTCCTCAAACATGACTAAAAAATCATCAAGGATGCAAAAGTTGCTATTTTTGGACAGCAGAAAAGTCAACTGTATCTTGACCAGGGTATAACTTTTTCATGGTTCATCAGAAAAATCCCATCCAATGCTCATTTTGAAGGGGATGACATTTCCTACAACTCATTTTCACATTCCAAGTCCAAGAAATGCTCTCACAAAAAGTTATCAATTTCTACATTATAGGTCAATTTCAAAAGTCAACAAAAAGGCATTTTAAGTCAAAGACCATAACTTGAGATTGGTAAATCCAAGTGATATGGGACCCAAGGCATTAGTTAGAGGACTTCAAGACCTTTCCAAAATGTCCAAGAACATGTTCATATGATCAAAATTGAGCAAGATATGCATTGGAGAAGTTGGGAAATTTTCATGAATTTGCAAAAGTCAACTATCCTTAAAACTTCAATTTTTGACAAAAGGGCCCACTTTCTTCCACTTGATTCAGCCTTGTCATGCCATACACGTGTCCCATGATTAATTTCAGGATCAAACATTTATTTTTCCATTTTATTTAATTTTTATTGATTTAATTCATTTTAAATCCATAATAATTCAAATAAAATCTTAAAATCAATGGAATAGCATCTTTGTGATTTGAATAGCTTTTATATGTCATATGCCAGCTAACCAATTCGTGCTAAGCCTTTTTTGTGCATAAAATCTTAGATTTGAACCAAATATGGAAAGGTCTTCAATGGTGGTCAACAAAATCTCAAAACTTCAATACACAAAGATACAAGCCCATATTTTGACCTAGACTGCTTGCCTTATACATATACAAGTAACCTAAACCTAATTCACGACCTAAGCATTGCTAAAACGGCCAAGGCAAAACTGAAAAATTGTTGGAAAAGTGGGAGATCAAGAACAGGGTTGCAGACGTTTTCAGATCAAAAGAAGCACGTAGCCTTCTTCCTTGCTATCCACCGAAGCTAAGACGACCATTACCACGTCCAAAGACCACCTATACGGCGCTGTAAGTTCTCCCAAACTCGCCCCTGAACACGAAAGCTAAGCTCTCTATTTTTGCACTTTTTCTCAAAAGCATTGACATATTTGTGTTCCTTATTTGATTTCTAACATAACTATAATAGCCAATTTCGTTTTTAGGCCCTGAATCGCGATGCCCGATTCTAGGGTTCATCTTTTTGCGTTTTAGGTATTTTGGCTCCAGGTGAAATTAGAACAAAGCATGAGTATGGATGGATTCAGGGGACATGGACGAGACCAACCATGGTCTTGGAATGAGTTTTTGAAGCCTAGAGACAATTCTAGGAAGAACCCACGGATCTTCCTGCGGATAAAAATCCGCAGGTAAAAAACCAGGGATCAGCGAAGAAGACGCTGACGCGTCTCCCTCTCATTCGTTCGTTCAAAAAGTGCGCGTTTTATATTTTTTTCCAGGCATTGTTAATGATCACTAATATATTATTTGTTGTGCGTATCAATATCAACTAAAGCAAGCTGGCATAGTGGCAAGGGCGAACAGGCATTGGGCGTTGGGACCTGGGTTCGAATACCAGGTCCCCCAAAATAATTGTTCATATTTTTCTTAACGTGATTTCATGCAGATGTCCAAATTAATTCCACCGTACACCTCAACCATCCAGGCGCCAGGTGTTTACAAGCAGCAATCCAAGGGCCAAAGATGGAAGACTATGGTGCTACTTAGTCAATGAACACGCAGCTAATTCTGGAAAGTCAAAAGGCCTGAGATAAATGGGCTTCACAATTCCAGAATTCACCTCCTAAGCTGGCCCAAACCCCCCATGAGTTTGCCTCTTTATTTTTCTTTTATATTTTTTATTTTACTTATTTAAATTTAATTCTTAATTAATTATTAACTAGATTTATTATTTTTCCATAATAAATCCAGAAAACAGAAAAAATAATAATATTTTTATTGATTAAATTTAATTAGTTATTAGTTTGTAAATAAAATGCTAACAAACCAATTTAGTTTAAATTAGGTTTAATTTTGATTCTTTTCATCATAAATAAAATAAATTTAGAATTAGGGTTTTACTAACTTTTGACTTGATTCCTTTTATTTTTATTTTCATTAAACTTAAAAAACTAAAAAAATATTTTTCTTTTAATTATTAATTAATTAGTAAATTAGGTTTAATCTGAATTAATTACAAAAAAGGACCAAATTCAATTCTTTTCTCAAAAAGGGTCAAACCCTAAAGACGTCCCCGATTTAATTTCTTTGCGTGCACTTTATTATTTTCATTTATATTGATGTATCTGCTTTGAGGATGTAATAGATAATTAGGACTTTTATCGCTTTCTTTAATTTTCTCGCATTTATTTTCAAGGGTTATGTTTTTGGCGATGTAAATACCCGACGCCTTGTAATAGCGTAGATTCAATTTTCCGCACTTTATTTCCTGCAAACTATTATCTATTAATTATGCATGCAAGACTTGTATGAAAATTAAAAACAACTCGTAGATCACCATGATACATGTACAAGATAATTTAACATGAACCTGACACACATGCACATGCCACTCCTAGAGTACGCCTCACTTGGTTGCCTCGAGGTGGTCATCAAGTATATGGTGTTTTAGAGGTCGCCCTCCTGTCTAAAGATCCAGTTGCCTCGAAACGGTTGCCTCGGATAAAAAAGGATCTAGGACATTAGGGTTACCGCTAAGGCGTCCTACTATTGCTTTGGTGACCACATGTCCCTATAATCGAATTGACCCGAATAACTCCAACGACGGTGCTACCTACTTCTCAATAGTAGGATAGTACTGTCTAAAGGACTCTTACACAGCTTAATTCCTTAGAGTAGGTAGATTTCTCCTGGGTACTTGCTCTTTCAAAAAACAAAAACATCTTTTCGCACCTACACTTTCAAAAAGTTTTCAAACAAATACTTCATACACTCTTGAGGACTGATACAAGAGTTACCTAGAAGTTTTCAAAATGAAACTTTCTTTCAAAACCCACGAACACTTGAAAAGCAAACAATTTTTGAAAACATAGTGAGCAAGTACCTAAGAGTCCGTGGATAACCACGGATAGAAAGGGTGCTAACACCTTGCCTTTCTATAAATCTACCTCCCGAACCGAGAGACATCTCGAAAAAGGAATTTTGCTGTGCTTTTGTCCTTTCCATGTTGGAGAACATAAAAGACGGTGGCGACTCTTGCTTACCGCGACATTTCGCGAACCAGCTTTAAAACAGTTAGTTCTATTTCCACCGATTACAGTAGGGTACTGTGATGCTGACTTCGCTGGAGACAGAGTAGAAAGAAAAGGAACTTCTGGAAGCTGCTAGTTTTTGGGAGAAAATCTGATCTCATGGACCAGCAAGAGGCAATCCAAAATTGCATTGTCAACAGCTGAAGCTGAATACATAGCAGATGCTGGATGCAGCACATAGATGCTCTGGATGAAGAGTCAGCTTGAAGACTTCAATATATTTGAGAGTAACATTCCTATATTTTGTGATAACACCTCTGTAATTTGTTTATCTAGGAATCCTATTTTACATTCTAGGGCTAAGCATATAGAAATAAAACATCACTTTATTAGGGACTATATTTAGAAAGGAATTCTTTCCTTAAAATGTATTGATACATACCATCAATGGGATGATGCCTTTACTAAACCACTTTCTGAAGATAAGTTTAATTTCATTCTGAAACATCTCAGCATGAAATTATGTCCAGAATAAGAGTTTTATTTATATATTCTTTACCCTCTGAATTTTATGTTTTTTTTTGTGAATATCTGATCAACAATTCTTCAGAAGTTAGAAGGACAATTGCATCAGGATCTATCTAAGAAGATATGAACGGTTCATTTCAAAGATAGAAGCGTGCAATTCACATCATCAACATATGTCATCCTCTCACATGCATCCTTCTAAGGCTGAACATGCATTCAAATTTTGACGGGATTAAAAGCTTTGATTGGATGCATTGAGACGTGTGTCATTGGTAACTTTTTCATATCTCCATGCCATCTCCCTATTTTAAGGATTCATAAATGTTGTGTAATCATTATTTTTTTTTCTATTTCTTACTGATTAAGCTTTCATATTATTTATAAATACATAATTCACTTTCACTCTCACTTCTTCTTGCTACTGTTTTATCTCTAAGCTTTTTGTTTGCAAAACCATATTTCAAAAATCCTCAATAGTCATGGTGAACAATGGCTTCATCTTCAAGCGCTCAGAATCCTTAATGTGCTCCTGGTTCATCTTCGTTAACTGTAGAGAGATACGAAGAACTGTCAAGAACACTGTTAACCCCCATTGATTCTCTAGAGGTTCTCTGCGAACTTATCATTGCTTTTGAAAGCATGAAAGAAAACAACTTTGATCTTATAGCAGATGTGGAATTTTAAGGTTGGAACATATACTTTGATCGTCTTCTGGGTCCAGTTTTCCCAAAATTGGTTAAGGAATTCTGGATTCACACATCCTCTTCAAATTATCAAGTAACTTCATATGTAATTGGGAGGAAGATTGTTATCACTGAAGAACTGACTGCAAAGCTGATTGGTCATAACAGCGGAGGAATCCGTTGCAGTGATATGGCTGAGAAATGTTCTGACCTAACAACTATCTTGAGAGAATTTTTCACCTTTAGGAAGCCTTCTAACAAGATAAAAGACCTGAAGGACTACTTCAGAATATGGGCAAAAATCATTCTGGGTTGTATCAACCACATGAAGCCAACAAGCTCTCCTGATTACATAAACATTAATCAACAATTCCTGTTATACTTCATTGCAACAAAGGCGAAAATAAACCTTTATCACCTGCTATTTAACCATCTGAGAACAAGTGTGAAGGAAACCAGAGAAGATGAAAGAACCAATAGGGATTGGATACCTCTGGGTAGGCTAATTTCAGAAATTATGACTGAAAACAAGTTAGTTGAATATCTGACTGAAGCTCAGTAGAATTAGCACTCTTGAGGCATGTGTTGGAAAACCTCTCAATGTTAAGAATCTGAAGAAGATGAAGATCATTGAAAATATTAAGAAGGATCCAACCATTGCATCCAAAGAAGTTATCACCTTAAGAAGAGTCCCTCTGAAAGACTTCCCTCTATTCTCTCAAATTGATGCTTCACCAGAAATTATTGTCAGATATCTGGAAGCATGCAAGTTGGATGGGACTAATCCAGAGTTAAACATTCGTGATTTGAATCAACAGGCTCCAGAAGTTGTCCTCAATAATTCCAGAAAAAGGAAATATGCAGGAGAAGGATCTTCTTAGAAGACACCAAAAGTTGCTAAGAAGAAAGGTAATTATTCTTTTATCTCTGTTGTAGAATCAAAGATTTTTCAACATCTGAAACTCCCTCCTCTCCAAAACCAATAGGAAACCCCTCACCACATACCTTTGATGATTTTGATATAGAATTTGACCCTTCAGTCACACTAGAAAACATTCTCTAAACAAACCACACTCTCCTAACCCACATCTTGAACAAAATTAGCTAGAACTTGCTCAAGTTCTTTCTGATATTGAGCAATTTGATCCAGAATTTCAAGCTCCCCACTCTGAAAATCCAAACGTCAATGCTTCCCAACCAGAAAATCCAAACACTAACTCTGATACCACCACACCAATTCCTGGAATAACAGAACCTCTCATGGTTTTCCAACCTCTCTCAATCTACGACATTCCAAAAATTCCATCTCCTTACCATTCCACTCCACCAAACACACATTCATCACCAATTATCATTTCTGATTCTCCCTCTCCCTCACCCATTAATCCTCCAGAAGATCACCTAAGAACAGTAATAGACTTAGAAGCGCTAGATCACCTTGCCTCTAACTCTCACAAAATTGTTATTCCAAAACCAAAACCAACCATCACCAAGGCAGTTGTTGGTAGAAATTTATTGATTTTTGAAACATAAATAATTGAATGGGTTAAATCTTTAAAGCGATCATGCTTAGAAAATATGAATCTTACTACTTCTGATTCTCACTAGAACCAGTTCAGAAAATGGTTAAATTCTGAATTCCAGAAACTCAAGGAGTTAAGCTATGAAATGGCCCAACAGAACTTTTGTGACCAGTTAAATGTTTTCAAGGATCAAGTTCTGAGTCATTGGGAAAATAAACCTATTCTTCAGTTGGATAATGCTCCGTAGAAAGAGTACCAACCCTCATAAGTTAAAGAACCATGCTCTGATAAGCTTCCTCTGATTATTGTTCAAGACAAAGGCAAAGAGACTGAAGAAGCCACTACATCAGAAACGGCTACAGATTGTTCTGAGAAGCTTGTGACTTTCTTGGATATACCTTCTTCATCTCTGGTTATGCAAACTCTAGAAGAGTTGAAGAAAGAAAATGCAGTGATCAAGGAGAGATTAGACAAGCAAGATGACACATGCAAAAAACTCAAAGGAATGCTGGGAAAACAAGAAGAATAGAACACTCAGATTAAGAGCTTGCTGGAAGCGTTGTTCACACGACTCCCCCCACCTCAATCTTAGTTTTTAAAACTTGTTTTCTTTACTGTATTCATTTTTTCTTGTTTTGTTTGCCTCTGAGCATGTTATTGCAATCAAAGTTAATATAACTCTTATTTTGACTCTGAATATTAATGCTTATATTGCTTTTTGATTCTTGATAAAAAGGGGGAGAACGTAAGATATTTCTAATAACAGCATATCGAGACACAGTCTCAAAAATTTTAAATATCATAACTTCTTGTTTCTTTTTCTGAAAGCAAAACAGGAACCAAACTTTGATGAAGACAGAAGTAGATGCATCCAAAGATCTGATCAGAATGAACTTTAGGGAAGTAATTCATCTCTATCTGAGTACTCAGCTCAGGGGGAGACCCTATAATGATTTATGTTCTTTTTATTCTGATTGAAATATCCTAGTTTTTGTCATCATCAAAAAGGGGGAGATTGTTAGAACATAGTTTGATTCTACAACCCTTGTAAGATTTTTGATGATAACAAACACAAAGAACAAATATGTACTCTAAAATTATATTCTGTTTTGTAGAGAAGTTATGATGGAACAAGATCAGAAGATAAGCTACAAGGTTGTTCCTGTTGTGAACATAAACAATTCTCAAAAAGCTCTGATGATAGAAGATCAGAAGTTGCGCTAAAAGAAAGATGTTTTAACTCTAATTACACAACTCTGGGAAAGTAAGTCTAACGCTGCAAACATGATCTTATGGCTCTGATCTTCAAAAGCTCTGAAGCAAGCAGCAACGCATAACTCAATGTTCTGAAGTGTTACAAATCAAATATTTCAATTTCAAGAGTAACAGCTGGAAGGAAACAAGGATCTTTATTTTTGGAAAGCACCTTAATTGTCATTAATCATGTTTCCAAAAGATCATTCATGTTGTGCCTATTTAAACAAGACGTGAGGATAAATCATTTACAATTTCACAACACTCAACAATGCTGCAATCTTTTCTAATCCTCATACTTACGATTCTCTCAACTGTGTAAAACATCACATACTGTGATACTATTTTGTAAGAAAACATTATTGTATACCACCCTATAATTATATTATTTAGTGTAATTCCTTGAGAAAAACCGGGTTATGTTTATACTCAAGAAGACTTTGGAAGTAGTCAAAGTAGATTTGTAATCAAGATTGATTAGTGGATTAAGACCTCGTTGGAGAGAGGTGAAATCACCTTGACGGGTGGACTGGAGTAGTTTGAGTTCAAACGAACCAGGATAAAAATCATCATGTTATTTCCATTGAATTTTAAGATTCCAATTCAACCCCCCTTCTTGTGTTTTTCAATTCTTCAAGACTGATCTGAAGATTTTTTATCTCCATACAATTTATAACAAAAAGGAATTATATGACCATACTCACCATAATAATGACATCTCTAACTTGATGATTAAAATTTGGATAAAGTTACATAATGTTTGCTAGGATGTTGTAACATGTGGTTGAACATGTTGATCATTTTCTTCCTTTCAGGAGGAAGGGACTTCTCTACAGACACTCTTCTTTGTTTATTATCAGATTGATAATAGACTTCTATATCTCCAGCCTTTTTCACCATATCAGTTTCATTTTTCATCTTCCTTAAGGAATCTATTATGTTACTAAGCTTGGAATTTAAGATAGTTATCTCACGTTGTAAATGAGAAACCGTACAAAGAAGATCTTTCTTCTCATTCTCCAATTTAGCTATTATCTTTATATGATCCCCCCCTGTCTTGAGACTTTCTTCACACCTGTCACATATATCCTTGTAGGATACATCCAGACCTTCATAGAGGACATTTTAATCATAAAATTACACTTCATCTGCCCATCTTCAAGAGAGAGCAGACACTAGTTTGACAGTCTCAGTGTTAGATTCATCTTATAACTCATCATCATCAGACCAAGATACAAACAAACCCTTTCTTGTTTTTGAGAATAGTGGGACATTATGGCATAATGTGACCAAAATCTTCACACTCATAACATTGAATGTATTTGCTTTGACTATACTTTTCTTCAGGTCTGGTATTCTTCTAAGAGTCATAGATATTCCTGATGTCAAATGGGATATTCTTGACATCTGGTCTACCCCTTCTGTCCATTTTCTTCAGAATTCTATTGAATTTCTTCCTAAGTAATATAATGGTATTTGACAGACCTTTAACAGTATCTAGATTAACTTGACCCTCTTCATCTTCAACATTAGATGCAAAAGTTATGCTCTTGTTATTTTTCTCATACTTGTCACTAATATCCAATTTACAAGTTTGAAGTGACCCAACAAGTTCATCAACTTTCATGTTATTGATATCTTGAGCTTCTTCAATGGCATTTAACTTCATGTCAGAATTATTAGGTGGAGACCTGAGAATATTTCTAACAAATTTTGCTTCTGACATATTCTCTCCCAAGGCACTAGATGCATTTTTAATTTCAAGAACATTCATGTGAAAGTCCTTAATGCTTTAATCATCATTCATCTTTAGTTTCTCAAATTCGGTAGTGAGAAGCCGAAGTCTGGACATATTTACCTTAGATGTGCCTTCATGAGCTGTCCTGAGGATCTCCCAAGCATCTTTAGCTACCATACAAATATTTATAACCTGAAAACATTCTTGTCCACTCTATTGAATAGAGCATTCAAGGCTTTGGAATTTTCAAGAGCTAATTCATCTTCCTCTTTGTACCAATCTTCTTTTGGCTTCAAGGACTTATTCCCATCTTTGTCCTTCACAATAGGATGATTCCTCCCTTTTAAAATAGCTTTCCAATATTTGCTGTCCATGGATTTTCAAACCTTCCAATAGTCATAATTTGCACCATCTAACAAATGTGGTTTGTAATTGTATCCTTCTTCCTTATCTATAGTACCAGAAAATATTCTCCCTAGAGCTCACCCAATAAACAAAATAGGCTTCCTTCTCTGATGCCGATTGAAATTCTAGCACTTGCAATACATATGTCAAGACTCATGTTCTAACACAAAAACACAATGTCAAGACAAATGTTAAAACATCATCCCCTGACAGAATAATTTTACCAAAATAGAAATTATACAGAATTAAATAGCAGAAGGTAAAAGACACAATCAATTTTTAACCCAGTTCAGTGCAACATCGCCTACTCTGGGGGCATCCAAGCCAAGAAGGAAATCCACTATAATAGTATTAGTTCAAATCCTAAACTTCCAGTTTACAACTTATCACCTAATCACTACCCTATGCAATTTTTACCTAGAACCCTCTAGATATGAGACCCCGTATCACTTCCCACAATCACCTCATTGATAAAATCAGTCACAAACCAGTGACAAGAACTAAAACTGAAGATTAGCTTCCAATAAACAATACTCAAATATTTGCTTAAAAGCTCATGAGTGAGAATAATAACTTGATATAAATTAACTCTTTGCTTAAAAGCTCATGAGTGATTTTCAAGTAATAGTGAACAATCCGTCTACCTCAATATAAGAATATACATGAGTGATATGCACAAATAAGCAAAGCACATAAAGTACTCTCAAAACCCTAAACCCTTATATTATGCACCCACAGTTTTTTGATGTGAATGCTTGCTTATTTTAGGTTTAGCAAGTCCTTATATAGAGACTCTTGAAGTATGGGCTTAGACTCTTCAATAAAATCCAATCTTCTCCACAAAAATAGGAACAAATCTTCAAAGTTTCCTAAAATGTCTCAAAGATCCTTTTTATGAAACCAAATCAAATTTGCAATGTTCCTAAAATATCCTTGCTTCGTTGCGCCTGTATGAGAACTAAAATAATCCAGAATATCATATTATACAATCAAATCTTCAAGGATTTAAACAGTTGTACCGTTTTGATGTTCTGGTATAGCATGTCAGAACATCTATCAAAAATAGTAACAACAAACTCTGTTGTACCAGTTGGTCAAGATGTCATGACATCTTGCTCAACATCTGGCTGTGATACATGTTTTCCCATATGAGATGTTTTACCAAAATCATTGTCAATCATAAAATCACAAACCTAACAAAGGCAAATCCCTAAGGTGAAATAATCAAGCTTGTATAGCTTAAAACAAGTTACAAGTGCTTTGAACAAGAGGATATATGGTTTCTTAAAGTAGATTAGCTTTAAGAAGTGTGTATATGAACATGGTGTGTATGTGAAGAAGGATACAAGTGAAGGGGTTATAATCCTATATCTATACGTAGAGTATTTTTTATTATGGGCAGTGACGAAAAACGAATTGATAAGTTCAAGAGTGAGATTATGAAGGAGTTTAAGTTTATTGACCTTGGCCTCAAGACATACTTCCTTGACATTGAGCTTCACAAGTCCAAGAAGGGACGACTCATGCACCAAAGGAGGTATGTGCTTGAGATTTTGAAGAAGTTTGAAATGGAGCATTGTAATGTTGACATTACACTACCTGAGCTAAGGCTATAATTGTCAAATAATGAATGTGAGTAAGATGTTAATTCAACTTAATATAGGAGATTGATTGGATCCTTGCATTACTTATGCAATACGCGATTTGATTCAGCATTTAGTGTCAGTATTGTGAGTAGATTCATGGAGAGACCGAAGGTGTCTCATTTGAAAGCAATCAAGAGGATTCTAATATACGTCAAAGGATCTACTGGATACAAAATTATCTCTCCTACATTGCACATTGGCAGAAAATGCAATTTGCTCGATTTTACATATTCCAATTGGTAGTGAGATAAAAATGATCGAAAGTCTACAGCTGGATACATCTTTATGTTCAATGAAGCACCATTATCATAATGTTCAAAAAAAGAATCGGTAGTAGCACTCTCATATTGTGAGGCCGAATACATCGTTGTTTTGTTGTGTGCGCGCCAAGTCGTGTGGTTGATAAATCTATTGAAGGAGCTGGGAAGTGATGGGGTGACGTTGTAACCCTCTTGGTTGATATATTTTTTTGTTATAAACCTTGTTAAGAACCCAATTGAAAATGGGATGAGCAATCATATTGAGTTTAGGTTTCACTACTCAAGAGAACTTGTTAGTAAAGGAAGGTTGAGATTGAGATATTGCAGAAGTAAATACCAAATGAATGATTTGTAGACCAAGGGAGTCACAATTAAAGTGTTCAAGAGATTGAAGAACAACATGGGCATGGAAGACTTGGAGCATTTGAATTAAGGTGTTGTGTTGGGTGAAAATACAATAATTCAAGTGATGTAACGGATTACCATGGGAGTGTAATCGGTTACAGCTATGTAGAAAAGTCAAAATAAGCTGAAATAAGTGATTTTGTCGAGGGTGTAACCAGTTATACTTTGAAGAAATATTTTAAATATGATTTTCTAATCATCAAAACTATTTTTTTCAAAAGGAGGTGGTGTGTTTAAAAATTATATTGTGTTTGAAGCCATCTTCCTCCTAAGATGATTAGTCCTTAAATAGGAGTTAGGCTCTGATGCCACTTGTTAGACTTGAGACTTCATACACAAGAGGGGCGGGGGAGAGTTCTGTAGTTTGGAAAAATATGGTTTTGAAAACTTTTGACAATTTAAATTAGAGTTCAAAAACATTTTCAAGTATTTTGAACACTGTAAAGTAAAGTATTTAATTTAAATGCGGAAAATAAAAAGATAAAGGGAAGAAGAAGAACACAGAACATTATAGAAGTTCGGTAAAAAACAAAAAGGATCTACTTTTCTCCCTAAGAATTGGTCTTGAGAGTTTCCAATAATACTTGAGATATTTTAGTAGAAAAGACTCACAAACCCCCTTATACAAGGAAATGATGGTTAACCTTCAATGAAAAATATTACAAGATGGGTGATATGGGCATTTGCGTCCTTTATCTAATAACTCATTGAGAGTAAAGTGGCCAAGCTTCCTTTTGAACTGTAGATTGAAGCGGCTAGTCTTCTCTCCACGAACACGAATCTTGTAGTGGTTAGTCTTCAAGTTCCAAAATATCCTCCTTTTTGGTTTTACAGGATAACCAAATAACCTCTGAGATTTTAGCCAGACTAGTCTCAAACCGGTGAAGATTTTGGGATAAAGTTGATCTTCAACCTATCTTGGTTTTAGCCAGGCTAGCCAAGAACCAATGAAGATTTTGGGTCAAGGCTTATCTTCAACCTATAACTAGGATTGATCATACAATCCCCAAAAGTAAGCTTTTTAATAGTTTATCTTAGAACCACATACATAATCTCTTTTTGAACAGTATTCAACTAAGGTTTATAAACATGACTACCTTGGTGAACTTTTACAATTCTACCCTTCAAGAATAGAAATGGTGACTGTTGTATCCCAAAATTTTCCCTCTCATTTCCAAAGGATTCTCTCACAAGATCTTCCATAACATCAAGTTTGCAGCACTGATACATCAATTTAGGTTTGGAATTGGCACAAGGGCAAAATGGTCAATTACACACTGAAAAGTCAAACTTTGACTTTTGGATCAAAATCAAGTTTCAAGAATCATATTTCATCGAGACATGTTAGAATTTGAATTTTGTTTCATCAAGAAAGTTAAAAGTCAAATTTGCTTTGGAAAAGTCAAAATTATAAACACTGAGATTTTTCTAAATGTTAAGAAAATATGATAAGTTCAGAACTTCTGGCCAGATTTTCACCATGATGCAAATTGATTCTGGAAAAACTCCTGACACAAGAGTTATAGATTTCAATGAGATCTAAAACATTACAAAATAGAACTTCTCCTATAAATGCTGGGATTTCAAGTTAAAAATCCTCAAAGACACGTCCATGAAACTAAAGTACTTAGTAAATTCTGGGCATTTCCAAGACAAAATTTGGTTAGAACTTTTGGGCCAGTTTTCACGTAAGTTCAATCAGAATTTGAAAGAGTAATTCAAAGAAGATCTGCAAAGCATGTTACAAGCTTTCTGGAATGTCTGAGAACTCCTTCAGAACATGCTGGAGCAGGGAGATTCAAAGATAAGAAGTTGGATATTTGTTCTAAGTTACGTTGATGTTGAACTTCTGATCCAGACTTAAGCTATGATGCATAATCTCATATTGCAGGTTTTCTATCTTGATAAATCTCATCATCATTTAATGCTCACACCCACTTTTGAGTCTTTATCCAAAGGATTTCCCCACGTGTGGCATAGAAGTACCATTGCTGTCCTTGAAAAGCAAACTTTTGTACAAAGTTTATGCTGGGACCATGCCTTACTTTTTCTTCTGAGGGTACTTTTCCATAAATCATGCTTACAAATTAAGATTAAACACGGCTAAAAGCTGCTAACCACCTTACTTTGTGCCTTGAACCATACTTTTTTTAACTTGCTTCAAGAACAAGTTAGCGCCCTAGTGTATGATGGATGTACTCTTGGCTTCTCCAAGCTCCTAAATCATTGCCTATAAATTGAACTTCATTTACAACTATAAAGAGGTCGAAGATTTGAGAATAAAACCTTAAAACTTTGCTGAAATTTCAAAGAACTAGAAACTGCAAACATAAACACAAAAACTTGTTAATTTCTGGTTTTTTGTATCCAAGCTCTAATTTTATTTGTGCATTTCCCAATCAAATCACCCACACAGCTTCTGATATACACTTAGGAGTCATCCCAACTTCTGTTTTTAGACTGTAACATGGTCTTCATCAATCTCCACTTCAAAAATCAGAACATTGCTTCTTGGCTGCTCCAGAACATTACAATCATTCATAACTCAAGTGGAGGTTTGTTTCAACTTTCTGGGAACGTGAGAAAGCTAACCAGAACATCACAGTAGTCAGAACCAGGCTCTAGCTCACAGAACATTTTCTAGCTGCAAGGTAAGCTTCTGTTGACTTTTATCACATTACTTAGGCATTGTTAGGCTTGCATTTTCAAAAAGTACAATGTAGACAGCCTGACTCTAATTCTATACATATTCATAGGTTTCGTGTATTTTTTTGTCTAAGTAGAGAAAATTTTAGTTCAGAACTTCTTGAGGAAATTAGGATTCAGAAATAGGATTAGAAAAATTCATGCTTGCCTCTGATTTACAGTTCTGATGCTTTATATTTCTGAAACCATGATGAAACCTACCATAACTGCTATGTGTGCATTTTCTGTTTTGTTGAGAAATGGATAAGCTGCAGATGTTCTGGTTGGTATGGAGAAGAAGATGAAGTTCATCATCAAAACTTTACTTTGTGTTATATGTTTATGTTTTTGCTTCTAATACCGGATGTATAGCCACCCAGTGGTAGAGAGTGGATGCTTAAAACATTAGTGTTAAGGGTCATGGGTTCTAGTCCCAAAAACGCCCTTTTTATGTTTATTTCCTGACATTTTTACCCCATTAGTTGAACTAGAACTTATAGATCAACCCCCTTTAACTGCTTGTACCAACAGTGATCCTGGACCAGAAATTCTAGACATTCCCATCCAACAACAATGACACCTCACATACCCATTATCAGAACTTCTAGCTTGCCAGTGGCGCTAGACTTCTAGGTTTCTAGCTACATCAGAACTTCCAGACTCTATCAACCACCAGAACTTCTGACCTTCCAGTAACATTAGAACTTCTAAGCTGCCAGTTACATCAGAATTTCTAGGATTTCCCTTGTTCCCAGCAACTCCAGAACTTTAGTGTACCCGGACCCAGAACTTCTGACCTTCCCCTTTTCTTCTAACATTTTCTTTCTGACTTGTAGTGCAACGGAGTCATAACTTTTGTTCTCTCTTATTTCAGCAATGCGCTGATTCTGACCCCTTTTCCTCTTGTTATTTCTATCATCATTTTATTTTCAATAATCAAAAACACCAAAAATATCTTTATATTCATACACTTTGTTTTTTTTTTCTTTTAGAAAAAAAAGACCAAAAACGTTTTCTTAAGCCAATTCATTTCTTCTCTTAACAAAAACAAAACAAGTCCATTCTACATTTCTTTTACATTATTTCAATATGGTTTTAATAGATAATTAGGACTTTAATTTCTTGCAATCCCCATTTGTAAATTTTTATACCCCATCCCCCTAATGATTGTAATAGCATAGAATATTTACCTTCCACAATTTATCGCTTTCATATAAATGCTAGTAAAGTAGGATTTGTATGGGAAGATAAAATCAACAAGTAGACAACCTTTAATCAAAGACTAAAAGAATGAAAATCAAACACACTAATCACACATGCACCCCTAGGGTTAACCCCACTTGTTGCCTAAAAATGGTCATGTTATGCATATGAGACGTCTTAACAAAACAATCAAAATACAAGATCATAGTCCCTCGATGACGCTTCGAATGTTGTCGTACAAATGATCTTAGTACCTCAAGAGAAATGCTAAGATATCTCAAAACATTGCTATCATGACTATGCGATAACCCACGCTAGTCCCTTTACATCCAAAGTTAAAACTTCTTATCAATCAATGGTAAGATAGTAGCATCTAGGAGAGGAGGAGAAGAACAAAGACTTTTGAGTCTTGCTCATTTTTAAAACAAACATCTTTTCCAAACACACACTTTCAAAGAATGAAATATTTTCAAAAGTCCAACACTTTGTATACATTCTTATAAAGACAAGAATCATTACAAAGTTTGCCTAAACGAAGACGCTTTTAAAAAATACTTTCAAAAACCATCACAAAGGACATTTTCAAACAAAAGCAAATGATTTAGCAAGCAACTAAGAGCCCATAGACAACTATGGATGAAAAGGGTGCTAACACCTCCCCTTTTCATAATCTACCCCCCGAACTCAAGAAAATAATCTCAAAGGTCTTTCCTGTTCTTTTCACCCTTTCCTTTATTTGGATAAAAGAAAAGTCGGTGGCGACTCTTTCTAACCACAACAATTGTGATCAAATGCAAAACATCCCAGGTCAGTTCTCCCACCGTATTACAGAACTGACAACTCTGCTGGGGAAAATATTAAAAGTGGGGTTACCTTAGGGCTAGATCACCTTTACTTTCTTTTCTTTGTTTGACTTGTTTGCTTTACATTTTGGTTCCTTGTTTGGGCTTGTTTTTGATCCTCTACCCGGATATGGGACACCTTTTTGGGTAAATAGCAATAGATTATGGAGATTATATGGCGTAGGCCGATATGGTTGAAGCAATGGCTACGTTAGTATGACGCATTTGTTGGTACCGGTATCCCTTGTGTTGAATCGAGGAGAATACGGGGCCGCTGAGAAGCGTTATGAAGCACTAACTAACCTTAGAACCTTAATTGAACAACTTAGCCATTAGGACGTAGTGAGATAACCAATTTCGGTGGAAAGTTGAAAATTGGTTGATACTCGATACTACACTCATTGAGATTGGACTTTTGGGATATCTCAGCCGCAAGAAAAGATTGATTGTGCTGAGATAATGCCTAAAAGAAAGGTCAGTGATATTGAGATCCTTTAGAACCCGGTTACTATTACTAGGACATGTTGAACCAGCTAAACTTCAAGAGGGTACTTACCTATCAAACTCCATGCAAGCCTAAACCTAAGGACTTGTCTACTATGTGTGTACATAACAACTTACTTACTTGTACATAACATCATAAACATCATAACATCATAACATCATAAGCATTTTCACTAACCATTTCAAGGATTTAGGAATTTATCTTTGTTTTGTTTTGTAGGCCATGAATTTCGTCCGAAGGAATACCATCAGAATCAAATTCGTGAAAGCACACCCTCAACTCCAAGAGTTAGCATAAAGGGTACCCGAAGACTCTCCTTTCACCAAGAAATATGGTCGACTCCTCAGTTTGGCTACCTCGAATTTCCAAGAAGAGATGATGTGCGTGCTTTTCCAATTCTTCGATCCCATGCATCATTGCTTCACTTTACCTGACTATCAGTTGGTGCTAACACTAGAAGAATTCTCTTTGCTATTAGGAGTGTCCATGCTTGATCAAGCACCATTCATCGGTTTAGAAGGGATTCTAAAACCTGAAGTCATTGCCGAAGCCATGCATTTGAAGAGATCCGACATTTTAGCAAATTGGGAAACAAGAAGCGGAGTTAAAGGGTTCCTAGCCAAGTTCTTATCGGAGAAGGCTCGTTCGTTTTGGGAAGATATGGATTTTCAAGCCTTTGAAGATGTCCTGGCCCTTCTCATCTATGGTTTGGTTCTATTTCCCAACTCGAACCAATTCATATATGTGAATTCCATCAAAGTCTTTCTCTCTCGTAATCCTATACCTACCTTGTTAGGAGACATCTTAAATTGTTTCCATACCCGCACCATGAAGAAAAGAGGTTCTCTCTTGTGTTGTATTCCCCTACTTGCCAAGTGGTTTACTTTGCACTTACCTCGACCAACATTGAAGAATGATCAAAGATTGACATGATCTCAAAGGATGATGTCCCTCACCCACTCTGATATCCGTTGGTGTTCGAGATCCTTGGTGGATATATCTCTCATTGACCGTTGTGGGGAATTCCTTAATGTCCCTTTGCTCGGAATTAGGGGAGGTATCACTTACAACCCTTGATTAGCCTTGCAACAGTTTGGTTACGCCCGGAGAGATGGTCCTCATGATATGCTCATCCAAGGGTTGGTGTTCGATTACGAGAGCGATGATCAAGGCTACCGTAAGAGGTTTACGAGAGCTTGGATGATGGTAAATAAAGTGGATAGTGGGACACTGGGACACACGAATTCTATTCCCTTTGAACCTTACCTTAGGTGGGTACGAGCTCGTGCTCAGAAGCTCATGATGCCTTACCCCTCCATCCTACCAGTTATCATGGAGCCTGTGGCTGAAGGAGAAGTCCCTTATATTGTCCTCCATCCCGACATGACTACTTCTCTTGAAGACTTTCAAAAGGGTTGGATTCAATTAAAGGAAGAACGAGACACCTTCGAATCTCAATTCTACGCTAGCGAGAAAAGGGTTTTGGAGCTTACAAGGCAACTACATGAAGAACAAAGCTTGAACGCCTACCTTACACCAAAAAGGATGCGTTCGACCTTTTTATCTTAGAGATGTATTTTGTAAGCCCAAGGGGCACGTTGTAACCATTTTTAATTAATTAATGCAAATTGACGTTTGTTCATTATTTGTCTAGACATATTTAAATTTCATAAATCCTTGAAATCATTTGCATGCACATCTTCCATGCATCATAACATAACAAGTTTTCCACGACAGGTTTCCTTATCTTTCTACTGTTTATTTCAGCAAGATGGATATCGAGAAAATATTGAAAGACCTACAAGCACAAAACTCCCAGTTTCAAGAGACTCTACTGACCCTGGCCAAGGGGCAACAAGAGTTAATGATGTTGCTGACATCCAAAAAGAAACCAAAGAGGACCCTAGTCAACATGGGTAGAAGATTCAGAGATCCAATCTGTAAGATTCGGTGGTGGAAGAGTCGTCCGAGGAAGACAAAAATCAAATTGGAGAAGCAAGGAGTACCCAGGCTGGGTGTATCAATGAGCAAGTGTCTGATGATGAATATTATTTCGGTGAGCAGTATCCATCCCTGGTTTGGATTTTGATGATCTGGGTTTGATATCCGGGGTTATCCTTCCCCACAAATTCAAGATACCTGTCTTTGTTAAATATGATAGGTTTTCCTGTCCAAAGCTTCACCTGAAGTCTTACATGCACAAAATACAATCGCACACCGCTGACAAGAAGCTATGGGTTCACTTCTTCCAAGAAAGCTTAGCTGGGACTCAGTTAGAGTGGTTTTACCAATTGGAGGGTTCCTGTATTCATACATGGGAAGACTTAGCCACCGTTTTCTATCACCAATACCAGTATAATGCCGACCTAGCGCCGACTAGGTTTCAACTACAAGACATGACAATGGGTAAAAACGAAGGGTTCAAAGAGTACGCCCAAAAGTGGAGGGATCTTGCCAGTAGGGTTCAACCACCATTAACTGATAGGGAACACATTGATATGTTTATAGGCACTTTATCTGGTCCATTTTTCAACTTATTGGTGGGTTGTTCATCATCTGGTTTCACCGAGCTAATTTTAACCGGTGAAAGAGTTGAAAGTGGTATCAAGAGAGGGAAGATTCCCATAGAATCTGCTTCCACCTCAAATCCCATAAAGAAACCCTTCAATGGGAAGAAAGAAACTAATGTCGTGTATGGGGCAAGATCCCGTACCAAGAAGGATGACCACCCGTCTGTTAATGTTGTTCGAATTTCCAACCCAACTCCTGTTCAAAGACATTCTTCCAATCATCAACGATTTGAGACTCTGCGAAGACAATACACAAGGATAGGAATGTCTCTATCACAAGCCTTACAACACCTATTAAAGGCTAATTTGGTGACACTGTGTGATCCTCTGGCCAATCCAGATACCACCTAAATACAATCCGAATACCAAGTGTGCATATCACTCGAATAGTCCCGGGCATGAGACTGACCAATGCTGGGCACTGAAGAATAAAATTCAAGACTTAATAGAAAACAAGACCGTCGAATATGACCCGCCTCCAATTCCCAGTGTGATAATGGCACCAATGCTAAACCATGGCAAGGGTGTCAATGTTGTTAAAGACACCAATTTTGTTTCCTCCATCGAAGACTTGACTACTCCGTTGAACATTATCAAAAGGAATCTGCTAAAAGCCGGGATTTTCCCTGGATGTTTGAAGGACTGTGATTGCCGTGCCAAACAACTCAATGGATGCAAATGGTTGAAAGAAGGCATTCAACGCCCGATGAATAGCCATGAGGTCTTATTTGAGAAGACTCTGTCCGCCAAAAGTTTGACCAATAAGATTGAAGACCTCTCCATCATAACGATTTCAAATAAGCCTCTTAGGATCTCCTTCAAGGGTCCTATCAGGATTTAAAATGAACAAATTGTTGCTCCTCTAATAATTACCGCCCCGAGGAAAATTCCGTACTCTTCCAACAAAGCAGTGTCGTGGAACTATGGTACTGAGGTGTTTTACCATGGAATAAAGCAAGATGATTGGATTGAAGAAAGCAAGGATGATGACATTGGTAACATTACTGGCTCTAGTAAGGTGACCAGAACTGGGAGAATCTTTTCACCTAACATCTCATCACCAACTGCTACAAAGGCACATGTCCACATCACCACTGCTAAGCCTAGTGCTGACATAAGGAGAAAAGAGAAAGTAGTTGAGCCTGCTGAGACAGAAATACCCGCAAAAGACATTGTTGCCGAGGAACCTTCTGCTCGAGAAATGGATGAGATCTTGAAAATTGTAAAGAGGAGTGATTTCAAGATAGTGGAGCAGCTAGGGCAAACCCCTTCTAAGATTTCCAAGTTATCTTTGCTACTTTGTTCCGATGCTCATGCTCGGGCGTTAATTAAATTCCCGAAGAAGGCTCATGTCCCTCATGAGACCACAACTGACCAGTTTGAAAATTGTGTGGCAAGCTTGACGGCCGACAATGGTTTGGGATTCTCGGATGCTGATCTGACACCACTTGGAAAGAACCATAACAAAGCTTTGCATGTTTCCATGGAATGTAAGGGGACTACCCTAACACATGTTCTGGTTGACACCGGCTCTTCCTTAAACGTACTACCCAAGGGCTCTTTGGACCGGTTAGACTGTGAAGAACTGGTGTTGAAGCCGAGTGATATTATTGTGAGGGCTTTCGATGGGTCCAAAAGGACAGTCCATTGAGAGGTGGATCTCCCGATCAAGGTGGGCTCACAAATTTTCAACTCTACTTTCTACATCATGGATATTCGTCTTGCTTACTCCTGTTTGCTGGGTCGCCCGTGGATCCACGGAGCATGGGAAGTAATGCCAACCCTTCATCAAGAGCTCACGTACTCGGTCAAGGGAAGGATCTTCATTGTTTGTGGTGAGGAGGAGTTCATGGTAAGCCACCTCAATTCTTTCAAATATATGGAGATGGATGGCGAATTTATATAAACCCCATGTCAGGATTTTGAATTTGTTCCGCATATGATTGCTACTGCCAAAATCTCCTCCAACCTTCCGAAAGCAAATAGGCTGGTGCCAAGGATGGTTTCATTTAAAGATGATCGTGCCGCAGTCGAAGAAGGAAGCTGTGATACTTGGGGGAAACTCCCCGAGATCCCATTCAAAGTAGAAAAATGTGGTTTGGGTTTCACTATCAAGGCTCAGAAAAAAGTGAGGTGCACTCGTGCAGGGAAGCCCCCTCTCCGTATTGGAAGTCACGAAGTAAATACTGTGGAGGATTCCGATGATGAATGTGCATTTGAAGAATGGGTATACCCTACTACAACAAAGCTCAACAATTGGCACGCAAAGGACTTCGTTCCCATCTCCTTCATTAAGGAGTAATTACTTGTTTATTTATTTATATCAATTCAAGAACCTTTTTTCTGTAATATTAAACAATGACTTTTAAGCCATATGCCTTGGCCGGGGCACTTTTGTCCATTTGTTAAGGGTTTTATTTATGTTCATGTTGTCATATGATCATTCAATACAAACCATTAAACTTTTTGCATTCGAACATTTATGCTCATTATCTTTTTCTTCAATGCATTTTTTAAAATAGCCATGTATCTTACATGGACACACACACACACACATACACACACTTTTACAGGTCCTCATCCACTCCGGATCTCATTGCCAACGATTCTACTATTGCCAACTACGACTCCGAACTTCCAGTTAACCAGGCCGAAGACGAAGGCGAGGAAGATTATGAAATACCAGGAGAGCTAGCCAGACTTCTATTGCAAGAAGAAAAATCTATTCAGCCGCATGAAGAGTCAGTTAAAGTCATCAACCTAGGTACATAGACAGACAAGAAAGAGGTCAAGATCGACACTAACCTAGGAAGTAGTGTCAAAAGCAGATTGGTTTAGATGTTGCATGACTATGTGGAAGTGTTTGCTTGGTCGTATGAAGATATGACAGGGTTGGATACTGACATTATAGTTCATCGTCTACCGATAAAGGAAGATTGTCCTCCTGTTAAACAAAAAGTTCGTCGCATGAGGCCTGACATGTCTGAAAAGATAAAAGCTGAAGTGATGAAACAATTTGATGCAAGATTCCTAGTTGTGACATCTTACCCCCAATGGGTTGCCAACATGGTGCCAGTACCGAAGAAAGACGAAAAAGTTTGTATATGCGTAGATTACAGAGATCTGAATAGGGAAAGTCCCAAGGATGACTTCCCTCTACAACATATTGATGTCTTGGTCGATAACACCGCTCAACACAAGGTCTTCTCTTTCATGGATGGTTTCTCCGACTATAATCAAATTAAGATGGCTTCCGAAGATATGAAGAAGACCACCTTTGTTACGCAATAGGGCACCTTTTGTTACAAGGTACTGCCATTTGGACTGAAGAATGCAGGAGCAACATATCAAAGGGCTATGGTGGCTTTGTTTCATGATATGATCCATCATGAAATAGAGGTATATGTGGATGATATGATTGCAAGGTCACAAACTGAAGAGGAGCATCTTAATCACCTATGCAAGATATTCGAGAGGCGGAAGAAGTACAAGTCGAGATTGAACCCTAATAAATGCACATTTAAAGTACGATCTAGAAAGCTTTTAGGTTTTGTTGTCAGTGGTAAAGGCATCGAAGTTGATCCTGCCAAGATAAAGGCCATCCAAGAGATACCAGTCCCCCACTCTGAAAAGGAAGTTAGAAGATTCTTGGGTCATCTTAACTATATTGCCCACTTCATATCTCACTTAACTGCTACTTGTGAGCCAATCTTCAAACTCTTGAAGAAGGATCAAGTAGTCAGATGGAATGATGAATGCCAAGTTGCGTTTGACAAAATCAAAGAATATCTGCAAGAACCTCCTATTCTCATGCCTCCAGTTGAAGGAAGACCATTGATCATGTACTTGACGATTCTAGAGAATTCTATGGGGTGTGTGTTGGGCCAACATGACGAGTTTGGCCGAAAAGAGCATGATATTTACTACCTGAGCAAAAAGTTTACCGACTGTGAAACCAGATATTTAATGCTTGAGAAAACTTGACGCGCTCTGGCATGGGATGCTCGCCGGCTAAGACAATATATGTTGACTCATACCACTTTGCTGATTTCTAAGATGGAACTTATCAAGTACATCTTCGAGAAACCCGTTCTTTCCGAACGGATAGCTAGATGGCAAATGATCTTGACTGAATTCGATATTCAATACACAATGCAAAAGGCCATCAAAGGAAGTGTATTAGAAGATCATTTGGCCCATCAAGCTGTTGATGATTATCAGTCTATGAACTTTGACTTCCCAGATGAGAATATCATGCTTGTGACCGATTGCGCGAAACCTGGACCGCATGACGGACCTGAACAAGGATCCCGATGGACTATGGTCTTCGATGTGGCTTCCAACACTTTGGGTAACAGAATTGGTGCTTTGATAATATCCCCTGAAGGTTGCCATGCTCCTTTAACTTCCATACTGTGCTTCGATTGTACGAACAATATGGCTGAGTACGAAGCATGCATTTTGGGTTTGAAGGCTGCCATTGATTTGAGGATCAAGCATTTGAATGTGTTCAGGGATTCCACTCTAGTGATTATCCAAGTAAAAGGAGATTGGGACACTAAACACCCTAATCTCATTCCTTACAAGTAACTTGTGCTATCTCTGATTCCTTACTTCGAAGAGATCACCTTTGAACACTTCCCTAGAGAAGAAAATCAACTAGTCGATGCTTTGGCCATGATGTCTTCTATGTTCAAGATCAAATGGGACAATGAAGCTCCCATGATTACAATTGAGAGATTTGACGAACATGCGCATTGTTATAAGCTTGACACTGACACAGAAAATCCATGGTACCATGAGGTGAAGAGAAACCTTAAGGCACAAGAGTATCCCAAAGGAGTTTCCGTTAATGACAGAAAGTTCTTACGAAGATTCTCAGCCAAATTCTTCCTAAGTAATAGAGTCTTGTACAAATGCAACCATGATTCTACTCTACTCCGATGTGTGAACAAAAAGGAGGCAGAGGAAATTATGGAAGACATGCATGATGGTCTCTTTGGGACTCACTCTAGCAGACATACTATGGCCAAGAAAATCCTGAGAGCTGGTTACTATTGGTCAATGATGGAGACTGATTGCCATCAACACTCAAGGACTTGCCACAAGTGCCAAATCTATGCTGATAAGGTCTATGTACCTCCTATTCCTCTGAATGTCATGACTGCTCCGTGGCTATTTGCAATGTGGGGCATTGACATGATTGGAGAGATTAAACCTACTGCTTCCAATGGACATCATTTCATTCTTGTCGCTATTGATTATTTCACCAAATGGGTCGAAGCCGCCTCCTTTGCCTCAGTCACCAAGAGCGTGGTAGCCAGGTTCATCAAACATAACCTCATCTGCCGCTATGGTATCCCCGAAAGGATCATCACCGACAATGGGACTAACCTCAACAATGCTATTGTTGTACTCCAAAATTTGCCCTCTCTTTTTCACAAGAAATCACGACCCTAGGGTTTTTCTCTGATTTTTAAGAATTGGCTCAAGAATCGATCAAACCGACTTTTCTTTAGCAGTTAATCCAGGATTAGGGTTTTCTCTCACATCTCTTAGAAGAAATTGAATCCTCAGAAATTGCTTGTTCAAATTTACTGATTGTTCTCAAAGCCTGATTATCTGGGATAAGAGCTGAGACTTTTGTTTGGAACATTAAGGCATCTGCTTGTTAGTGGAGTGAAAGGGTTTTCCGTTTAATGGAATGCTTGTTTGTTTAACTGTACAATGCGTATGTTAATTGCATTGCTGTTGCAAGGTTACGGGATTGCAAAGTTTATTTTGATTATTTATTTTATCTGGGTTAGAATTGCTAAGATACAGTTTCAATTATTTTTGATTTGAGAGTCTTAAATAATTAAATGAACATGCAAGGAAGAAGGGCAAGATATTTGACAGTAGAAATAAATTCTTTTGGATAAAGACTTTTTATTCATTTCAATTGTTGTTACAAAATTATTTGAATATTTTAAGTTTATAACTTATAGTATTTAAAATAATAATTGTTTACAATAAATGAAAAAAAGTCTATCTAATTCTAAGCTTAAATCTCCTAATCTTCAAGTGCTCTCATGCTCAAGATCTCCGGCTTCTACTGTTTCCTCTATCATCCAATTGGTGCTCACCTGCAAAAAGACAAAGAAAAAGAAATTAGTAAAAGAATTTTCAAATGAAAAGAAAGAAAAGAAAGCCATCATTAAAGTTTGCCGGCCGGAATCAAAATGCTATTTTGTTCATCATGTTTTTATTTTTCTCTTTGCAAATCACAAGAAGATTTCTCTTCTTGGTTCACAAAGAGAAAAGTAAAAAATAAAATGCAAGCATACAATTGGTTCAAATGCAAAAAACATGGGCCATGATGTACAAAAGCAAAGTACAAGGCAAGCATACAAAGACATCCTGCATACAAAGCCAACTTGCAGCAAAATTATACCAAACTGTAGTGACTAAACCAAAATGCCAATTGTACTGCAAACTAAGCATGGCAAACCCAAACCAGATGCAAACTGTCAAGGCAAAGTACACAATGCAGAAAGTATAACAGCAATAGCAGGTAATACAATGCAGAGGAAAACCAAATTACAAGCCAAAAGGACTTGTCATAGCTGTCCTCATTTTCCAGGCCTAGGAAACTTTTCAGAATTTAAGATAATAAGCAAAAAGGTGCTTAGGAGAGAGGGAGAGAAAGAGAGAACCTTTGGTGAAAACGTTTGCAGTTTGGCTAAGGCAGGCTAACACAAGACAAAAAGAAAAAAAGGATATAAAAACTATCTCACTGCATAAAGAAAGAAGAAGAAAAATACTTTGTGAAAAGAAAACCACAAAGCCCTTCAAAGTGACAAACTCCCCAACCTGCAACATAGTCTAGCAGAAACCAAAAAGCAAAAACAAACCACAAGCTTGTTCAAACAACAAGCTCAAAAACCTGTCAAAACAAACCACAAGCCCAGCTTGCCAAACCTGTCATCAAAATAGCAAACCTGCTATCAAAACACAAACAAAATAAGGGCCAAGCTTAAAAAACTCAAGCAAACCTGCATAGCCAAAACAAACTGTAAGCCAAGTAAACCTACTTGCCAAAAACTGCAAAACAGGCCTGCTATCAATCACAAACCAGCAACCTGCATAAGCCTAAGCAAACCACAAGCTTGCTCAAAACACAAGCAACCTGCTTGCCAAGCCTGCAGTTCAAACTGCAAAACAACAAACTGCCAGGCCAAACAAGCTTGCCCAAACCTGTCAAACCAAACTGTGAAACCACAAAACTACAAACTCAGTAAGCCCACCAGCAAAGCTTGCCCAATCATCATCAAAACATCAGTAGCCAAGAGAAGAGGAAGAGAAAATCAGAAGCAAAACATTGTTTCAGATTTTTATTCATCATCAATAACAATAAACATTCAAGTCTCAGAAATTAACAAAAAAAAAAAAACAAGTTTCAGAAATGTATCATCATTAACACTTCAAGAGAAGAGGGAGAGAAAATCAGAAGCAATCCACAAAGGGTTTTCAGAAGAAATAATAGGAGTTTCAGAAATACATCATCACTAACAACAAACATCAACAAAAGTTTCAAAACAAGTTTCAGAGATTATCAACCCATCAAAAGCCAAGAAAGAAGAAGAGGTTCAGAAGCAACCAAAACAGTTTCAGAAGCATATTCATCATCAACAACAGAAATCAACAGTTCTCAGAATGATTTCATCATCAAACATTCAAAATCTTAAAGAAAAGACAAAGGTACCAGAAGCCAAAGCGTGCCCATCATTTCTCTTCCTCCGCCTGGCCACCAAGGAGCGCCACCGGCTCACCATCCATCTCTCTTTTTCAGAAACAAAAACTCAAGGTAAATCTCTCCTCCAACTCTTACTGCATTTCAAGCACATAACAACCATGGATTAAAAAACAAATCTGAACAAAATCAAGATAATCAAACAATCAAACATTGAAACTGTAAAACCACAAAAAAAAGCGAGCTATACCGTTTGAACAAAAGCCGTGGACCACTGTGAGAGGATGAGAGAGTGGGAGAGGGCGGCGCTCCGGCGACCTAGGGATTTAAGGAAGAATCAGAAGCGCATGTGGATGAGAAAGATGAAAACTAAGAAGAAGAACGAAAGGGGCGCCGCTGTAACCCCAATGAAGAAAACCCTAAAAAATGTTGTAACCCCTAAACCAAACGTTGTACAAGTTTGCCATTTGGGCCTTCTCCCCACATATTTGTCTTAAGCCCAACATATTTGGCCAGCACACCCCCATTTTTTTATCCACTCCGACTTTTGTTCTTCTTCCATCTTGGGCCAAACACTAAATCCTAAGCCCATCATCTTTTTTAATCTCTTCAAACTAATACCCTTTTTAATTATTATCATTTTAAATAATTTATTTTATTTTCTTTATTAATAATAAAACCAAACAATATTAAAATTTTGTTTTTAATTACTTTGATTTTCTTAACATAGTTTTAATTTTCTTTATTAATTAATAATTGTTACATTGATAAAATACAAATGTAATAGAAACTTTATTTAACTAATTTTGTTTTCTTTAAAAATATGTGAATAATAGAATTTTAATTAAAAAGTTTTTCTTTCCTTAAATCTTTTTCTTTTCACAATTAATAAAACACAATAATAATAATACTTAATCTTTATTAGATTAAAATTTTAGTTGTTTATTTGTAAATAAATACATGCATCTCATAATATTATTGATCTCTTCATTTGTTATAATTTTACATTGAACAGCGACAATTCGATTTGGTTGTAACACTTGATATTTGGACTTTATTATTCTTGAGAGACTCATCCCCATTTGTAAATAATTGTACCCCCATCCCCAGATACTTTTTTTGTAATAACTTAGACTTTAAATTTCCGCAATTTATTGCTTTCAATATACTGTATAGTAATTAGGCGTGTATGGCAAGATTCAAAATCAATCGCTAGACGACCTAATACAAGACCCAAATGCATGAAAATCAATACACAATTCACACTTGCACCTCTAGGGTAACCTCGCTTGTTGCTTCGGAAAATGCAATCATGTCCCTCGAATATGAGACACTCTAGCAAATTCCCCTTCGATAAACAAAGATCATAGTCCCTCGATGACCCTCGATGTTGCCTTCGATAAAACAATCTCGTCACTTACAAAATTGCTAGAGCGCCTCACAAGTTGCTTTCAATGATTGTATGCGATGATCCGCGCCTGTCCCGTTTAACATCCTAACACAAGGTTGTTCCCCAAATGCAATGGTGAAATAACACTGTCAAAAGGGTTAAAAACATAAGAAAGATCTTTTGAGTAAAATAGGGTAGACAACTCTTAGTTACTTGATCAAAAGCTTGAAAAACATCCTTGCCATTTTCAAACACACTCCACAACATAATTTCAAAACAAACTTTCAAAACATTGAAATATCTTTACAAAAAGACACACACCTTTGTATATATTCAAACAAGAATCATTACAAAGGTTGCCTAGACAAGGCCTCTTTTTCAAAGCATTTTCAAAAACCACACACACAAAGCACCATTTCAAACAATTGAAAAGCAAAGGCAAGTGATCTAAAACAAGTAACCGAGAGCCCATGGAAAACCATGGATGAAAAGGGTGCTAGCACCTTCCCTTTTCATAATCTACCCCCTGAACCCAAGAAAACATCTCAAAGGTCTTTCCTGTGCTTTTTGACCTTTCCTTTGGATAAAATAAAAAGTCGGTGGCGACTCTTACTAAACTGCACAATTGCGAACACAAACGTAAAACCTCAAGTCAGTTCTCCCACCGTATCACAGAACTGGCGACTCTGCTGGGGAATTGAGAATGAGAGTGGGGTTACCTTAGGGTTTTAGATCACCTTTACATGCTTACCTTGATTGCTTTGATTGCTTTACTTTTTTGGTTCCTTGCTTGGGTTTATTTTAAATCCTCCAGCCGGATTTGGGGGCACCTTTTAGGTAAGTAGCAATAAACTGTGAGGGAACTGTGTGGGGTATACCGACATGGTTGAAGCAGTGGCTACGTTAGCATGACATATTTGTGGGTACCGGTAGCCTTTGAGTTAATCAAAGAGAATACGGGGCCGCTGAGTGATGTCATGAAGCACTAACGAACTCTTAGAACCTTACTTGACCATCTTAACCTTTTTAGGGGTAGTGAGATGACCGGCTTTGGTGCAGTCCGAAGTTGGTAGATACTCGATACTACACTCATTGAGGGTTGTTTTCTTGGAATATTTCGGTCGCCAGTTAAGTGGATAAACTGAAACAATGAACACAAAAAACAATCCAGTGATATTGAGCTCCTTAGAACCCGGTTACTATTTATAGGACAGGTTGAGCCAACTAACTTCAAGAGGGTACTTACCTACAAACCCCATGCAAGCCTAAACCTAAGGACTTGTCTGCTTTGTGTGAATATGATTACCTGTATATACACTTGCTTACTTTTGCATACTTGTAAATAACATCATACCATAGCATTTTCAATAACCATTTCAAGGATCTCAAGGGTCTTTGATGCAGGGTCACGTTGAACCAGACGTCTACCAAAGGGAAAGAGGATCCATTTTCCTCTAAACAAACACCGTCAAAGATCAAGTACAACAACTTGAATCAAGGGCTATGACCCACTTGACATGGTGAGCTTGATTCTCGTGGAAAGACATCCACCGATACAAAGTTCTCCAATCAAAGATGTTGATCGAAGTTCAATCTCTAACATTTTCTTGTGTTTACCCCGCGAGATTCTTGAAAACATGCATCCACATATCATGCATTGTATCATGACAGGTTTTCCCTTTTAGGTTTACTTATTCTCATACTGTTTATTTCAGTAGAGATGGCTCTAGAGAGGACTGCAAAGATATCCAGGATCAAAACGCTCAACTTCAAGAAATGTTCTTGAACCTGTCCCAGGGACAAGAAGAAGTGAAAGCTCTCCTCACAAGGGGCATGGTCCAAGGAAATCCAGGGGGCATCAGGAATGATCAGTTGGAAGAGATACAGATTGAGTTGGCAACAATGAAAATCCAGATGATGGGACAACTGTTGGGCCAGATGGCTCTCATTCAAAACCTGGCTCAAAGACAAGAGGTGCTCAGAGTCCTCATCAACAAACTGCTTCAAGATAACCAAGTGGGGAAAACAACTAGGGTTGAAGATCAAGTCATCATTCAACCTCCTTTGAGACAAGAAGACAAGGGAAAGGCTCCCCAACTTGATTCAGGGTCACAATCCCAGCAACAACCTCGCCAGCGTCAACGGGGTAATCGGCGTAAGCAAAATACATCTGGAAGACATTTCACTGAGACTGACATACCATTATCTCTAATACTGGAATGCTTGTTGGAGGTCAATCTGACTGCTTTAAAGGATCCTCTTCGGAATCCCAATACCTCTGCTCCTGGCTATCACCCCAATGCATTTTGTGTATACCACTCCTATAGTCCTGGACATGACACCGACGACTGTTGGGCTTTGAAAAACAAAATCCAAGATTTGATTGACAGAGGAGTGCTGAAATTCATGCCGGATGGCGAGATGAAAATCTTCCATTGAGGGTTCTCCACCTGAAATGACAAGTTCGAACTAAGAGACTTTTGTTTCATTTAAATTTTCAACTTGTAATTTCTTTTGTTATTTAAACAATTATCTGTTGATTTCAAACTCTGTTTCATTAATGCATTGCATATGTTTGTCTTGAATTCATCCATTCGTTTTCACTATTCTTGAATTATGCTTCCTACTTTCTTTATGATATTTAACTCTTGATAAAAGTTACAAGTCTTTAGAGGGAGGATGACGAAAACAATGCCATAATCTCATACAGTATGCTTTTGGGACCGACCTTGCTGACGATGTACAAGCGTTTCTTTCAAATCCTAAACACTGGAGTGTTGTACCCCAAAATTTGCCCTCTCAATTCTCAAGGCCTTTCTTACAAGGATTTTAAAGGTTCAAGCTTGAACAAGTGCATTGGGATTTTCCAATACCAAAATTAAAAGGAGACTGTCAAAAAGGGAGAAAACAGATAAAAATAACATTTTGATAAATTTGGAGGAAAACATGTCTCCTTCGATTTCGCACCCTTCGACTGACTCTAAGCCTCCTTCGAATGCAAGTTTAGGTACATCCTTCGTTTGGATTGGAAACCTCCTTCGAATGCAACCTGGGTACATCCTTCGTTTGGATTGGAAATCTCCTTCGAATGCAACTTGGGTACATCCTTCGTTTGGATTTGAAACCTCATTCGAATGCAACTTGGGTACATCCTTCGTTTGGATTTGAAACCTCCTTCGAATCCACTTGCACCAAGGGCCTCTTGAAGAATTTTCCTCTCACAAGTTTAGTTTGAGCCAAGAGATATCTTCATACAAGATTTGACTAAGTTCTTTCTTCCCTTGAAGGAACACCCTTCGATTCAGAAGTCAGGAACTTCCCTCACGCTAAAAGGCAATGACTCCCTTTAGGATTGTTTCGATCCACATGCTTAGATTGGGCAACTTGATTCCTTCGAACACAGTCTTTCGATTGGGTAATATGTTTGTTTCGATCCAAGCTTAGACATGGCATTAGCTTCCTTCGAGTAAGCTTGTTTTGACCACAAGCTTTGACTGAGGCAAAGGCTTCCTTCGAACAAGTGCGCTTCGATCTCATTCTTGCATTTGACTCAAGACCAAATCTCGTTTGCCAGGCTATGTTGCGTCCAAATCTTTACATAGTCAGAAGCTTGTACAAGGGTTTTAAACTTTGTCTTTTAGATACTACTATTATTGGTTAAAGGCTACATGCTCTTTCCTTTCATAGAGAGTACTTTAGTCACGAAATCAGCTTTCAACCTGATTTTGGTCTGAGCACAAGCAACGTCAGAAGCATAAGTCACATCTTCTGCACCCCAACTGCCAAGAGGCCCCCACTTGTACTTTCATGTTACATTATTTTATCTTTTCTTTGCAAGGCTGGCTTTGGACAACATGTTCATTCTTTCTCTATAAATAGAGGAACATTTACAAAGCTAGGGGAGGATCTTTGGACCAGAGGAACGAATCCCCCAAATTTTCTCAAACACAGTAAAACTCTCAAGTTCATAAACACTTGAGAAATCAAAAAAACCAGAATCCCAAACACTCACCTCTTTCGGTTCTGAAGAACACCCCACACATAAAGGTTTGTTCAAACTCAAAGACAACCTTCTGTGACAACTCTTCGAACCAAAAGTAAACCCCCTGTGACTACTCTTTGAATTCCAGAAACATCCAGGTAGCAGTTCAAGTTCGAATCCCACATCCATTCAAGGCCTAAAGCAAGGTAAGTTATTCTTACCTTTGAACTTTTCGTTTCATGGCATAATAATTTTCCATTTCGTTTGAAACATGTACATACCATTGTTCCTTTCGTTTCCACCCTTTTAACATATTTTTCAGAGCTAACCCTTTCGTTTTTTATTTCTGTTTACCTGAACTTGCTTTGACTGTTAAACTGTTTACCAAACAAATGCTAGCATGGCCTCAGGCCATGTTGCCATTTAATGCTTTAAATGAAAGAAACAGGAAATAGGAAATAGGAAACGAAGCTTCTGGCTTTTATCCTCTTTCTCCAGGTCGAACGAAAAGAAACAACCAGGAGGAAAACCATACACTGACTTCCAGGCTCAGTCGAAAGGCATTCCCTCACTGCTTTCAACCTCCAGTCGAAGAAGACAACAAGGCAGAACCAGAAGGCTTCGCCATACACTGACTTCCAAGCCAGTCGAAGGACAAAACCTCACTGGTGCTGGCCCCAATCGAAGGAGGCCAACAGAATGCGAATCGAAGGATGCTACTGCCTGGGTCGAAATACACTCATTTTTCTTACTTTTATCTTATTTTTTCCTTCATATTTTTTATGCCTTTCGATATGGTTATAATAGCGTAGGATTTTATCTTTCTGCATTTTATTTACTTCGTACAAATGCTAGTAACTAGGCGTGTATGGCAAGATAAAATCAACAAGTAGACAACCCCTAATCAAATACTAAATGCATGCAAATCAAACACATTATTCACACATGCACCCCTTAGGGTATCTCCACTTGGTTGCCTAAACAAATGGCCATGGTATGCATGTTGGGTACTTTGGCAAAACAAAAATAAAACAAAAGATCATAGTCCCTCGATGACGCTATCTTGGTTGCCTATACAAAATGATCTAGTCCCTCGGAAAATTGCCAAAGATACTTGACACAATTGCTATCATGGTCTATACGATGACCCGCGCCTGTCCCGTAAACATCGTAACGCAAGGTTGTTCACCAAACACAATGGTGAATCAACACTGTTAAAAGGGTTAAAAACATAAGAAAGATCTTTGAGTAAAATAGGGTAGACAACTCTTAGTTACTTGATCAAAAGCTTGAAAAACATCCTTGCTACTTTAAAACACACATCTCAACACAATTTCAAAACAAACTTTCAAAAACATTGAAACATCTTTTCAAAAAGACAAACACCTTTGTAAAACATTCAAACAAGAATTGTTACAAAGGTTGCCTAGACACGGCATCTTTTTCAAAACATTTTCAAAACCACACACACAAAACACCATTTCAAGCAATTGAAAAGCAAAGGCAAGTGATCTAAAACAAGTAACTAAGAGCCCATGGATAACCATGGATGGAAAGGGTGCTAGCACCTTCCCTTTTCATAATCTACCCCCCGAACCCACGAAAACATCTCAAAGGTCTTTCCTGTGCTTTTTGACCTTTCCTTAGGATAAAATAAAAAGTCGGTGGCGACTCTTGCTAAACCGAACAAGTGCGAACACAAACGCAAAACACAAGTCAGTTCTCCCACCGTATCACAGAACTGGCGACTCTGCTGGGGATATTTCTAAAAGTGTGGTTACCTTAGGGTTTTAGATCACCTATACATGCTTACTTTGATTGCTTTGATTGCTTTACTTCTTGGGTTCCTTGTTTAGGTTTGTTGTAAATCCTACACCCAGATTTGGGGACACCTTTTTAGGTAAGTAGCAATAAACTGTGAGGGAACTGTGCGGGGTATACCGACATGGTTGAAGCAGTAGCTACGTTAGTGTGACATATTTGTGGGTACCGGTAGCCCTTGAGTAGTCAAGGAGAAATTGGGGCCGCTGAGTGATGTCATGAAGCACTAACGAACTCTTAGAACCTTACTTGACCATCTTGGCCTTTTTAGGGGTAGTGAGATGACCGACTTTGGTGCAGTCCGAAGTTGGTAGATACTCGATACTACACTCATTGAGGATTGTTTTCTTGGAATATTTTGGTCGCCAGTTAAGTGGCTAAACCAAAACAATGAACATAGAAAATAATCCAGTGATATTGAGCTCCTTAGAACCCGGTTACTATTTATAGGACAGGTTGAGCCAACTAACTTCAAGAGGGTACTTACCTACAAACCCCATGCAAGCCTAAACCTAAGGACTTGTTTGCTCTGTGTGAATATGATTGTCTGTATATACACTTGCTTACGTTTGCATACATGTACATAACATCATAACATCATACCATAGCATTTTCAATAACCATTTCAAGGATCTCGAGGGTCTTTTGATACAGGGGCACGTTAAACCAGGCGTCTACCAAAGAGTAAGAGGGTTCCCCTCTAAACAAACACCGTCAAAGATCAAGTGCAACAACTTGAATCAGGGGCTATGACCCACTTGACATGGTGAGCTTGATTCTCGTGGAAAGACATCAACCGATACAAAGTTATCCAATCAAAGATGTTGATCGAAGTTCAACCTCTAACATTTTCTTGTGTTTACCCCAAGAGATTCTTGAAAACATGCATCCACATATCATGCATTGTATCATAACAGGTTTTCCTTTTCAGGTTTCCTTATTCTCCTATTGTTTATTTCAGTAGAGATGGCTCTAGAGCATACGATCAAGGGCATCCAGGCTCAAAACGCTCAACTTCAAGAAATGTTCTTGAACCTATCCAAGGGACAAGAAGAGGTCAAGGCGCTCCTCACCAGGGGCATGATCATGGGAAATCCTGATGGAAACAAAGATGACCAGTTGGAAAGGCTACAAACTGAAATAGCCATAATAAGGGTCCAAATGATGGGACAGTTGGTGAGTCAGATGGCTCTTATCCAAAATCTGGCACAAGGACAAGAGGAGCTGAGGGTTCTCATTAACAAGCTTCGTCAAGATGGATGTAACCAAATGGGGAAAACATCTAGAATTGGGGATCAAGTCATCATTCAGCCTCCCTTAAGACAAGAAGCCGAGAGTGCACCTTTCCAATTTGCCTCCGGGTCACGAGCCCAACAACAACCTCGCCAACAACAACAGGGTAATCGGCGTAGGCGGAATACATCTGAAAGATGCTTCACCGAAATTGACATGTCATTATCTCAAGCACTGCAACACCTGTTGGAAGCCAAGCTGGTTGTATTAAGGGACCCCCCTCATAATCCCAACACAACCTCTCCTAGGTACAATCCAAATGCAAGATGTGCGTACCACTCCAACAGTACGGGACATGACACCGGTAGCTGTTGGACGTTAAGAAATAAAATTCAAGATCTAATTGAAGAAGGAACGCTGGAGTTCACACAAGATGGCCAGACTGAATTCTTCTGTCGTCCCTCAAAGGCTCACCACCTAAAGTGACAAGTTCAGACAAAGAGGCTTCTGTTCATTTTGAATTTTCAATTGTAATTTCTTTTGTTATTAAAACAATTATCTATTAATGTCAAACTTGTTTCATTAATGCATTGCATATGTTTGTCTTGAATTCATCCTTTCATTTTCACTATAATTATTCTTTCTTTATGACATTCAACTCTTGCTAAAAGTTACAAGCCTTTAGAGGGAGGATGACGAAACAATGCCATAATCCTATACAGTATGCTTTTGAACAGACCTTGCTGACGATGTACATGCATTTCTTTCAAATCCTAAACACTGGAGTTATAAGGAAGATAATCCCTAGTCAACCCCTTCGAGCCAAAGAAGTATAAGTTTTCTATTTTAACACAAATTGAAACCTTTAATTTAAACCTGGGGCAGGGCAGTCTCTCAGTTAATTCAAAAGATGCGCATTGAAGTCGCAAAACTCTCAGTTCATAATACAACGAACGACATCAAAAGCATTCCTCGGGAATCAAAAGACAGTGGTGGTTCCTTATCTTATAGGCAGTCAATCTCTCAAAAGAGAAAAGCCCACTGAGCCAAAACCTATAAAGGAGGCTTAAGAAAGCTGGGGCATCCCGCTGATTGTAATCTCGAAAACAGGAACAGTCAGGCAAAAGTTAGGGATAACAAATCAAAAGAACGAGGTCACTACAAATCCTCAACAACATGAAAAATGTTACAAAAATGACTTCCTTCCAAAATCCAACTTGTGTGAACCATCACCAAAACGTCGTTCCAAATTCGAATAGAGTTCAACGCACAATTAACTGAGTTTAGGATTGAAGAACATCACGAAGAGCGGGTGGGTACAAATATACTTTGAGCCTTTATCCTTTGTTTCTTAAACCGTGAACCAAGCCACGTTACAACCCTTAAAAAGTCCTAACTGAAGCATGGGTTAGTTCGAAAGCATACTGTTACAAAAGGTATCCTGACTCCTGTAAGGCTCTGCTCTAAATCCTGAGTTTGAATTTTCTTAGCAAAATTTCTTTACTCGCTAAAACGCATTTTCAAAAAAACTTCAAGACAAACATAAACTTTGAATCACTTGAATATCATTGTTTGCATATGGCTATTTGTTTAACAACGGAGAAATTCACACAATAAATATCCAGTGAACAAAAGCTCTCTCAGTGAACAAAATCACTTCAAAAAGGATGACACTTCCATTGACAAATCTCCTATCAACAAGGGGGCATGACATGTCACTATCCAGCACACCTGGGGCAGTCCGGTCAAGATTTCAAGAAAACTCTCAAAGTGTAGAGTAACTAGGGGCAAGTCTCCATCTCCGTCACTTAGGGCATTGAACGTCAACCCCGACAAAGGGTTACATACAATCAAACTTTTTGGCAATGCCACAAACATTCGCTACTAGGGGAAATGACAAGTCTCCCCAAAGTCCTTCTCATAGGATGATTCCCCAGCAAGAGTATAATCTCTGACCCCCTTTCCCCAACTGAATCAACCTCAAGAATCCTTGAGGACTTCCCCCAACGAAGATGTCACCTCTCTAGCAGACTGACGACAGGGTTTATTTCCCCAACACCACCAGGATTCCCCAGCTTGAGTTTGCCTCTCCGACTACTACAAATCAAAGGACCACAACTCCTCTTCCCCAGTAGACTACTCTACAATCCCCAGCAAGTTACTGCGAAACCTGGACCCGACCAGATATCAGTTCAACTTCGAATCCCCAGTAGAGCAACAGACGACTAAGACTCCTAAACTCCTTTTCCAAGCAGAAATAAACATACTCCCCACAGAGTTTTCAACTTCCCCCAGCGGAGTTCTCCTCAAACAACAAAACGGGAATCCAATGGAAATATTCTAAGCAAAGTTTGAAGACACACATACTCTTCAATAGCAGTCCAGGATTTAATGACTCCCCAGCTTTTGTCAAGGATTTATTTTCCCAGACAAAAATACATTCATTAACATTTCACATTTCACATTTCATACATCCTATTTACATACATGATAAGTGCATACAACACAATCTCATTTACTTTTGAGAACATCATGACATTATGCATTTGATACATCATAACATTGCATACAGCTAACGTTTTACCTTTTCAGGAAAAGGTCAATCAACAGATGGCTACCATCAACCTTTTCAAGTTCTGGATTAATACCTGTAGCAAGCCAGGAAAACTATCTATGGACGACTGATTGTAGATTAATACCTGTAACAAGCCAGGAAAACTATCTACATGAAGAGATTGAAGATTAACACCTGTAACAAGCCAGGAAACTATCTTTCTTTCTCAGGTCAGAGATTAATACCTGAAACCAGACAGGACAACTATCTCATCGGCCAATCTTTTCAAGTTCCGGATTAATACCTGTAGCAAGCCAGGAAAACTATCTGTGGACGACTGATTGTAGATTAATACCTGTAACAAGCCAGAAAAACTATCTACATGAAGAGATTGAAGATTAACACCTGTAATAAGCCAGGAAACTATCTTTCTTTCTCAGGGCAGAGATTAATACCTGAAACCAGACAGGACAACTATCTCATCGGCCAACCTTTTCGAGTTCCGGATTAATACCTGTAGCAAGCTAGGAAAACTATCTGTGGACGACTGATTGTAGATTAATACCTGTAACAAGCCAGGAAAACTATCTACATGAAGAGATTGAAGATTAACACCTGTAACAATCCAGGAAACTATCTTTCTTTCTCAGGTCAGATATTAATACCTGAAACCAGACAAGAGAACTATCTCGTCGACCAACCTTTTCAAGTTCCGAATTAATACCTGTAGCAAGCCAGGAAAACTATTTGTGGACGACTGATTGTAGATTAATACTTGTAACAAGCCAGGAAAACTATCTACATGAAGATATTGAAGATTAACACCTGTAACAAGCCAGGAAACTATCTTTCTTTCTCAGGGCAGAGATTAATACCTGAAACCAGACAGGACAACTATCTCATCGGCCAACCTTTTCAAGTTCCGGATTAATACCTGTAGCAAGCCAGGAAAACTATCTGTGGACGACTGATTGTAGATTAATACCTGTAACAAGCCAGGAAAACTATCTACATGAAAAGATTGAAGATTAACACCTGTAACAAGCTAGGAAACTATCTTTCTTTCTCAGTTCAGAGATTAATACCTGAAACCAGACAGGAGAACTATCTCGTCGACTAACCTTTTCAAGTTCCGGATTAATACCTGTAGCAAGCTAGGAAAACTATCTGTGGACGACTGATTGTAGATTAATACCTGTAACAAGCCAGGAAAACTATCTACATGAAGAGATTGAAGATTAACACCTATAACAAGCCAGGAAACTATCTTTCTTTCTTAGGTCAGAGATTAATACCTGAAACCAGACAGGACAACTATCTCATCGGCCAACCTTTTCAAGTTCCGAATTAATACCTGTAGCAAGCTAGGAAAACTATCCGTGGAAGACTGATTGTAGATTAATACCTGTAACAAGTCAAGAAAACTATCTACATGAAGAGATTAAAGATTAACACCTGTAACAAGCCAGGAAACTATCTTTCTTTCTCAGGTCAGAGATTAATACCTGAAACCAGACAGGACAACTATCTCATCGGCCAACCTTTTCAAGTTCCGGATTAATACCCGTAGCAAGCCAGGAAAACTATCTGTGGACGACTGATTGTAGATTAATACCTGTAACAAGCCAGGAAAACTATCTTTCTTTCTCAGGTCAGAGATTAATACCTGAGACCAGACAGGACAACTATCTACTCGACCAGCTCAAACAACCCAACTTTCCAATACATTTCAGATAAGCTCCAGACACGGACGCCATTCTTTGGCTCATATAGACCCAGTCTCCAGATACAGTTCAAATGCATTCTAGACATGGATACCATTTTGATGCTCATTCTTCTGACCTACAACATTGCACTTACAACAAACATTCTTGGATGGCATCTTTAAGCCCATCTCCGACAAGATTCTGTCACATCTCCAAATGGCATCTTTAAGCCCATTCCCTCAAACTACGCTTTGACGAGTGCAAATTTTTTGGGCACTCTAGTGTCCAATCATATTTTACCTTTGAGTCGCGAACGACAAAACTGCCAATCTAACTCTTCAGGTTCAAGAAGATTGAACAGGGGCAACTGTTGTACCCCAAAATTTGCCCTCTCAATTCTCAAGGCCTTTCTTACAAGGATTTTCAAGGTTCAAGCTTGAACAAGTGCATTGGGATTTTCCAATACCAAAATTAAAAGGAGACTGTCAAAAAGGGAGAAAACAGATAAAAATAACATTTTGACAAATTTGGAGGAAAACATGTCTCCTTCGATTTAGCACCCTTCGATTGACTTTAAGCCTCCTTCGAATGCAAGTTTAGGTACATCCTTCGTTTGGATTGGAAACCTCCTTCGAATGTAACTTGGGTACATCCTTCGTTTGGATTGGAAACCTCCTTCAAATGCAACTTGGGTACATCCTTATTTTGGATTTGAAACCTCCTTCGAATGCAACTTGGGTATATCCTTCGTTTGGATTTGAAACCTCCTTCGAATCCACTTGCACCAAGGGCCTCTTGCAGACTTTTCCTCTCACAAGTTTCGTTTGAGCCAAGAGATATCTTCATACAAGATTTGACTAAGTTCTTTCTTCCCTTGAAGGAACACCCTTCGATTCAGAAGTCAGGAACTTCCCTCACGCTAAAAGGCAATGACTCCCTTTAGGATTGTTTCGATCCACATGCTTTGATTGGGCAACTTGCTTCCTTCGAACACAGTCTTTCGATTGGGTAATATGTTTGTTTCAATCCAAGCTTAGACAGGGCATTAGCTTCCTTCGAGTAAGCTTGTTTCGACCACAAGCTTCGACTGAGGCAAAGGCTTCCTTTGAACAAGTGCGCTTCGATCTCATTCTTGCATTTGACTCAAGACCAAATCTCGTTTTCCAGGCTATGTTGCGTCAAAATCTTTACATAGTCAGAAGCTTGTACAAGGGTTTTAAACTTTGTCTTTTAGATACTACTATTATTGGTTAAAGGCTACATGCTCTTTCCTTTCATAGAGAGTACTTTAGTCACAAAATCAGCTTTCAACCTGATTTTGGTCTGAGCACAAGCAACGTCAGAAGCATAAGTCACATCTTCTGCACCCCAACTGCCAAGAGGCCCCCCACTTGTACTTTCACGTTACATTATTTTATCTTTTCTTTGCAAGGCTGGCTTTGGACAACATGTTCATTCTTTCTCTATAAATAGAGGAACATTTACAAAGCTAGGGGAGGATCTTTGGACCAGAGGAATGAATCCCCCAAATTTTCTCAAACACAGTAAAACTCTCAAGTTCATCAACACTTGAGAAATCAAAAAAACCAGAATCCCAAACACTCACCTCTTTCGATTCTGAAGAACACCCCACACATAGAGGTTTGTTCAAACTCAAAGACAAGCTTTTGTGACAACTCTTCGAACCAAAAGTAAACCCCCTGTGACTACTCTTCGAATTCCAGAAACATCCAGGTAGCAGTTCAAGTTCGAATCCCACATCCATTCAAGGCCTGAAGCAAGGTAAGTTATTCTTACCTTTGAACTTTTTGTTTCATGGCATAATAATTTTCCCTTTCGTTTGAAACATGTACATACCATTGTTCCTTTCGTTTCCACCCTTTTAACATATTTTTCAGAGCTAACCCTTTCGTTTTTGATTTCTGTTTACCTGAACTTGCTTTAACTGTTAAACTGTTTACCAAACAAATGCTAGCATGGCCTCAGGCCATGTTGCCATTTAATGCTTTAAATGAAAGAAACAGGAAACAGGAAATAGGAAACGAAGCTTCTGGCTTCTATCCTCTTTCTCCAGGTCGACCGAAAAGAGACAACCAGGAGGAAAACCATACACTGACTTCCAGGCTTAGTCGAAAGGAATTCCCTCACTGCTTTTAACCTCCAGTCGAAGAAGACAACAAGGCAGAACCAGAAGGCTTCGCCATACACTGACTTCCAAGCCAGTCGAAGGACAGAACCTCACTGGTGCTGGCCCCAATCGAAGGAGGCCAACAGAATGCGAATCGAAGGATGCTACTGCCTGGGTCGAAATACACTCATTTTTCTTACTTTTATCTTATTTTTTCCTTCATATTTTTTATGCCTTTCGATATGGTTGTAATAGCGTAGGATTTTATCTTTCTGCATTTTATTTACTTCGTACAAATGCTAGTAATTAGGCGTGTATGGCAAGATAAAATCAACAAGTAGACAACCCCTAATCAAAGACTAAATGCATGCAAATCAAACACATTATTCACACATGCACCCCTTAGGGTATCTCCACTTGGTTGCCTAAACAAATGGCCATGGTATGCATGTTGGGTACTTTGGCAAAACAAAAATAAAACAAAAGATCATAGTCCCTCGATGACGCTATCTTGGTTGCCTATACAAAATGATCTAGTCCCTCAGAAAATTGCCAAAGATACTTGACACAATTGCTATCATGGTCTATACGATGACCCGCGCCTGTCCCGTAAACATCGTAACGCAAGGTTGTTCACCAAACACAATGGTGAAGCAACACTTTTAAAAGGGTTAAAAACATAAGAAAGATATTTGAGTAAAATAGGGTAGACAACTCTTAGTTACTTGATCAAAAGCTTGCAAAACATCCTTGCTACTTTCAAACACACATCTCAACACAATTTCAAAACAAACTTTCAAAAACATTGAAACATCTTTTCAAAAAGACAAACACCTTTGTAAAACATTCAAACAAGAATTGTTACAAAGGTTGCCTAGACAAGGTATCTTTTTCAAAACATTTTCAAAACCACACACACAAAACACCATTTCAAGCAATTGAAAAGCAAAGGCAAGTGATCTAAAACAAGTAACTAAGAGCCCATGGATAACCATGGATGGAAAGGGTGCTAGCACCTTCCCTTTTCATAATCTACCCCCCGAACCCACAAAAACATCTCAAAGGTCTTTCCTGTGCTTTTTGACCTTTCCTTAGGATAAAATAAAAAGTCGGTGGCGACTCTTGCTAAACCGAACAAGTGCGAACACAAACGCAAAACACAAGTCAGTTCTCCCACCGTATCACATGGAGTTATAAGGAAGATAATCCCTAGTCAACCCCTTCGAGCCAAAGAAGTTAGAAGTTTCCTGTTTTAAACACAAAACTGAAACCTTTAATCAAAACCTGGGGTAGGGTAGTCTCTCAGTTAATTCAAAATGCGCGTTGAAGCCGCAAACTCTCAGTTCATAATACAACGAACGACATCAAAGTTTCCTTTAAAACCAAAGGATAGTGATGGTTCCTTATCTCATAGGCAGTCATTATCTCTCAAAAAGAAAAAACCCACTGAGTCAAAACCTATAAAGGAGACTTAAGAAAGCTGGGGCATCCCGCTGACTGTAAATCTCAAAAATAAGAACAGTTAGGTAAAAATTAGGGATAATGAATCAAAAGAACGAGGCCACTACAAATCCTCAACAACATGAAAAAATGTTGCAAAAAATGATGACTGCCTTCCAACAAATTCAACTTGTGTGAACCATCACCAAAAACGTCGTTCCAAACTCGAATAGAGTTCGACGCACAATTAACTGAGTTTAGGATTGAAGAACATTACGAAGAGCGGGTGGGTACAAATATACTTTGAGCCTTTATCCCTTGTTTCTTAAACCGTGAACCAAGCCACGTTACAACCCTTTAAAAGTCCTAATTGAAGCATGGGTTAGTTCGAAAGCATACTGTTACCAAAAGGTATCCTGACTCATGTAAAGCTTTGCTCTAAATCTTGAGCTGAATTTCTCTTATAAAAAGTTTTCTGGTAAAAAACTCTTTTTTCAAAACTTCGAGACAAGCATGGACTTTGCATTATTTGAATATCGTTGTTTGCACATGGTTATTTGTTTGACAGCGAAGAAATTTACACAATGAATGTTTAGATGAACGAAAGCTCTCTCAGTGAATAAAATCACTTCAAGTGGGATGACACCCCTGTTGCAAAAATCTCCTATCAACAAAAGGGGACTTGGTATTGTCCAGTAAACCTGGGGCAGTCCAGTCAAGATTCCAACAAATCTTTCATAGCCCAGTAAAATTTGGGGCAGTCCAGTCAAGATTTAAAGAAATCTCTCAACTGCAGATTAACCTGGGGCAAGTTTCCTCCACCATCACTTGGGGCATTAAAACGTCAATCTCATCAAAGGGTTACATACAGTCCAAGTTTCCTGGCAGTGTCACAAACATATGATACTAGGGGCAGTGACGAATCTCTCCAAAATCTTTCTGAAAAGAAATTTAAGCATCCTCGAGAAGTTCATCACCTCTCTAGCAGACCAGCAGTCATGGGTTTATTTCCCCAACATTTGTCAAGGATTTATTCTACAAAACAAATTACATTTCAACAACATTCATAACATACTCAAATTGATCAGCAGGTAAAGGTTATCATCACCTGTTGGAAGTTACAGTCATCGAAGATTCCTTCATCACCTGTTGGAAGTAACGGTTGTCAAAGATTCCTCCACCATCCGGTTGAGTCAAAGTTAATCCAAGACCCTCTCTGTTTTGGTCAGATCGACACTAAGATCTCCCTGATTCTTATGCCAGTGGAAGATATTCCGGGTTTTTGATATTTCAGATAAATCTCTTAGCGATTTATTCTGATTTTCTTCACTATCAGAGATGAAGAATCCAACTCTTTTCTCCTTCACCAGCTCATGATTTATTTTCCCAGCGAAAGGTCGTTTTGAAATACATTACACCTCCGTGCATCAGGACATCATGCAACACAATCTCATTTATTTTGAGAACATCATTGTTTGATATATGCCACTAACCTTTGCCTTTCAGGAAAGGTACAATCAAATTCAAGTGACAAAGCTTTCACTTCAGTTGAATTACGGACAAGTTCCTAAATCTCAGTAGAAACAACCCACCAACGGAATAATGGACAGATGAAGCTCCTAAAATTATTCTTCTCTCAAGAATGAAGATTCTCATCCTTAAAACCTCAGAAGATTGGCATACTCCCAAGCTCCTGATACCGTCAACAGAATGAAGATTCTCATCCTTAAAACCCCAATAGATTGGTATACTCCCAAACTCCTGATATCGTTAACAGAATGAAGATTCTCATTCTTGCTTCCCCAGTAGATTGGCATACACCCAACCTCTTGACCCAAATGCCTGAATGAAGATTCTCATTCTTGCTTCCCCAGTAAAGTGGCATATTACCCGAGCTCCTGATATTCCCGAAAGAATGAAGATTCTCATTTTCAAAGTGGTATATAACCTGAATTCCTGATATTCCCGACATAATGAAGATTCTCATTCTCAAAGTGACATATAACCTGATATTCCCGACAGAATGAAGATTCTCATTCTCAAAGTGGCATATTACCCGAGTTCCTGATATTCCCGGCAGAATGAAGATTCTCATTCTCAAAGTGGTACATAACCTGAATTCCTAATATTCCCGACAGAATGAAGATTATCATTCTCAAAGTGGTATATAACTTAAGTTCCTGATATTCCCGACAGAATGAAGATTCTCATTCTCAAAGTGGCATATTACCTTAAACTCCTGATACTCCCGATAGAATGAAGATTCTCATTCTCAAAGTGGCATATAACTTAAGTTCCTGATATTCCCGATAGAATGAAGATTCTCATTCTCAAGGTGGCGTACAACTTTGACTCCTGAACTTCTTCCAAACAGGAATAAGCTTTTCCCAGAGTCCTGAGTTTTACTCTCCAATAGGATAGCTACTCTTCAGCAGTACAGCTACTCCCCACAGAGTTCTTACTCCCCAACAGGAATCCCCCAGTAGATTGGCATACAATCCAAACTCCTGACTTTCCCCAAGCAGTATAACTTCTCCACAGAGGTTGTCAAAGAGCTTGAAGACACACATACTCTTCAACAGTGGTCCCAGGACTTCTCATTCTCAAACGATCAAAGGATTTTCAATCCCCAGTAGCAGTCAAGGATTTATTTTCCCCGACAACGATCAAAGGATTTCCAATCCCCAACAGCAGTCAAGGATTTATTTTCCCCGACAGCGGTCAAAGATTTTATTATCTCCAACTATCCAGGATTTATCTTCCTCAGCAAGACGGCTAATCAGCTTACATGTGTATTCATTGCATTCATATAATCATAAGCATTGATATAACACATACATTGCATCATACATTTCATGCAACATAACTTTGTGTTTCACCTAATATTTTACCCGTCGCAGGATAAGTTTAGCAAGTTTCAAACTTCAAGGATTTCTGAAAACAGTTTACAGATGCTTCCCAACATGGATGTTAATCTATTGCTTGTTCAACTCCAGAATCATGAAAAACAGTTTACGGATTCTCCAAACATGGATGTCAATCTATCGCCTGTTCAGCTCCAGACTTCTGAAAACAGTTTACGGATGCTTCCCAACAGGGATGCTAATCTATTGCTTATTCAGACCCCCAACTCAGAGACGTCCCAAACATGGATACCTTTCTGATACTCAACATACAGTTCAATAAACATTCTCGAATGGCATCTTTAAGCCCATCTCCGGCAAGGTTCTGTTACATCCCCCAAATGGCATCTTTAAGCCCATTCCTTCAAACTATGCTTTGACGAGTGCAAATTTATGGGCACTCCAGTGTCCAATCCTCTTTTACCTTCAGGTCGCGAAAGGCAAACTTGCCAATCTAACTCTTCAGGTTCAAGAAGATTGAACAGGGGCAACTGTTGTACCCCAAAATTTTCCCTCTCTTTTTCACAAGAAATCACGACCCTAGGGTTTTTCTCTGATTTTTAAGAATTAGCTCAAGAATCGATCAAACAGACTTTTCTTTAGCAGTTAATCCAGGATTAGGGTTTTCTCTCACATCTCTTAGAAGAAATTGAATCCTCAGAAATTGCTTGTTCAAATTTACTGATTGTTCTCAAAGCCTGATTATCTGGGATAAGAGCTGAGACTTTTGTTTGGAACATTAAGGCATCTGCTTGTTAGTGGAGTGAAAGGTTTGCCGTTTAATGGAATACTTGTTTGTTTGACTGTACAATGCGTATGTTAATTGGATTGCTGTTGCAAGGTTACGGGACTGCAAAGTTTTTTTTGATTATTTATTTTATCTGGGTTAGAATTGCTGAGATACAGTTTCAATTATTTTTGATTTGAAAGTCTTAAATAATTAAATTAACATGCAAGGAAGAAGAGCAAGATATTTGACAGTAGAAATAAATTCTTTTGGATAAAGGCTTTTTATTCATTTCAATTGTTGTTACAAAATTATTTGAATATTGTAAGTTTACAACTTATAGTATTTAAAATAATAATTGTTTACAATAAATAAAAAAAAGTCTATCTAATTCTAAGCTTAAATCTCCTAATCTTCAAGTGCTCCCATGCTCAAGATCTCTGACTTCTACTATTTCCTCTATCATCCAATTGGTGCTCACCTGCAAAAAGACAAAGAAAAAGAAATTAGTACAATAATTTTCAAATGAAAAGAAAGAAAAGAAAGTCATCATTAAAGTTTGCCGGCCGGAATCAGAATGTTATTTTGTTCATCATGTTTTTATTTTTCTCTTTGCAAATCACAAGAAGATTGCTCTTCTTGGTTCACAAAGAGAAAAGTAAAAAATAAAATGCAAGCATACAATTGGTTCAAATGCAAAAAACATGGGCCATGCTGTACAAAAGCAAAGTACAAGGCAAGCATACAAAGACATCCTGCATACAAAGCCAACTTGCAGCAAAATTATACCAAACTGTAGTGACTAAACCAAAATGCCAATTGTACTGCAAACTAAGCAAACTAAGCAAACTAAGCATGGTAAACCCAAACCAGATGAAAACTGTCAAGGCAAAGTACACAATGCAGAAAGTATAACAGCAATAACAGGTAATACAATGCAGAGGAAAACCAAATTACAAGCCAAAAGGACTTGTCATAGCTGTCCTCATTTTCCAGGCCTAGGCAACTTTTCAGAATTTAAAATAATAAGCAAAAAGGTGCTTAGGAGAGAGGGAGAGAAAGAGATAACCTTTGGTGAAAAAGTTTGCAGTTTGGCTAAGGCATGCTAACACAAGACAAAAAGAAAAAAAGGATATAAAAACCATCTCACTGCATAAACAGAGAAGAAGAAAAATACTTTGTGAAAAGAAAACCACAAAGCCCTTCAAAGTGACAAACTCCCCAACCTGCAACACAGTACAGCAGAAACCAAAAAGCAAAAACAAACCACAAGCTTGTTCAAACAACAAGCTCAAAAACCTGTCAAAAACAAAACACAAGCCCAGCTTGCCAAACCTATCATCAAAATAGAAAACCTACTATCAAAACACAAACAGAACAAGGGCCAAGCTTAAAAAACTCAAGCAAACCTGCATAGCCAAAACAAACTGTAAGCCAAGCAAACCTACTTGCCAAACCTGCAAAACAAGCCTGCTATCAATCACAAACCAGCAACCTGCATAAGCCTAAGCAAAACACAAGCTTGCTCAAAACACAAGCAACCTGCTTGCCAAGCCTGCAGTTCAAACTGCAAAACAACAAACTGCCAGGCCAAACAAGCTTGCCCAAACCTGTCAAACCAAACTGTGAAACCACAAAACTACAAACTCAGCAAGCCCACCAACAAAGCTTGCCCAATCATCATCATCAAAACATCAGTAGCCAAGAGAAGAGAAAGAGAAAATCAAAAGCAAAACATTGTTTCAGATTTTTATTCATCATCAACAACAATAAACATTCAAGTCTCAGAAATTAACAAAATAAAAAAAAACAAGTTTCAGAAATGTATCATCATTAACACTTCAAGAGAAGAGGAAGAAAAAATCAGAAGCAATCCACAAAGGGTTTTCAGAAGCAACAATAGGAATTTCAGAAATACATCATCACTAACAACAAACATCAAGAAAAGTTTCAAAACAAGTTTCAGAGATTATCAACCCATCAAAAGCCAAGAAAGAAGAAGAGGTTCAGAAGAAACCAAAACAGTTTCAGAAGCATATTCATCATCAACAACAGAAATCAACAGTTCTCAGAACGATTTCATCATCAAACATTCAAAATCTTAAAGAAAAGACAAAGGTACCAGAAGCCAAAGCGTGCCCATCATTTCTCTTCCTCCGCCTGGCCACCAAGGAGCGCCACCGGCTCACCCTCCATCTCTCTTTTTCAGAAACAAAAACTCAAGGTAAATCTCTCCTCCAACTCTTACTGCTTTCAAGCACATAACAACCATGGATTAAAAAAAAATCTGAACAAAATCAAGAGAATCAAACAATCAAACATTGAAACTGTAAAACCACAAAAAAAAAGAAGCGAGCTATACCGTTTGAACAAAAGCCGTGGACCACTGTGAGAGGATGAGAGAGTGGGAGAGGGCGGCGCTCCGGCGACCTAGGGATTTAAGGAAGAATCAGAAGCGCATGTGGATGAGAAAGATGAAAACGAAGAAGAAGAACGAAAGGGGCACCGCTGTAACCCCAACGAAGCAAACCCTAAAAAATGTTGTAACCCCTAAACCAAACGTTGTACAAGTTTTCCATTTGGGCCTTCGCCCCACATATTTGTCTTAAGCCCAACATATTTGGCCAGCACACCCCCATTTTTTTATCCACTCTGACTTTTGTTCTTCTTCCATCTTGGGCCAAACACTAAATCCTAAGCCCATCATCTTTTTTAATCTCTTTAAACTAATACCCTTTTTAATTAATATCATTTTAAATAATTTATTTTCTTTTCTTTATTAATAATAAAACCAAACAATATTAAAATTTTGTTTTTAATTACTTTGATTTTCTTAACATAGTTTTAATTTTCTTTATTAATTAATAATTGTTACATTGATAAAATACAAACGTAATAGAAATTTTATTTAACTAATTTTGTTTTCTTTAAAAATATGTGAATAATAGAATTTTGATTAAAAAGTTTTTCTTTCCTTAAATCTTTTTCTTTTCACAATTAATAAAACACAATAATAATAATACTTAATCTTTATTAGGTTAAAATTTTAGTTGTTTATTTGTAAATAAATACATGCATCTCATAATATTATTGACCTCTTCATTTGTTATAATTTTACATTGAATGGCGACAATTCGATTTGGTTGTAACACTTGATATTTGGACTTTATTATTCTCGAGAGACTCATCCCCATTTGTAAATAATTGTACCCCCATCCCCAGGTACTTTTTTGTAATAACTTAGACTTTAAATTCCCGCAATTTATTGCTTTCAATATACTGTATAGTAATTAGGCGTGTATGGAAAGATTCAAAATCAATCGCTAGACGACCTAATACAAGACCCAAATGCATGAAAATCAATACATAATTCACACTTGCACCTCTAGGGTAACCTCGCTTGTTGCTTCGGAAAATGCAATCATGTCCCTCGAATATGAGACACTCTAGCAAATGCCCCTTCGATAAACAAAGATCGTAGTCCCTCGATGACCCTCGATGTTGCCTTCGATAAAACAATCTCGTCCCTTACAAAATTGCTAGAGCGCCTCACAAGTTGCTTTCAATGATTGTATGCGATGACCCGCGCCTGTCCCGTTTAACATCCTAACACAAGGTTGTTCACCAAATGAAATGGTGAAATAACACTGTCAAAAGGGTTAAAAACATAAGAAAGATCTTTTGAGTAAAATATGGTAGACAACTCTTAGTTACTTGATCAAAAGCTTGCAAAACATCCTTGCCATTTTCAAATACACTCCACAATACAATTTCAAAACAAACTTTCAAAACATTGAAACATCTTTACAAAAAGACACACACCTTTGTATATATTCAAACAAGAATCATTACAAAGGTTGCCTAGACAAGGCCTCTTTTTCAAAGCATTTTCAAAAACCACACACACAAAGCACCATTTCAAACAATTGAAAAGCAAAGGCAAGTGATCTAAAACAAGTAACTAAGAGCCCATGGAAAACCATGGATGAAAAGGGTGCTAGCACCTTCCCTTTTCATAATCTACCCCACGAACCCAAGAAAACATCTCAAAGGTATTTCCTGTGCTTTTTGACCTTTCCTTTGGATAAAATAAAAATTCGGTGGCGACTCTTGCTAAACCGCACAATTGCAAACACAAACGCAAAACCTCAAGTCAGTTCTCCCACCGTATCACAGCTATGATTACAGAACTTTACACTCAGTTCAAAATCAAGCATCACAATTCTTCTCCTTATAGACCTAAGATGAATGGCGCAGTGGAAGCGGCCAACAAAAACATTAAGAAGATTATGCAGAAGATGGTAGTGATCTACAAGGACTGGCATGAGATGTTACCGTTTGCTCTTCATGGCTACCGTACTTCAGCTCAGACATCAACTGGGGCAACTCCATTTTCTTTAGTCTATGGCATGGAAGTTCCTACCAGTGGAAGTTCAGATTCCCTCACTAAGGATTATGAATGAAGCAAGCTTAGGCGAAGACAAATGGATTCAGACAAGATTGGATCAGTTAACTTGATCGATGAAAAATGACTGGCTGCTGTTTGTCATGGTCAAATGTACCAAAAACGTATGATCAAGGCTTTCAACAAAAAGATCAGGCCTCGAGTATATCAAGATGGTGACTTGGTGATAAAACGCATCATTCTTCCACAAGGCGACCCCAGGGACAAATGGACTCCCACTTACGAAGGGCCATTTGTTGTCAAGAAAGTCTTCTCTGGTGGTGCCATGATGCTGACTACCATGGACGGTGAAGACTTCCCACATCCTATGAACACAGGCATAGTTAAAAAATACTACGCATAAGAGACCCGCTAGGTTGACACACCTAGGCAAGATAAGAGCATACCGACAAACCAAAGGTTTGGACGAAAATTCGGGATATATGCAAAAGATTATACACCCAGCAAGTTGAAAACCCGAAAGGACGACTTGGGCAAAAATGGGTATCCTGGTGGACTGAAAACCCGGAAGGGCGGTCCAGGAAAAAATTAGGGATTTAAAAGCGTATAACTATGTCCTGTGGAATCACCGCAGTCAACTTTATTACCAAGGTCCGAGTTCAAACGGTCCAAGATCAGTCCAATCAACTTCTATTGACGGAAAGGGACGTTTGAAGACATTGGGGAAATAATAGAGTTAGAATGCAATGAGATAACTTCCACATGGCTATTATCTTTGTTTTCAATTTTGTTTTCCTTTAGATGATTTCCTCTTACTAGGATCTCCGTCTCTTTGTACAAAAACGCCTATTTACGGGAAAAATATCAATACAAATATACTTTGAAGTGCAAACTTTCTGTTTTTTTTTTGTTTTGAATGCAAAGACGTCCAATGACTAAAATTGAACGAACATATGCATATGAACATAATTAAAACTATGTAGCACATATGTCCTGCCAAGCCGCAACAAGCATTTGTTTAATGCAGATATCCCCATAGAGTTATCTCATCAGCATTATCCCTGCAGGGCCGACTACAATAAACCTTTCCCTAATAGAGTTGCCCACAAAGTCCCTTTGCATAGGTTGATCCCCAACCAGAGTCTCAATCTCTTGACAACCTTCTCCCTAAATGAGTTGGTCCTAAAAGAAGAAGCCTTGTGGATCTCTTCCTAAAAGAACTCACCTTGTCAGCAGTTCGTCAAGTATTCCCCAACAGGGTTTATTTCCCCAGCTAAGTCTGTCTTCCCTGGCTGAGTCTATCATCTCCAATTTGAGTTTGCCTCTCAGACTATTACAAATCAGAGGACCACAACCCTTGATCCCCAGTGAAGTCGCCAACAAAGTCATTGCTATCTCCGAAAGTTGTTGTGAAGCCTGGACCCGACCAGATAAGAGTTTAACTCCAATAAGTTGTTGTGAAACCTGGATCTGACCAAATAACAGTCAACTTCCTTATTCCAAACAAGTTACTATGAAGACTGGGCCCGACCAAATAATAGTTAACTTCTCAAGTCACTATGAAGCCTGGACCCGACCAGATAATAGTGTAACTTCTCAAATACTATGAAGCCTGGCCCCGACCAGATAATGGTTTAACTCCAGTAAGTTGTTGTGAAACCTGGATCTGACCAGATAACAGTCAACTTCCTTCTTCCAAACAAGTTACTATGAAGTATGGACCCGACCAAATAATAGTTAACTTCTCAAGACACTATGAAGCCTGGACCCGACCAAATAATAGTACCACTTCAATTCACTATGAAGCCTGGACCCGATCAGATAGTAATACCACTTCAAGTTACTATGAATCCTGGACCCAACCAGATGGTAGTACCACTTTCAGTTACTATGAAGCCTGGACCCGACCAGATAATAGTGTAACTTCTCAAGATACTATGAAGCCTGGACCCGACCAGATAATAGTGTAGCTTTTCAAATACTATAAATCCTGGACCCGACCAGATAATAGTTTAACTCTTCAGGATATTGAAAAAAAACCTGGACTCAACCAGACGAGGGTTTAACTCCTTTTCTCCAGTAGGGTCTGCCTCTACCCCAACAAGTTATTGTGAAGCCTGGACCCAACTAGATATCAGTTCGACTTTACCTTTTCAAGCAAGTTACTGTGAAACCTGGAGTCCGACCAGATAGCAATTAACTTCATCCTCCCAAGAAATTTTTTGCGAAGCCTGGAATCCGACCAAATAACAGTTAATTTTCCCCAGTAAGTCACTATAAAGCCTGGAACCCGACCATATAATAGTTCAACTTCAAGCAATTCTCTATGAAGCCTGAATTCCGACCAGATAGCTGTTAATTCAGATCTTCCCCTGCAAGTCACTACGAAGCCTGGAACATGACCAGATAACAGTCAACTTCATTATCCCCAACAAATTGTTGCCAAGCCTAGATTTCGACCAGATAATAGCCAATTTTCGATGCTCTCCATGTCGGGAATAATTCCCCAGTAGAGCATTGAACAACCAAAATTACTAAGTTCTTTTCCCCAAGCAGAGATCAACACTCTCCACAGAGTCTTCTTAAACAAGCCAATGTTCCCCAGCAGAATTTCTCCTCAAACAACAGAACATGAATCCCCAGCAGAAACATCTTAAACCAAGTTGAAGATGCACCTACTCTCCAACAACGATTCAGGATTCAGCTTCCCAAGGCTCCCCAACATGTTGCCAAGGATTTATTTTCATAGACAAAGACACGCTGCAATAAATGTGTAACATTCATAAATCATAACATATACATGACAAATGCATACAACATAATCTCACTTATTTTGAGAACATCATTATGCCATGCATACATATGCATGTAACTAATCATTTCCTTGCAGGAAAATTAACAGACAAAGACATCTACTATTTCAGTATAGATTCAACAAAGAGATTTATCCTGATACCTTCCCCAATCACTCTGAATGGCATCTGTAAGCCTATTCCCTACACAGTCAACTAACACATAATTGAGTGCAAATTTATGGGCACTTTAGTGTTCAATCATCTTCCACCTTCAAGTCACGAATGGCAGACTCGCCAATCTAACTCTTCAAGTTTAAGAAGATTGAACATGGGCAGCTGTTGTACCCAAAAAATTTCCCTCTCATTTCCCAAGGATTCTCTCACAAGATCTTCCATGACATCAAGTTTGTAGCACTGATACATCAATTTAGGTTTGGAATTGGCACAAGGGCAAAATGGTCACACTGAAAAGTCAAACTTTCACTTTTGGATCAAAATCAAGTTTCAAGAATCATATTTCATCAAGACATGTTAGAATTTGAAGTTTGTTTCATCAAGAAAGTCAAAATCCAAATTTGCTTTGGAAAAATCAAAATTCTAAACACTTAGAGATTTTTTTAAGTGTTAAGAAAATATGATAAGTTCAGAACTTCTGGCCAGATTTTCACCATGATGCAAGTTGATTCTGGAAGAACTTCTGACACAAGAGTTATATATTTCAATGAGATCTAAAACATTGCAGAACAAAACTTCTCCTAGAAATACTGGGATTTCAAGTTATAAATCCTCAAAGACACGTCCATGAAACTGAAGTACTCAGTAAATTCTGGGCATTTCCAAGACAGAATTTGGTTAGAACTTATGGGCCAGTTTTCACATAAGTTTAATCAGAATTCGCAAGAGTAATTCAAAGAATATTTGCAAAGTGTGTTATAAGCTTTCTGGAAAGTCTGAGAACTCCTTCAGAACATTCTGGAGCAGAGAGATTCAAAGATTAGAAGTTGGATATTTGTTCTAGGTTACGTTGATGTTGAACTTCTGATCCAGACTTAAGCTATGGTGCATAATCTCATATTGCAGGTTTTCTGTCTTGATAAATCTCATCATCATTTAATGCTCACACCCACTTTTGAGTCTTTATCCAAAGGATTTCCCCATGTGTGGCATAGAAGTACCATTGTTGTCCTTGAAAAGTAAACTTTTGTACAAAGTTTATGCTAGGCCCATGCCTTACTTTTGCTTCTGAGGGTACTTTTTCATAAATCATGCTTACAAATTCAGATTAGGCATGGCTAAAAGCTGCTAACCACCCTACTTTATGCCTTGAACCATACTTGTTTGAACTTGCTTCAAGAACAAGTCAGCACCCTAGTGTATGATGGTTGTACTCTTGGCTTCTCTAAGCTCCTAAACCCTTGCCTATAAATTGACCGTCATTTCCAACTGTAAAGAGGTCGAAGATTTGAGAAAAAAACCTTGAAACTTTGCTGAAATTTCAAAGAACTAGAAACTGCAAACATAAACACAAAAACTTGTTAATTTCTGGTTTTTGAATCCAAACTCTAATTTTCTTTGTGCATTTCCCAATCAAATCACCCACACAACTTCTGATATACACTTAGGAGCCATCCCAACTTTTGTTTTCAGACTGTAACATGGTCTTCATCAATCTCCACTTGCAAAATTAGAACATTGCTGCTTGGCTGCTCTAGAACATTACAGTCATTCATAACTCAAGTGAAGGTTTATTTCAGCTTTATGGGAATGTGAGAAAGCTAACCAGAACATCACAGCAGTCAGAACCAGGCTCTAGCTCACAGAACATTTTCCAGCTGCAAGGTAAGCTTCTGTTGACTTTTATCACATTACTTAGGCATTGTTAGGCTTGTATTTTCAAAAAGTACAATGTAGACAACCTGACTCTGATTCTGTACATATTCATAGGTTTCATGTATTTTTTTGTCTAAGTAGAGAAAATTTAAGTTCAGAACTTCTTGAGGAAATTAGGATTCCGAACTAGGATTAGAAAAATTCATGCTTGCCTCTGATTTACAGTTCTGATGCTTTATATTTCTGAAACCATGATGAAACCTACCATAACTTCTATGTGTGCATTTTTTGTTTTGTTAAGAAATGGCTAAGCTGCAGATGTTCTGGTTTGTATGGAGAAGAAGATGAAGTTCATCATCAGAACTTTACTTTATGTTATATGTTTATGTTTTTTCTTCTAATACCGGATGTATAACAACCCTAGTGGTAGAGAGTGAATGCTTAAAACATTAGTGTTAAGGGTCCTGAGTTCTAGTCCCAAAAACACCCTTTTTATGTTTATTTCCTGACATTTTTACCCCATTAGTTGAACCAGAACTTATAGATCAACCCCCTTTAATTGCTTGTTAAAACAGTGATCCTGGACCAGAAATTCTAGACATTCCCATCCAACAACATTGACACCTCACATACCCATTATCAGAACTTCTAGCTTGCCAGTGATCCTAGAACTTCTAGGTTTCCAGCTACATCAAAACTTCCAGACTCTATCAACCACCAGAACTTCTGAACTTCCAGTAACATTAGAACTTCTAGGTTGCCAGTTGCATCAGAATTTCTAGGATTTCCCTTGTTCCAAACAACCCCAGAACTTTAGTGTACCCGGACCCAAAACTCCTGACCTTCCCCTTTTCTGCTAACATTTTCTTTCTGACTTGCAGTGCACCGGAGTCAAAACTTATGTTCTCTCTTATTTCAGCAACTCGTTGATTCTTACCCCTTTTCCTCTTGTTATTTCTATCATCATTTTATTTTCAATAATAAAAAACACCAAAAATATCTTTATATTCATACACTTTGTTTTATTTTCTTTTAGAACAAAAAGACCAAAAACGTTTTCTTATGCCAATTCATTTCTTCTCTTAACAAAAACAAAACAAGTCCATTTTAAATTTCTTGTACATTATTTCAATACGGTTTTAATAGATAATTAGGAATTTAATTTCTTGCAATCCCCATTTGTAAATTTGTATACCCCATCCCCCTAATGATTATAATAGCGTAGAATATTTACCTTCCACAATTTACCGCTTTCATATAAATGCTAGTAAAGTAGGATTTGTATGGGAAGATAAAATAAACAACTAGACAACCCTTAATAAAATACTAAATGCATGCAAATCAAACACACTATTCACACATACACCCCTAGGGTTAACCCCACTTGTTGCCTAAAAATGGTCATGTTATGCATGTGAGACGTCTTAGCAAAACAATCAAAATACAAGATCATAGTCCCTTGATGACGCTTCAAATGTTACCGTACAAATGATCTTAGTCCCTCAAGAGAAATTCTAAGATATCTCACAACATTGTTATCATGACTATACGATGACCCACACCCGTCTCTTTACATCCAAAGATAAAACTTCTTATAAATCAATGGTAAGATAGTAGCATCTAGGATAGGAGGAGAAGAACAAAGACTTTTGAGTAGGTAAAAACGTTCTTAGTTGCTTGCTCATTTTCAAAACAAACATCTTTTCCAAACACACACTTTCAAAGCATGAAATATCTTCAAAAGTCCAACACTTTGTATACATTCTTATAAAGACAAGAATCATTACAAAGTTTGTCTAAACGAGGGCGCTTTTCAAAAATACTTTCAAAAACCATCACAAAGCATATTTTCAAACAAAAGCAAATGATCTAGGAAGAAACTAAGATCCCATAGATAACTATGGATGAAAAGGGTGCTAACACCTTCCCTTTTCATAATCTACCCCCCGAACTCAAGAAAATAATCTCAAAGGTCTTTCCTGTTCTTTTCACCCTTTCCTTTATTTGGATAAAAGAAAAGTCAGTGGCGACTCTTGCTAACCGCAACAATTGCGATCAAACGCAAAACATCCCAAGTCAGTTCTCCCACCGTACTACAATGACCTCACTCACAAATTACACTTTCTTCACAGAAGCATTTGGCTATAAGAACTAGTGAGAGAAAGTTAAAATAAAACTTAGAGATAGAGAGTGAGTGTCAATACATAAATTCATGTTCTGGATGATATGAAATGAGAAATTGAGCCTCTATTTATAGGCTTGAGATTCCCTAAAAAGGAAATATAATTTAAGCAAAAAAATTGTTATCTAATTGATTGACTCTTTTTTCTAATCAGTTAATTTTTGAAAATTATTCGTATATAAGTTCACAATATGGAAAATCAGATATATAGTTGTTGCATAGAATATGGGTGCATTCAACTTGCCTTGTGCCTTAAGTTCATATGTTTCTAATCGGTTGACAGTTTGCTCTAACCAATTAAATAAAGTAAAAAAATCTTCCATGGCTTTTTGACTGCTCCCATCTTGTTCTATGCAACTTCTATATGTTTTTCAAAGTGTTTTTCTTTGATAAATCATTTGAGAAAAAAAATTAGTGTGTGTTTGCTTATAGCTACTTCTTTGAAAAAGTCCATTTGCTTTTATATAGTTTCACTCACTTACTAATTTAAGATATTTCTCTAAGCCTTTGTCGGTTGTAATCTTTACTTGAGGCTTAAGGAACTAATCACACAATCCCCAATACTAAGCTTTTAATGGGTTTAACTCAGAACCACATATAATCCTTATTTGGACAATATTCAACCATAGTTTATAAACATAGTTACCTTGGTGAATTTATACAATTGTACCCTTCCAGAATTTGAATGGTGATCTCACTCACAAATGGTACTTTCCTCACAAAAGCATTCAGTTATAAGAATTAGTGAAAAAAAGATAAAATAAAACTTAGAGAGAGAGAGAGAGAGAGTGTGTCAATACATAAATTCGTATTCTGGATGATTTGAAATGTGAAAGGGAGTCTCTATTTATATACTTGAGGTTCCCAAAAAAAGGAAATAACATTTAAGCCAAAAGTTGTTATTTAATCGATTAACACTTCTTCTAATCGATTGATTTTTGAAAATTAATCGTGTATAAGTTCCCAACATGGGAAAATAAAATATTCAGTTGTTGTATAGAAGTTAGGTGAATTCAACTTGCCACGCGCCTCAAGTTCTCGTCAATCTAATTGGTTAGCATTTTCTTTCAATGGATTAAACAAAGCCGAAAATTCTTTTATGGCTTTTTAACTGCTCTCATCTTGTTCTATACAACTTCTATATGTTTTTCAAAGTGTTTTATTTTGGTCAATCATTGAGAAAAATGTTTTAGTGTGTGTATACTTATAGCCATGTACTTATATGAAAAAGTCTCATTGCTTTTACATAGTTTCACTCACTTACTAATTTAAGATATTTTCTCTAAGCCTTGTCGGTTATGATCTTTTTACATTGACACTTGCTTGAGTTTATCAAACCTTTATATTCATGGCTTGCATCTTTAAATGCTTAAGTGCATTATTTGACTTATCATTGGTTGCATCTTTATCATGATATATGTCTATATAATTTTCCTAATATTTGTCATCATTAAAAGATGTTGTCTTGATAAAAAAGTCGGTTACCTGCAAAACAAGGTTCCACAAACAAGGTTCCATATTCTCCCCCTTTTTGATGATGAAAACACATATCTCAGGGACAGTGGTAAAAGATACAAGATAAATCTGGAGTGACAAAACTCCCTCTGAGTTAGATAAAATATATATTTTCCCCCAGAGAGTATACTTCTCCCCTTTTGTCTAAATTAAAAAGGCGGGTAAAGGATGCAATTGCGAAAAGGCTAGATATGCAAACATTTATATATAAGAAACAACATATCATATTGTATTTTTTACTTTTGAGATAAACAAGTATACAAATTTATAACGAAAAAAATATTTCACTTAATGAAAAATTATGAAAGGCAAGAGACAATAACAACATATATATTTTTTGTGTGTTTTGAGGTAAATATGTAAAACAAGGTTTTATCAGATGGAAACATCATATTTAAAATAGATTTTTGCATTCTATACTCAAGCATGACATATGTATTTTTTTTTGAAAATAAACATTTAAAAGTGTGTTTTAAAATATGTTAAGTAAGAGTAATCATCCAAAACAAGGATTTATTATATGTTTTTAAGGCAGGGATAAATATCACGTTGAAGCAATGTGGAGCTAGTATAATAATAAAGTATCACATTTATCAGATTTTTCAATTCAAGGGTAGCTTTTGAAAGGTTATGCAAACAAGGGCACCAAAGATATTTAGAAAAGGAAAGGCATATTATTAAATTTGAGGTACAAAGGGGAAATGCAGGACAAGAAGTGAAAAATTGAAATTAAAAAAAGCCTAAAAGAGATAGTTTTTTATCAAGATCAACAAATATTTTTTGGTTTTGGTTTGAGATGAGATGTTGATCCATGAACTTATTGATGTCTTTGATTGTGGATTATTGAGAAAGATAATTTTTTGCTAGGGGTATCTTTTGATGTTTTTTGCTTCGTTGTTTTTCAGTGATTATTTTGTTTGTAAGTCTGAGATTTATTGATGGCAAAATGGATTTTCCTATTCGAGATGATTTTTCCTTGAATTCTTCATTTTCAAAGTTGTATCATGTTTCTTCGAGGATATTTGTGACGAGGTTTCCATATGGTTGGGGTGATCCTTCTTTCCTACTATTTATCATATGTTTGATTATTTGTTTTGTTGATTATGTTTTCTAATGATAAAAATGATTTTTAACTCAGTTTGAGATAGGTGATCAAGGTTTCATTGTCTAGGAAGGAGAGTGTGAGAGATCACACAATGGTTTATTATGCTTTCTGGGAGGATGTGTTTAGTTGTGAGTGGGTAAGGTATGTGTAGTGGTGACATAATTATACCTTTTGATTTTGTCTTCTAACTTGGTGAGGTGGTCTTCATGAGGAAGGTCAAGAAGTTTTCCGAAATCTTCTACAGAAAGGCTTTTGCGGTGTTTTCTTACTTCACTTTGAATAATTTCATTAGTTAGATGAGGGTTTGAGAAAAAAAATTCACTATGATGGTATAAATTATTTTTATGGGTGTGCAAAGAAAGTCTGTGAGTTTGAGTTCTTCTAGGGTTTTGAAGAAATTACATTCTTTGAACTCTTCGAGATCTAAGGATGGATTCTCATGACAGTTTAGTTGGAAAAATGTTTGAAGAATCTGGTTTCTTGTTATTTGGTTGTAAATTCATAGGTGACATGACTAGAGTTGAAGCTTAATCTTCTAGGATTCCTGATGAACTTTGTAAGAACAATCTTGTTAGTATGCAGAGAAAATAAAGTGTGAGATACAAGAGAAGGTTAGAATATAATACCTATTTAAAGTGTGTGTTCTTATGGATATGGGCTTGTATTCGGATTAAGAATTGAATGAGGATTGTGTGTCCAAAAAACGTATCTAAATTCTCTATATTTGGGTATTCTAAGTTCTAATCGATTTTATTTTGTTTTAATCGATTAGATTTCTTAATCTTTCAGATATTTATGAGATCTCCATTAATGTTGTGATTGAGTCTTTTAGGCGCGTCAAGCTTACTTGGATTTGATTTAAAATTGTGCATTTTAGACATTTATAATAGGTTAGAAACTTGTGCTAATCGGTATAATTTCTCATCTATGCCTCATTGGTGCTTTTGTTGATTTGTTGGGCTTTATTGCTTCCATAACACTTCCAATTGATACTTTTTTAGTACCCATAAGCTTAAAATACTTGAACCAACTCATTTTATGTGTTATAAATAGTAAAATGAAAATGAGTAATTTAAATGATTATTTAAAGCATGAGTAAAAATAATTAAAATAATTATTTTAATGGTTTAATTAGATTTAACTGATTATTTCAACTTTAAAATAATTTTACCTATTTTATCAAGAAAATTCTTGATGAAAATACCTAAGGGAAAAACATCTCAATGACGTGTTCTTCTCCATACATCATTGGATGTGAGAGTTGATAAAATCACAATAATGGATAAAACCATCACAAGCTTATTCATTCTACTGATTATCTCATATCATTAATCTTGAGAAACAGTTAAAATGTGTTGTTTTGATCATAATAGTTGACATTCCCTTTCATCGTTCATCTTCAGGATCAAATAATTAAAACATGTATACTTCTAGAATATACTTCTGCTTTGTACAACTTCTATAAATAATCTCTTTTTAGAACTTTGAGCTTTTATGCATTACCTGGAAAACACTCGAGGTTTCACCTTTGGTACTTATATCATCTTCTTGGGCTCGTTTGCATTAGTCACTGAAGATCTAAGGTTTTTACCTTTATATCCTTTTAATTTAAAACAAAAATATTTTGAGTGTCATGCTTTCTTACAGTAGGTACATTTGTATGTTGGATGCTTTTTCTTTTCTATCCAAAATATATCTTCCTTGTAGGATGCTATAATACGGCGGGAGAATTGAATTTTTTTGGTTTTATCCAAATATGCGGATAGCAAGAGTCGCCACCGAATTTTCTTTTATCTGATATTTAGGAAAAGTGAAAAGAACAGGAAAGACCTTTGATAGATTTTGAGTTCGGGGGGTAAGTTATGAAAATGGAAGGTGTTAGCACCATTTTCATCCGTAGTTATCTTTGATCTCTTAATTTCTTAGCTCACTTTTGAAAATCTTGCTTTGTGTGTGTGTGTGATTTGTTTAAAAATATTTTGAAAAGCCAATGTAAGGTTGACTTTGTAATGATTCTTGTATTAGTCCTCAAGAATGCGTACAAAGTGTTTTGAAAATATTTGTTGAAAGTGATGTGTGAAAAATGTTTTGTTTGTGAGAAAAGTTGTGAGCAAGCAATTAGGAGTTTCTTATCCACTAAAGGTCTTTCTTATTCTTTTCCTTCTCCTTTAGAGATAGTATTATCCATGCCATTAGTTGGTAGGTAATCCTATTTATTGGATGTGAAGGGACAGGCTTAGAGTCATCGTATGGTCATCGAAGGCAACATGTAAGGATACTTTTAGTAATTGTATTGAAGGGACTATCATCATTTTGTTCGTAGGGACTAGATTATTTTTTAGGCGGCTCGAAGGGTCATCAAGGGATTATGATCTTTATTTGTAAGGGACTATGATGATTTGATCAAGGGTCTTTTGCTAAAGTATCCCCACTTTCGAGGGACATGACCAATATTTTGTAAGGCAAAGAGGGGATACCCTAGAGGTGCAAGTGTGAAGAGTGTATTGATTTCAGTTATTTAGTCTTGAGAATTAGGGTTTTCTATGTTTGTTTTTAGTCTTGCCATGCAAACCATAGTTACTAGCAATTAAATATATACAAAAAAATAATAAAGTGCATAATGTAAAACCTAAGCTATTACATGGCTTTAGGAGAGATACACAGGTATAGAAATTGCGAGAAAGTAAATCTATGCTATTACATCCTGTGAGCAGTTACATAATAGGAAAGAAATGCGAGAAAGTAAATCTAAGCTATTACATCGATAGTGCGACCTATACAATTTTATATGAATTTAAATAGTAAAAAGATAAATGAGAAAAGTGTTAGAATTTTTTTTTTGTTTTTGTGTTTTTTGTAGAAAATAATTTAAATGATAATAGTAATTAAAAACTTAATTCTAATTAATTTTAATATTAATAAAAAAGTTAATTAATTAATAAAATAATTAGTAAAATAAAAATATATAAGAAAAATTTTAATTACTAATTAAAAAGACCTAACCCTTTATTCTTGTTTTATAATTTTTATTTTTTTTTTATAGTTTTGAAAAAAAGATTAGGTTAGTTAATGATTAATTAAAAAGAAATTAATTAAGAAAATAGAAAATAAATAGTAAAGAAATAAGAAAATGAATGTTAAAATATTAAAATGTTTTTGTGTAGAAAATAATTTAAGTGATAATAATTAATTAAAACCTAATTGTTTCTAATTAATTTTTAATATCAAGGAAAAGGGTAATTAATTAATTAATTAATAAAAATACATCAAGAATTTAATTACTAATTAAAATCCTAATCCTAATTTGTTAAAGTATTAAAAAAAGATTAGGCTAATTAATTGTTAATTATAAAGGAAATTAAGAAAATATGGTGAAAATAAATTAGGGTTAGTAAAAAAGAAAAAAAAACAATTATCTGGGGTGGGTGTTAGTTTGGCCTGAAAACACTTGCATCATGAGATTCAATGAAAATAACTCAAACTGCCCTAGCAATGACATATCCTTATTCCTGCATCAAAGCTTGCAAACAATGATTCCAACCGGCGTGACTTGATGTGGTTGCTGTGGACGTGGATTTGCTTCAAGGATGGTTGAGACAGACTCCTGGGATCTTCAAGAACACAATGGAATTCTTAGAATGGATTGCAAGAGGTTGGGCACAAGATTTTCAAGTTGCCCTAGTTTTGACAAAATTTGAGATTTTTGAGAGGATGTTCTTTAGGAAATTTTTGTGTCCCTCTTGGTCTGAAGATGTCATGTATTTATAGTGGAAGATTTAGGTCAACAAAAGTGAATCAAATCTTTTGTATTTCATGATCAAATATTGATGAAATTAGAAAAGATTTAAATTTCATGATCAAATATTTGATTGAAGTTTTGCATGAAATCTTTCTTTTTTAGGCTAATCTCATACCAATCACGTTTTTGCTATCTGTCCATGAGCTTTTAGACTTATGATTTGATTCAAAAATAGATTCTCATGCCTTATATCATTTATTTGGTATTTTATTTGATTTATTTTGCTTTCAATTGAATAAAATCAAAATAAAAATAAATAAAAACCACAAAAATAAATGAATGGATTAAGAGGTCTATTGCGAGGTCAGGAACACGTTTGGACTTTAAAAGATAGGCCCATTAGCCCAAAAATCCAAATTTGCTCAATTTAGACTTCGTGCATTTTCTCAAAATTTTCCAACTTGCGCCAATCATAACTCACTCAATTTTTATCATATGAAGGTAATCTTGGACTTTTTGGAAACCTCAAGATGTCACCTATAACTTTCATGTTGGTCATTTTTTCATTTGAAGAGTTTATCTTGATGTAAAGTGCTTTGACAAAAAGTGACTTTTTGTTGACTTTTAAAATGACCTGTAATGTTTGGGTTCATATCTCTCAAATGAAGCATTTTTTGGCCTTGAGCTTAGAGAGACAAAGTTGTAGAGAATTTAATTTACTTCAAAATTAGCTTTGGTTGAGAGTTTTCTGATGAAGCATGTGAAAGTTATGCTTGGTCAAAGTTCAGTTGACTTCTCCTTAAGAAAACCTCAATTTAGTAACTTTTGATGAATCTTGAGTTTTATTGATGAATCATGATCAACCCTTGATAAAATGATTCATATGAATTCAAAATCTTTTTGTTAACCAAAAACCTTGAAGTTTGACTGTAAATCGTCAAAGTTGACTTTTTGTCCACTATAGTTGATTTTCAATCATCCGACTAGTTGTCTGAGCAAACTTGTGCTGCAAGGCTTGAAATTTGATATAAGGATTCTTTGAAGCATATGATAAACCATGAATTCCAATTGAGGCCTTATAAATCCAATTTCCCTTGAGAAAAACAAAACCTTAGTTGTAGGTTAATGCTTAGAAGGAAGGTTTGTCTGGTCAACCCTTGAGTAATCTTGAGTGTTTGAGAACCTTAGGAGCATAAGGAGGTATCTTGAATTAATTAGTCTTGAAAATGGGAGGGAAAACTTTGGGGTACAACTTGTGCCTTTGAGTATATTTTATCCTATTTGTTAGAAGATGATTCTTTCATGTTTCACCCCAAGGTTGACGTCTTTCCTCCTCTTTATTCAACTATTGAAGAAACTTCTTCGTATTCTTTGTTGTTTTTTGAACGAGTGAATCTTTCATCTGATGTGGATCGATATAATATGTTTATTTTGAAGGATTGAAATGGGGTTGTATTACATGAATAGGAAAAGGACGACGATTTTTCAGTTTAGTTTTGTTCATCTTTGAGTAGTTGAATCAGCTCATCTATCTCTTTTATGATTTCCTTCTTTCTTGATTTTTCCTGAATTTAATGAAGTTTTTCATCTATAGATTTAAAAGTATGATAAAATATACAATTCTTAATTATTAGATATATGTTATCAAAATAATTTCTAATAAAATTTCATATGTGTCTAGTGCTAGGAAAACATTTAAAGTTAACTTCTTCGCCTCCTATCTTCTTTAGCTTGATACTTGGAGAAGCTTCACATATCTTTTACAAAATATCCCATATTTCCTTGGCAATTTTACAATGATGAACATCAAAAAGGTTGTTAGCATCTAAAAACATTATTATGAAATTTGTATATTTGATATTTATATTTATTTTTGTCTTTTGTTCTTCGGTCCAAAGAAAATAAGGTTTTCCACTTCTTCATCATTTACTTGATGATTAGTAGGGTGAATCGGACCATTGATTATGATGTTCCATAAATCATGATTTATACTTTGAATTTTTTTTTTAAATATGACTTTCCAAATATCAACACCATCTTTTTAAAAATGTAGTGGTGTGTTTAAAAACAATCTTGTGTGGGAAGTCCTCTTCCTCCTGAGATGATTAGTCCCTAAACAAGAGTTAGGCTCTGATACCACTTGTTGAATTTGAGACTTCACACCCAAGAGGGGGTGAATTGTATGGTTTACATGGTTTTGAAAACTTTTGGCAAGTTAAATTATAGTTTGAAAACATTTTCTAATTCTAAGCAGCGGAAAATAAATATTTAAAGTGCAGAAATTAAAAAGTTAAAGGAAGAAAGAGAACACCTAGAGTTATAGAGGTTCGGTTAAAAACAAAAAGGACATACTCCTCTCCCCAAGACTTGGTCTTCAGAGTTTCTAATAATACTTGAGAGTTTTTAGTAGGAAAGACTCACGAACCCCCTTATACAAGGAACTTGTGGTTATCCTACAACCAAAATATTACAAGACAAATGATGTAGGCGTTTACATCTTTTCTCTAATAACTTGTTGAAAGTAAAGTGGCCATGCTTCCTTCCCAACTATAGATTAAGGCAGTTATTCTTCTCTCCACGAGCACGGACCATGTAGCGGTTAGTCTTCAAGTTCCAAATATATGAGTTAAATATTTGTTTAACAGGATAACTAAATAACTTTTGAGATTTTAATCGGGTTGATCTCAAATCTAGGAAGACTTTTAATATCAGCTAATCTTTAACCAATCAAGAATTAAGGGAAGATTATCAAAGCTAGATAATCCTAAACATATATATATATATATATATATATATATATATATATATATATATATATATATATATATATATATATATATATATATATATATATATATATATATATATATATATATATATATATATATATATATATATATATATATATATATATATATATATATATATATATATATATATATATATATATATATATATATATATATATATATATATATATATATATATATATATATATAAGAACTGACCACACAATCTCCAATAGTAAGCTTTTAACGAGTTTAGCTTAGAACTACATATATAATCCCTATTTGGATAATATTCAACCAAGGTTTATATACATAGTTACCTTGGTGAATTTATACAATTCTACCCTTCCATAACTACAATGGTGACCTCACTCACAAATGTTACTTTCCTCACAAAAACATTTCGCTATAAGAACTAGTGAGAGAAAGTTAAAATAAAACTTAGAGATAGAGTGAGTGTCAATACACAAATTCATGTTCTGGATAATTTGAAATGAGAAAGGGAGCCTTTATTTATAGGCTTGAGGTTCCCCCAAAAAGGAAACAAATAACATTTAAGCCCAAAAGTTGTTATTTAATCGATTGACACTTTTTCTAATCGGTTGATTTTTGAAAATTAATCGTATATGAGTTCCCAATATGGAAAAGTAAGATATATATAGTTGTTGTATAGAATTTGGGTGCATTCAACTGGTCATGCACCTCAAGTTCGCGTAAATCTAATCAGTTAGCATTTTCTTTCAATCAATTAAATAGAGTAAAAAATTCTTTTATGGATTTTTACTGCTCCCATTCTATTATGTACAACTTCTATATGTTCTTCAAAAATATTTTATTTTGGTAAATCATTTGAGAACAATTGTTTAGTGTATGGTGGTTGAATTCATCAAGAAACTGCGTAGGTTCATGTGTTTATTTTCATGCCTTCTTCAACAAGTTTCATCAAGCATTGATACTTTTCATCAAGTGTGATTCAATATAACATCATTTCAAGGTCTCTTGAGCTTCATTGTGCCCTAATTTACAATCAAAGATCAAAGGATTAAAAATTTATTTAAGATGGTTGACCTAATTTGGCAAGTCCTTGATTCTATGGTCACGAGTCCATAATTCTCTCAATTTTCAATATTTTGAAGTGGTTCTTTTTTCCATGGACTCTTCTCATCTTTACCAACAACTTCTCTTTACATGACAAGATCCAATTATGCAAGGAAAATCATCAAAAGTTGAAGAATGTCACAAGTCACTTTTGTAATTTTTGAGTGAGGGTTTGTCAACTTCCCAAGACCATATCTTGCACAATTTTAAAGATTTTTAAGTGATTCAAAATCCATGTTTCTCTCCAAGGATCTAAGGCCAAATTTGAGTGGAATATCATTTAAGTTTGAATAAGATTACAAGTCCTTTGAAAAAAGCCATTGAACTCTTTGATTTGACTTCAAAAAAATCACAATTTGGTCAATTTTTATCTCCTTGAACTCATTCTTATTTCACAATAAACTTGAGGATGTCTACTACAACTTTGATTCAAAGATCAAGGTAAAAAATGTGTGGAAAGTTTCAATGAAACATTATAGGTCATCTTTTGAAACTTCAAGTAACTTTTTGCCAACTTTCAAAGATAATAACTTGGTAAGTTTTCATCATTTGAGGATCATTCTTTTTCTAAAAATGATCTTCAGGATGTTATATACAAGTTTGATGCAAAGTGAAAGACCTAAAATTGCTTTGAATGCCATTTATTTAAAGGAAACATTATAGGTCACTTTTTGGTCCCTCATGACTTGAAAATTTTCAAAGTCCACAAAGCTTATTTTTCCTCGACTTTGAAGCATCACAACTCTCAGCTCTGATTACAAAATGAAAACTTTTTTAGCACGTTAAAAAGCTTGTGGGAAGGCCTTCCAATTGCAAAAAGAATGGATTCATAAAGCCTCTTATATATGATGTTTCAATGGTTTAATCATGCCTTCATGAAACTGAAAAAATACTCAAAACTAGTTTTGCAACTTGACAAGATACTCCAAATTGGATCACTCTTTTCACGTTAAATGCTTGTAAGGATGATCAGTGAGGTGTGCAGATGCAAAATGACCCCAAATGATAGAGAATCATATGCTTTTTAGTGAATTTGGATTCAAGTTTGGTCATACTTCTCATGCTTATCATTTCACACGAATTCCAGCTCAATTTGACACGTACCAAACTTGTTTAGTCCTGAAGCAGTAAAGAGGTAAGCAAAAATAAGTATTTTTATAGTTTTATCATATATTCTCCATAGGGATTAGTGATTATCAAATCTCCATTTGGCAAGTCTCTTATTTATGAGTTTGGGGTTGAATTGAGTTGGTTTGTATAAAAGGTAAATGCGGGAATTAAAGTTATTAACAAAAAAAAGAATTCATAATTTGGAGAGTAGAGAACTCTCATGTTTTCATTTCATCTACCCTATCAAATACTTAAATTGACTACCCAGTTGTACTCAACCTAAACTATTTATCAATACCATCATGTATCGCTCACACTAAGGCTATTTCTAACACAAAGTGAGACATCACCCATATTACTCTCGGAGGCGATTTTGCGTGCAACTCAAATAACCCGGATGATTTTCATAACTGATACCCACAAGAATATTAAGCCTAAATCTATTTCTATAATATAGAACCTAATAGATATTCATTCAAGAGAGATATTTGGAAAGCATATGTCTATGACAAACCAAACCTTAACGATAAAGAAAAAATCAAGAACAAACACCAGTATTAATTCGTAAAAGAGATTTCATACAACACCATGAGCAATAAATATGCATATAATGAAGGTAAATATACATACAAAATCTAAAAAATAGAGATTACAAAGAGAAGAGAAGAAGAGGAACTAAACATTTCTTGGTTTGTCAACACCAATCGATGAGAAATGTGACTCCAGATCATTCGATTGCAACCTCCAAATGTTGTTTCTAAGCCTCTCTCTACCAAAAAATGAAGTTGATGGTGTTGGGACTCAAAAATACCCAACCCATAACCTAAAAATGTGGTTTTCCACCTATTTAATGAGTCTGAAAATCGCAGACCGCGCTTAGCCCCAAATCGGGTGCTTAGCGCCTCTGTGCTGTCATGAAAAAAATCAACACTTGTTTTCGTCATAACTTGAGAACCGTAACTCTAATTTACACACGGTTTAAAGAGTTGGAAAGCTTATTCAATGCCCTATATAATAATGACTAAATACAAACCAAATTGATGATTTTTATCATCTTTTTTTTAGCCTTATTCTTTGATGAATTGCTAAAAATTGCATTCTTGAAGCTTAGCCTTTGGCCTTTATTACTCAATGCTCCAACTATGAATGAATACCTACAAAACAGATGAAAAAATATCAAATGATACAATATTTACACAAAAACTCAATTATTCTATTATGTACATAAACTAAACGTATTTACAAACAAAACTGAGCTTATTCAAATGATATTAACAAAAAGTATTGATAAGTGCAACAAAACTTATACATAAAAATAGCTACAATTTTCACTTATGATTTAGTTCATCTATAAATATAGGACCCCAATCCTCCCATTTACCAAGATTTAACAGCCAAAATCATCCTGCCAAACTCTCTCTAAAAAGCTCATTATGCTTCAGATCATTTTCACACTTAGAGCTTCTTTCCACCCAATTTCTTTAACTGACCAATTTCTCCAATCTTCCCTGAAACTATCCCAACCATTTGCAAGCATTGAGACAACCTGAATCATCCTCACCAAATCAAGTTTCATAGCTTCTTATTTGAATTTCAACAGGTAGATTCTATCACTTTTTGAGAATTTCATTTGTATAAACCTATAGTCCTTTCATCCCTGAAGCTCGTGCTTCTTCTACTTTCGATTTTCGTTAAGAAACAAGCATTTCATTGTTGATTTAAGTTTTGTGGTTCAAACTATTTTTCCGAAAATCCCACTCATCTTTGAGTGTTAATTTAAACTAAATGTATGGTTGAACTAAGGGGAAAAAGACAAGTCTAACCATACTCGTTTCGATCTTGAGGTTACCATTTGTTTTTCACGATTTTCTGGTGTTTTTGAACTGAACGAAGGTTGAAGATGACCTACGTGGCGTTTTCCAACCAATGACGTTCTCCCACGCGTGCTTTTAAATTTTCATTAATCTCATGAGCCTCATTGACTCTTCCTCATTGTGCTTCTGTATTTCTGGATTGCTTGATCAGCCACGTCAACTAATGAGGCTTGATTAAGTGGATCTCGTTTTTTCTGATCTTTTTATTTTTATCTTATAATTGGATCTGATGCATTAAATCCAAAAAAAGACGATGATGTGCTGTTATGTTGACCATTGGATCTGCTTACTTCTCATAAGATGACTCCATCCAACGCACCATGTTAATTAGGTTTTATTTTTATTTTTTATTATTTTTTTTGTTTTTTATTGTTTTAAACTTTAAAAAATCACAAAATATTCATTTCAAACTAAAAAATTATGAAAAAATAATTAAAAATATTTGTGAATATTCACTTTCTGATTCTGATTTTTTTTCATAATTTTATTTTATGATTTGATTTTTTTATGATTTTTCTCATTATTTGAATTGTTTTAATTGTTAAAAAATATTTTTAGATCTTTTAAAATTCTGAGAAAATTTTGGAAGGATCCAATGACATTTTGACAAGTCATGGTGACCTCATTTGATTTTTAATTTTAATTTTTCTATTTTTTGTGATTTTTGGTTTATTTCACTTAATTTACATTTTTTTAAAATGGTTTCTGACTTTTAAAAAATATGAAATTTTTTGTAAATATACTTTGAGATATTTTTGATTTTTCCACGCCTCTGGATTCCATTTATTTTAAGTTTGGATTATGGTTTGGTATTTTTCCCTTTTATTTTCAATTTAAAACCTTTTTAAATCATTTTCTTATCACATTTTTGCTTTGAATTACAATTTTATTTTTGTATATATTATGGCTGATCTTGGATCATATGGATCTTAATCATAAGCTTCATTAACATCATTGGATCTTGGGTGTTGAGTTAAACTCAACCAAAATGGATGAATGATTTTAATGATAGCTTGATTAATCCTTTGGTTCAAATGTGAGATTTAACATTTTGTCTACCTCTACTTCTTTCCTTCTCCCTCCTCATCTCATACCCTTCTTTTTTCCTTTTAGACGATCATTAGTTGCCCAAGCTTTAGGCTTGAAATTGTCCAAGTATGATCGATTATTGAACCATAGTTCAAGACCGATGAAACTTGTTGTTAGGAGGCTTTGATTTTATCAATCCTCTAACAAGTTTTCATCAACTTTGACCTAAGTTCAATCTTCAATCATCACTTATCATTTATTATGGAATTCATCTCTTCTTCATCTCCATTCTTCTTTATTTTTGTTTTTACTTGTGCTATATGTTTTAGGAGCTTCGTTTCTACCGTGTCTCTAACATGTATGGTACATACATTTCTATTGATCGATGTTAAAATAGGTGCAACTTCTATATAAGTCCACTTATAATTGCTTAACATAGCGATAAATTTGTCGTGACTCGGAAAATGATCATTCGTGGCCCAAACTTTATGTTTGTAAGCTCAAGTATGGTTGATTGGTTAACTTGGGTCCAATACCCTTTGAGACTTGTTGTTAAGAGGTTTTGATTTTATCAATATTATAATAAGTTCTCATTACTTTTGGTCCAAGCCTACTATTCAATCATCATTGATCATCTTGTGGCCATTAACCATTGACAATTAACTTCTAACTTCTAATACATTAACAATTAACTTTACTTTATGCCTTTATTTTACGCATTTTATTTTATGTATTTACTTTTATGCACTTTTATCTTTAGCATTTACATCTCATGCTATTTGCCTTTTTCTCACTTGAGCATTTATTTTTATGTCATTTTATCTTTGCTCACTTGAGTTTTTATTTTCTTTTTGAAGACACCTAACCAACTTGAACATAAAATACTTAAGGCTCTTCTTGGACTATTGATTACTATCCTTTTCATCTTAGAGTTGTGGATCTATTGGACTTAGGATTAGAAGCCTTGATACTTAGAGACCCTGAGACCTTTGAACTTTGCTTACTTGTTATTATTTTGTTGTGTACTAGGAAATCTTCTGCGTGTGGGTGTTATTCAGTTGGCCTTAATAAGTGATCTATATGGCACATGGCTCAATATTAAAGACCTTACTTTGGGTTTTAAATACCTTGGGGTTTCTTTGATACTTCTTTGCTTGTGGTTTATTTTCACATGGATGATTGGTATGCTCTTGGTCTATTTGGTACTTGGGGATTTTAATTCAAAAGATGGGAATTCTATATTGACTTCTTTATGTCAAGTATTGGCTTCTTGTTGGTTAGAACTTTCCTTACCTTAGCTTTTACTTTGTGCTTTAGGATATTCTCTTCATCTCCTCTTATCTTCTTTAATTTCAAAATCTTCTCCCTCCTTTCCAAAACTCTTCTTGTTTTCAAACTTGAATCGCTTTCATAATAAACTTGGACTTAAGTCCATGCATTTTCAAAACCCTTTTTCTTAATCAAACCCTTAATCAATTTAATCATACATTGACATCTTTTTGAAAGACTAAAAGTCATTAACCTCATTTGAACCATTTTGTCACTTTAGCTTTTCATTTTAAAACCTTTTTTCAAAGATTAGTCTCTTGTTAATTCTTGTAGTGACGCAAGCTACTATACTTCTATGATATGTAGTAGAGTGAGCCATTTACCACTTGGGTGTTGAGTGATGTCTTGTTGATTTTAAATCCAAGCTATGTCCTCCACTTTGAGATGATACAAATTATCATTTCTCATAATTGTGGATAGTAAGTATTTTTTCCAATCAAATATGACGAGATGTCTCTACTTCTTAAAATTAACCAACACAGAATTTTTTTTCAAAATTTTTGAGAAGAACTACGAGTGCCGCGATCCTCTATTGCACTAAGGGGGTACATAGGAACAAAAGGTTCGCAACTGTGGCGGGTTCAAATATTGTAAAAACTACTTGTTTTCTCATCTCCACCATCTATTTTGAAAATATTTCTTTTATAACCAAAAAACACAGATTTTCAAAGAGGTTCATGCGGAGTACCGTAGATGTTTAGGATTCTAATACATTCCCTTTGCATAACTAACCCCTTATCTTGATCTCTATTTTACTTTGGGTTTATTCACTTTTTTCCCATTCCTTTGGATAAAATAAAAGTGCGGTGGCGACTTTCACTGATATTGCGAGTTAAGTCAATCCAATGGCTTAGTATCAACATTTCTACCACTACACTTTCCTTTTCTTTTTTCAATTGTTGAAGAAACTTTTTCGTCTTCTTTGTTGTTCTTTAAATGGAAGAATCCTTCGTCTTATGTTGATCGTTCAAATATAAAGTATATTCTTTTGAAGGATTGAACTAGAGTTGTATGATATAAATAGGATGAGGACAATGATTCTTTAGTTTGGATTTGTTCATTTTTGAGTAGCTGAATCAACTCATCCATCTTCTTTATGATTTCCTTCTTTCTTAATTTTTCTTGAAATTCACGAAGGTTTTCATCTATAGATTTAAGAGTTGGATAAATTTTCCAGTTCTTAATTCTTAGATATATGTTAGTGTGATACGATGGGAGAACTGACTTGAGGTTTTGCGTTTGTGTTCGCAAATGTTTCGGTTTAGTAAGAGTCGCCACCGACTTTTTATTTTATCCAAAGGAAAGGTCAAAAAGCACAGGAAAGACCTTTGAGATGTTTTCTTGGGTTCGGGGGGTAGATTATGAAAAGGGAAGGTGCAAGCACCCTTTTCATCCATGGTTATCCATGGGCTCTTAGTTACTTGTTTAGATCACTTGCTTTGCTTTTCCAATTGTTTGAAATGGTGCTTTGTGTGTGGTTTTTGAAAATGTTTTAAAAAGAGGCCATCGTTGTGGAAACCTTTGTAGTGATTCTTGTTTGAATGTATACAAAGGTGTATTGTCTTTTGAAAAGATGTTTCAATGTTTGAAAGTTTGAAAGTTTGTTTTGGGAAATGTTTTGAAATTGTGTTGTGAGGTGTGTTTGAAAATAGCAAGGATGTTTTTTGCAAGCTTTGATCAAGTAACTAAGAGTTATCTACCCTATTTTACTCAAAGATCTTTCCTACACATTTTAACCCTTTTGACAGTGTTGTTTTACCATTGCATTTGGTAAACAACCTTGTATTAGGATGTTAAACGGGACAGGCGCGGGTCATCGTATTGACCATGATAGCAATATTGCCAAGTATCTTTAGCAATTTTTTTTAGGGACTAGATCATTTTGTATAGGCAACCAAGATAGCGTCATCAAGGGACTATGATCTTTTGCTTTGTTTTTGTTTTGCCAAGATACTCAACATGCATAACATGGCCATTTTAAAAGGCAACAAGTGGATGAAACCCTAGGGGTGCATGTGTGCATTGTGTTGTCAGTTTTCATGCTTTTTGTCTTTGTATTAGTCAAGCTATTTGTTTTTGATTTTGGGCATTTGTGTACAAACCCTAATCTCTAATCATGGCATATTTGAAAGCATAAAGTGCGCAAAATAAACCTAAGCTATTACAACATTGATATGGAGAGAGGGATACAATTTTTGAATGGGGGATATTTGCAAGAAAATAAAACCCTAATATTTACTATTACATCCAAATTGAATAAATGGTACAAATAAATAAATAGACAAGTATTTAAATGGTCAATTAAATAAATATGCAAAATATTATGAATATGCAAAAGATGTTTTTGTTTATTTTTATGTATGTAAAAATATAATATTTAATGTATAAAAAAAAAGAAATAAAAAGATTATTTTTATTAAGGGTAAAAACCCTAATTTTCTTTTAAGAAAGTATATTAATTATATTGTTTATATACAATAAAATAAAATAATGGAATATGTACAAATGTCAAAAAATGAAAATATATTAGAAAAATATTATTTTTAATAAGGGTGGAAACCCTAGTTTTTATTTTAAGATAATATATACTATACTATTTATTTTATGTACAAGAAAATAAACATAAATGTATACAAAGATATTTAAGAAATAAAAACATGTGGAAAAATATTATTTTATATGTATAAATAATAAAATAAAAATATATAATATCTCTAAAATATTTATTTGTTTTTTTATTAAAGAAAATAAAAATATATATTAATTAATAATTATTTTCATGTTAGAAAAATAAAATAAAAATATAAAAATAAATGTGAAAATTTATAAAAAATATTTTTGGTATTTTTTATGTTTAGAAAATATAAAATAAAGTCAGAAATGAAAAATAAAATGAAAAATACAAAAATATAAAGAAATGGGCCAGGGGGTGCAATCAGTAAAGAGGGGGTGTCAAAAACAATGCCAGAACCAAGCCCAGCCCACTGAACTTCATCTTCAACCTTTGTCAACCAAAAACGCGCGCGCCTAACTCAAACATGGAAAACCTGCATACGTGCTCTAATGCAAAAACTCATAACACCAAAGTTATAACATTTTTCAAGACGATTCCAACCATGTAAAGAACTCATTCTAACTCTCAAAGACCAGAGAGAATTTCTCTGGCCCTAAATTCTAACCTAATTTTTTCAGGAAGTTCATGAATCAAATTCTCTTAACACGCTTAACTTAAATGAAAACTGAGCATATGTACAGCTTCAGGGCTATGAGTACTACATTTTTTATTCACAAACCTAAGCCTAATGATTCCTAAATAGAGAGATAGGAAGTTGTAAAATACTTGTTTCAGTTGAACACGAATATGACAATGTGGAGCTTTTCAGTGAGGTCTGAGGTGCTTGGGAGCTTGCTTGAACTTCCTCTGACCTTCCCCAATGCCTAGTTTGCCTTGGATATGCTTGAACAAGCTTGTAGAACTCAAGCTGCACAAGCTGAAAACAGAAATGGTGAAGCTTGCAAATGGAGTTACAGTCACTGCCTAATGGTTGGGATAGCTTGGATAGGTTATATGGAAGGTGTTTGAACAGGTTTGGGGCAAAACGCACGAGTGGTTTGTGAGATAGAACTCAAAGTGAAGAAGCTTCCCTGTTTTGCAAGAGGAAGGTGATTTTGTGTTTTGGAAGGTTTGAGGGCTCAATGGCTCGTATTTTTGGCTCAAGGGAATGTGTAAAACTTGTCTCTAATGCTTGCAAGAATTAGTTCTATCAGATATGCAAGTTGTGGTGTATTTGACAAGTTTCTTGTATTTTAAGAAAAAGTAAGAAAATGATGCAAGACAAGCCTGTACAGGCTATCTACCAGCTTACACTTTGTGATCTTGGCCCCTCAAGTTTGTGGATATTTTTTTCTGTACAAGATTTTGGTTCAAGGATCAAGAATGCAATTTGACATAAAGCAAATTTGACAAAAATGGCAATGTTGCCTTTTTGCTATTTTTGGATTAATCTCTTGTGTAATCCTCCCATGATCAGAACAAAGCCTCAAACCAATGGATTTGAATTTAATTATTGAGTATGAAAGGGTTTAGGGACCTGTAATCAAGTACAAACAATGCTGGATGGAAGTTGCAACTTGTATCAACATGAAAATGCCATGGATCAAAAGTGAGTTTTTGCCAAATTCAAACCTTCAATTCTCCCTAACCACAAATGATTTTGGAGAGTTATTGGACATTTTGGAAAGTTCTCAACATTCTCTTCAATCCATATTTGAAATTCATTTTGAGATTCCAAGTGGACCTATGTGAAAAATGTTCATGAAGATAGGTCAAAATCCTGCCTAAACTAGGGCAAAATTTCACTAAGTTAAAAGTTTCATGGACCCTTGTTCCAAAAATCATAACTTGAGATCCAAGCTTATTTTTGGAAAACTTTGTGAATAAAAGTTGTAGAGTTTGTGGAGGACTACAACTTTCATGTTGGAAGTTTTATTTGAATCTAATTGCATTATGGTGAAAATGTTGGGCAAAGTTGGGAAAAAATAAGAAAATTTCATAACTTAGAAAAATTCTAAGTTATGAAAATTTTCAATTTTAAACCCTAATTTGCAAAATTAGGTTTCTTGATGAACAAGTTTCATGTTTTGACTCATCTTGATGAAAAATGACCCTTGGCACTTGATTTTGACCAAAAAGTCAAAGTTTGACTTTTCAGTGTATAGTCAAATTTTGATCAGTTGACTGAAAAATTCATCTCTCAATCCAATGCATTTGAGATCTTTTGAACCTTGTGAATAGGTCAAGATGATGCCATTGAGTCCTTGAATCCATGCTTGAACCCAATTTGCCATTGGCTAGATTAAAAATCAGAAATTGCCCTTGTGCAATCAAAACCCTAAAAATGACCATTTTGCCCTTTTGATGATCTGATCAAATTTCTTGAGGAGTTATGGTCCAAACTTGATCAAATGGTTCATATGAGCCTATAATGTTGATGTGGGTCAAAAATTGTGAGGTTTGACTGTAAATTGGCCATAATTGACTTTTTCCCCAATACAGCTGATTTCTAGGTCAATTGTCCAATTGACTGGGCAAAAATTTGATTCAAAGCTTGAAACTTGGTAGAGGAAATCTTATAAGTCCAACATGAAGTATGAAAGTCACTTTGAGCATTGGAAGTCCAAAAATCCATGTGCAAACTCAAACCCTAATTTAGGTCATCAGTGCAAGGAGATGTCTGGAGCAGAGCAAACCCTAATCCTGTCTGGAGTTCCAAGAGTCTTGTAAGGGGAAATCTTGATAAGATGAGAGGGCAAATTTTGGGGTACAACAGCTAGCAAAATAATTTCTAATAAAATTTCTTATGTGTCTAGTGCTAGGAAAACATTTAAAGCTAACATTAGTGTAATAACCGATTTAAAAATAAGAGCCACCACCATTAATTTTTATCCTAAGAAAGGGAATATAACATATAACCCTAATTTGATCAGAGAATCTATGTTTTTGGACTCGTTTTAGATGAAGGGAAGGTGTTAGGCACCCTCATCTACCTTGTTCACAAGGATACTATAATTTAGAATTACAATTTTTAGAGAATAAGGTTTTAATTTTTATTAAGGGAACTCGCCACGATTTTAAGTCATATGCCTATGTATCCTCTTATGAGGAATAAAATTCTCAATTTGTAGTTCACAATTGTTTGGTTAGTGTTTTTTATGAATTATGAAAATACTTCGAATTTTCCTTGAACCGAGTCTGGGTGTGTGAATAGCGGAATTTGTAGACGAAGTTCATAGTCGATTAAAAGTATTTTCATAATCCTTTTTGAAAATGATCTTGAGTTTATTAAGTTAGTAAAAAAACTGATTTAATGTTGGTTACATGTTTTCAAATATATTATATGATGTAAGAAAATATTTTTAATGCATGATAAAAAATCTTAATGTAATTTTTAAAAGTAATTAAAGAATGAGTTAGTAAATTTTTTTTGAATAAAATGATTTCAGAATTTATAAAAATATATTAAATATAAAAAATGTTAATTATAATATAAATAATAAAAATAGAATATAAAGAATAAAAATAAAGTTTTAATTAAAAATGCCAGGCGATGCATTTTATGTTTGGCTAGTAAATTCAGGGGGTGTAGAAGTAGTAGGACCCTGAATCTAGATATTGGATTCAAGCCCAAATGCAGGAGGGAGGTGTATAATTGAACAAAGAAGTAAAAGTGGGGGGTACGTGAAGCAAGGGCCCAAGTCCAGATGTTGGACTTGGCCCAATAGCATTAGGGATGCAATTTTGTAACACAGTAGTAAAAATAAAAACATGGGTGGTGCAGATAAAGACGGGCCTTGCCCAAGATAATGGTGTTGGGGAGTCTGTCTGGACTTTATACAGACAGGTGCATGGTGTTACAATGGGAAAGCGGATTAGGGGGTGTCTGATGATGATTAAATGCTGGTGTTTGAAGGTGTATGGTAGGGACGTTGGGACTACGAGCATCAAATCATGGGGGAATTATATAAACATGTTTTTAGGCTAGAGGCCCATTTTTCTTCTTTCCCTCTCTCTTCAAACAAAACACAGACAACTCATTGGAGGCTAGAGAGAGAAGCTCCAACCTCTCTAGTTTTCCGTTGTCGAAAATCGCCTCCACCTTGGGCGCCACCGGCCGAAAATTGCTTCTTCCAGAGGCCGCACCAAGGCACCACCACCTTCAAACCCCACCACCGTCTAGGTTCATATGAACCTAAGAACCCTAAGGGTTCGTGAAGAACCCTAAGGGTTCATGAAGAACCCTAACCTTTTCTTACCCAAAAACCTTCAATGGTGATGAACCCTAACCCAGATTAGCATAAACCATAAGAACCCTACGTATTTAGAACCCTAACCCTAAGTATGAACCCCAACCCCAAATTTCCCAAAAATCTGAGATTAACCCACCAATCGACCCCAAATCCAACAATGATACCAATTTTCCAATTTAAAGTTAAGTTTGAGGTTTACCTTCATTGTAGTGAACTTCTTGCAATTTGATTTTCCTCTTCGTCTCTTTTTGATTCCTTTTTTCGTTCTTTGTTTGCAGGTAATAGCATTGAGGTGATTGTTTCATGGACAAATCTTAGGGTTTCAGAAACTGAAACCCAAGATCTCAAGTAAGAATAAACTTACAAGGCTTCAACTGCTTCTCCTTCTTTCCTCGGTTTAGAGTCTTCTTCTCTAAATTTTTTATTGTTTCTTCTTAGAAATTTCTAGGTTATTTATAAGTTAGATTTTTAGACAGTTTAGGAAATTATTCTATAATTTTCGTTATGAATTGTTAATTCGGAGTATATTGATGAATTAGGAATAAATGTATTTGAATTAGAATATGTAATTGATATAATTTTATTTTGTATTAAGAATTTGTTATGTAATTGATTTGTATTGAAATGATTAGATTTGTTTTGTTTCAAAATCACCGATATGCGTTTCTTTTCTTTTTGGATCTATACAATCAGCGTTTTTAGGGTTCACACCTGATTTATGGGTTCGTTGAAGGAGAACTAGGGCGTCACTTGGATGAACAATTAGGGTTTCACCCCTAATTTGACTTAATTTTGACTTTTGGTCAACTCATACAGAAAATAAAATAATATTTGATTTTTTATAACAAAAAATAATTAATAAATTGGATAATAATAATATCAAGAATAATAATATAATTTGTTTAAACATTCAGATGAAAAGGCCTAACTGAAACTAATGGGCTCTCTAAAAATGCATCAATATGGGTATGTGGTCTAACTTCCATAGTTTTAACAACAAACACACCCCCTTCTGTAAATGGGCCTTAAAACAAACTTACTGGACCGGTCCAATTTTGTTATTCACACCCCTCTACTATTTAATTTAAAAACAACATTCTTAATGGGCTTAAAACTAACTACACCCCCCTCTTTAATGTTTAAGACACACCGAGTGGAGCATCAAATTCACATGGGTCTTTCTGATTTAGAAAGCCCATAAACCCCTTTTATAAAAACCCACCTCCCCTTTGAGGTTTTAAACCCCCTAATGAATTTATCCACAGTAATCAAAACTTTATAGAAAAAATGATAACATTAGATAATAATAAAGAATAATTTAGTTTACAAAATCAATAAGGAAAATTTGGGGTATGACAATTGCCCTTATTTAATTAATCTTTGATTGAATAATGCGAGAATACACAGGTCTCACACATTCGAATCAGAGGTTTGTTAAATAATGGAAGATCCCAAAATTTGTCCAAAAGATTATGAAGGATACACTGTACAATGTTTCCTTGAGTATGAAAAATAGGCACAAATGATGATGTATCATCTTACCAGATTTTGAACAAAGAGTTTTGATTCGACTTAGATGCCATAATGTGGATAACTCATCAATTCTTTAAAAAGAGATCGTAGATTTTTCCGTATTTACCATAACCTAGGAGGTAAATAACACATGCTTGAAAATTGACTTACTAACACTTCAAGACTAACATAGTAAGCTTAACATAGATTTTCTCTATCCATCACAGCCTAGGGGATGAATAAAATAGAGCTTGATAATACATTGCCGCATATAAACTGACACAATGAATTATATCACAGACTTCGTTATGTTTAATACAACCTAGAGAGTAAACAATATGAGGATGAGCCTGTGCATTTATCATAACCCAGAGGATAAATGACAAAGGGATAGGCTTATGTATTCATCACGACCTAGAGGATGAATAATATAACTCTGAAAAATTGCATACCTATCACAACCTATGGGATAGATATTTGAAAAAGTTTATGCGATTATCATGACCTAGAGGATAAACGACACGAAGATAGACTTATGTATTCATTACGACCTAGAGAATGAATAACATAAACCTGATAACTCGTACATCTACCACCACCTAGAGGATAGATGATTGAAAAGTTTGTGTGTTTATCATGTCCTAGAGGATAAATGACATGAGGGTAGTCTTACGTATTCATCACGACCTAGAGGATGAACAACATAATCCTGAGAATTTAGATATCTACTACAACCTAGAGGATAAATACTTGAAGAGTGTTTTGGTAATAAAATATTAGATAAAATACCAAAGATAAGATCATAGTTTATCGATTGTGTCCGTTCTCAACCAAGGTATTTATTTGTTTTGTGGATCAAATAATCCAGTGATGAGCCCCAAGAAAGTTCGTAGTTTTAACCAAAGATATGTTCAGATAATGTCATGCATAATGCCCTAAGCCGATATGGAACCCAAAATGTATATGCACCGAGTATTTGTCTGTATATGCCCTAAATGTATATGCACCAAGTATTTGTATATTCCCCAAATGTTTATATATGCAGCAAATGCTTGTTGTGAATTTTTTAATGTTATCTCCTTTTAAACCATTGGTTTTGTGTCACCAACTCCCCCAACATTATATGTTGTGTTGTCGTGGTGTTTTCGAGTTGATTTGAATATGATGAACAAGGGTCAGCAAGATTTTGATATATGTATCGTAGACACAGGCGTGGACGTAGTTGTGGACGTAGGCATAAACATGGATGTAGGCGTGGATTTTCTTTTGATGTTTTTCTAACCAAAATGCTTTTTGATGTTTTATCAAATGCTTTTATTTGTACGTCGATTTCCCCAAAGTGCTTTCAACACAGTATTCACAAGAAATAATCATAGTACTTTGCAAACAAGTCAAAAAAGGAAGAAAAAAAACACAATTTGAAAAGATTTGAAAAAGTAAATGCTTTATTTAATAACAATGCCTTTGAATAAGCAAGACTACAAGATGCAATTCCTAGAAAGAGGTAATTATAGGAAGTTTTAATAAAAATTGTAAAATGGAAATGAAAATGATAATTACTACTGTTGTTTCTTCAATATCCTTTTGATAACTCTGATCTCCTTTGCTTCTGAGTCAGATGATTTGGATTAATCCTTCTCCTTCATGGTCGCAACTGTGGTTCTTAGATTGTAGTCTTTTTGTTCTTTATTTATGAGTAAGATCCCTAACTTTTGCCTGGACTGCCCTTTTGGGTTTTCAATCCACCATGATGATTTTTTGTATGTCCCTAATTTTTGTCTAGATTGCCCTTTAGGGTTTTCAATCCAATGGGACGCTCCTTTTTGCCTAAGTCGACCCTTTAGGATTCTAACTTAACGGGCTTTTTATACATAGTATTTTTTGATTGCGTCAGAGTTTGTCGGGTGTGGTAGTTCTTCCCCATCCATTATTGTGAGGATAAGACCACCACCCGAGAATATTATTTTTACCATATACGGAGCTTCGTAGTTGGGTGTCCATTTGAAGCAACTGACAAAAAACACATAGATGCCACCAAACTTTATTTATCCTGAAGGAAGGGGAAATATCTAGAAAACCCCAAGAGGATAGATAAGATGGTCTTGCAATAAAAAGAGAGGGTACAGAAGTCAGTTATGCGAGGGGAAGGTATTAGCACCCCTCATATCCATTGTACTCAACGGGATCCATTTTGATCGTTTGTTTCTAATGGAGCGTCTATCTAAAACTATACTTGCTAAGGGAAATGAAATGGTTTTTATTAGTGCGTTGGTGAGGGTCTCGTAACCCTTTGCCTACGTATCTCGTGAAGGAATCAAAAGATCGTAGTTCTTCTAGAAAGTGTTGGTTTATTGGTGTTTTTAAGTGGGCGAGGTTAGTGCACACATTTTAGCAATAGGCACGACCTGTATTGCGGTAGAACGAAGATAACATGCCCTTTTGAAGAAATATTTGATTTGTTTAGTGTTTTTGTTAAGTGTGGAATGAGTTTGAATAATGATTAAGTGTTTTTGGTTTTTTTATTAGAGAAAAATGAGTTTTTATTTTAAGATGCAAAAGAAAAGTATAAGGGGAAAGTCTATCTAATGTGATCATGTAATTAATGGACCTAATATTGAGATTGAAGGGTGGAAATTTTTATCCTAAAATTATCATGCAATTGGTTTCATCCTAAAGTCTAATTCAATATGAAACGATCAAAAGAAAATTAATGGTTTCTTAGAATCACTTAAGGGAACATGTTATCGAACAATCAAACAAAACAAAGATGACAAAAATACAAAACTAATATTTTTTTGTGTGATTTTTATCAAGTAAATAAAATATGACTAAGCAAAATAACTAAAAAAATAAATAAATAATCTAAAAAAATTAAAATAAATTCAAAAGGTTATTAACTTGATTCTAAGGCTAAACTAAATAGTTATAAAGCTAAGAAAATTAAAGAAATAAAATTAAACCAATTAATAAAAAAAACAGTAAAGTTAAGAAAACTTAAAATTAAACTAAACAAATTGACTAAAATAATTAAGATAGAACAAAAATTGAAATTCACAAAGAGAAAAACAGGTGCGGTGTTTAAAACAAAGAGAAAAAGGTGGATTAGTGAATTCGTTGGGCCTGATAGGGTGAGGCCCAATTGCTGTGAATAAAGACGTTGTGGGGTATGTTGAACAAAACAGATTGGTGGTGTCTTGAGTTTAAAAACTGGGCCAACTATAAGGCCCAAACAGTCTCTTAACACTTAAACTCCAAAAAACCCTAAAGAAAGTAATTGAATGGCGCTCAAGACATGTAAAAAAGTCCATATTAATTTTAATCATTCTTTGTCAATTCCAAAATAAATCTCATTAAATGCTAATTACTCAACTAACTCATAATGATCTGCTTCTTCTCTTCATCTATTCTCACGCTAAAACAGAGTAGAAACTCTCAAATCTCTTTTCTCTCTCGTTTTCACGATAATACTTCTCATTCTCTCTTAAATGAAATCTCTCTGTTTTGGGTTTTTCTTCTACAACAAAAATAATGAACAAAACTCTTGATTTAATTCATACTTCCCCTATTCCTACGGTTCTAAAACTTCCTCAGTTCTTTCCTCTCGATCTCGCGGTTAGGCCATGGATGAGTTCCCTCAGCAAAAACACGAAAGAAAACATCAAAAATAAACAACAATAAACTCAATGCCCAATTGAAACCCAAGACCCTATGGTTCTAAAACCAACGCAAGGCGTACATCATAACATTAAAGAAGTGGAAAAAAAATCAGAATCTCAGGTACCTTCTTAATCTTTATCTTGATTCAGAAATATTTCTCTTCTTCTATTTCCACGTGCGTGTTTGAGAGTTTCTTTGTGTTGTTGTGTTGAGTTCAACAAGTGTAATTGTGAAATTGTTGTTGTCTGTTACGGCTTGTGGTTCATGTTGTGAGCGTTTGGTTATTATTGTGGTTTTGTGTGAGGTTCCAAAAGAAAGAGTTTTGTTGAGTTGCTCTGTTGTGAATCCGTGAGTTTGTGGTGTTTCATCTTAGAAGAAACAAAGGGAAAATGTGAAGTTGGTGGTGTAGGGTGGTGATTCAATTTATGTTGTGGAACGATGGTGATGTCACTATTTTGATGGTATGGTGTTGAAGTAGTGGTTAAAATAATATTAAGGTGAAGATGGTATGGTTATGGTGATTGAGAAATGAATATGATGCTTGTGAGTGCAGACGAGTGTAGGTTGAAGATGAATGTTGTGAGGATGAGATTATGGAGCAGAGTTGTAGTGAGGTTTTGTGAAGGATTAATGGGAGATTAGAAAGGTGAGGATGAAGTTTACATCAGAGTTTTCATGCTTATTGTTGGTGTCAATTATAGGAACATGGGGTGGTTTATATAGAGGAATTAAGGGTAGTTTTGGGGGGAAAGTTTGATGAATTTTAACACCTGTGGTATGTTGTTCCTTTCTTTTCTTGATATAGTTTTTTTCTTGTTGATTTTGTGCAATTCTTGGCTCTCTTAGTGCAGGTTTGGGACAACAATAACACAACAGTAGTAGCAGGTTTTAAGCTTTGTTTGTAGGTCTGTTTTGGCTATTTTGCAGGACTGTCTTATTATGCAGAATTTTGGACTGTATTATTTGGTTTTTTATGCAACATGTTTTGGCAGATTTGGACAAGAGGAATTGGTGTAGGAGTATGGACTCATTTGGTGTAGAGGCATAAGGTTTGAAGTTATTACCACAAATGGTCATGAAGTAACAAGATGGGTGAAGCTTGAAGATTTGGTTACTTTAAGATAGGATTTAGAAATTCTCCTATAACTCTTTGTAATTCCTTTTGTGTAGTATTTCAAAATGTAGTAACATGATAAGTTGTAACCACTTCATCTTTGAATGAAATTGAAATCTCTTGAATGATTCTTGACTACACCATATTTTTTTATCAAATATTGTCAATGAATGAACTTTAGTTTTACTTACTATTTAAATGAGCTTTGAAATTTTGAAATTTTGCAAATAGAACTATAAAGCACACTAAGTGGTTTCATGTGACTTTTATACTTCCTATGCCACTTTCCTCTTGGTTGTTTGAAATTAGTATCATATTAGACATAACTTTGATTAAAAGTCTATTTCCAAAGTTGACTTTGACCAAAGTCAAAGAACATGATTAAGAGCCCTTAAACCAAACTTGTAATCCATCCCGTACTCTTCACACTAAATTGAATGAAATTCAATCATGTATGCTACGTCAATGAGCACAATAACTTTTTTATTCTTTTTTAAGTGGCCCTTAGTTGGAGAATTATGCACAAAACCCTAATAACTTGATGAGATGCTAGATGAAACCTTGATCCATACCTCATAGGAGAAAATAATTGGATTCATGAGCCACAAAGAAAATCTTATATTCGAATGCTTCTCCTTGAAGTCTTGAGAAGACAACCATAATGTCATAACTTGTGGAACAAGAAGCTAGAAGAGGTCCTTGAAATATGGAGGGATGGATGCTCAAAATAACTATAAAATAAAGTATTAATCCAATGATCATCAGTTGAAGCACCAAGATTGAAAACCTAATCTTCTGATAAACATAGAGAAAATAACCCTAATCCTCTTCGTCTTTGATGTACATTGATGAAAAAGTGACTTGAAGTGTTGAAAAGAAAACAAAACCTAGCTTAGGGCACTCACAATTAAAACCTTGATGAAAACTCTAGCACCTGATGTAGAGAAGAGGAGAGTAACCCTTGTAGCTTGATGAAAGAAGAAATCCATGATAACCACACCCCAAAACCCTAATTCCACATAGTCCACTGCTTAAGAACCAAATGAATTTTCCTTTATCTGATGAAGGAGATTCAAACCAACATTAAACCTCGGATGGCACAACCAACTATTTATTTAAACCCAAGTGAATTATTGAATGAGTGAATGTTATATGGATGAATCTAGTTGTAATGATGCAAATGAAATGCGAAGCTTAAATCCGATAAAAGTAAAAAGGCATGAAAATTTTTGGGTACGACAACTGCCCCTATTTAATCGTCTTAAACTCGAAGGTGAGATTGATGCAAGCCTTTTGAATATTCAAGGTAGAAGCAGATTAAATACCAAGACCTGAAATTTGTTCTGGAGGGGTGGTATAATTGTTATTATTTGTGATGTCTGCTGGGGATTTAAAGAAAGGATCGACACAGACGAGTATCAAAAGAAGATACAGACAATCATTAATAAAAGGTTAACACGAATGAGTGTTTGAAGATCCATACAGACGGGTACTGGAATGAGATACAGACGAGTATCAAAAAGGTAATAACATGGACGAGTGTTTTGAAAATCAATACGAACGAGTATAAAAAAAGTAATAACACAAACGAGTGTTTGAAATCAATACGGACGGGTATTGAAATGAGATACTAACGAGTATAAAAAAATTAATAACACAAACAAGTGTTTGAATATCAATACAAATGAGTATTGAAATGAGATACAAGCGAGTATAAAAAAGTGATAACATAGACAAGTGTTTGAAGATAAATACAGACGAGTATTGAAATGAGATACAGACGAGTATAAAAAAAGTAATAACATAGACGAGTATTTGAAATCAATATGGACGAGTATTGAAATGAGATACGAACAAGTATAAAAAAGCATTAACACAGACAAGTGTTTGAAAATCATTACGAACGAGTACTGAAATGAGATATGGACGAGTATTAAAAAGCATTAACACAGACGAGTGTTTCAAAGACAGGCACAAACGAGTGTTTGTTGGTTAATTTTCTATCTTGTATGACAATGACGAGCAAGTCTTTTGCGTGAAGTATCTTGGGAAATCTGCTGTAGATATCAGATGGAGATTTGTAGGGATAACATCCTCTATGGATACATACCATTATTTTGATTGGGAATTGAGTATGGCCTATGCTTCACATGCATTTTTGAGTTGTATAGTGTAAAGATCCATTTCTAAGGATATGATACGTGTTTGAGGATGTAATGTAATATGCAGCGATGATTACTATATGCAGAGTGCAAACGATTAGGCTCATTGGGGTCCATTGCTTGTTGTCTCGATATAACAATATATATCAGTGCTTGAAAACTCGAGAATTGAGTTATAGTCTTACTGGGGAGAGATATTATAGTCTTGCTGGGGAGGAGTAGCTTGATCTGAATTTCCCTACATCCTAGAGGGCTTGTGGATGGCTGGGTAGATACATAGATCTCCAAGAATTCCCTAAGTTGCCTCAATGTTAGAGAGTCGTGTGCTCAACCATCTGCAGGGGGTGAAGATGACATAAGCTAGGTCGAGGTGACCGTTACGACTCACTACCTGCATAGAAAAACAACATTTTGATGCCATGGAACTCCTTTAGGATGCCTTCATGTCAATGTAACATCATGTTTCACGTCTTATCTTGTGATTATTATTACCTTATTATTTTCAATGCAATGTTTAATAAATAATTTAAATCATAATTCGCATACGAAAATTAAAGTAAAAAGACATAACAAAGAAACTTTTTGGTGAAAAGGCAATTTTATTAATGAGATTGGCCTGTGAATAGGCATTTGTACAGGGAAACAACTCCTAAATGAGGAAGTTGCAAAGAAAAGACAAAATACAACAAGTGAAATGGCAATAAGAAAATCTCAAACTTCTATTAAAATTGATATTGTTATAGTTCCCGTATCCTTGATCATCCTAATGCTTTTCTTCTTAAGGGTAGTAGTCGAATTGATCCATCCACTGTCATGAGTGTATACTATTTTTCATGAAGAGTTTTCATACTAAAGCCTCTCGCTTTTAGTCCCTAATCTTTTTCCTGGATCTCCCTTTTGGGTTTTCAATCCACCGGGATACCCATTTTTGCCTAAGCTACCCTTTCGAGTTTTCAACTTAGAGGGTTATACTTTTTTCTTTCTTTTAGCCCTAATTTTTTCCTAAGCCACTGTGATACGGTGGGAGAGAACTGACTGTTTTTTGGAATGCTGGTTTACGTTTTGCGTTTGTTTTTGCAAAATGTCGCGGTAAGCAAGAGTCGCTACCGTCTTTTATTTTATCCAACAAGGAAAGGAAAAAAGTACGGAAAAATTCCTTTTTTGAGATGTTTCTCGGGTTCGTGGGGTAGATTATAGAAAGGGAAGGTGTTAGCACCCTTTCTATCCGTGGTTATCCACGGGCTCTTAGGTACTTGCTCATAGTGTTTTCAAAATTTGCTTTTCTTTATGTTTGTGGGTTTGAAAGAGTTTTTATTTTGAAAAGGAGTATAAGTGTGAAAAGTTTTGGTTTTTGAAAGAGCAAGTACTTAAGAACCATCTACCTACTCGAAAAAGGAATCGTTCTATGCTAATTTCCTTTAGACAATGCTATCCCACTATGAATGAGTAGGTAGCCCCGTCATTGGAGTTTAAGGGTCAATTCGATTAAGGGACGTGTGGTCACTAAAGCAATGTTAGGACGCCTTAGCGGTAACCCTAATGTCTTAGATCATTTTTCTGAGGCAACCGTTTCGAGGCAACTATGATCTTTGGACAAAAGGGCGACCTCTAAAACTTCCTATACTCAATGACCGCGTTCTAAGGCAACCAAGTGAGGTGTACCCTAAGAGTGCGCATGTGCGAGTGTGTTGTTTTCAGTTAATTTTGTCTTTGTACATGTCAATGGTTATCTATATCGATTTTAGGTTTAAACATTTGATCTTGTCATGCATTTCCTATTACCAAACATCTAACAGTTTATAAGTTGCGGAAATTAAATTGCGGAAATTAAACTAACTATTACAAGGCGTCGAGTATTTACATCGCCAAAAGCAACCCTTGAAATTAAAATGCGGAAAATAAATAAATAAAGCGATAAAATAGTAACGTCCTATTAAACTATTACATCCCAGGAAACAGATACAATATTGAAATAAAATGGATCGCGTGCGAGAAATTAAATCGGGCGAGTTCAAGGGTTTTGACCCTTTTGATTATTTAAGAAAAGATTTTTTTTGGTTTAATTTTGAATTAAAAAGAAATTAAACTAAGTTAATTATTAAATTAATAAGCTAAATTAATTAATTAATGAAAATAAATATTTTTTGGATTTTTGATATTTAAAGGAATAAAAATAAATTTGATCAATGTTAATAAAACCTATTTGTCTAAATTAATTTTAATTATTGCAAAAATATATTAAAAGTTATTCCTAATTAAAACTAAATAAATTAATTGATTTATGAATAAAAATAAAATATTGAAATTTAATTTTATAAACAAAACATATTTCTTGTTTTTTATTTTATGAAGAAAAAGTTTTGATTGGTTAGTTAGTAATAAAAATATTAATAAACAATTAAACAAAATAAAAAGAAAATAGGAAAAGTTAGGGTTTGGGCCTGTATAGGGAGGCTTGCTTAGCAATTTTGTGGCCCATTAACATGCAAGCCTGGTGGACTTTTTGGATCCAGCGTGGAACTTTGACTAGGGAGTATGGTAGGCATCCCATCTGTACCACCAGATCAGGCCTGGGGCCATCTGGCAGATGATTGAGTGAGAGACCATGGTAGGTTGCGCGCTTGGAGTTGTACTGGAATACCTGAAGAAAAAATATAGCAAATACATGGGGGACCTGGGATTCGAACCCAGGTCCTGTTGGATTTTAAACAAACGCCTTTGCCACTCAACCATCACGCTTCAGTTGTTATAGTATTGGACAATAATAATAATATGGGAAAAAACAATAATATGCCAGAAATAAAAAAAATAAAGCGCGAATATTTGAACCAGCCACTAAGAGGGGGACACGTCTTCGTCTTCTTCGTTCAACCCTGAACATTTACCTGCGGATTTATATCCGCAGCTAGATTCGCAGGACATTCCTAAAATCCATTCTAGGCCATGAAAACTCAATCCAAGACCATGGTCATGCTCGTCTTCCTCCGCTGGTCATGCCTATGTCCATCAATGGCACTGATTTTTCCTGAAAAAGAAATGCCCAAAAACAACAAAACACGAACCCTAGATTCGGCTATGGGGTTACAGGCCAGATAAATGCAATTGGCTAATGCAGAATGCCTCTAAATTGAACGATAATCATGAACATGCAAATATTTTGTAAGAAAAGTGCAAGAACAATGATATACAGATTCAAACGAAAAGCATATTTTTGAGACACTTACAGAGCTTTAGGGCGCGTATGAGAGCTTGTTAGGGGGTGGTCCTGCTTCAGGGATTGTCCAGCAATTGATTTGTGTTGAGATTTGCCTTTGAATTTGCCTCTATGCACGATTTCAGTTTCACACTTTTTCACCTTTTTTCAAGTTTTGCTTTTGGTGATTTTGCAGCCTCTAGCCCTTGAATTCGTGTGCTTTGGCTTGTATTAGTAATAAGCAATGCATTAGGTCAACAAATGTGGGTTGAATCCTTCCAAATCAATGCCTTGAGATTGGATTTGATCCTCCATTGAAAGCTTGCCTATTTTGTCCAAAATCCAATCTTTTTGCACATGGAATGCTTGATACGAATTTGTTACACTTGATGATGATGATTCAATCCTGAAATAGCCAAAAAGATATCAAATAATCAATATTTGGATTTTATTTAATTTAAATTGATTTAAAATGAAATAATTCATTAAAAAATCAAATTAAATAATAAAATTGATAAATGGTCACAAGGTTGAAGCTAGGACACATGTGTAGTGTGACAAGATCAAATCAAGTGGAAAATAATGGGCCCATTTGACAAAATTTGAAGCTTTGGGGATAGTTGACTTTTGGCAATTTTGCAAAAATGCCCAACTTCAACAATGCAAAACTTCTTCAATTTTGAACTTTTGGAAGTGTTATTGGACTTTTTAGAAAGCTTGAGATGTCCTCTAACCAAACCTTTTGGTATCATATCATTTTGATATTCCATGCTCAATTTATAAGCTTTGGCAAAAAAGGTGTTTTTGTTGACTTTCAAAAATGACCTATAATGTCCAAATTTGTAACTTCTTGTGTGTGCATTTTCTGATCTTGGGGTATGAAGATGGATTGCAGGAAATTGAATCCTCTTAAACATGAGATTTTGATGGGTCATTGCTCATAAATTATGAGAAAGTTATGCTTGGTCAAAGTTGAGTTGACTTTTCCTACAAAACCCTAATTTAGCAACTTTTGAGTCTTGATGAATTTTGAGCAATCCTTGATGAATCATGATCAAACCTTTATCAAATGATTAAATATCCTTCAAAATGAGAATGTTGACAAAAAATATTGAAGTTTGACTGTATTTGGGTCACAGTTGACTTTTGCCCTAGCACAATCGATTTTTAGACCCTTTGAGCAATTGACTGAGCAAACTTCCTCTGCAAGGCTTGAAATTTGACATGGATGATCTTGATAGAATATTAGGACATTTGGGAGCACTTGAGGTCATTTGGATTCAAGGATCTTGATGCAACACAAAACCCTAATTTGAGGTTGACTGTCTTAGGAGATAGCTTGACTGTCCAACTCTTGAGCAATCTTGAGCTACTTGGAGATTTTTCTTGCAATGTTTTGAGAGACATGAGAGGGAAAATTTTGGGGTGCAACAGCTGCCCCTATTCAATTTTCTTAAACCTGAGGATGTAGATTGGCTTTCGGGCCTTTCACGATCCGAAGGTGGAAGATGATTGAACACTAGAGTACCCAGAAATTTGCGCTCGCATGAAGTGGTACCAGCCTGGTGATATCGGGAATGGGCTTACAGATTCCATTTGGAGACTGTTGATAGGTGGTCCAGACTTCGGCTGGAATGTGAATCAGGGAGATCTTATCGTCGATCTGACTGAACCAGGGAAGGTCTTGTATTAACTTTGACTGGATAAGAATCAGAAAAATCTTCGAATCGACTTAACTGAACCAGATGAAAGTCTTGGAATAACTTCAACTGGAATACGAATCAGGGAGATCTTCGCATCGATCTGACTGAACCAAAGGAGGTCTTGGATTAACTTTGACTGAATCGGCATCAGAAAAATCTTCGAATCGATTTAACTGGACCAGACAAAAGTCTTGGAATAACTTCAACTGGAATACGAATCAGGGAGATCTTCGCGTCGATCTGACTGAACCAGAGGAGGTCTTGGGTTAACTTTGACTGGATCGGAATCAGAAAAATCTTCGAATCGATTTAACTGGACCAGACAAAAGTCTTGGAATAACTTCAACTGGAATACGAATCAGGGAGATCTTATCGTCGATCTGATTGAACCAGAGGAGGTCTTGGATTAACTTTGACTGGATCGACATCAGAAAAATCTTCGAATCGATTTAACTGGACCAGACAAAAGTCTTGGAATATCTTCAACTGGAATACGAATCAGGGAGATCTTCGCGTCGATCTGACTGAACCAGAGGAGGTCTTGGATTAACTTTGACTGGATAAGAATCAGAAAAATCTTCGAATCGATTTAACTTAACCAGACGAAAGTCTTGGAATAACTTCAACTGGAATACGAATCAGGGAGATCTTCGCGTCGATCTGACTGAACTAGAGGAGGTCTTGGATTAACTTTGACTGGATAAGAATCAGAAAAATCTTTGAATCGATTTAACTGAACTAGACGAAAGTCTTGGAATAACTTCAACTGGAATATGAATTAGGGAGATCTTCGCGTCGATCTGACTGAACCAGAGAAGGTCTTTGACATAGCTGAGAATTTAACTGCATCCTTCCTGAAAGGTAAAGGTCAGTCATATGCAATGCATGATATGGATCAAGCGATGATGTTCTCAAGATAAATGAGATTGTGTTATATGATGCGTATATGTATGCATCATGATATATGGAAATGTAATGTTTTAACTGGGGAAAATAAATCCCGGATAGCTGCTGGAGAATAGAGTTGAATTCTTCATTTCTGCGGGGGAAGACGAACAAAGATGATTGTGAGAATAGACCTGTAGGAGAGGATAACTCCGTTGGGGAATAAACTGATGAGGAGATTACTCTGTGGGGAAGAGATGCTCTGCTGAGGATTCCACTGATAGATTCTGTCGGGGTGAATTACCGTTGTCGATGATATTGAATCTGCTGAGGATTCCACTGATAGATTCTGTCGGGGTGAATTACCGTTGTCGGTGATATTGAATCTGCTGAGGATTGAATTCCTGTTTGTGGAAGGAAAGAACTCCGCTGGGGATGATCTTTCAGTTGCGACTTCACTGGGGATAACCTGTTAGACTTTTGTGGGGATAATCCTTCGAACTTGGCTGGGAATGATCCTTTGAACTCGACTGGGGAGATTTATTTTGTACTCCGCTGGGGATAAACTTCCAGAGTCTACTAGGGATGATGCTTCAACTCCGTTGGGGAAGTTTTTTCAGACTGCGCTAGGAAAATTTTAACTCCACCGGGGGTATCATGTATTCTGCCGGGGAACATTCTTATACTCTGCCAGGGAATATTAAGACTGCCGGGGATATCGAACCTTTTTAGTGCTGATGGTAGATCAACTCTGCTTGGGGAGAGCATTGCTGATTCGTTCATAGTTGCAAGTCTCAGCTGAGGAGAACTACCATTACTGCCTTACTCTGCGGGGAGTGAAAGTATCTGAGCCATATTCTTCAGCTGAATTTACCTTGTACCTGGTGTACAGAGCAACTATACAGCTTGGGCACTTCTTATTGCCCCTGTTTTTGCTATTACCAGTAATTCATCTTTTGTTTCGCATGTAAATATTTATGAGCAACAATTAATGTCAAGTGCATATATCAAAAATGGACATTGGACGTTCTTTGCAAAACAAAACAGATAAAGGAAAAACAGTTTGAAATTTCTTTGAAAATGAATTGTATTGATTTTGAAGTTTGGCCTGTAAATAGACGTTTTTGTACAAGAGGCTGACGCCCTAGTAAGAGAACGCCGCCGAATAATAGAATTTACACAATTTGTGAAAAAAACTAAATAAAACAGCCATGTGAATGATCCCACTGGGTTCCAACTCTGCTATCGCCCTTATGTCCTTGAGCATCTCATCACTTTGCTACTTGGTTGAAGGTAGATCAGATTGATTAGTGTCGTCCGATCTTAATAGCCGATACCGAAGTCTGGATGCAAGGTGATCCAATGAGACACAGTGTTACGCTTTGATCCATAATTTTTTCCTGGACCTCCCTTTCGGGTTTTCAGTCCACCGGGATACCCATTTTCGCCCAAGTCGCCTTTTCAGGTTTTCGACTTGCCGGGTGTACAGATATTTTCATTTTCATCCCTTATTTTTACCCGAACCCTTTTGGTTCGTCGGGAAGCCCTTATTTTTGCCTAGGCCAGTCAACCTAGAGGGTCTTTGATTATGCGTAGTATCTTTTCACTATGTCTGCATTGATGAGGCGAGGAAGGTCATCACCATCCATGGTGGTTAGAATCATAGCTCCTCTTGAGAAAATGTTCTTAACCACAAATGACCCTTCGTAAGTAGGGGTCCATTTTCCCCTGGGATCACCTTGAGGTAGGATAATACGCTTGATCACCAGATCCCCAACTTGATACTCTTGTCGTTTAACTTTCTTGTTAAATGCCTTAATCATCCGTTTTTGATACGTTTGACCATGACAAATAGCAGTAAGTCTCTTTTCGTCGATTAGGTTCAGCTGATCAAGCCGGGTCTGAATCCAGTCATCTTCACTTAAACCTGCATCCTTCATGATCCGAAGAGAGGGTATCTGAACTTCAATGGGCAAGACTGCCTCCATGCCATATACCAAGGAGTAGGGTGTTGCCCCTGTTGACGTCCGTGCTGAGGTACGGTATCCATGAAGAGCAAATGGTAACATCTCGTGCCAGTCTTTGTATGTCACTGTCATCTTCTGCACAATCTTCTTAATATTCTTATTAGCCGCTTCGACAACCCCATTCATCTTCGGCCGGTAGGGAGAAGAGTTGTGATGCTGTATCTTGAACTGCTTGCAGAGCTCAGTGATCATTTTGTTGTTAAGATTGGTACCATTGTCCGTAATGATCCTCTCTGGTACACCATATTGACATATCAGATTGTGCCGAATAAATCGTGCCACGACATTCTTGGTTACTGTAGCAAAGGAAGCTTCTTCAACCCACTTTGTAAAGTAATCAATAGCTACCAGGATGAAATGGTGCCCGTTGGATGCCGTAGGTCTGATTTCGCCGATCATATCAATGCCCCACATTGCAAAAGGCCAAGGAGCTGTCAAGACGTTCAAAGGTACTGGAGGTATGTGCACCTTATCAGCATAGACTTGGAACTTGTGACATGTCCGAGAATGTTGATAACAGTCGGCTTCCATAATGGACCAATAATATCCTGCTCGAAGGATTTTCTTTGCCATGGTGTGTCCACTGGAATGAGTTCCGAAAGTACCTTCATGTAACTCCTCCATGACCCTTTCTGCTTCATTCTTATCCACACAACGTAGTAAGGTCGAATCATGGTTGCGCTTGTAAAGGATGCCATTGCTGATGAAGAACTTTGCTGTGAACCTCCTCAGAAACTTCTTGTCATTAACAGATGCACCCTCGGGGTACTCCTGAGCCTCAAGGTATCTCTTCACCTCATGAAACCAAGGTTTATCTGCTACCTCTTCAGTCTCAATGTCACAGCAATGTGCAGGTTCGTCCAATCTTTCAATGATAATCCAGGGAGCTTCGTTGTCCCAATTGACCTTGAACATAAAAGACATCGTAACTAGCGCGTCCACCAACTGATTCTCCTCTCTCGGGAAGTGTTCAAAGGTTATCTCCTCAAAATGGGGAAGCAACGTCAACACATACTCTTTATAAGGAATAAGATTTAGGTGTTTCGTATCCCACTCGCCTTTGATCTGACTGATCACGAGAGTGGAATCTCCAAAGACACTTAGAAACTTAATCCTTAGGTCGATTTCTGCTCGAAGACCCATGATGCATGCTTCATACTCCTCCATATTGTTGGTGCAGTTGAAACATAGTCGGGCGGTAAACGGAGTATGAGAGCCTTTAGGAGATATGATCACGGCGCCAATGCCATTGCCCAATGTGTTTGAAGCTCCATCAAAGTACATAGACCATCGGGATCCTTCCTTGGGTCCTTCATCTGGTCCAGGTGTCTCACAATCAGTCACTATCATGATATTCTCATCCGGGAATTCAAAGTTCATAGACTGGTAATCATCCACTGCCTGATGTGCCAAATGGTCCGCCAACACACTTCCCTTGATTGCCTTTTGGGTCGTGTACTGGATGTCATACTCAGTCAAGATCATATGCCATCTTGCTATTCTTCCGGACAAAGCAGGCTTTTCGAAGATATACTTGATTGGATCCATCTTCGATATTAATAGAGTAGTGTGAGTGAGCATATACTGTCTCAGCCGGCGAGCAACCCATGCCAAAGCGCAACAAGTTTTCTCGAGCAACGAGTATCGGGTCTCGCAGTCGGTAAACTTTTTGCTAAGGTAATAAATAGCATGCTCTTTTCGGCCAGACTCGTCATGTTGACCCATCACACACCCCATTGAGTTGTCGAGTACTGTCAAGTATAAGATCAGAGGTCTCCCTTCAACTGGAGCCATCAGAATAGGTGGCTCTTGGAGATACTCTTTGATCCTTTCGAAAGCGGCCTGGAACTCATCGTTCCAACGTACCACTTGATCTTTCTTCAGTAGCTTGAAGATTGGCTCACAAGTAGCAGTTAGGTGTGAGATGAATCGGGCAATGTAGTTTAGACGTCCCAGAAAGCCTCTGACTTCTTTCTCTGTTCTAGGAGCTGGCATTTCCTGTATAGCCTTCACTTTTGCAGGATCCACTTGAATACCTTTATCGCTTACGACAAAACCCAACAGCTTACCAGATCTCACCTCGAAGGTGCACTTGTTCGGGTTTAACCTCAGCTTGTACAACTTCAACCTGTCAAACAACTTCTGAAGGTGCTCAAGATGTTCCTCCTCAGTTTGGGACCTTGCAATCATGTCGTCGACGTATACCTCAATCTCGTGATGGATCATGTCATGAAACAAAGCAACCATGGCACGCTGATACGTTGCCCCAGTGTTCTTCAATCCAAAAGGCATGACCTTGTAGCAAAAAGTACCCCACTGAGTAACAAAGGTGGTCTTCTCCATGTATTCGGGAGCCATTTTAATCTGATTATAATCGGAGAAACCATCCATAAAGGAGAAGACTTTATGCTGAGCGGTATTGTCAACCAGAACGTCAATATGAGGTAGAGGAAAATCATCCTTGGGACTCGCCCTGTTCAGATCCCTATAGTCAACACACATTCGAACCTTACCATCCTTCTTCGGCACAGGAACGACGTTGGCCACCCACTGAGGGTAAGAAGTAACTTCTAGAAAACCGGCGTCAAACTGTTTCATCACTTCAGCCTTGATTTTCTCAGACATCTTTGGGCGCATTCGGCGGACCTTCTGTTTCACTGGAGGACAGTCTTCCTTGGTAGGTAGGCGATGAACCACAATATCAATATCCAACCCAGGCATGTCTTCATAAGACCAGGCAAAGATCTCAACATAGTCACGCAACATCTGAATCAATCATTGCTTCACACTAGTTTCTAGATTTGCGGCGACCTTGACCTCTTTTTTATCCTCTTCTGTACCCAGGTTCACTGATTCCACTGGCTCTTCATGTGGCTGTATAGCCCTCTCCTCTTGGAGTAACAGTCTTTCAAGTTCACTAGGCACTTCGCAATCATCTTCACCTTCGTATTCGGCTAAGTTGATCGGATTTTCGAAGTCATAACTGGTAGTAGCAGAGTCGTTACCAGTGAGATCCAGAGTGGATGTAGACCTGTATATGTGAGTGTGTGTAAAATAGCTGTTTTGCAATATGTAATAAAAGAAAAACAAGGAGCACAAAATTTGAAATGCAAGAAACATCCAATGCTTTTATTAATGACATATGAAAATGACACACATAGAGCCCTCACAAATGAAGCCACGGTGCCCTGGGTAAGACACCGGGCCGTAAAGTTTAAAAAATTGTCTGTTACAAATTCAAAACAAAAAGTTTCATTACTGGGTAACAAAAGAAATAGGGATGAAGTCCTTTGCTATCCAGTTGCTTGGTCCACCGTCAGTAGTAGGATCGATCCAGCTGTCGAATTCAGACTCTTCCACATCGTCTTCAATGGCATTCACTCCCGAGTTACTGATGAACATGAGAGGTCTTCCGATCCGTGTATTCCGAACAGCCTTTTGAGCCTCTGCAGTGAAACCCAAACCAAACTTGTTAGTCTTCTGTGTAAAATCAGGGAGTCGGCCCCAATTTGCACACCCACCTTTCTCGACAACAGCCCGTGCATCCTTAAAAGAAGTCATCTTCATAGGAGAATCTTCAACAACAGTCTTAGTTGACGCCAGTGTCTGGGGAACCTCTTCAAAGTGTTAAAATGGGGTCTCAATGAACTCCCCATCCATTTCTACGTATCGGAAAGAGTTGAGGTGGCTAACCATGTACTCCTCTTCTCCTTGTACTGTCACAATCTTCCCTTTTACGGGGTACTTCAGCTTCTGGTGGAGCGTTGAGGTTACGGCCCCAACTTTGTGGATCCATGGGCGACCCAGCAAACAAGAATAAGATGGCCGAATGTCCATCACATAGAATGTAGAGTTGAAAACCTGAGAACCAACCTTAATCGGGATATCAACTTCTCCGTGCACCATCCTCTTAGACCCATCAAAGGCCCTGACGACGATGTTGCTTGGTTTCAACTCCAACCCTTCATAGTCTAACCGGTCTAAAGCTTTCTTAGGCAAGACGTTCAATGAGGAACCAGTATCCACTAATACATGAGCAAGAGTAGTGCCCCTACATTCAATGGAGACATGCAGGGCATCATTGTGATTCTTCCCCTTAGCAGTCAAGTCGGCGTCAGAGAAACCCAACCCATTATCAGCAGTCAAACTAGCCACGCAATCTTTAAACTAGTCAGCTGACGTCTCTTGTGGTACGTGTGCAGTCTTTAGGAAAGCAATCAGAGCCTTGGCATGGGCTTCTGAGCATAACAACAATGACAACATAGATATTTTGGACGGGGTTTTCCCCAGCTGTTCAACTACATTGTAGTCACTCTTTTTGATGATCTTCAGAATCTCTTCCATCTCTTGTCTAGAAGCTTCAACATTAATCGTCTTCGGTGCCTCCGTTCGGGCGGGCTCATCAGTGGTCCCTTTGCCCCGAGTGTTAGATGACTCGGCAACAGGGGTGAGAATGGGAACTTGAACAGGAATAGCAGTAAGTACACTGGCAGGTGTAATAACAATAGGTTTTCGGGCAGTTGGTGGAGAGATATCAGGTGAGAAAAGTCTTCTGCTGCGGGTGACTTTAGCAGGTCCAACAATATTGCTGACGTCAGTATCAGCATCCAACTCTTGTTTAACTCCATGAAAATAAACATCGGCCCCGTAATGCCAAGGGACAACTTTATCAGAGGTGTAGGGGATAGGCCCAGGAATAGTGATGATCAATGGTGCGGTTCTTGGAACAGATGTAATTCTAACAGGCTTTCTCGAGGAAGCCTTGGAAGAATTGTCAAAAATGGTGATAATAGCAACTTCTTCAGTAGGGATCAAAGGAACAAGAGTATTCTCAAACAGAATTTATTTACTATCCATCAGGCGTTGGACGTCTGACTTCAAAAGATGGCAACCGGTAGGTAGAACAGAACACATACGGTTACCTTCATCACAGCCTGGAAATAAACCAGCTAGCAAAAGGTTCTTCTTCACAGTCATCAAGGGAGTAGCAATATCGTTCACAGAAACCACAAACAAGTCTTCATCTATAGCATTCACTCCATGCTTGGGCATAGGAGCAGTCACAACATTAGGCCTTTCGGGCGCCTTGAACTCAATTTCCTTAGCATCAATTAAGTCCTGTATTTTGTTCTTCAAAGACCAACAATCATCTGTATTATGCCCCGGGCTATTAGAGTGAAAAGCACAGCGGGCATTAGGGTTGTACTTCGGTGATGTTGTATTTGGATTCTTCGGGGCTTCTCTTGGAATCACTAGATTGGTCTTTAATAACTGTGGCAGAATCTGGGATAAGGTCATGTTGAGAGGGGTGAACTGCCTTTGAGGTCTCTCGGCCTTTTGTTGATTGTTGTGCTGAGGAGCACCAGCAGGTCTTGAAATAACAACCGCATTAACAGCTTGGCGGTGTTCAGGTCTATTCTGGCTTTTCGAACTGTAGACAACACTTGACTCTTTCTTAAAAGGCTTTTTCTCGGTGCTTGATGAAGCACCCTTTTGTATCTTACCAGCCTTAATACCAGCCTCAATCCTCTCACCGGTCATAATTAGCTCTGTAAACCCAGACGAAGAGCTTCCAATCAGATGGTTGGAAAATGGACCAGACAAGGTCCCCAGAAACATATCCACAAGCTCCCGATCAGCCAAGGGTGGTTGTACTCTTCCGGCCAGGTCCCTCCACTTCTGAGCATAATCTTTGAAACCTTCACCCTTTCCCATTGACATACCCTGGAGTTGGGTACGCGTGGGAGCAAGGTCGGAATTGTATTGGTATTGCCTGTAGAAAGTAGTAGCCAAATCTTCCCAACTACGGATACTGGCTCCGTCCAACTGGTAAAACCATTCAAGCTGAGTCCATGAGAGACTATCTTAAAAGAAGTGAATCCATAGGTTCTTATCAGCGGTGTACGGCTGAATCTTCCTTACATATGACCGGAGGTGCAGCTTCGGACAAGAAACTCCGTCATACTTAGCAAAGGCTGGTGCCTTGAACTTGTGGGGAATTACCACCCCAGATGATAGACCTAGATCACCAAAGTCCAGACCAGGCACTTTCTGAACTTCCATCGCACTCAACCGGTCTTTCAGTTGCTTGTATCTATCCTCAGCCGAAGGATACTGGTCTTTATCGAAGTCCGTCTCGTTGTCTGAGACCACAGGGCTAGGAGCCCTTCTTTCCTCTTGACTGTATTTCCCTCCACATGAGGTAGTCAAATCCACTTCATCTTGTAGCCTGTTTCCAAACTTGTGACCTGTGTTAAACAAGACTGTCCTCTTCTTCTTCTTCTTCTTCTTCTTCTTCTTCTCTTTCAGAATCAGGGTCTTCAGATCTTGCTGACCCTTAGCTAGATTCATGAACAACTCTTGGAATTGGGCATTTTGAGCCTGTAGGGCCTTGATTGCTTGCTCAGTTGATGGTTCAGCAGACATGATGAGTGCTGAAATAAACAGCGAAGAAGATAAGAGACCTGTAATGGGTACCTGTTATGAAGTGTATGGGATGAAATGCGTATGATAAGATTTCAAAGACAACCGAGAGATTCAAATTCGTAAACAAGAAATGAAACACACTTTTATTAGATAAACTTTGAAATTCAAATTGTTCAACAGATGCCCTTAAGGCGTTACAAGAAAGGAAATACTGAAAAGTAAATAGAACTGGAAAGGAAATAAACAAAAGATAATCAGTGCTCCCATGGTCTCTTCTTGTCGGTGCGGACATAGTCATTGAGAATCCGCTCGTTTTCCAGCTGCCTAGTCAACTTCTGGATCTTCTGCTCTTGCTTGTTAAACTTTTCTCGATAAGCATCCCGTTCTTCTCTCAGCTGCATCCAAGACCTCTTCAGTGCCCCAATGTCAGTGGGCATGTAAGGGTGGAGGATGGTAGGAAGAACCCCTTTTTCATTAGCAACTTCAACAATGATAGGCAGGATGACTTCATATGGCATACCTAGCTTTTGGGCACGGATACTGACCCATCTGAGATATGGCTCCATTGGAAGAGAAGTCTTTGGGCCCAACTCGTGTGGATCAGATCTGTGAACTCTATCCCAAGCCCTTATGAATCTGCGGCGTTGCTCGTTGCTATCCCCTTGAAAATCAAAGATGATACTAGGCATTAGTAGCTCATGAGGTCCTTCTCTTCTGGCTCTCCCAAACTGACGTAAGGCTAAGCATGGATTATAAGAAATTCCTCCATGGGTTCCTATCAGTGGAACATTAGGGTACTCCCCACATCGATCAATAATGGCCACCTCGTCCATACCCTTGATATTCCAGATGATGTCATTATGAGAGAGAGACATAACCCTATAAGCCCATCCCATGCCTTCTTTGTTCTTCAGCACTGATTTGGGGAGGTGAGAAATAAACCACCTCGCTAATAATGGAGCATAGCACATCAAGGTTCCCCGCTTATGAGCAGTACGGGCATAGAGCTGATGAAGAATGTCACCCAAGAGAGTGGGTACAGGATTACGAGAGATGAAGATTTTCACCACATTCACATCAACAAAGGAGTCGGGATTCGGAAACAATACCAAGCCATATATCAGAAGGGCCAGAATATCTTCGAATGCCTTGAAGTCTAGACTATCCCAAAAATAATTAGCCTTACCAACCAAGAACTTAGTCAGAAAGCCCTTTGCTCCACTTCTAGTCTCCCAATTAGCCATTACCTAATCCTTGGTCATATGAAGGGCTGAAGCAATCTCTTCTGGCCTAAGGATCTTCTCCCAACCAGTAAACGGGGTCTGCTCCAGAATAGAGATACCGAGCAGATCAGAGAACTCTTCTAAGGTGGGAACCAACTGGTAGTCCTGGAAAGTAAAGCAATGGTACAACGAATCATAGAATTGGACCAAAACACTCATCATCTGCTCATCCAATTTGGAGGTGACCAAACTGAGAAGATACCCATGTCTTCTGATGAAGGAGGTAGTATCAGGCATCTTTGTAATCAATTATTTAAGCATGGTGGGAACCTGGACAAAGTTGATCCGGATGGTATTCCTACGCATGGGCATCATGACCTACAAAACAAAACAAAGATGAATCCCTCCTGTCTTTGAAATAGGTTAGTCCAATGCAAGATGTATGCAATGTTATGATGTCATGATGTCATGATAGAAAGCACATCACAAGTATCCACAAATGGCAAACATGGTAAAGGCACACAAGTCACATAGAGAGTCCTTAGATTTCAGGCTGACAAGGAGCTTAGGTACTACCCTCTTTCAGTTCAGTTGGTTTAAGCCTGTCCTAAAAATAGTAACCAGGTTCTAGAGGATCTCAATATCACTGACTACCCTCAATCAGTCATAATTCCAGTTTAGCAACCTTTTCTTGTGGCCGGAATCATCGCGAGAGTTTAGTCTCAATGAGTGTAGCATATTGCTACTGTTCTATGGCCAAGTTGGTCAATTTAAAGGTTCTAAGGTCAGTTGGTGCTTAATGACCCCTCAGATGACCCATATTTTCCTTGTTCCAACACAAGGGATATCGGTACAATCTAAAGTGCCACACCAACGTAGCTACTGCTTCAACCGTATCGGTCTACGCCGTATAGTTCCCTCACAGTTTATTGCTACTTACCTAAAGGGTATCCCCAGATCCGGGTTAGGATCTATAGTAACTCTGATACAAGCCCACAAATATAAAGCATACAAAGCAAACAATTGAAAACACAATGATCTAATCCTAAGGTACACCCTACTTATTAAGAGAAGTCCCCAACAGAGTCGCCAGTTCTGTGATACGGTGGGAGAGAACTGACTGTTTTTTGGAATGCTGGTTTACGTTTTGCGTTTGTTTTTGCAAAATGTCGCGGTAAGCAAGAGTCGCTACCGTCTTTTATTTTATCCAACAAGGAAAGGAAAAAAGTACGGAAAAATTCCTTTTTTGAGATGTTTCTCGGGTTCGGGGGGTAGATTATAGAAAGGGAAGGTGTTAGCACCCTTTCTATCCGTGGTTATCCACGGGCTCTTAGGTACTTGCTCATAGTGTTTTCAAAATTTGCTTTTCTTTATGTTTGTGGGTTTGAAAGAGTTTTTGTTTTGAAAAGGAGTGTAAGTGTGAAAAGTTTTGGTTTTTGAAAGAGCAAGTACTTAAGAACCATCTACCTACTCGAAAAAGGAATCGTTCTATGCTAATTTCCTTTAGACAATGCTATCCCACTATGAATGAGTAGGTAGCACCGTCATTGGAGTTTAAGGGTCAATTTGATTAAGGGACGTGCGGTCACTAAAGCAATGTTATGACGCCTTAGCGGTAACCCTAATGTCTTAGATCATTTTTCCGAGGCAACCGTTTCGAGGCAACTATGATCTTTGGACAAGAGGGCGACCTCTAAAACTTTCTATACTCAATGACCACGTTCGAAGGCAACCAAGCGAGGTGTACCCTAAGAGTGCGCATGTGCGAGTGTGTTATTTCAGTTAATTTTATCTTTGTACATGTCAATGGTTATCTATGTTGATTTTAGGTTCAAACGTTTGATCTTGTCATGTATTCCCTATTATCAAACATCTAACAGTTTATAAGTTACGGAAATTAAATTGCGGAAATTAAAACTAACTATTACAAGGCGTCAGATATTTACATCGCCAAAAGCAACCCTTGAAATTAAAATGCAGAAAATAAATAAATAAAGCGATAAAATAGTAATGTCCTATTAAACTATTACATCCCAGGAAACAAATACAATATTGAAATAAAATGGATCGCGTGCGAGAAATTAAATCGGGCGAGTTCTAGGGTTTTGACCCTTTTGATTATTTAAGAAATGATTTTTTTTTGGTTTATTTTTGAATTAAAAAGAAATTAAACTAAGTTAATTATTAAATTAATAAGCTAAATTAATTAATTAATGAAAATAAATATTTTTTGAATTTTTGATATTTAAAGAAATAAAAATAAATTTGATCAATGTTAATAAAACCTATTTGTCTAAATTAATTTTAATTATTGCAAAAATATATTAAAAGTTATTCCTAATTAAAACTAAATTAATTAATTGATTTATGAATAAAAATAAAATATTGAAATTTAATTTTATAAACAAAAAATATTTTTTGTTTTTTATTTTATGAAGAAAAAGTTTTGATTGGTTAGTTAGTAATAAAAATAATAATAAACAATTAAACAAAATAAAAAGAAAATAGGAAAAGTTAGGGTTTGGGCCTGTATAGGGAGGCTTGCTTAGCAATTTTGTGGCCCATTAACATGCAAGCCTGGTGGACTTTTTGGATCCAGCGTGGCACTTTGACTAGGGAGTATGGTAGGCATCCCATCTGGACCACCAGATCTAGCCTGGGGCCATCTGGCAGATGATTGAGTGAGAGACCATGATAGGTTGCACGCTTGGAGTTGTACTGGAATACCTGAAGAAAAAATATAGCAAATACATGGGGGACCTGGGATTCGAACCCAGGTCCTGTTGGATTTTGAACAAACGCCTTTGCCACTCAACCATCACGCTTCAGTTGTTATAGTATTGGACAATAATAATAATATGGGAAAAAACAATAATATGCCAGAAATAAAAAAAATAAAGCGCGAATATTTGAACCAGCCACTAAGAGGGGGACACGTCTTCGTCTTCTTCGTTCAACCCTGAACATTTACCTGCGGATTTATATCCGCAGCTAGATTCGCAAGACATTCCTAAAATCCATTCTAGGCCATGAAAACTCAATCCAAGACCATGGTCATGCTCGTCTTCCTCCGCTGGTCATGCCTATATCCATTAATGGCACTGATTTTGCCTGAAAAAGAAATGCCTAAAAACAACAAAACACGAACCCTAGATTCGGCTATGGGGTTACAGGCCAGATAAATGCAATTGGCTAATGCAGAATGCTTCTAAATTGAACGATAATCATGAATATGCAAAGATTTTGTAAGAAAAGTGCAAGAACAATGATATACGAATTCAAACGAAAAGCATATTTTTGAGACACTTACAGAGCTTTAGGGCATGTATGAGAGCTTGTTAGGGGGTGGTTCTGCTTCAGGGATTGTCCAGCAATTGATTTGTGTTGAGATTTGCCTTTGAATTTGCCTCTATGCACGGTTTCAGTTTCACACTTTTTCACCTTTTTTCAAGTTTTGCTTTTGGTGATTCTGCAACCTCTAGCCCTTGAATTCGTGTGCTTTGGCTTGTATAAGTAATAAGCAATGCATTAGGTCAACAAATGTGGGCTGAATCCTTCCAAATCAATGCCTTGAGATTTGATTTGATCCTCCATTGAAAGCTTGCCTATTTTGTCCAAAATCTAATCTTTTTGCACATGGAATGCTTGATAAGAATTTGTTACACTTGATGATGATGATTCAATCTTGAAATAGCCAAAAAGAGTTCAAATAATCAATGTTTGGATTTTATTTGATTTAAATTGATTTAAAATGAAATAATTCATTAAAAAATCAAATTAAATAATAAAATTGATAAATGGTCACAAGGTTGAAGCTAGGACACGTGTGTAGTGTGACAAGATCAAATCAAGTGGAAAATAATGGTCCCATTTGAAAAAATTTTAAGCTTTGGGGATAGTTGACTTTTGGCAATTTTGCAAAAATGCCCAACTTCAACAATGCATAACTTCTTCAATTTTGAACTTTTGGAAGTGTTCTTGGACTTCTTATGTGTGCATTTTATGATCTTGGAGTATGAAGATGGATTGTAGGAAATTACATCCTCTTCAAAATGAGCTTTGGATGGGTAATTTTTGATAAAGTATGAGAAAGTTATGCTTGGTCAAAGTTGAGTTGACTTTTCCTACAAAACCCTAATTTAGCAACTTTTGAGTCTTGATGAATTTTGAGCAATCCTTGATGAATCATGATCAACCCTTAATAAAATGATTAATTATCTTTCAAAATGAGTATGTTGACAAAAATTCTTGAAGTTTGACTGTATTTGGGTCACAATTGACTTTTGCCCTAGCATAGTCGATTTTTGGACCCTTTGAGCAATTGACTGAGCAAACTTCCTCTGCAAGGATTGAAATTTGACATGGACGATATTGAGAGCATATTAGGACATTTGGGAGCACTTGAGGTCATTTTGATTCAAGGATCTTGATGCAACACAAAACCCTAATTTGAGGTTGACTGCCTTAGGAGATAACTTGACTGTCCAACTCTTGAGCAATCTTGAGCTACTTTGAGATTTTTCTTGCAATGTTTTGAGAGATATGAGAGGGCAAATTTTGGGGTGCAACAGCCTCCCTTTTGAGTTTTCTACTTAGCGAGTCTTTTTATGCATAGTATTTTTTGACTGAGTATGAATTGACTAGAAGTGGAACGTATTCCCCATTCATGCCTGTTAGGATTATAGCATCTCCTGAGAAAGATTTCTTCACAATGTATGGCCCCACATAGTTGGGAGTCCACTTTCCTCTTGGATCATAGTGAATTGTGAGGATCTTCCTTAAGACCAGGTCCCCTGTGTGGAACTCTCGAGGTCGAATCTTTTTGTCAAATGCTCTCTTGAGACACTGTTGATATAACTAACCATGGAAAATGGCTACTAGGCGTTTCTTTTCAATGAGATTGAGTTCGTCGAGCCTCGTTTGAATCCATTCAGCTTCATCAAGCTTGGTGTTCACCATAATCCTTAATGAAGGAATTTCCACTTCGACTGGGAGCACCGTATCCATACCATAGACTAGTAAAAAAAGAGTTTCCCTAGTGGAAGTATGCATAAAAGTTCTATAGCCATGTAGATCAAAGGGAAACATATCATGCCAATCCTTGTATGTTCTTACCATTTTTTTCTGGATGATCTTCTTTATGTTCTTGTTAGCTTCTTCGACTACGCCATTCATCTTTGTCTGATAGGGTGACAAATTATGGGGCTCAATCTTGAATTCTTCACACCTCTCCTTCATCATTTTGTTGTTGAGATTCGACCTGTTATCAGTGATGATCTTGTTAGGAGCCCTATAACGACATATGATTTCTTTTTTGATGAAGCAAGTGAAGACTTGCCTGGTCACATTTTTGTAAGAAGCCGCTTCCACCCACTTGGTGAAGTAGTCAATAGTAATGAGAATGAACTTGTGTCCATTTGAAGCGCTTGGCTCAATCCGTCCAATCATATTAATGCCCCACATTGCAAAGGGCCATGGTGAAGTCATCAAATTCAAAGGAGTGAGAGGAATATGTATATTGTTTGCATAAACTTGACATTTATGGCACATCATAACATACACACAATAGTCACTTTCCATCGTCATCCATAAATAACCTGCTTGTAGGATTTTCTTGGCCATAGCATGTCCACTTGCATGAGTCCCAAAAGAGCCCTCGTGAATTTCACGTGTGATGGATTCTGCTTCGTGTTTATCCACGCATCTGAGCAGAATTGAATCATAGTTTCTTTTGTACAGAATGTCTCATGACAATAAGAACTTGGATGCTAATCTTCTAAGAGTCTGCTTATCACAAATTGTAGCACCTTCTGGATACTCTTTCTTCTCAAGATATCTTTTGATGTCGAAATACCACGGCTTTTCATCTGACACATCTTCGGTTGTGAGACAATGAGCAGGGAAAACATATGTTGGCTCCATGTAACGAAGGATTCTTATATCGAGTGCATGATTCAGATACATGACTTTGAACATTGCTGCTAAAGTAGCTAGAGTATCTGCCAACTGATTTACTTCTCTAGGAATATACTCAAAGGCGATCTCATCAAAAGCGGGCAACAACACTAATATGTAATCCCTGTATGGAACTAAATTAGGGTGTCGTGTATCCTAATCACCTTGTACCTGGTATATTACTAAGGCAAAATCCCCATAAACTTCATGAATCTTGATCTTCAAATCAATGGCTGCTTCAATGCCCATTACACAAGCTTCGTATTGTGCAACATTATTCGTGCAATCAAAGCATAACCTGGCCATGAAAGGTATGTGAGTATTGCATGGAGAAGTCAGAACTGCCCCAATACCATGGGCTATAGAATTTGATGCATCGTCGAATGTGATAGTCCATCGCTCCCCTAGTTCGATTCCTTCCTCATCATCAAGTTTCATAACATCCTCGTCTGGAAAATAAAACTTCATTGACTGATACTCTCCCAATGGCTGGTGAGTAAGATGATCTGCAAGAATGCTACCTCTTATAGCCTTTTGTGTGACATACTGGAAGTCATACTCAGATAAAAGCATTTGCCACCGAGCCAATTTGTCTGTAAGTGTTGGTTTCTCGAAGATGTACTTTATTGGATCCATTTTAGATATCGGAAGTGTAGAGTGTGTCAACATGTATTGCCTCAAACATTGAGCTACCCGCTTAAGAGCGCAACAAGTCTTCTCAAGTAATGAATACCTTGATTCACAATCAATAAAATGTTTGCTCGGGTAATAAATGATGTGTTCTTTTCATCCAGTATCATCATGAGTGGTCTCCCTGGAACCGGAGGTATGAGTACCGGTGGCTCCTGAAGGTACTGTTTAATCTTCTAGAAGTCTTCTTGAAACCTATCATCCTAATGGACGTCTTGATTCTTATGCAACAATTTAAAGATGGGTTCACAAGTAGCTGTAAGACGAGAAATGAACCTGGCTATGTAATTCAACCTCCCAAGGAACCCACTGACTTCTTTTTCACTTTCTGGTGCCGGCATATCCTGTATTTCTCTTACCTTGTAGGGATATACTTCAATTCCTTGCTGACTTATGATGAAACCAAGTAACTTTCCCGATCGAACCTAAAGGTGCACTTATTGGGATTAAGCCTTAACCTAAACTTTCATAGACGATCAAACAACTTCTGCAAATGGACCAGATGTTCTTCCTCAGTCTATTATTTTGCAATCATATCATCCATATACACCTTGATCTCTTTATGAATCATATCATGAAAGAGAGTTACCATAGCACGCTTATATATTGCACCAGAATTTTTGAGACCAAAAGGCATGACCTTATAGCAAAAGGCACCCCAAGGAGTTGTGAAAGTTGTTTTGTCCATGTCTTCATGAGCCATTTTTATCTGATTGTAACCTGAGAATCCATCCATGAAGGAGAACACTGAAGACTGTGCAGCATTATCAACCAACACATCAATATGAGGCAACGGGAAATCATCCTTCAGGTTTGCTCTATTCAAATATTGGTAGTCAACACACATATGTACCTTACCACCCTTCTTAGGTATAGGCACAATGTTAGCAATCCATGGTGGATAATTTATCACAGATAAGAAACATGCATCAAGTTGTTTATGAACTTCTTCTTTGATCTTCAAAGCCATGTCAGGTCTAGTTATTCGCAGCTCCTGCTTTACAGGAGGACATTCTGGCTTGAGTCAGAAGATGTCTAAACCGGGCATGTCTTCATATGACCAGGTGAATATGTCAGCATACTCTTGAAACAACTCAATCAACCCCTTCTTTGCTTCACTTTGCAAGGTAACACCTATCTTGACTTCTCTCTTTACCTCTTCAGTACCAAGATTGATAACTTATATATCTTTGTGGTATGGCTAGATGACCTTCTCTTCCTGTCTCAAGAGTCTCGCCAGTTCTTCAGGGACTTCACAATCTTCCCAACTATCCTCTTTAGCACGGTCAACTGAATTCTTAAGGATATTAGGAACCATAGCACTATCATTTTTTATGGAATCCGAGGCATATCTGCATGATTGATGATTTTATGTTTTATTTTAGAAAGTGCGAGAAAATATTTAGAATATGAAAAGAAAAGCATTGCCATTTTATTTTGAAAAGTAAAAAGTAAAAATAAAAGACAGGGAACAAAAATTGTATGCAAAAGTGCGGCTTTTATTAAATTTTAAATGGAGATTGAAACATAAGGGGCCCTTCTACAAGCTTTCCTTATGCCTTGGGAAGAGCATATGACTTAACGGAAATAGAAAATTACACATCAAGGAAAACAACTTCATGGATGTCCACAGCAGTCCAATTGTTGAGCTTCTAGTCTGGCGCAATCTGATAGATAAATATGGAAACATCTTCATCGTCACCTTCATCATCCGCTGCAAGAACTTGTCCTGCTTTCCTTTGAAAGGAACCAAACTAGCTTGCACGAAGGAGGGTCGCTGATATCCAAGACCACAACAATCTTTCTTCTCAGATACTTTAATAACTTTTCCCCAACCATCATGGGGAGATCTAGCTTCCATGATGGCTTTAGCATCATTCAAAGAGTCTATGGGTGCTTCAGACTTCTTACCTTCCATGACGGGAAACCTGTCAACATAAACAATCTCTAGAGCTTGAAAGGGCAACTCATGCACCTCACCTTCCATTCCATATAACGATAGGTTGTAAGATTATTAATCACTACATCTTCTTCTCCACAAATGATAACAACTTTTTCGTTTACAATGAATCTCAGGCGTTGGTGAAGAGTAGATGTCACAACTCCTGCTACATGGATCCATGGGCGACCCAAAAGGAAAGTATATGATGGATGAATGTCCATAACATAGAATGAAAGATAGAAGGCGTGGGACCAATATTGATAGGCAAGTCCACTTCTCCCTCCACAAACCACCTTGAGCCATCAAATGTCAAACACTTAGGGTGAAAGGCCTCATCATTATCCCATCCATATTCATCTTAAACAGAGTAGCCTTGGGCATCACATTGAGAGAATAACATGTATCCACCAAAACTCGAGATAAAACCATATCCAAACACCTTATGGAGATGTGCAGTGCTTTGTTGTATGCTTTTCCTTCAACTGGGAGCTCATCATCACAGAAACCCAAACAATTCCCTACATTAATATTGGTTACGATCCCTTCAAACTAAGCTACATAAATGTCTTGTGTAACATGTGCAGAACATAAAATATTCAATAAGGCATTGCGGTGAGTCTCTGAACACAAGAGAAGCAACAAGATGGAGATCTTGGACGACGTCTGGTTGAGTTAATCAACCACTTTGTAATCACTTTGCTTGAGAATCCTCAAAAGCTGCTCCGCTTCTTGACCTAAAGAAGGTTCAAGCTGGTCACCAATCACTTGCTTTCCCCTAGCCTTGGCTAGAGCATCACTGTTGGTTTCTTTGGGAGGCTGTGGTGGGGGAGAAAGGACCCTCCCACTATGAGTCATGTTACTGGTTCCTATGATGTTGGTAATATTCTTGTCACCCACTAGGGGACACTCATATTTCTTCCCAAGAATATAAACCACATTATACTCCCACAGAATTGCCTTTGAGTTGTCACACAGAGGAGGAATAGGAATTTGAGATGTCACAGTGGTAACTGGAGCTTGAATCATTAATGGGGTAGCGGCAGCCTGAATCATCAACGGGGTGCCTTGTGTTACCGAGATGTTCCTCGGATAATAAAGAATTTCCAAGGCATTAATCTCTTCTTTTAGAAATATCTTCTCTACCTGTAGGACACCTTCATCCATTAGTTGTTGGATAGCCGTCTTCAAAATAGCACACTCTTCAGGTTTAGACGAACATAGTAAGAAAAAATCATGGAGTTCTCGCAGCATCTCGTGCTTCAACAAATGTTCTCTAACAGTCCCCAATGACATCTTGATCTCGTCAACCTTGGTTACCAGAATCTGCTCACTACCTTCTTTAATAGCATTAACCGCTTCCCCTGGGTGAGGAGGCATGGAATTATTCTAAATATTGGGACCAACATGGTTGAAATTTATGATCTTTGCATCGAGGAGGTATTGAACTTTGCATTTAAATGCTCTACAATTCTTAATTGTGTGTCCTGGGGATTCATAATGAAATTCACAGTGCACATTGACATCATATCCCCTTGGAATATTTTCTGGTGGTGGACCAAGTTCTTGTAATTGAACCAATTGAATGGCGAGTAGTTATGGAAGAAGCTGGGTATAGGACATATGAATAGGATCAAATCTCCTCTCAGGGCCTCATTATCTCTGTTGAACTCTCGGACCTTGAGGTTGCTGATTCTGTTGTTGATAATTCAGAGGTGGTGCAAATTGTTGTTGTGGAAGATATTGTGGTTGAGGAACGAAAGGCCGTTGTTGGGCCATCCAGGGTGGTGGAGTTGTAGAAGCATACACTTGAGGAATATATTGATTAGTAACATCATCAGGTGTTGGGAAATAAGGAAATCGAACTTGAGGATATGCATGAGCTTTTCCCTTGTTGATGGCGACAACACTAGTCTCACCCTCTTTCTTCTTGACAAAACCAGAAAATGGCTTCCTACCATTGCCAATATTTTTGTCGGTATTGTCAGGGATACCTTGGATTGTTCCAGCCTTGATACAAGTTTCAATATGTTCTCCAGTAATAACCATATCAGAGAAAGAAGTAGAGTTACTACTGAGCATGTGTTAGAGATAAGAACCTCTTAGAGTACCCATGAACAAATAAATTAGTTCACGATCCAAGAGAGGAGGTTGGACCCTTGCTGCCAGTTTACACCACCTTTGGGCATACTCTTTAAAAGAATCTTCGGATTTTTGTGTCATCCCTTGAAGCTGAGTGCGGCTAGGAGCCATGGCGGTATTATAATGGTAATGTCTTAAAAAGGCGTCAGTAAGCTCTCCCCAAGTACTGACACGAGTTCTTTCTAATTGCATATATCAGTCCAATGGTGCCCCTATCAGACTGTCTTGGAAGAAATGCATGAGCAACGGTTCATTTTCAGCATAAGCTGCCATCTTGCGACAGTAGGAACAAAGATGAGTCTCTGGGAATGAGGTGCCTTTATATTTTTCAAAATCATGAACTTTGAACTTGGGAGGAATAACTACCCCAGGCACGAGGTACATTTCAGCATTATTAAATCCTGAAGTCTTGATACCTTCCATAACTTTGAGATGCTCTTCAAGAGCATGGCACATCTTTGCAGTTTCAATAACTCCAGCAGCGAGATTCACATGGGGCTCATCAAGATCAATGACATCGTGATGATCATCAACATCACTCTGAGGAATTCCCGTAGGGGTCTCAACATTCACATTATTATTCCCTCCATTTGCAGAAGCGGAGGGGGCAGCAATGGCAATCTTGGCAACACTTGGTGGAGCTCTTCTTGACCCTTGATGACAGCACAAAGGGTTTCCATAAGGTGATCCATTCGGGTTCCCATGGTGTCCATATCTTGGTGGAGAGCATTTTGATTTTCTTTAAGGAGATCCATAAGTCTTCGTTGGTTGCTTCTTGTACGGTAGGGATATAGGGAAGTCGTCTTTGTTGTTCATTGAAGCCTGATTGAAAGGGACCCCAATAAGTTTTTGTTGGGAATGACGAATGCATGATAATATGAATGCATGTTTCATCTTTATTTATAAGGAAATCCAAAGACTTGTCTATCCATAAGTATCTTTTAACAATTTTTATTTTCGAAGAGCTCAACCAACAAGACTTGTCTTTGGAATTCCTTAGATATGACATGCATATACATGATGTCATGGTATGTGTTATACCCCAAAATTTTCCCTCCCTTTTCTTCAAAACATTGTCTTAGGGTTTTCAACTACTCAAGGCTACCAAGGCTTTTCAGGCCTCAAGACATGTCAACTGATTTTTTTATTTCATCAAGGGTTCAGGGTTGCAAGTGTTTCAAAAGTGAATCATATTATCTCCTATCTATTGGCTCTTGTTCAAGGGTTTTGATTATTGAATATGTGACGTCTTTCTTGACAAAATCTTGGAAGCATTATCATCATGAGTATTGTCACAATACAAGGTCAATCATCAATTAAGAATCATCAAGTGGATTAGGGTTTCATCTTGAAACCATTATTCTTCATCAACATCATGCAAGGCTTTTCTTCCTCAAAGGCACCAAGGAGCATGAACTAGGGTTTTTAATTCATTATGTTAGAAGTTGGAAAAAGTTGCAACTGAGGGTAAAAATCTCATGGCTATCTTAAGTGTTTTCTTTTCAACATTGCCAGCTTGATTTTCACTTGAGATCTTCCACTAGTTACTTACATTGCGAGTCAGGTCATATGGACTAATTTTTTCAAGGGTTTGAGCTCAAAAATAAGGTGTCTTGTAGACCATGGTTAGAGTTGCATCTTCTTATATTTGCACCTATCAAGTGATCCATGGTTTTGGGATTTGACTATTGTAGTTTCATCTTATGATTAACATTTTGTGGAAACTATTTTTCTTTAATTCAAAGGATACTAGGGTTTTGGACATCATGATTCAAGGGTGGTATCTCCATTCAATTATGGTGTGATACTGTGCATAAATGATGCAAGCTCTTTTAATTCAAGCATGAGTTAGCATCATTTAATCTAATAATGATTTACACGGCTGATTGAATTGAAAAAGTCCCCCTGGAAACAAGATTGATATATCATGGCTTGAGTTCAAAGGCATACATGATTAAGTTCCCTGACTTTGGTCAAAGTCAAAGTCAACTTTAGAAAGTTGACTTTTTGACCAAAGTTCTACTTAATGTTGACCTAATTTGTGATTTTTAGATTCAAGTGTTGAAAGAATAAACAAGGATCAAGTGGCATGATAGTTTGAAATATGGAATCAAAGGTTTTCAAGCAAGTTTCATCAACTGGCCAAATATGTTAGTTTACACGATTATGGATCAAGAATTTTTTTCCAAACTTCATTCATGGTTACTTCAAGATTACAAATGTGTAGTTTATAAAATGCGTTGCTAGCTTTACACTTTTTAAGGATTACAAGGTTATGAAACATTGTCCTAAACCTAAGTTCCTAAAATACAAAAAAAAAGGCTAGAGTTGCTGCCAAGAGACCAAGCCTATTGTGCAATCATGCTTGTCGCAAAAGAAAACTCATACCAATATGTTGTTGTGGTATCAAATCTAAGACCATGTAATCTTTGTCCAACCTGCACATGTAACAACAGAAAGGAAATGGTTAGCAAGACAATCAATAATACAAGAACAAGAAGCTTCCAAGCAAGTATTTTGCATTTCATCATTAGGGATTTGTGACATGAATTAGAATTAAGGGAGTTGCATTCAATCATGTTTATAAGCAACAATTAAAAGCCTCATATAATTTTGTTTCACAACAACAAAATCAGTATTATAATATTTAATCAAGGGCCTGTTTTTCATTACTATAAATATCAAACAAATGCTCAAAAAAGGACTTGTTTGGTTCACAGTAAAAGTAAAAAATCAAAAAGTAATTTACTGCACAAGTACAACTCAGTGAAAGGGCCTCACAATTATCATAGTAAATAATAAGACAATAAAAAGGGTTTCATGTCTCAGCTCAACAAAAAGTTGCTAAAAAGGATAGTACAGAAAATCAAAATCAACAAGCCCAACACAAAATCTAGCAGCTTCGGCCCAATAACACATAATTCACACAAAACCAGTAAAGTCAGAATGGCAAATGGGCTAACAAGTAACAAGGGCAATATAACATAGTAAAAGTGCAAGATATCATAAAATCACAAGATATCAGAAGCCCAAAACAAAAAGCAATTTCTCAAGGTCTGTTATCACAAATCAAGTTCAATAGAAAACCCTAATTTCATAGCATATAAGGATTCATTGCACAGTTCACACAAAAATATAGAAACAGAAGCCAAGAACATATAAACCCTAGTTTTGTTCATCATCTTCCATCACAAACAATCCCTTCAGAAACCAAAACAAAGCAAGATCCCTGTTCAACACACACAGCCGCAGAACCACAAACCCTAAGCTAACATCATTTTCACTATATCACAAATCCCTTTAGAAATCTGAGAGAGACAAAGAGGAAGATAGTATAAAAGAGAAATAGAGGGGTCTCACCCTAAAAGCAATGAAGGAATCTCAAATCTGAGCGCTAGGGTTTCCAAAACCCCTTCAAGATCTACTCAATGTCGCCCAACATCTACAAAAATCAGTACCAGATTAGCAAAGAGGAGAACAAGACGAAGCTGTTGATGTAAAAAAAATTCAAAGATCAGAGCCAAAACACCATCAGCTGCTATCATCGCCACCGCAGGCGATTTTCGGCAAGAGCTCCGGTGAAGTTCTCTTCAGAGAAGAACGAAGAATCACAAAGGGAAGAGAGATACATATTTTTTTTATTCTTTTTATTAAATGATAGTTTTTAATTTTAGTTTTGTTAATATGAATTAAAAATTAATCTAACAGTGACACTTGTCACTGCCCTTATGGTTACAGGTTTGTCAATTCCATGCAGTTGCTCCACCATTCCTACCATGCATCATCACTCAACATCATCTCATTATCATCCAACAGGCCAAAATGTGTGTTCCATTGTGCTCCCTCAAGGACTGCTCATGCTGGATTGAATATAGAAGGTTATTGGGCCTGGGCTTCCTCCTTGTTCCAGCACCCCCAGGCTTCTGATTTTCAGACCCATTTTCTCTATTCTCTTTATATTGTTTGTACTATTTTGTTTAGTTATTATCTTTATCAATTAAAAATAAAAAAAAAATTTAATAAAAAAAATATAGATTTAGGTTTGATTAATTAATTTAATTTTCATAAATAAAAATTAATTTAACTTAATCACTTTGTTTTGTTTAATTTGTAAAATAATTAGAATTAAGTTTTATTTTACACTAAAGAAACATTTTATTTTTCTAAATAAAACACCAAAAATATTTTCTAAATACTTAGAATTTTTCTTATGGTTTTAAATTCCTTTCCCTTTTTACCATCTTCGCGCATTTTACTTTCACATCATTATTTTCATAGTTATGTAATTGCTCAAGCACTTGTAATAGACAAAATATGGTTTATTGCTTTTCTCTCCCCATTCATAAACTTGTACCCCCATTCCCGAAGCATTATAATAGCATAGGATATTTAATTTCCGTAATTCATCACTTTCCATATTCCTGTTAGTAATTAGGGTTTGTATGGAAAGATTAAAGTCAACCATTAGATAACCTAATTTTAATATAAATAATTGAATCAAACACACTTTGCACACTTGCACCTCTAGGGTAAACCTCACTTGTTGCCTCGAATTTAAACAATCATGTCCCTCGAACGTGAGATGCCTTAGCAAAGACCCTCAGTTAGATGATCGTATTCCCTCGATGACCCTTTGATGTTGCCTTCGGTAAACGATCTTAGTCCCTTATGACAATTGCTAAAGCGTCTTACAAGTTGCCTTCTATGACTGTACGATGACCCACGCCTGTCCCTCACATCTAATGATGGGGCTTCCTACTAACTAATGGTAGGACATAATTATCTAAAGGAATAGGAAAAGAACAAAGACTTTTTGAGTAGGTAGATCTCTCGTAATCGCTTTCTTACAAACTCAAACAAATTCCACTCTTCACATTTTCAAAACAACCATTTTAAAAACACTTTTCAAAACAAACATTTTGTATACATTCTCAATGATACGAGAATCATTACAAAATTGCCTTACATTGGTATTTTCAAAACATCTTTCCAAACACTCTCTTTCAACAAATATTTTCAAAACAAACATTTTGTATACATTCTCAATGATACGAGAATCATTACAAATGGGAGGGAAAATGGAAGTTGTCTGATAAAACCCTGAGCCATTTTGAGTATTTGAGAAACCCTAGGAGAACATCTTGAATGAAAAATGTGAGGGCAAATTTTAGGGTACAACAGGTGCTAACACCTTCCCTTTTCATAACCTACCCCCCCGAACTCAAGAAAATTCTCAAAAGGTCTTTCCTGTTCTTTTCACCATTTCCTTTATTGGATAAAAGAAAATTCGGTGGCGACTCTTGCTATCCGCAACATTTGCGATAAAACGCAAAACACCAAGTCAGTTTTCCCACCATATTACAGAACTGGCGAATTTGCTGGGGAAATGATCACAAAAAGTGGGGTTACCTTAAGTGTTAGATCACCTTTATTGCTTTAATTGTCTACCTAGTTTTCTTTACACTTTGGGGTTATGCTTGGGTTTATTTCTTGTATAGATCTTATACCCGGATCTGGGGCATTTTAAGTAAGTAGTAATAGATCCTGAAGACTGTACGACATAGACCGATATGGTTGAAGCGATGGCTACATTAGTGTGACACATTTGTTGGTACTGGTGTCCCTTGAGTTAAACCGAGGAGAATACGAGGCCGCTTTATGGTGTCATAAAGCACTAACTGACCATAGAACCTTAGTTGAACAACTTAGCCATTAGAAAGTAGTGAGATAACTGTCTTTGGTGCAGACTGAAGTTGGTTAATACTCGATACTACACTCATTGAGATCAAACTATTAGGATATTTTGGTCGTAGTTCTGATGCTTGTGCTGAAACAATGCTTGAGAAGAAGGATTAATGATATTGAGATTCCTAGAACCCGGTTACTTCTTTTAGGATAGGTTGAGCCAACTAAAACTTCAAAAGGCTACTTACCTATAAACTCCATGCAAGCCTGAACCTAAGGTTACTTGTGTGACTTGTTTGCATTATCTAACAACTTGAACTCCTTGTAGGGTTTGTTTGTAGTCATTATCTAACAATGTGAATTCCTTGTAGGACTTGTTTGTAGTCATTATCCAATAACCTGGACTTCTTGCAAGACTTACTTGTCTTAACTACCTTACACTTTTTCTTGGTGCATAGCATACACATCATAATATCATACCATATCATTTTCACTGACCAACTCAAGGATATCAAGGGCCAGTGATGCAGGTTATCATGAACCAAACGCCTAGCAAGGGGCAAGAGGATTTATTTTCCTCTAACCAAATGCCGTCAAAGAACAAAGTACATTATCTTGAGTCAAAGGCTAGGACCCACTTGACATGGTGAGCTTGATGCTCATATAAGGACGTTCAACGATACGAAGTTCATCAATCAAAACTGCAGTCAGATTCGACTTCTAATATTTTCTTCTACCCTGAGAGATCCTTGAAAACATTGCATCTACATATCATGCATCATGTCATAACAAGTTTTCCCATACAGGTTTTCTCATCTGCTTGCTGTTTATTTTAATAAAGATGGCTCTAGAACAAACTATTTAAGATCTTCATATCTGAAATGCTCAGTTCCAAGAAATTTTTTTGAACTTATCCAAGGGGCAAGAGGAATTGAAAGCACTCCTCACTGAGAGCATGGCCAAGAAGAATCCTGAAAATAACAAGGATGACCAGTTGAAACAATTGCAGGCTGAGATGGAAACAATGAGAATCTAGATGATGGGTCATATGGCTCTTATCCAAAACATAGGTCGGGGGCAAGAAGAGTTGAGAACTCTCATCAACAAACTTCATCAAGACAAATAAAACCGTATGGGATGAAAAACTAGAATTGGGGATCAAATCATTAATCAACCTCCGATGAGACATGAAGTTGGCTTGGTTAAAAGTAGGCCTTTCTGAATTGCTACTACATCGCAAGCCCAACAATGTCCTTGCCAACAACAACAAGGGAATCAGTGTAAGCAGAATACACCCAAAAGAGGATTTACCGAAATCAACATGTCATTGGCTCAAGCATTGTAACACATGTTGAAGGCCAAGCTGGTGACATTGAAGTATCCTCCGAAAAAGCCCAATACTTATTCTTCCCATCACAATCCTAATGTAAGATGCACATACCACTCCAACAGTCATGGGCATGACACTAATAGTTGTTGGGTGTTGAAACATAAGATTCATGACCTAATTGACAAAGGAATAGTCGAGTTCATGCAAGATGGTCAGATCGAGTTCTTCTGTTATCTCCCAAATGTTGAGGGTGCAAGGTACACCATCTAAAGTGACAAGTTCAGGCGGAGAAGCTTTTTGTTCATTCGATTTTTCGTTTGTAATTTCTCTAGTTGATTCAAACATTTATCTTTATGTCAGACTTTTGGTTGTCCTCACTAATGCATTGCATATGTTTGTCTTGAATTAATCCATTCGTTTTCACTATACTTAAACTATGCTTTTACTTCCTTTTGTGGTATTTAACTCTCGATTAAAAGTTATAAGCCTTTAGAGGGAGGATGACGAAAAATACCGTAATCTCTACAATATGCTTTTGAACATACCTTGCTGACGATGTACATGTGTCATTTCAAATCCTAAATAGTGGAGTTATAAGGAAGATAATCCCTAGTCAACCCCTTTGAGCCTAAGAAGTAGGAGTTTTATTTTTCATACAAATTGAAACCTTTATTCATAACCCGGGGCAAGATAGTTTCTCAGTTAATTCAAATGCGTATTCAGTCGCAAGCTTTCACTTAGTACACAACAAATAGCATCAGAGACGTCCTTCCAAATCAAAAGGTGATGATAGTTCCCCATAAAACAGGCAGTCATTATCTCTAAAAAGAAAAGCCCGCTAAGTCAAAACCTACAAAGGAGATTGGGGCATCCCGCTTACTACAATCACAAAATAAACAATTCAGGCAAAAGGTAGGGATCATAAAATCAAAAAGAGGTTGCTACAAATCCTCAACAACCAAAAAATATTATAAAAAATGACTGCATTCTCAAATAAACTTCCAGTATCCGAACCGTCACCAAAATTTCATTTCAGACTCAATTGGAATCTAAACAAACAGTTAATTGAGTATAAGACTGAAGAACATCATGGAGAACGGGTTGGGTACAAATAAAGTTTGAGCCTTTATCCTTTGTTTATTAAACCATGAACCAGGCCATGTTACGACCCTTAAAAGTCCTAACCGAAGCATATGTTAGTTCGAAAGCATATTGTTACCAAAAGGTATCTCGACTCCTGTAAGGATTACTATAAATCCTAAGTTGAATTCATATTCTTACAAAATCCGGTTGTTCATTAAAAATTCATTTTAAAAATCTTCAAGACACACATAAGATTTGCATTTTAAATACTATTGTTTGCATATAACTAATTGTTCGACATCATAGAAATTCGCACGACGAATATCCAATGAACGGAAATTCTCTCAATGAACGGAATCACCTCAAATGGAAAGACACTTCCAATGACAAACCTTCCATAATCTAGGGGCATGACATGTTATTGTCCAACTTATTTGTGGCAGTTAAGTCGTGATTTAAAGAATCTCTCATAAAGTCCTGAATAACCAGGGGCAGATCTCCATCTGAATAACTTGGGTCATGTTACATTGATCATGAGTTTCAAGCAAAAGCCACTATGAAAATTGAATATTCGATATCACCAAATTGCTTGTCTATGTCATCAGTATAAGATGGTGTCATTCTGCCATGACAATTCTTAGAAAAATACTAAGGAAGGTAAATACTATAAAAAACTTGGCAATTTATGGTGATCAATAACTTCAAAACATCAGGTGCACCAGACTAACCCCAGGGGCAAGCGTACTCCCGCATATGAAGGATCACATACGACCAAGCAAACGTTTTATGGCAGTGCTACAACACTTACTACCATAGATAATGACAACTCTCCAAACACTGAATGCAGACATAGTCGGAAGATACTATGCATAAAAGAGACCCGCTAGATTGACATGCCTAGGAAAAAGTAAGGGCGTCCAGATGAACCAAAAGGGTTTGGGTAAAAATTAGGTATATATATACATAAAGATGGTACACCCGGCAAGTCGAAAACCTGAAAAGACGGCTTGGGCAAAAAAGGGTATCCCCGTGGACTAAAAATCTGAAAAGACGGTCCAGGAAAAAGTTAGGGATTAAAGCGTATAACTATGTCCCGCTATCTCATCACTTGTCTATTAGTAAAAGACTTATCACTATGATCATCATTTACTGAGGACTCTAGGAGATAGGACAATGTTCAAGTCATCCATAAATCCCCACATAGCAATGTCCATGGGATTATCCCCATAGAGTCATCTTCACCAGCTCATCTTCAACAAAGATACATTCCCCCGACATGTCTAAAATGCCTCCAAACAGAAAGTGTGGCATATTCCACCTGGTAACATAGTCATACTCACCAGCAAATCCCCCTAGAGGATAAAGGAGCATGATCTTCTCCCCGATAATATCGCCCACCTACAGAGTTCCAATCAGTACATTTCATGGAAATTCTCTTCCCCATCTGAGTTTAAAAATTGTAAAACTCCTGCAGATTTCTTCTCTTTAGAAAAATTCAATTTCCCCAGGAGAATTTATTTCCTCAACAGAGTATATCTCTATCTACAAGGTTTATTTCCCCAACAAATTACAGTCTCCCCAAATTGCTACGAATCACCGACAAAATTCTTCTCCCCAGTGAAATTTCCACTATCCCCAGAGCGTTGCTACAAAACATGGAATCAGACCAGATATCAGTCAACTTTGTCCTCGCTATATGAGTCAGAAGATTATCCATCTCTTTTATCCCCAGTCAGGGTATATAAGAATTATCCTCCCTAGAAAATCGAAAGGTTATCCATCTTTTTTATCCCCAGTCATGGTATATAAGACTTATCCTCCCAGACGAGTCGAAAGGTTATCCATCTCTTTTATCCCCAGTCAGGGTATATAAGAATTATCTTCCCCAAACGAGTCAGAAGGTTATCCATCTATTTTATCCCCAGTCTGGGTATATAAGAATTAAATTCCCCAATAGAGCGATGAACAACTAATGTTCCTAAGCTCTTCTCCCCCAAACAGAAGTCAACATTCCTCAACGGAGTTTCCTCAAATAGCAAGCAGGAATCACCAACAGAAGAATTCTAGACAAGGTTGAAGATTGAACATGTTCTTTATCCCCAGCACCAGTCAGGGATTTATTTTCCCAGACAGAAATACTGCACGGGTTTACAAACACACTTCAACAACATCTCACCTTCATACATCATAGCATATGCATACGAAACACATATATCACAATCTCATTTATTTTGAGAACATCATTATGCAATGTATTTCATACATCATGACATTGCATACAACTAACTCTTTACCTTTTTAGGAAAGATCAATCAACAGACTAATATCATCAAAAAATTTCAAACAAGTCCAAGATTAATTCCCGAAATAAGATGAGGCAACTATCTACGTGACCAGGTCAGAGATTAATTCCCGAAACAAGAAAGGGAAACTATCTCTATGACAAATAAAAAGCAGGTTCCAAATTAATTCCCGAAACAAGACGAGGCAACTATCTGGATGACCAACCACAGATTAATTCCCAAAATAGAATAGGGCGACTATCTGCATGAATGGGTTGAAGATTAACTCCCAAAACAGGACGGGGAAACTATATTTATTTCTTTATGGTCAGATAAAGATCAAATCCCGAAATAGGACAGGGCGACTATCTACATGACGAGCAGCTACTCAAACACCTTTCCCAGAGTTTCATTCTGGAAAGCATGGTTCAGATATAGTCGGGCGAAGACTCATTCTGATCCACTTGTAGATACAGTCGGGCGTAGGCTCATTCTAATACATTTTTCAGATATAGTCGGGTGAAGATTCATTTTGACCCACTTCTGGATATAGTCAAGCATGGACTCATTTCCATAAATTGTTCAGGTACAGTCAGGCGAAGACTCATTCTGATCCACTTTTAGATACAGTCGAGCGTAGACTCATTCTAATGCATTTTTCAGATACAGTCAGGCGAAGACTCATTCTGATCCACTTTTAAGATACAGTCGGGCATAGACTCATTTTGACATATTTTTCAGATACAATCGAGCATAAAACATCTGCTGGCTCAGATTAAATCGACCAAAGATTTATTTTGATACTTTTTCCAGTAGACCTTTTATGGCTCAGATTAAATCGACCAAAGATTTATTCTGATACTTCTTCTAGTAGACTTTTTCTAGCTCAGATTAAATCGACCAAAGATTTATTCTGATACTTCTTCTAGTTAAAGACAGACGTAGACATCTTCTGGCTCAAATTAAGTCGACCAAAGATTTATTCCGATACTTCTTCCAGTAGACCTTTTCTAGCTCAGATTAAATCGGCCAAAGATTTATTGAGATACTTCTTCCAGTAGACTTTTTCTGGCTCAGATTAAATCGACCAAAGATTTATTCTGATACTTCTTCCAATTAAAGACAGACGTAGACATCTTCTGGCTCAAATTAAGTCGACCGAAGATTCATTCTGATACTTCTTCCAGTAGACCTTTTTCTGGATCAGATTAAATCGACCAAAGATTTATTCTGATACTTCTCCCAGTTAAAGACAGATAAAAACATCTGTTGGCTCAGATTAAATCGACCAAAGATTTATTCTGATACTTCTTCCAGTAGACTTTTTCTGGTTCAGAATAAATTGACCAAAGATTTATTCTGATACTTCTTCCAATTAAAGACAAACGTAAACATCTTTTGGCTCAAATTAAATCGACCAAAGATTTATTATGATATTTCCAACAGTAGACATCTTCTAGCTCAGATTAAATTGACCAAAGATTTATTCTAATACTTCTTCCAGTTAAAGACAGACGCAAACATTTTTTGGCTCATATTAAATCGACCAAAGATTTATTCTGATACTTCTTCCAGTTGACCTTTTCTGGCTCAGTTTAAATCGACCAAAGATTTATTCTGATACTTCTTCCAGTTGACCTTTTCTGGCTCAGTTTAAATCGACCAAAGATTTATTCTGATACTTCTTCTAGTGGACTTTTTTTGGCTCAATTTAAATTGACCAAAGATTTATTCTGATACTTCTTCCAGTGGACTTTTTTCTGGCTCATTTTAAATCGACCAAAGATTTATTCTGATACTTCTTCTAGTGGACTTTTTCTGGCTCAGTTTAAATCGACCAAAGGTTTATTCTGATACTTCTTCCAGTGTACTTTTTCTGGATTAGTTTAAATTGACCAAATATTTATTCTGATACTTCTTCCAGTGGACTTTTTCCGGCTCAGTTTAAATTAACCAAAGATTTATTTTGATACTTCTTCCAGTTAAAGATGGATATAGACATCTCCTGGCTCAGATTAAATCAAGCGTAGATTTATTCTGATACTTCTTTCAGCTAAAGTCAAGCTTAGACTTAGTCTAATTTCTATCAACATTTACTATGGATGGCATCTATAAGCCCATCTCCGACAAATCTCCATCACTTCTCCAAATGGCATCTTTAAGCCCATTTATGATATAATCAACCAATGACGTTACTTCATGCACCAGCGAGTGAAAATTTCTAGGAGCTTAAAGTGTTCAATCATCTTATACCTTCAAGTAACGATTGGCGGACATGCCAATCTAACTCTTCAGGTTTAAGAAGATTGAACAGGGGCAGCTGTTATACCCCAAAATTTTCCCTCCCTTTTCTTCAAGACATTCTCTTAGGTTTTCAACTACTCAGGGCTACCAAGGCTTTTCAGGCCTCAAGACATGTCAAATAATTTTTTTATTTCATCAAGGGTTCAGGGTTGCAAGTGTTTCAAAAGTGAATCATATTTTCTCCTATCTATTGGCTCTTGTGCAAGGGTTTTGATTATTGAATCTGTGACGTCTTTCTTGACAAAATATCAGAAGCATTATCATCATGAGTATTGTCTCAATACAAGGTCAATCATCAATTGAGAATCGTCAAGTGGATTAGGGTTTCATCTTGAAATCATTATTCTTCATCAACATAATGCAAGGCTTTTCTTCTTCAAAGGCTCCAAGGAGCATGAACCAGGGTTTTTAATTCATTATGGTGGAACTTGCAAAAAGTTGCAACTGAGGGTAAATATCTCATGGCTATCTTAAGTGTTTTCTTTTCAACATTTCCATTGATTTTCACTTGAGATCTTCCACAAGTTACTTACATTGCGAGTCAGGTCATATGGACTAATTCTTTCAAGGGTTTGAGCTTAAAAATAAGGTGTCTTGTAGACCATGGTTGGAGTTGCATCTTCTTATATTTGCACCTATCAAGTGATCCATGGTTTTGGGCTTTGACTATTGTAGTTGTATCTTATGATTAACGTTTCGTGGAAACTATTTTTCTTCAATTCCAAGGATGCTAGGGTTTTAGACATCATGATTCAAGGGTGGTATCTCTATTTAATTGTGGTGTGATACTGTGCATAAATGATGAAAGTTCTTTGAATTCAAGCATGAGTTAATGTAATACAGTGGGAGAACTGACTTGTGTGTTTTGCATTTTATTGCAATTGTTGCAGATAACAAGAGTCAACATTGACTTTTCTTTTATCCAATAAAAGGAAAACCATTTGAGAATTTTCTTGAGTTCGGGGGGTAGGTTATGAAAAGGGAAGGTATTAACACCCTTTTCATCCGTAGTTATCTACAGGCTCTTAGTTGCTAGATCACTTTGAAAATGCTTTATTTGAGATGTGTTTGTGATTGTTTTTGAAAATATTTTTGAAAAGTTCCTTCGTTTAGGCAAACTTTGTAATGATTCTCGTCTCTATAAGAATGTATACAAAGTGTTGACTTTTGAAAACATTTCATGTTTGAAAGTGTTGGTGTGTTTTTGAAAGTTGTTTTGAAGAATGATTGTGAGCAAGCAACTATGAACATTCTACCTACTCAAAAAGTCTTTGTTCATTTCCTCCTCCTTTATATATTGCTATCTTACCATTGATTGATAAGACCCCCCATCATTGGATGTGAAGGGATGGGCGTGGGTCATCGTATAGTCATAAAAATGCAATGTTGTGAGATTCATTAGCATTTTTCTTAATGGTCTAAGATCATTTTGAAGGCAACATTCAAAGCGTAATAGAGGGACTATGATCTTGTATTTTGATTGTTTTTTCTAAGGTGTCTCACATGCATAACATGACCATTTTCTCAAGGCAACAAGTGGAGTTAACCCTAGAGGTGCAAGTGTGCAAATGTTTATTTTTCATGCACTGTTTTGTCTTGAATTAGGTTTTTCTAATTATTGATTTTATCTTGTCATACAAACCCTAATTACTAGCATTATATTGAAATCGATAAATTGCGGAAATTTAAAGTTCTACGCTATTACATCATTTGGGGGACGGGGTTACAAATTTACGAATAGGGGGATGACAAGTAATTAAACCTAATTATTATTATAACCATATTGAAATTGAATGAATAATGTACAAAAATGTAAAATAATAACGTACAAGGAAATAAATATGATATATAAGAAAGAGACAAATGTTTTTGTTTAAGTTTTTTGTTATGAAAAGGTTTTAGGTTAATTAAACAAAAGGAAATAAATTAACTAGCTTAAATTAATTATCAATTAACTAAAGAAAATAATTAAATTTGTTTAAGAAAACAATTTTTTATCTTTTTTTTTTAGTTTAGAAAAGGAAATAAAATTAAATATTAGTATATTAAATATATAAATAAATAAATAAAAAATATTTTTGGGATTTTATAAATAATAATAATAATATTAATAATAATATTTAAGAAAACCAAATAAAAATAAAAAATAAAATAAAAGTCAGGGGGTTTAAAAATGGTTTAGGGGGTTTGATAGAAAATAATTTTTTTGGTTTAGGCCCAGGGCCCAGGCGCACTAGCTTGTGTCAAAAAGAAAAGAAACAATGAAAAAAAAGGAAAAAGGGCGGCGCTGGGGCTCGAACCCAGGCCCTTAGCATAAACGCGCACGCTCTCTACCACAGGGGTGGCTATACATACGATGTATTATATAAACCATAAATATATATTCTAATTTCATTCCTAGGCCTGCACTTCATCTTCTTCCTCGTGCCATGTTTGAACCTGTAACTTTCTCATTTCTCAGCAAAAATTAAAACTGTAAACATGAAAGTTACTCCATTTTCCTCACGATTCTAGAAATGAAAATAAATTAACTATAAGTCAAATATGAGCAAGAATTTTGTTGGCCCTAATCTGAACCCTAATTTTTCCAGAAATTTCAAACTCAAAATTCTCTAAGCTCAAGCAATATAAATGACCACTAATGACATGATTAGCTTCGGGGCAATGATGTCTACATTTTATCTTTGAAAATGAAAGCCTAACAATGCCTACATAGAGATCTGAAAGTTCATAAAACTACCTTCAAATCTGGAAATCATGAAATGAGTTTGAGCTTAATTCAGGTTGTGGTGATGATCAGGTTAGCTTCCTTAAGTATCTAGGAAGCTAATGCAACTCTTACTTGGTGCTGAGAGTGATTGAATCGTGCTGGAGAAGTCAAGGTGCAAGCTCTCTTTTTTGGAAATGGAAGTTGATGAATATGGTGTTACAGTTGGATAACAGGTGTTGTGATTGTTTATGTATGATGTTTGAAAGCTTTAGAAATCAAAAGGCCAAGAAACGCACGAGTGGATTTTAAGATGGAAGTTTTTGGACAGATTCTGCACAACAATGGCAGTTTGTGTGCAATTTGAGTTTTTTGTGAGTTTTGGGATGCTTGAGGGATTATGAACTCATATCTTTGTTTTCATAGAAAGGCTCTATTTATAAGGATGAAGTTTGGAAACTTGAAACAACTCAGATTTTGAGATCACATGTTATGCTATCTTGCTTATTTTTGAACCAAGCATGAAAAACATGTTTCCAATGTTTGTACCAAGCTATCTTAGAGTGGTTAGGACTTTAAGAAAGTTTTTTCTGACTTGTAAGAGTTAAGTGTGATCATAATAATAAGTTAGAGGCTCAAGAAATTAACTTTGTGATTAAAGTGAACTTTTCAAAAATGGATATGTTACTTTCTTCCAAAAATGGAATGATCAATTGGACAAAGGCTAAAACACTTGGGTCATAGTTTAATCAGTTGTGTAAGCATTCAATTAAGGAGTGATATACAAGTTTGAATCCTGCAAAGTGGGATTTGTACAACATGCTTGAATATTGGATAATTGTCCATCACAAATCTGCCTTGTAAATCAAGTTTGAAACCTTAACTTCTTGCCTTCGATTCTCTTAGCTCAAGTATGGTCTCAATGAGTTCTTGGACATCTTGAAAATTTTGTAACATCCTCTACAACATTTATGTTATACATTTTTGAAGAGTCAACTTGGAGCCATGTGAAAAGTTTCCATGAATTTGGTACCAAAAATCTGCCTAACTAGGGCAAAATTTCACTAAGTGTTTAAGAAAACAGTGCATGCCTTTATGAACTCATAACTTAAAATCCAAGCACTTATAGAAAATTTTATTCCCTTAAATGTTTTAGATCTCATTGAGATCTACAAATTTCATGTTGGAAGTTTTTCTTGAATCATCTTGCATCTTGGTGAAAAATTGGGATGAAGTTATGAAATAATCATGTTTTTAAACACTTATAAAAATTTCTAAGTTTTAGAAATTATGACTTTTCAAGATGAAATTTGAATTTTTGATTTCTTGATGATCAAGTCTCATATTTTTGTATGTCTTGATGAAATGTGTCCTTTGAAACTCAATCTTGATCGAAAAGTCAACGTTTGACTTTACAATATACAATTGACTTTTCATCAGTTGACTGGAATTCATCTGTCAATTTAATGATCTTGAGAAGTGATTTAAACTATGAAATTTAGGTCAATATGATGCACTTGAATCTTGACATCATGTTTCAAACCAATAAGTCATGTATTAGGTTAAAAGTCAAAAAGCAAGCCTTCTCAGTCAAAACCCTAATTTTGACCATTTTGCCCTTTTGGTGGTTTGACCAATTTTCTTGGAGAATTGTGACCCCAAATTGATCAATTGATATATATGAATTCAAAATGTTGATATGGGCCAAAAATCTTGAAGTTTGACTATAATTTGGCCACAATTGACTTTTTACCCAATATAGTTGATTTTAGGTCATCTGACCAATTGACTGAGCAAACTTGAACTGCAAGGCTTGAAATTTGACATGAGAAATATTGAAGGTTCATAATGATCCATTAAAATCATTTGATGCATTGAAAGTTCAATTTCCCTTATGAAAAATCAAACCCTAATTTTGGAGGTATCAATGTTGAGGAGATGTCTTGACCTAGCCAATCCTTGTGCAAGCTTGAGTCATTAGAGATCTTGTGGGAAATATCTTGAGAAATGAGAGAACATTTTGGGGTGCAACAATTAACATCATTTAATCCAAGTATGATTTACATGGCTGATTGAATTGCAAAAGTCCCCCTGGAAACAAGATTGATATATCATGGCTTGAGTTCAACCTGGACATGTAACAAAAGAAAGGAAATGGTTAGCAAGATAATCAATGAGACAAGAACAAGAAGCTTTCAAGCAATATTTTGCATTTCATCATTAGGGATTTGTGACAGGAATCAGAATTAAGGGAGTTGCATTCAATCATGTTCATAAGAAAGAATCAAAAGCCTCATATAATTTTGTTTCACAAAAACAAAATTAGTATTATAATGTTTAATCATGGGCCTGTTTTTCTATACTACGAATCTCAAACAAATGCTCAAAAAAGAACTTGTTTGGTTTACAATAAAAGTAAAAATTCAAAAAGTAATTTACCGCACAAGTAAAACTCAGTGAAAGGGCCTCACACTCATCACAGTAAATAACAAGACAAAAAAAAGGGTTTCATGTCTCAGCTCAACAAAAAGTTACTGAAAAGGATAGTACAGAAAATCAGAATCAACAAGCCCAACACAAAATCTCGCAGCTTCATCCCAATAACACAGAATTTATACAAAACCAGTAAAGTCAAAATGGAAAGTGGGCTAACAAGTAACAGGGGCAGAATAACATAGTAAAAGTGCAAGATATCAGAATATCACAAGATATCATAAGCCCAAAACAAAAAAGAAATTTCTCAAGGCCTGTTATCACAAATCAAGTTCAACAGAAAACCCTAATTTCATAGCATATAAGGATTCATTGCACAGTTATCAGGAAGAGGCCACAGTTCACACAAAAAATACAGAAACGACAGCCAAGAACACATAAACTCTAGTTTTGTTCATCATCTTCCATCACAAACAATCCCTTCATAAATCAAAACAAAGCAAGATCCCTATTCAACACACGCAGCCGTAGAACCACAAACCCTAAGCTAACATCATTTTCACTATATCATAAACCCCTTTAGAAATCTAAGAGAGATGAAGAGGAAGAGAGTATAAAATATAAATAGAGCGGTCTCACCCAAAAAGCAACGAAGGAATCACAAATCTGAGCGCTAGGGTTTCCAAAAACCCCTTCAAGATCTACTCGATTTCGCTCACCATCTGCAAAAATTAGTACCAGATTAGCAAAAAGGAGAACAAGATAAAGTTGTTGATGTAAAAAAGTCAAAGATCAGAGCAAAAACGCCATCAGCCACAGTCATCGCCACCGCGAGCGATTTCCGACAAGAGCTCCGACGAAGTTCTCTTCAGAGAAGAACGAAGAAACACAAAGGGAAGAGAGATACATATTTTTTATTTTGATTAAATGATAGTTTTTAATTTTAGTTTTGTTAATATGAATTAAAAATTATTCTGGCGGTGACACTTGTCACCACCCTTGTGGTCACAAGTTTGTCAATTCCATGCAGTTGCTCCACCATTCCTACCATGCATCATCACTCAGCATCATCTGATTATCATCCAACAAGCCAAAATGTGTGTTCCATCGTGCTCCCTCAAGGACTGCTCACGTTGGATTGGATATAGAAGGTTATTGGGCCTGGGCTTCCTCCTGCTTCCAGCACCCCTTAGACTTCTGATTTTCAGGCCCATTTTCTCTATTCTCTTTATATTGTTTGTACTATTTTGTTTAGTTGTTATCTTTATCAATTAAAAATACAAAAAAATAATTTTAATAAAAAAAATATAGATTTAGGTTCGATTAATTAATTTAATTTTCATAAATAAAAATTAATTTAAATTAATCACTTTGTTTTATTTAATTTGTAAAATAATTAGAATTAAGTTTTATTTTACACTAAAGAAACATTTTATTTTTCTAAATAAAATACCAAAAATATTTCCCTTCGCGCATTTTACTTTCACATCATTATTTTCATAATTATGTAATTGCTCAAGCATTTGCAATATACAAAATAGGGTTTATTGCTTTTCTCTCCCCATTCATAAACTTGTACCCCCATTCCCGAAGCATTGTAATAGCGTGGGATATTTATTTTCTGTAATTTATCGCTTTCCATATTCCTGTTAGTAATTAGGGTTTGTATGGAAAGATTAAAATCAACCATTATAAAACCCAATTTCAAGATAAATAATTGAGTCAAACACACTTTGAACACTTGCACCTCTAGGGTAAACCTCACTTGTTGCCTCAGATTTAAATAGTCATGTCCCTCGAACGTGAGATACCTTAGCAAAGACCCTTGGTTAAAAGATCGTAGTCTCTCGATGACCCTTCGATGTTGCCTTCGGTAAACAATCTTAGTCCCTTATGACAATTGCTAAAGCGTCTTACAAGTTGCCTTCTATGACTGTGCGATGACCCATGCCTGTCCCTCACATCCAATGATGGGGCTTCCTACTAACTAATGGTAGGATAAAACTATCTAAAGTAAGGGGAAAAGAACAAATACTTTTTGAGTAGGTAGATCGCTCGTAATCGCTTGCTCATAAACTCAAACAAATCCCACTCTTCACACTTTTAAAACAACCATTTTCAAAACACTTTTCAAAACAAACATTTTGTATACATTCTCAACGATACGAGAATCATTACAAAGTTGCCTTACATTGGTATTTTCAAAACACTCTCTTTCAAAAAATATTTTCAAAACAAACATTTTGTATACATTCTCAACGATACGAGAATCATTACAAAACTGTCGCACTTAGGCATTTTCAAAATACTTTCAACATACACAAATACAAACACAAAGCATTTTCAAAGTGAGATTATAATTAAGATCCCGTAGATAACTACGGATGAAAAGGGTGCTAACACATTCCCTCTTCATAACCTACCCCCCTGAACTCAAGAAAAATTCTCAACGGTCTTTCCTGTTCTTTTCACCCTTTCCTTTATTAGAAAAAAGAAAAGTCGGTGGCGACTCTTGCTATCCACAACATTTGCGATAAAATGCAAAACACCAAGTCAGTTCTCCCACCATATTAAAATATTCCATGGCATGGGATCTCAGCTCCACATATTCTGGATAATCACTGTATAGTCCTTTGCATAAACTGAAAGTAACAAGATCAAAGGTTCGATGTCACGAGCATGGAGTCAAGGTAACCACCCATAAGGCTTGGACTAATGGCTTATCACATGTAGGTCAAGGTTCTAAGGAAATCCCAGAGTCTACATTCCTCTTTCGGATATTACCAATGTCTCAATTACTCGGTAATTAGAAATATTCTCAAGAAAGACTCATCTGAGTACAACATTGCGTGACAACTAATTTCAGATTACTCTGTTATAGTCTAGGCACTACATCTAAAAGGACAAGATGGGTTAAGGGTTCTACGGATTCTCAGCTTCACAGGCTCCCAGGTCAAAAGCATCAATGTTTTCTCGATTACTTGGTAAACAAATACTACAGTCAAAGGTGCCTTAATTGAGTGGAGGATATCATGTCTCCATTTTCGAGATTACTTCCTCAAAGTTAACACGACTATACCGCATATCCTAATCTTAAGTTTTCCCAAGTTCCGGTATAGGACTTATCGAATTAAATCACCCGCCCCAATATCACAAAAGATATAACATATCCAAAATAGGTGAGTAAATAAATAAACACCCAAAAGAAGAAAACAAAAAAAAACTAGGATTAACTCGCATAATTCCCTAGCAGAGTCGCCAGCTGAAGTAACCGGAAAAAAACAGAGTTGCCACCGAACTTTATTTATCCCGAAGGAAGGGGAAATATCGAGAAAACCCCAAGAGGATGGATAAGACGGTCATGCAATAAAAAGAGAGGGTATGAAAGTCGATTATGAAAGGGGAAGGTATTAGCACCTGTTTTACCCCAAAATTTTCCCTCCCATATTTCTCAATACATGTCAAGAAAAATCTCCAAGTGGCTCAAGATTGCTCAAGAGTTGGACAGTAAAGTCATCTCCTAAGGCAATCAATCTCAAATTAGGGTTTTATGTTGCATCAAGGTCCTTGCATCCAAATGATCCCAAGTGCTTCCCAATGTCCTAATATGTTCTCAAGTTCATCCATGTCAAATTTCAAGCCTTGCAGAGGAAGTTTGGTCAGTCAATTGCTCAAAGGGTCCAAAAATCGACTGTGCTAGGGCAAAAGTCAACTGTGACCTACAAACAGTCAAACTTCAAGATTTTTTGTCAACATTCTCATTTTGAAGGATAGTTCATAATTTGATCAAGGGTTGATCATGATTCATCAAGGATTGCTCAAAATTCATCAAGACTCAAAAGTTGCTAAATTAGGGTTTTGTAGGAAAAGTCAACTCAACTTTGATGAAGCATAACTTTCTTATACTTAATGAGAAATGACCCATCCAAATATCATTTTGAATAGGATGCAATTTCCTACAATCCATCTTCACACCCCAAGATCAAGAAATGCACTCACAAGAAGTTATAAATTTGGACATTATAGGTCATTTTTGAAAGTCAACAAAAACACCTTTTTTTGCCAAAGCTTGTAACTTGAGCTTGGAATATAAAAATGAGATGATATCAAAAGGGATGGTTATAGGACCACTCAAGGTTTATAAAAAGTCCAAGAACACTTCCAAAAGTTCAAAATTGAAGAAGTTATGCATTGTTGAAGTTGGGCAATTTTCCAAAATTGCCAAAAGTCAACTATCCCCAAAACTTCAAATTTTGCCAAATGGGCCCACTTTTTTCCACTTGATTTGATTTTGTCTCACCACACACGTGTCCTATCTTCAGTCTTGTGTCCATTTATTATTTTTTCTATTTTATTTTATTTTTATTGAATTAATTCATTTTAAATCAATTTAAATCCAAATAAAATCTAAATATTGATAACTTGGTATCTTTTTGATTGATACAGGCCTTAATTGTCATCATGGACAAGATCAAACTCGTATCAAGCCATATCATGCACAAAATATTGGATTTGGAATGAAATTGGAAGCTTTTTAATGGAGGATCATATCACATCTTCAATCATCAATGCACAAAGATTCAAAGCCCAAAACCTGACCTAATTCATCCCATATTACTTGTACAATGCAAGGGCACGAAAATTAGAACCAAGAGGCTGCCTAAACATGAAAAGCAAACTTGGAAAATTTTAAAAAAAGTGTGGAATCGAAATCACTCTTAGAGGCCGATTCAAAGCAAAATCTCCATGCTATTCTCTTGCTGGTGATCCATTGAGTGAAAGGCAATCAAAATCAAGCTCTCTCCTCTCCTGAATCGCACTGTAAGTCTTCCTGAAAACCGCCCTGTACTCGAAAACGTATCCTCTGATTCTTGCATTTTTTGCCAAAATCTTTACACCATCATGTTTATCGTTCCATTTAGAACCTTTATGTATCATTTGATTGTATTTATGTGATCTGTAGTGCCATACCCGAACCAAGGGTTTTGGAAATTCGTTTTTGGACATTTTAATTGCAGGCAAAATTGATACAAACAATGGACATAGATGAAATCAGGAGGAAGACACGAGCATGACTATGGTCTTGGTTTGCATTTTTATGGCTTAGAGCTCGTTTTAGGATGAACCTAGGGATTTAGCTGCGGATAAAAATCCGCAGGTAAATAACCAGGTTGTAACGAAGAAGATGATTACGTGCCCCCTCCCCATTTGTTGGTTCAAATCTCGCGCATTTTTTTTATATTTGCTGACATGTTAATTGTTTCCAATATAATAATTGCCATCTGTTATACTAACAATATAAGCGCGTTGGCTCAGTGGCTAAGGCATGTGTTCAAAGTACCAACAGGACCTGGGTTCGAATCCCAGGTCCCCAACATGCATATTATTATTTTTCTTCAGGTGTTCAGGCGCACTTCAAAAACTGTGGTTCACCATACATCTTCATCCAGATGCCTGCCAGATGGCCCTAGGCCAGATCTGGTGGCCAAGATTGCAAGCTCACCATACTCCTAAGTCAACATGCATACGTGGAATTGCCAAAGTCAGCCAGGCTTGAACACGTTTGGGCCTCAAAAATGCAGATCTCACCTCCTGATCAAGCCCAACACCCCCCTTTGGTTATTTCTATCTTTTTTTATTTTATTTATTTATTTGATTAATTATTATTTTTATTATCACTAACTAATTAAATTCTTTTCCTCATAAAATCAAAAACACAAAAATATATTTTATTTATTAAAATTAAATCCAACATTTTATTTTCATAAATAAATACTAACTTAATTAATGTAGTTTTAAATAGGTTTAATTTTTTAATATCATTTGCGAATAATTAAAATTAATGTAGAAAATTAGGTTTTTACTAACTCTAATCAAATTTGTTCTTATTTCTTTAAATATCCAAAAATCCAAAAATATATTTTTTATTAATTAATTAATTAATTAATTTAAATAACTTAGTTTAATTCCATTTAATTCAAAAATAAACCAAAAATTCACTTTCTTTCAAAAAGGGTCAAAACCCTAAAAAATGCATCCGATTTAATTTCTTGCACGCGACTTAGTTTGCCATATTGATGTAATTGTTTCCCGGAATGTAATAGTTAATTAGGACTTTATTTTATCGCTTTATTTTACTTTCCGCATTTTAATTTCAAGGGTTGTTTTTGGCGATGTAAATACCCGACGCCTTGTAATAGTTTAGATTTAATTTCCACAAATTTAATTCCCGCAATCCATAAACTGTTAGATGTTTGATAATAGGGAATGCATGAAAAGATCGAATGTATGAACTTAAAATCAACATAGATAACCATGACATGTACAAAGATAAAATAACTGAAAACAACACACTCGCACATGCGCACTCTTAGGGTACACCTCGCTTGGTTGCCTTCGAACGTAGTCATTGAGTATAAAAGGTTTTAGAGGTCGCCCTCTTGTCCAAAGATCATAGTTGCCTCGAAACGGTTGCCTCGGAAAAATGATCTAAGACATTAGGGTTATAAATAAGGCATTCTAACATTGCTTTAGTGACCACACGTCCCTTAATCGAATTGACCCTTAAAACTACAACAACGATGCTACCTACTCATCAATAGTGGGATAGCATTGTCTAAAGAACATTAGCACAAATTGATTCCTTTTTCGAGTAGGTAGATGGTTCTTAAGTACTTGCTCTCTCAAAACAAAACAAAACTTTTCGCACTCACACCTTTCAAACAAAAAACTTCTTTCAAACCCATAAACACAAAGAAAAGAAAATTTTGAAAACACTTTGAGCAAGTACCTAAGAGCCCGTGGATAACCACAGATAGAAAGGGTGCTAACACATTCCCTTTCTATAATCTACCCCACGGACCCGAGAAATATCTCGAAAAAGGAAATTTTCTGTGCTTTTTTCCTTTTCTTGTTGGATAAAATAAAAGACGGTGGCGACTCTTGCTTACCGCGACATTTTGCGAAAACAAACGCAAAACGTGAACCAGCATTCCAAAAACAGTCAGTTCTCTCCCACCGTATCACAGAACTGGCGACTCTGTTGGGGATATTATATAAGTGGGGTGTACCTTAGGAATAATTCATATTGTTTTCAATTGCTTGACTTGTATGCTTTATATTTGTGGGCTTGTATCGGAGTTACTATAGATCTTAACTCGGATCTGGGGATACCCTTTAGGTAAGTAGCAATAAACTGTGAGGGAACTGTATGGCGTAGACCGATACGGTTGAAGCAGTAACTACGTTTGTGTGGCACTTTAGATTGTACCAATATCCCTTGTGTTGGAACAAGGAGAATATGGGTCATCTAAGGGGTCATTAAGCACCAACTGACCTTAGAACCTTTAAATTGACCAACTTGGCGATAAAACAGTAGCAGTATGCTACACTCATTGAGACTAAACTCTCGCGATGATTCCGGTCGCAAGAAAAGGTTGCTAAACTGGAATTATGACCGATTGAGGGTAGTCAGTGATATTGAGATCCTCTAGAACCCGATTACTATTTTTAGGACATGTTTAAACCAACTGAACTGAAAGAGGGTAGTACCTAAGCTCCTTGCCAACCTAAAATCTAAGGGCTCTCTGTGTGACTTGTGTGCCTTTACCATGTTTGCTATTTGTGGATACTTGTGGTGTGCTTTCTATCATGACATCATGACATCATAACATTGCATACATCTTGCATTGGACTAACCTATTTCAAAGACATGAGGGATTCATCTTTGCTCTGTTTTGTAGGTCATCATGATGCCTATGCATAGAAATACTATCCGAATCAACTTTGTCCAGGTCCCCACCTTGCTTAAAGATCTGATTGCAAAGATGCCTGATACTACTTCCTTCCTCAGGAGACATGGTTATCTTCTCAGTTTGGTCACCTCCAAATTGGACGAGCAGATGATGAGTGTCCTGGTCCAATTCTATGATCCGTTGTACCATTGCTTTACTTTCCAGGACTACCAGCTGGTTCCCACCTTAGAAGAGTTCTCTGAGCTGCTCGGTATCTCTGTTCTGGAGAAGACCCCGTTTACTGGTTGGGAAAAGGTTCTTAGGCCCGAAGAGATTGCTGCAGCCCTTCATTTGACAAAAGATGAGGTAATGGCTAATTGGGAGACTAGGAGTGGAGCAAAGGGCTTTCTGACTAAGTTCTTAGTTGGTAAGGCTAACTATTTCTGGGATAGTCTAGACTTCAAGGCATTCGAGGATATTCTGGCTCTTCTGATATATGGCTTGGTTTTGTTTCTGAACTCTGACTCTTTTGTTGATGTGAATGCGATAAAGATCTTCATCTCTCGGAATCCGGTACCCACTCTCTTGGGTGACATTCTTCATCAGCTCTATGCTCGTACTACCCGAAAGCGGGGAACCTTGATGTGTTGTGCTCCGTTATTGGCACGGTGGTTTATTTCGCACCTTTCCAAGTCAGTGCTGAAGAACAAAGAAGGCATGGGCTGGGCCTATAGGGTCATGTCTCTCTCTCACAGTGATATCATTTGGACTCTTAAGGGTATGGACGAGGTGGTCGTTGTTGATCATTATGGGGAGTACCCCAATGTTCCACTGATAGGAACCCATGGAGGAATTTCTTACAACCCGTGCTTAGCCTTACGTCAGTTTGGAAGAGCCAAAAGAGAAGGACCTCATGAGATGCTAATGCCTAGTATCATCTTTGACTTTCAAGGAGATAGCGACGAACAACGTCACAAATTCATAAGGGCTTGGGATAGAGTTCACCAATCTGATCCACATGAGCTGAGTCCAAAGACTTCCCTTCCAATGGAGCCATATCTCAGATGGGTCCGTATCCGTGCCCAGAAGCTGGGTATGCCATATGAAGCTGTCCGGCCTATCATTGTGGAAATTGCTAATGAAGAAGGGGTTCTTCCAACCATCCTCCATCCTCATATGCCAACTGACATTGGGGCATTGAAAAGGTCTTGGATGCAACTGAGGGAGGAATGGGATTCCTACCGAGAGAAGTTCAACGAGCAAGAGCAGAAGATCCCGAGGTTGACTAGGCAGTTGGAGAACGAGCGGATTCTCAACGACTACGTCCGCACTGACAAGAAGAGGCCATGGGAGCATTGACTGACCTTTGATGATTTCCTTTCCAGTTTTTATTTACTTTTCAGTATTTCCTTTCATGTAACACCTTAAGGGCATCAGTTTAACAATTTGAATTCCAAAGTTTTTCTAATAAAGTGTGTTTCCTTTCTGGTTTACAAATTTGAATCTCTTGACAGTCTTTGAAATCATAATCATACACATTTCATCCCATGCACTCCATAACAGGTACCCATTACAGGGCTCTTATCTTCTTCGCTGTTTATTTCAGCACTCATCATGTCTGCTGAACCTTCAACTGAGCAAGCCATCAAGGCCCTCCAGGCCCAGAATGCCCAATTTCAAGAGCTGTTCATGAATCTAGCTAAGGGTCAGCAAGACCTGAAGACCCTGATTCTAAAAGAGAAGAAGAAGAAGAAGAAGAAGAGGACAATCCTGTTTAACACAGGGCACAGGTTTGGAAACAGGCTACAGAATGAAGTTGATTTGACCACCTCATCTGGAGGGAAAGATAGTCAAGAGGAAAGGAGGGATCCTAGCCCTATGGTCTCCGACAACGAGACGGACTTTGATGAAGAATAGTATCCTCCAGCTGAGGATAGATACAAGCAACTGGAAGACTGGTTGAGTGCTATGGAAGTTCAGAAAGTGCCTGGTCTGGACTTTGGTGATCTGGGTCTATCATCTGGGGTAGTGATTCCCCACAAATTCAAGGCACCAGCCTTTGCTAAGTATGACGGAGTTTCTTGTCCGAAGCTGCACCTCCGGTCATATGTGAGGAAGATTCAGCCGTACACCGCTGATAAAAACCTATGGATCCATTTCTTTCAAGAAAATATCTCAGGGACTCAGCTTGAGTGTTTCTACCAGTTGGATGAAGCCAGTATTCGCAGTTGGGAAGATTTGGCTACTTCCTTCTACAGGCAGTATCAATACAACTCCGACCTCGCTCCCACGCGTACCCAATTCCAGGGTATGTCAATGGGAACGGGTGAAGGATTCAAATATTATGCTCAGAAGTGGAGGGACCTCTCCGGAAGAGTACAACCACCCTTGGTTGATCGGGAGCTAGTTGATATGTTTCTGGGGACCCTGTCTGGTCCATTTTTCAACCACTTAATTGGAAGCTCTTCGTCTGGGTTTACGAAGCTGATTTTGACCGGTGAGAGGATTGAGGCTGGTATTAAGGCTGGTAAGATACAAAAGGGTGCCTCATCGAGTACCGAGAAAAAGCCATTTAAGAAGGAGTCAAGTGCTGTCTACAGTTCGAGAAGACAGAATAGACCTGAACACCGCCAAGCTGTTAATGCGGTTGTTATTTCAAAACCTGCTGGTGCTCCTCAGTACAACAATCAACAAAAGGATGAGAGACCTCGAAGGAAATTCACTCGTCTCAGCATGACCTTATCTCAGATTCTGCCACAATTGCTGAAAACCAATCTGGTGATTCTAAAGGAAGCCCCGAAGAATCCAAACACAACATCACCGAAGTACAACCCTAATGCCTGCTGTGCTTTTCACTCTGATAGCCCGGGGCATAATATAGATGATTGTTGGGTTTTAAAGAACAAGGTACAAGACTTGATCGATGCGAAGGAGATTGAGTTCGGAGCACTAGAGAAGCCTAAACAAGATGCAAGGGTGAATGCTATCAGGGATGACGATGATGAAGAGTTTGACATTGACAGTTGGATCTATCCTACTGCCAATGGTGGATTAAGAAACTGGACAACAAAAGATTCTATGCCCATTTCCGTTATTACCCAGTAATGAAACTTTCGTTTTGAATTTGTAACAGACAATGTTTTAAACTTTATGGCCCGGTGTCTTACCCGGGGCACTGTGGCTTCATTTGTGAGGGCTTTTGTGTGTCATTTCCATATATCATTAATAAAAGCATTGGACATTCTTGCATTTCAAATTTTGCGCTCCTTGTTTTTCTTTATTATATATTACAAAACAGCTATTTTACACACACTCACATATACAGGTCCACATCCATTCTGGATCTCACTGGTAACGACTCTGCTACTGCCAGTTATGACTTCGAAAATCCGATCAACTTAGCCGAAGACGAAGGTGAAGATGATTGCGAAGTGCCTAGTGAACTTGCGAGACTGCTACTCCAGAAAGAGAGGGCTATACAACCACATGAAGAGCCAGTGGAAACAGTGAATCTGGGTACTGAGATAGAAAAGAAGGAAGTCAAGATAGGTGCAAATCTGGAGCTTAGTGTGAAACAACGGTTGATTCAGATGTTGTGTGACTACGTTGAGATCTTCACCTGGTCTTACAAAGATATGCCTGGGTTGGATACCGATATTGTGGTTCACCGATTACCTACCAAGGAAGACTGTCCTCCCGTGAAACAGAAGGTTTGCTGAATGCGCCCAGAGATGTCTGAGAAGATCAAGGCTGAAGTTATGAAACAGTTTGACGCCGATTTTCTAGCAGTTACCTCTTACCCTCAGTGGGTGGCCAATGTGGTTCCTGTGCCGAAGAAGGATGGTAAGGTTCGAATGTGTGTTAGCTACAGGGATCTGAACAGGGCAAGCCCCAAGGATGATTTCCCTCTACCTCATATCGACGTTCTGGTTGACAACACCGCTCAGCACAAGGTATTCTCCTTTATGGATGGCTTCTCTGGTTATAATCAGATTAAAATGGCTCCCGAAGACATGGAGAAGACAACCTTTGTTACTCAGTGGGGTACCTTTTTCTACAAGGTCATGCCTTTTGGACTGAAGAATGCTGGGGCAACGTATCAGCGTGCCATGGTTGCTTTGTTTCATGACATGATCCATCATGAGATTGAGGTATACATCGACGATATGATTGCAAGGTCCCAAACTGAGGAAGAACATCTGGACCATCTTCAGAAGCTTTTCGACAGGCTGAAGTTGTACAAGCTGAGGTTAAAACCGAACAAGTGCACCTTCGGGGTGAGATCTGGTAAGCTACTGGGTTTCGTCGTGAGTGACAAAGGTATTCAAGTAGATCCGGAAAAAGTGAAAGCTATACAGGAAATGCCAGCTCCCAGAACAGAGAAAGAAGTCAGAGGCTTTTTGGGATGACTAAACTACATTGCCCGATTCATCTCGCACCTGACTTCTACTTGTGAGCCAATCTTCAAGCTGCTGAAGAAAGATCAAGTAGTACGTTGGAACGATGAATTCCAGGCTGCCTTCAAAAGGATCAAAGAGTATCTCCAAGATCCACCTATTCTGATGCCTCCAGTTCAAGGGAGACCTCTGATCTTATACTTGACAGTGCTCGACAACTCAATAGGGTGTGTGCTGGGTCAACATGACGAGTCTGGCCGAAAAGAGCATGATATTTATTACCTTAGCAAAAAGTTTACCGACTATGAGACCCGATACTCACTGCTTGAGAAAACTTGCTGTGCTTTGTCATGGGCTGCTCGCCGGCTGAGACAGTATATGTTGACTCACACTACTCTGTTGATATCAAAGATGGATCCAATCAAGTATATCTTCGAAAGTCCTGCCTTGTCCGGAAGAATAGCGAGATGGCAGATGATCTTGACTGAGTATGACATCCAATACACGACTCAAAAAGAAATCAAGGGAAGTGTGTTGGAAAATCATTTGGCACATCAGGCAGTGGATGATTACCAGTCTATGAACTTCGAATTTCCAGACGAGAATATCATGTTGGTAACTGATTGTGAGACACCTGGACTAGATGAAGGACCTGAGGAGGGATCCCGATGGTCTATGTACTTTGATGGATCTTCAAACGCTTTGGGTAATGGCATTGGCGCCATGATCATATCTCCTAAAGGCTCTCATACTCCATTTACCGCCCGACTATGTTTCAACTGCACCAACAATATGGCGGAGTATGAGGCGTGCATCATGGGTCTTCGAGCAGCCATTGACCTAAGGATTAAGTTTTTGAGTGTCTTCAGAGATTTCGCTCTCGTGATCAGTCAGATCAAAGGCGAGTGGGATACGAAACACCCAAATCTTATTCCTTACAAGGAGTATGTATTAATGTTGCTTCCCCATTTCGAGGAGATAACCTTTGAACACTTCCTGAGAGAGGAGAATCAGTTGGTGGACGCGCTGGCTACGATGTCTTCTATGTTCAAAGTCAATTGGCACAACGAGGCTCCCCAGATTATCATTGAAAGATTGGACGAAACTGCGCATTGCTGTGACATTGAGACTGAAGAGGTAACAGAAAAGTACTGGTATCATGAAGTGAAGAGGTATCTTGAGGCTCAGGAATACCCCGAGGGTGCATCTGTTAATGACAAGAAGTTTTTGAGGATGTTCGCGGCGAAGTTCTTCATCAGCAATGGCATCCTTTACAAGCGTAACCATGATTCGACCTTACCGCGTTGTGTGGATAAGAATGAAGAAGAAATGATCATGGCGGAGTTACATGAAGGTGCTTTCGGAACTCACTCTAGTGGACACACCATTGCAAAGAAAATCCTTCGGGCAGGATATTACTGGTCCACAATGGAAGCCGACTGTTATCAGCATTCTCGGACATGTCACAAGTGCCAGGTCTATGCTGATAAGGTGCATATACCTCCAGTTCCTCTGAACATTTTGATGGCACCTTGGCCTTTCGCAATGTGGGGCATTGATATGATCGGCGAGATCAGACCTACAGCGTCCAACGAGCATCGTTTCATCCTGGTAGCAATTGATTACTTTACAAAGTGGGTTGAAGCAGCTTCCTTTTCTACAGTAACCAAGAACATCGTGGCACTGTTCATTCAGCATAATCTGATCTGTCGATATGGTGTACCAGAGGGAATTATTACGGACAATGGTACCAATCTCAACAACAAGATGATCACTGAGCTCTGCGAGCAATTCAAGATACAACATCATAACTCTTCTCCCTACCGGACGAAGATGAATGGGGTTGTCGAAGCGGCTAACAAGAACATTAAGAAAATTGTGCAGAAGATGACAGTGACATACAAAGATTGGCACGAGATGTTACCATTTGCTCTTCATGGGTACCGTACCTCAGCACGGACGTCAACAGGGGCAACACCCTATTCCTTGGTATATGGCATGGAGGCAGTCTTTCCCATTGAAGTTCAGATACCCTCTCTCCGAATCATGAAGGATGCAGGTTTGAGTGAAGATGACTGGATTCATACCCGGCTTGATCAGCTGAACCTAATTGACGAAAAGAGACTTACTGCTATTTGTCATGGTCAGACGTACCAAAAACGGATGATCAAGGCATTTAACAAGAAAGTTAGACGACAAGAGTATCAAGTTGGGGATCTGGTACTCAAGCGCATTATTCTACCCCAAGGTGATCCCAGGGGCAAATGAACCCCTACTTACGAAGGGTCATTTGTGGTTAAGAACATATTCTCAGGCAGAGCTATGATTCTAACCGCCATGGATGGTGACAACCTTCCTCACCCCGTCAATGCAGACATACTGAAAAGATACTACGCATAAACAAAGACTCGCTAGGTTGACTGGCCTAGGCAAAAATAAGGGCTTCCCGGCGAACCAAAAGGGTTCGGGCAAAAATAAGGGATGAAAATGAAAAATTTGTACACCCGGTAAGTCGAAAACCTGAAAAGGCGGCTTGGGCAAAAAAGGGTATCCCGGTGGACTGAAAACCCGAAAGGGCGGTCCAGGCAAAAATTAGGGATCAAAGCGTAACACTATGTCTCATTGGATCACCTTGCATCCAGACTTCGGTATCGACTATCAGGCTCGGACGACACTGATCAACCTGATTCACCTTCAACCAGTAGAAAAGTGATGAGATGCTCGAAGACATAAGGACAATAGAAAAGTTGGAACCCAGTGGGATTATTCACATAGCTGTTTTGTTTAATTTTTCACAAATTGTGTAAATTCTATTATTCGGTAGCATTCTCTTACTAGGACGTCAGCCTCTTGTACAAAAACACCTATTTACCGGCCAAACTTCAAAATCAATACAATTCATTTTCAAATAAATTTCAAATTGTTTTTCCTTTATCTGTTTTGATTTGCGAAGAACGTCCAATGTTCATTTTTGATATATGCATTTGACATTAATTACTGCTCATAAATGATTACATGCGAAACGAAAGACGAATTATGGGTAACATCAGAAACAGGGGCAATAAGAATTGTCCAAGCTGTATAGTTGCTCTGTCCACCAGGTACCAAGGTATGTTCAGCTGAAGAATATGGCTAAGTACTTTCACTCCCCGCAGAATAAGGCAGTAATGGTAGCTCTCCCAGCTGAGACTTGCAATTATGAACAAATCAGCAATACTCTCCCCAAGCAGAGTTGGTCTACCATCAGCACTAAAAGGGTCTTGATATTCCCCAGCGGAATGTAAGAGTATTCCCCAACAAGTATAAGAGTATCCCCGACAATCTTAATATTCCTCAACAGAGTATAAGAATGTTCCCCGACAGAATACAAGATACCTCTAGTGGAGTCAATTTTCCCAGCACGGTCTGAAAAAGGCTTCCCCAATGGAGTTGAAGCATCATCCCCAGTAGACTCTGGAAGTTTACCCCCAGCGGAGTACAAAATAAATTTCCCCAGCCAAATTCAAAGGATTATCCCCACAAAAGTCTAACAGGATTATTCCCAGCAAGTCGCGACTGAAAGATCATCCCCAGCGAAGTTCTTTCCTTTCACGAATAGGTATTCAATCCTCAACAGATTCAACATCACCAGCAACGGTAATCCATCCCCAGTGAAGTTTATCAGCGGAATCTTCAGTAGAGTATCTCTTCCCCACAGAGTAATCTCCTCATCAGTTTATTCCCCAACGGAGTTATCCTCTCCTGCAGGCTTATTCTCACAGTCATCTTCGTTCGTCATCCCCAGCGGAAACGAAGAATTCAACTCTATTCTCCAGCAGCTCCGGGATTTATTTTCCCCAGCTAAAACATTACATTTCCATACATCATGATACATGCATATACACATCATACCATACAATCTCATTTATGTTGAGAACATCATTGCTTGATCCATATCATGCATTGCATATGACTGACCTCTACCTTTCAGCAAAGATGCAGTTAAATTCTCAACTATGTGGAAGACCTTCTCTGGTCCAATTAAATCGATTACTAAATATTTTTCTGAGGCCAGTCCAGTCAAAGAAGACAAGACCAGTTAAATCGATTCCTAAATATTTTTCTGAGGCCAACCCAGTCAAAGGAGGCAAGACAAGTTAAATCGATTCCTAAAGATTTTTCTGAGGCCAACTCAGTCAAAGGAGACAAGACTAGTTAAATAGATTCCTAAAGATTTTTCTGAGGCCAACCTGGTCAAAAGAGACAAGACCAGTTAAAATGATTCCTAAAGATTTTTATGATGCTAACCCAGTCAAAGGAGACAAGACCAGTTAAATCGATTCCTAAAGATTTTTTTGATACCAAATCCAGTCAAAGGAGACAAGACCAGTCAAATCAATTCCTAAAGATTTTTCTGATACCAATCCCGTCAAAAGAGACAAAACCTCCTTTGGTCCAGTTAAATCGATTCCTAAAGATTTTTCTGATACCAAATCCAGTCAAAGGAGACAAGACCAGTCAAATCGATTCCTAAAGATTTTTCTGACGCCAAACCAGTCAAAGAAGAAAAAACCTCCTTTGGTCCAGTTAAATCGATTCCTAAAGATTTTTCTGATGCCGATCCACCTACCAACAGTCTCCAAATGGCATCTGTAAGCCCATTCCCGTTATCACAATGCTGATACCACTTCATGCGAGTGCAAATTTCTGGGAACTCTAGTGTTCAATCATCTTTCACCTCCGGATCACGAAAGGCACGAAAGCCAATCTACATCCTCAGGTTTAAGAAAATTGAACAGGGGCAGCTGTTGTACCCCAAAATTATCCCTCCCATATTTCTCAAGACATGTCAAGAAAAATCTCCAAGTGGCTCAAGATTGCTCAAGAGTTGGACAGTCAAATCATCTCCTAAGGCAGTCAATCTCAAATTAGGGTTTTGTGTTGCATCAAGGTCCTTGCATCCAAATGATCCCAAGTGCTTCCAAATGTCCTAATATGTTCTCAAGTTCATCCATGTCAAATTTCAAGCCTTGCAGAGGAAGTTTGGTCAGTCAATTGCTCAAAGGGTCCAAAAATCGATTGTGCTAGGGCAAAAGTCAACTGTGACCTACAAACAGTCAAACCTCAAGATTTTTTGTCAACATTCTCATTTTGAAGGATAATTCATCATTTTATCAAGGGTTGATCATGATTCATCAAGGATTGCTCAAAATTCATCAAGACTCAAAAGTTGCTAAATTAGGGTTTTGTAGGAAAAGTCAACTCAACTTTGACCAAGCATAACTTTCTCATACTTTATGAGAAATGACCCATCTAAAGCTCATTTTGAATAGGATGAAATTTACTACAATCAATCTTCACACCCCAAGATCAATAAATGCACTCACAAGAAGTTATAAATTTGGACATTATAGGTCATTTTTGAAAGTCAACAAAAACACCTTTTTTTTCCAAAGCTTGTAACTTGAGCTTGGAATATCAAAATGAGATGAGACCAAAAGGGTAGGTTATAGGACATCCCAAGGTTTCTAAAAAGTCCAAGAACACTTCCAAAATTTCAAAATTGAAGAATTTATGCATTGTTGAAGTTGGGCAATTTTCCAAAATTGTCAAAAGTCAACTATCCCCAAAACTTCAAATTTTGCCAAATGGGCCCACTTTTTTCCACTTGATTTGATTTTTTCACACCACATACGTGTCATATCTTCAGTCTTTTGTCCATTTATTAATTTTTCTATTTTATTTGATTTTTATTGAATTAATTCATTTTAAATCAATTTAAATCCAAATAAAATCTAAATATTGATAACTTGGTATCTTTTTGATTGATACAGGCCTTAATTGTCATCATGGACAAGATCAAACTCGTATCAAGCCATATCATGCACAAAATATTGGATTTGGAATGAAATTGGAAGCTTTTTAATGGAGGATCATATCACATCTTCAATCATCAATGCACAAAGATTTAAAGCCCAAAACCTGACCTAATTCATCCCATATTACTTGTACAATGCAAGGGCACGAAAATTAGAACCAAGAGGCTGCCTAAACATCAAAAGAAAACTTGGAAAATTTGAAAAAAAGTGTGGAATTGAAATCACTCTTAGAGGCCGATTCAAAGCAAAATCTCCACGCTATTCTCTTGCTGGTGATCCACTGAGTGAAAGGCAATCAAAATCAAGCTCTATCCTCTCCTGAATCGCATTGTAAGTCTTCCTGAAAACTGCCCTGTACTCGAAAACGTATCCTTTGATTCTTGCATTTTTTTGCCAAAATCTTTACACCATCATGTTTATCGTTCCATTTAGAACCTTTCTGTATCATTTGATTGTATTTATGTGATATGTAGTGCCATACCCGAACCTAGGGTTTTGGAAATTCGTTTTTGGGTATTTTAATTGCAAGCAAAATTGATGCAAACAATGGACATAGATGAAATCAGGAGGAAGAGACGAGCATGACTATGGTCTTGGTTTGCATTTTTATGGCTTAGAGCTCGTTTTAGGATGAACCTAGGGATTTAGTTGCGGATAAAAATTCACAGGTAAATAACCAGGTTGTAACGAAGAAGATGATTACGTGCCCCTCCCCACTCGTTAGTTCAAATCTCGCGCGTTTTTATTATATATTTGCTGGCATGTTAATTGTTTCTAATATAATAATTGCCATCTGTTATACTAACAATATAAGCGCGTTGGCTCAGTGGCTAAGGCATGTGTTCAAAGTACCAACAGGACCTGGGTTCGAATCCCAGGTCCCCAACATGCATATTATTATTTTTCTTCAGGTGTTCAGGCGCACTTCAACAACTGTGGTTCACCATACATCTTCATCCAGATGCCTGCCAGATGGCCCTAGGCCAGATCTGGTGGCCAAGATTGCAAGCTCACCATACTCCTAAGTCAACAGGCATACGTGGAATTGCCAAAGTCAGCCAGGCTTGAACACGTTTGGGCCTCAAAAACGTAGATCTCACCTCCTGATCAGGCCCAACACCCCCCTTTGGTTATTTCTATCTTTTTTTATTTTATTTATTTCTTTGATTAATTATTATTTTTATTATGACTAACCAATTAAATTGTTTTCCTCATAAAATCAAAAACACAAAAATATATTTTATTTATTAAAATTAAATCCAACATTTTATTTTCATAAATAAATACTAACTTAATTAATGTAGTTTTAAATAGGTTTAATTTTTTAATATCTTTTGCGAATAATTAAAATTAATGTAGAAAATTAGGTTTTTACTAACTCTAATCAAATTTGTTCTTATTTCTTTAAATATCCAAAAATCCAAAAATATCTTTTTTATTAATTAATTAATTTATTTATTTAAATAACTTAGTTTAATTCCATTTAATTCAAAAATAAACCAAAAATTCACTTTCTTTCAAAAAGGGACAAACCCCTAAAAAATGCATCCGATTTAATTTCTTGCACGCGACTTAGTTTGCCATATTGATGTAATTGTTTCCTAGAATGTAATAGTTAATTAGGACTTTATTTTATCACTTTATTTTACTTTCCGCATTTTAATTTCAAGGGTTGTTTTTGGCGATGTAAATACCCGACGCCTTGTAATAGTTTAGATTTAATTTCCGCAAATTTAATTCCCATAATCCATAAACTGTTAGATGTTTGATAATAGGGAATGCATGACAAGATCGAATGTATGAACTTAAAATCAACATAGATAACCATGACATGTACAAAGATAAAATAACTGAAAACAACACACTCGCACATGCGCACTCTTAGGGTACACCTCGCTTGGTTGCCTTCGAACGTGGTCATTGAGTATAGAAGGTTTTAGAGGTCGCCCTCTTATCCAAAGATCATAGTTGCTTCGGAAAAATGATCTAAGACATTAGGGTTACCACTAAGGCATTCTAACATTGCTTTAGTGACCACACGTCCCTTAATCGAATTGACCCTTAAAACTATAACGACGATGCTACCTACTTGTTGTACCCCAAAATTTGCCCTCCCATATTCTTCAAGATTTATCAAGAGTCATCTTCAAATGGCTCAAGATTTCTCAAGGATTGCACAGTCCAAATGCCTCCTAAGCCAGTCAAAATTAGGGTTTTGGTTCCCTCAAGAAGTTTAAGGTTTTCAATGGCTCAATCAAGTCCCATAGGCCTATATGCATTCTCAAGCATCTACATGCCAAGTCTCAAGACTCACAGTCCCAAGTTGCAAAGTCAAAAGCCCTATTTGATCTACAATCAACTGTAGGGGTAAAATGGTCATTTTGCAGTCAAAAGTCAGAATTTTTGGTCAACATCTTATTTTGAGTCCACAATCATCAGTTGATCAAGTCTTGATCATGATTCCACAAGAATGGCTCAAAAAATCATCAAGATGCCAAAAGTTACTATTTTTGGACAGTAGAAAAGTCAACTGTATCTTGACCAAGGCATAACTTTTTCATGGTTCATCAGAAAAATTCCATCCAATGCTCATTTTGAAGGGGATGACATTTCCTACAATCCATCTTCACACTCCAAGTCCAATAAATGCTCTCACAAAAAGTTATCAATTTCTACATTATAGGTCAATTTCAAAAGTCAACAAAAAGGCACTTTAAGTCAAAGACCATAACTTGATATTGGTAAATCCAAATGACATGGGACCAAAGGCATTGGTTAGAGGACTTCAAGACCTTTCCAAAATGTCCAAGAACATGTTAATAGGATCAAAATTGAGCAAGATATGCATTGGAGAAGTTGGGAAATTTTTATGAATTTGCAAAAGTCAACTTTGCTCAAAACACCTCATTTTTGCTAATGGGCCTCAAATTTCTTCTTGAAACTTTATCCATGATCTATGCACGACCCATCAAGCTTATTTGAACTTATTTTTCTTATTTTTATTAATTATTTGGATTTTTAATCAATTTTAATTCATTTAATTAATTTAAATTGTAGGAAATACAAAGATTTGATTTTTCAATCTTTTTGTGAAGCAAAAGTGGTCAATATATGCTGGAAATTTCGTGTGCAAATCAAAGGGACAAGAATCTCCAAATTTAGCAAGTTTTTCCAATCAAAAAGATTCAAAAATATTTGATTTTCAATCAAATATTCAAACATCAATTCCATGGATTTCTTTGCAAGATTTTGACCTAATTCTATGCTATTATAAATATGCAAGCCAACCCTACTCATGCATACGTGAATTTGCTGCAGAAAAGCCATAACCACATTCAAGAAAATTCAAGAAAACTTGAAAACTGTTTTCTGCATTCTAGCACGATTCAAAGCATTATAGTGATTCAAATACATTGCTGGGAGTGTGAGGAACGATTTTCAATCAAAACCAAGCTTCATAGCTCAAGAAATCGTTGCAAACAGTTTCACGGTTTGAAGCATTTTTCCAAAATCGTATACTCTGATTCATGCATATTTAACATGCTATTGCGATTGTTTTGTGTTAATAGGACTCATACGAAGCTAATGGTATGGTTTAATTGCATTGAAACGCCCTGAAACAGAAATTGCCATTGATGAATTCTAGGATTTCCAAGCTTCCAAATTGGGGCTTTACAGTACAGGAAAAATCAAGCCTCGAGAGACCTATGGTTGAAATTGTTGAGACCAGACGAACACAGTGACACCATCGCGAAATATTTATGTAAACTGTAGAGCTAATCGCTATTATTGGTCGTTACAGGTTGTGGGGGTTAAAAACCCCCGCTATCTATTTGTTTTTTACAGGTACAAAGGAGGACGATGATGAGGTGTAAGCGTATGGTTGGGTGGTTTAAAATAGCGTGCATTTTTATTTGTTTTCCAGCATAGTTGTTGTTTTTATATATTATATTCATTGTCCATTATAATTACAAACGCGTGCAGATGGCTTAGTGGTTGATGCGCTGGCTGGTAATCATTGGGACCTGGGTTCAAATCCCAGGTCCACCCCAAACGCTTATGTTATTTTATTTAACATGTTCACATGCAGGCAGTCCAAGAGCGTTCCACCATGTGCTTCAATTATCAACACGCCCAGTGGCCACAGTCACAAATCCAATGGTCAAAAGATGAAGACCATCATGCTCCTGGTCAACCCACACGTAGACCATCAAAAAAGGTCAAACGAGCTGGAAACAAATGGGCCTGAGAATTGCTAGCATACCTCCAAAGCTGGCCCATCATCCCCCTGGTTTACTATTACTTTTTATTTCCTTTTCCTTTAAATTATTTTATTTTAATAACTATTATTATTATTATTTAATTAACTCACAAATTATTATTTTCATAATAAAATCAGAAATATAATAATAATAATTATTATTATTAATTTCACCTTAATTTAATTATTTTTGTAAATAAATACTAATATAACTAATTTAGTTTAATTAGGTTAAATTTGACTTTTTTTTCACAATGAATAAAATTAACATAGAATTAGGGTTTTGACAACTTTTAATTTCTTTTATTTTTATTTTCATTAAGACATTAAAAAACTAAAAAATACTTTTTTCTTTTAATTATTTAATTAATTAGAATTAGGTTTAATTAAATGCAAAAAGGACCAAAATTCCATTCTTTTCTCAAAAAGGGTCAAAACCCTAAGGACTTTTCCAATTCAATTTCTTTTCACGCATATTTATTTTTGATTATATTTATGTAATTGCTCCGAGGATGTAATAGCGTAACTAGGACTCTTTTATCGCTTTCTTTATTTTCCTGCATTTACTTTTCAAGGGTTGTTTTTGGCGATGTAAATACCCGACGCCTTGTAATAGCGTAGATTTACTTTCTGCAATTTACTTTCCGCACAACTATTAACTGCTATGCATGACAAGACTTGTTCTCAAAATAAAATCAATCCGTAGCTCACCATAATATGTGCAAAGATAATATTAACTGAATCCTGACACACTCGCACATGCCACTCCTAGGTTACACCTCACTTGGTTGCCTCGACGTGGTCATTGAGTATAGGGTGTTTAGAGGTCGCCCTCCTGTCTAAAGAGCCAAGTTGCCTCGAAACGATTGCCTCGGATAAAAAGGATCTAGTACATTAGGGTTACCGCTAAGGCGTCCTACTATTGCTTTGGTGACCACACATGTCCCTATAATCGAATTGACCCGACAAACTCCAACGACGGTGCTACCTACTTCTCAATAGTGGGATAGTACTGTCTAAAGGACATTTACACAGCTTAATTTCTTTTGAGTAGGTAGAGGTTCTTAGGTACTTGCTCTTTCAAAACAAAACAAATTTTTCGCACCTACACTTTTCAAACAAAAGTTTTTCAAACAAACACTTCATACACTCTTGAGGACTGATACAAGAGTTAAAACGAAGTTTTCAAACAAACTTTTTTCAAAACCCACAAACACAAGAAAAGCAAAACATTTTTGAAAACATAGTGAGCAAGTACCTAAGAGCCCGTGGATAACCACGGATAGAAAGGGTGCTAATACCTTCCCTTTCTATAATCTACCTCCCGAACCGAGAAACATCTCGAAAAGGAATTTTGCTGTGCTTTTGTCCTTTCCTTGTTGGAGAAAATAAAAGACGGTGGCGACTCTTGCTTACCGCGACATTTCGCGAACCAGCATTCCAAAACAGTCAATTCTATTTCCACCGATCACACTACTCATCAATAGTGGGATAACATTGTCTAAAGGACATTAACACATATTGATTCCTTTTTCGAGTAGGTAGATGGTTCTTAAGTACTTGCTCTCTCAAAACAAAACAAAACTTTTCGCACTCACACCTTTCAAACAAAAAACTTCTTTCAAACCCACAAACACAAAGAAAAGCAAATTTTGAAAACACTTTGAGCAAGTACCTAAGAGCCCGTGGATAACCACGGATGGAAAGGGTGCTAACACCTTCCCTTTCTATAATCTACCCCCCGGACCCGAGAAACATCTCGAAAAAGGAATTTTTCTGTGCTTTTTTCCTTTCCTTGTTGGATAAAATAAAAGACGATGGCGACTCTTTCTTACCGCGATATTTTGCAAAAACAAACACAAAACGCGAACCAGCATTCCAAAAATAGTCAGTTCTCTCCCACCGTATCACAGCACCCCTCACATCCGTTGTACTCAACGGGATCCATTTCGATTGTTTGTTTCTAAGGGTGCGTCTATCTAAAACTATACTTGCTAAGGGAAATGAAATGGTTTTTATTAGTGTGTTCGTGAGGGTCTCGTAACCCTTTTCCTACGTATCCCGTGAAGGAATCAGAACACCGTAGTTCTTCTAGAAAATGTTGGTTTATTGGTGTTTTTTAGTGGGTGATGTTAGCGCACACATTCTAGCAATAGGCATGGTCTCTATCGCGGTAGAATGGGGATAACATGCCCTTTTGAAGAAATATTTGATTTGTTGAGTGTTTTTGTTAAGTGTGGAATGAGCTTGAATAATGATTAAGTGTTTTTGGTTTTTTGATTAGAGAAAAATGAGTTTTTGTTTTAACATGCAAAAGAAAAGTCTAAGGGGAAAGTCTACCTAATGTGATCATGTAATTAATGGACCTAATATTGAGATTGAAGGGTGAAAATTTGTATCCTAAAATTATCATGCAATTGGTTTCATCCTAAAGCCTAATTCAATATGAAACGATCAAAAGAAAATTAACGGTTTCTTAGAATCACTTAAGGGAACATGTTATCAAACAATCAAACAAAACAAAGATAACAAAAATACAAAACTAATATTTTTTGTGTGATTTTTATCAAGTAAAGAAAATATGACTAAGCAAAATAACTAAAAAATTATTAACTAAGATAAAACAAAAATTAAAATAAATTCAAAAGGTTATTAACTTGATTCTAAGGCTAAACTAAATAGTTATAAAGCTAAGAAAATTAAAGAAAGAAAATTAAACTAATTAATTAAAAAACTGTAAAGTTAAGAAAACTTAAAATTAAACTAAACAAATTGACTAAAATTACTAATATAGAACAAAAATTAAAATTCACAAAGATAAAAACGGGTGTGGTGTTTAAAACAAAGAGAAAATGGTGGATTAGTGAATTTGTTGGGCCTGATGGGGTGAGGCCCAATTGCTGTGAAATAAGACGCTGTGGAGTATGTTGAACAAAATAGATTGGTGGTGTGTTAAGTTTTAAATTCGGGCCAGTTATAAGGCCTAAACAGTCTCTTAACACTTAAACTCCAAAAAACCATAAAGAAAGTAATTAAATGGAGCTCAAGACATGTGGAAAAGTCCATATTAATTTTAATCGTTCTTTGTCAATTCCAAAATAAATCTCATTAAATGCTAATTACTCAAATAAGTCATAATGGTCTACTTCTTCTCTTCATCTATTCTCACGCTAAAACAGAGTAGAAACTCTCAAATCTCTTTTCTCTCTCGTTTTCACGATAATACTTCTCATTCTCTCTCAAAATCTCTCTGTTTTGGGTTTCGCTTATACAACAAAAATAATGAACAAAAATCTTGATTCGATTCATACTTCCCCTATTCCTACTATTCTAAAACTTCCTCTGTTCTTTCCTCTCGATCTCGCAGTTAGGCCATGGATGAGTTCGCTTAACAGAAACACGAAAGAAAATATCAAAAGAAAACAATAATAAACTCAATGCCCAATTGAAACCCTAGCCCCCTGGCTCAAAAACCAACACAAGGTGTACATCATAACAACAAACAGGTGGGAAAAAAATTAGAATCTCAGGTACCTTCTTAATCTTTATCTTGATTCAGAACTATTTCTCTTCTTCTATTTCCGTGTGCATGTTTCAGAGTTTCTGTGTTGTTGTGTTGTGTTAAGCAAGTGTAATTGTGAAATTGTTGTTGTTTGTTTTGGCTTGTGGTTAGTGTTGTGAATGTTTGTGCATTTGGTTATTGTTGCGGTTTTGTGTGAGGTTCCAAAAGAAGGAGTTTTGTTGAGTTGCTCTGTTGTGAATCTGTGAGTTTGTGGTGTTTCATCTTAGAAGAAACAAAGGGGAAATGTGAAGTTGGTGGTGTAGGGTGGTGATTCAATTTATGTTGTGGGACAGTGGTGATGTCACAACTTTGATGGTATGGTGTTGAAATAGTGGTTAAAGTAATATTAAGGTGAAGATGGTATGGTTATGGTGATTGAGAAACGAATATGATGCTTGTAAGTGCAAAAGAGTGTATGTTGAAGATGAACATTGTGAGGCTGAGATTATAGAGCAAAGTTGCAGTGAGGTTTTGTGAAGGATTAATGGGAGATTAGAAAGGTGAGGATGAAGTTTACAGCAGGTTTTTGCATGCTTATTGTTGGTGTCAATTATAGGAACACATGGTGGTTTATATAGAGGAATTAAGGGTAGTTTTAGGGGGAAAGTTTTGTGAATTTGAACACTTGTGCTATGATGTTCCTTTCTTTTCTTGATATAGTTTCTGTCTCACTGATTTCGTGCAATTCTTGGCTCTCTTAGTGCAGGTTTGGGACAACAATAACACAATAGTAGCAAAGGGTTTTAGGCTTTGTTTGTAGGTATGTTTTGTCAATTTTGTAGGACTGTCTTATTGTGCAGGATTTTGGACTATATTGTTTGGTTATTTATGCATCGGGTTTTGGCAGTTTTGACAAGAGGAATTGGTGTAAGAGTAGGGACTCATTTGGTGTAGAGGCATAAGGTTTGAAGTTATTATCACAAATGGTAATGAAGTAACAATATTGGTGAAGCTTGAAGATTTGGTTATTTCAAGATATGATTTAGAAATTCGCCTATAACTCTTTGTAATTCCTTTTGTGTAGTATTTCAAAATGTAGTAAAATGATAAGTTGTAACCACTTCATCTTTGAACGATTCTTGAATACACCTCATTTTTTATCAAACATTTTCAATGAATGAACTTTAGTTTTACTTACAATTTGAATGAGCTTTGAATTTTTGAAATTTTGCAAATAGAACTATAAAACACACTAGGTGGTTTCATGTTACTTTTATACTTTCTATTCCATTTTCCTCTTGGTTGTTTGAAATTAGTAGCATATTGGACATAACTTTGATTAAAAGTCTACTTCCAAAGTTGACTTTGACCAAAGTCAAAGAACTTGATTAAGAGCCCTTGAACCAAACTTGTAATCCATCTTGTACTCATCACACTAAATTGAATGAAAGTTAATCATGTATGCTACGTCAATGAGCATAATAAATTTTTTATTCTTTTTGAAGCGGCCCTTAGTTGGAGAATTATGCACAAAACCCTAATCACTTGATGAGATGTTGGATGAAACCTTGATCCATACCTCATAGGAGAAAATAATTGGATTCATGAGCCACAAAGAAAATCTTTTATTCAAATGCTTCTCCTTGAAGTCTTGAGAAGACAACCATAATGTCATAACTTGTGGAACAAGAAGCTAGAAGAGGTCCTTGAAATATGGAGGAATGGATGCTCAAAATAACTATAAAATAAAGTCTTAATACAATGATCATCAGTTGAAGCACCAAGATTAAAAACCTAATCTTTTGATAAACATAGAGAAAATAACCCTAATCCTCTTCGTCTCGGATGTACATTGACGAAAAAGTGACTTGAAGTGTTGAAAAGAAAACAAACCCTGGCTTAGGGCACTCGTAATCAAAACCTTGATGAAAACTCTTGCACCCGATGTAGAGAAGAGGAGAGTAACCCTTGTAGTTTGATGAAAGAATAAATCCATGATAACCACACCCCAAAACCCTAATTCCACATAGGCCATTGCTCAAGAACCAAATGAATTTGTCTGTATCTAATGAAGGAGCTTCAAACTAACATTAAACCTCAGATGGCATAACAATTGTTTCAAGTGCATTATTGAATGACTGAATGTTATGCAGATGAATCTAGTGGTGATGATTCAAATGAAATGCAAAGCTTAAACCCGACAAAAGTAAAAAGGCAGGAATTTTTTAGGGTATGACACCATTTAGCACGTGAATCAAGGCGAGGTAGTAGAATCTTCTTGAGTACCAAATCTCCTTCTTTGAACACTCAAGGACGAACCTTCTTGTTAAATGCTTTCTTCATCCGCTTTTGGTATAACTGACCGTGGCACATAGCTGTTAAGCGTTTTTCTTCAATGTGGTTGAGTTGATCAATGAATACCCAATAATTTGATTGACCTGACACCAAATGTACATTTGTTCGGATCTAGTCTCAGTTTGAACTCTCATAAACGTTCGAATAATTCCAGAAAGTGTATAATGTTATCCTCCTCCATATGGGATTTGGCGATCATATCATCCATGTATACCTCAACTTCTTTGTGGATCATGTCATGAAACAATGTAATCATCACTCGTTGATAAGTTTCCCCTGTGTTCTTTAGACTAAAGGGCGTCACTTTGTAACAAAATATGCCCCAAGGAGTTATAAAAGTAGTCTTTTCCATATCTTTGGGTGTCATTTTGATATGATTATAACCTGAGAAATCTTCCATGAATGAGAAAGTCAAAGCTTGAGCTGTATTATCTGCCAAAACATCTATGTGAGGTAATGAGAAATTGTCTTTGGGACTTGCTTTATTATGATCCCAATAATATACACACATCCGCACTTTGTCGTCCTTTTTGGGTACTGGTTTGATGTTATCTATCCAAGGTGGATAATCTACCACCGCTAAGAACCCTACTTCAAATTGTTTAAGGACTTCTTCTCGAATATTGCTAGACATGTCTGGACGAGTTCTTCTGAGCTTCTATCTAACTGGAGAGCAACCTTCCTTGAAAGGTAGTCTATGCACCACAATATATGTATCCTATCCTGGCATATCTATGTAAGACCAGACAAATATATCCACATATTCATGTAACAACTTGATCATTCTTTCTTTGACGCTTTCCTCCAATGTTGCTCCCATCTTGATCTCTTTCGGATCCTCCTTTGTGCCAAGGTTAATGGTCTCAATAGATTCTTGATATGGTTGTGTATTGTCATATTTTTGCTCTAATACCCTCTCCAATTCTTTAGTGAGTTCAAGATCTTCATCATCTTCCTCTTTTGTTTGGTTGATTGGTGCATCAAAATTATATTTGATAGCAGCAATAACATTATCAGTGATTTTAGGTATGGATCTGCACATTTATCATGTTTTAGTCCAGTTTTAGTATGTGAATTTGGAAAATGCATATGAAAAAAAGTATTTCCATTTTTAAATATAAGAGATAAATGCAAGAGAAAGACAGGGATCTTAATTGAATGTGAAATATAACTTTTATTAATTATGAATGCTATCTGAAGCAAATCGGGGGACCCTTACAAGCTACCCTTATGCCTCGGGCTTGACATAGGTTATTTCAAAAACAAGAAAAATTACTTTGGAAAGAAAAAGATCTCTGAAGTCTCCATGGTTGTCCAATTATTAAGTTCTTTGTCTAGAGCATATTCACGGATGAAGTCAGATGCTCTCTTGGTGTTTCTCTTGTTAGATATCATCTCCACATGCCTGCCATGCTCCGTTCCTTTGTTAATGAAGGTTTCCTGGATAGGTGGAAATTGCGCCTTGCCTTTCCGGGTAGCCTTTGATGATTTGTAACCAAAACCAAAACAATTTTTCTTCTCAGGTATCTCCACAATTTTACCCCAACCTTTTGAGGCACCATTTTTCATAGCTGTTTGTAAGTCTCTCCACAAAGTCACAATAAGTTTCTTGATTTTCTCCACCAGTGGATTTACCATTGAAGCAACATCTAAGACTTGAAACGATGTCGCTATACAGTCTTCATCATCACTGGTATATCTATAGAGCTCTATGTGGCTCACAAAGATATCTTATTCACTGTCGATTATAACCAATCTTCCTTCAACGAAGAACTTCAATTTCTAATGTAAAGTTGAAGTAACTTCCCCCACTGCATGAATCCAAGGTCGTCAGAGTAAACATGTATATGCTAGTTCTATATCCATTACTTCAAAAGTGATATAAAACATATGTGGGACGATCTTGACAGGAAGATCCACTTGTCCAAACACTATACTTTAGGAACCGTCAAAAGCTTTGACTATCGTGGAACTATGCCTTATTACAACACCATCCAATGTTAACTTCATCAAACTGGATTTTGGTAACACATTGAGAGAGGAACCAGTATCAGTGAGCACTCTAGACAGGCTGGTAGTACCTATTTGAATAGAAATATGCAATGCTTTGTTGTGAGTTTTTCCTTATGGTGGCAACTCATGGTCATTAAAACCTATATATGATCCAGATGTCAGATTCGCTACAACATTGTCAAGTTGGTTTACTATAATCTCTTCTGCAACATGAGCAAAACTTAGAACCTTCAATAGAGAGTCTCGAAGCGTTTGAGTTGAGGAGCAACGGGAGAATTTAAATATTGGCTAGTGTTTGGTGTAGCTGACCCACCACCCTATAAGCATTTCTCTTGATTATTTTCAGGAATTCTTTCGCCTCTTAATCAGTAAAATTATTGGTTAGAAGTTCTTGTTCTTGACTTGTCTCCACCATATTTTTCCCTTATCCTTAATTATAGCATCACTTTTCTTCAGTGGTTCGGGACTATAGATTCGACCAATCCGAGTCATGCCCTCTGTTCCAACTATATTTGTGATTACAGGCCCTTGACTTATTGATGGTTCACATTCTTGCTTTAATCCATTGACATAGACAGTTGAATCATAACTCCACAATATCGCTTTGTTGTTTTTGTAAGGGGTGTGAGATGTCCCCCTAATCACCATCATAGTCTTTGGAACTACTGGTATCTTTAGAGTTTGTCGCGGTATCATTATTAGTGCTTCTGTTGACTCTCCCTATAGAATCACCATAGTCTTTTTAAGGTTTGGCCCTTGGCATGGAATTACCAATGCCTTCTTCATACTTCCCTCGATCACAACTATGTATTCTTCTTTAGGGTATTGCCCAAATTGGACTATACCTTGATCCACCAATTTTTGTAATGTTTCCTCAAAAGATTCATTATGTTCCAAGAAGAACCCACACTCCAACAAATATTCTTTCAAAAGGTTTATCAGGGCCTTTACTTGTCTGGATGCCCCAAAGTCAGTGACCACCTCAATTGCATTCACCGTTGGTCCACCATGCGAAGGCATGAGGTTTGTTTTAGTGTTCAGATTGTCAAAAGTGATGTCTTGGGAATCTAACAGATCTTGAACCTTATGTCTGAAGGCCCAACATTTTTCTATGTTATGCCCCGAAGAATTTGCATGATACTAGCACCTGGAATTTGCATCATATTTTGGTGGGAGTACCCTAATTGGAGGAGCTGGTGGCTTTAGCTCTACCAAAGATGCTTTGATTAAGTGTTGCAATAATTGACTGTGCACATGGGGAGAATATAAAATCTTCTTAGGGGCCTTTCAAACCTGTTATGTTATTGTTCTCGTGGAATTAGCAACAGTTATTGTTCCCTTGGATGCAATGCTACAACATTAATTTCTCCTCCCTTCTTTTTTGAGAAGCTAGGAACATGTCTTTTCTGATTATAAGGGGTACTAGATGATGCCCAATGTATCTTATCACTCTTTATACCAGCTTCAATCCTTTCACCAATATTTACCAAATCTGAAAATCCGGAAGAGACGCTTCCCACCATCTTATCATAGTATAACTCTTGCAAAGTGCCCATGAACATATCGACTAGTTCTTTCTCCAGGAGTGGTGGTTGCACACGGGCTGCCATTTCCCTCCATCTTTAATCATACTCCTTGAAATATTCCTCCTTCTTATGAGATAGGTTTTGGAGTTACATATGGTTAGGCGCCATGTCCAAGTTGTACTTGTACTGTCTCAAGAAAGCATTGGCAAGATATGCCCATGTATGGATATGAACTCGCTCCAATTGCATGTACGAATCTAAAGATGCCCCACTCAGGCTATCTTGGAAGCAATGAATCATTAGTTTCTGATTTTGAGCATAGGCATGCATCTTTCTGTAATACATGTGTAGATGGTTCCTCAGGCATGTGATTCCCTTGTATTTTCCAAAGTCATGTACTTTGAATTTCAGAGGGATCACCATATCAGGAACTAGACCCATTTTGAGAGCATCAATGTCGAAAGCATCATAGCCCTCTATAGCTTTCAGCCTTTCTTCCCGAGATTTGTATTGATTGAGCCCTAAGGGATTCTCAACAATTTTGGGTTAGTGTGCTTGAGTGACACCTTCCAAATCAAGATCTCCATATTGTAGATCTGCATAGTTGTCTGTATTATTGACCAGAATCTGCAGAGTAGGGGATTCCCCTACCTTCAGTGGAGGTGGGACAAACCCTTCAATATCCACTTGCTTGACTTCTTGTTGAGCCACAGTTGACTTTTGGGGTCCTGGCTCTGGTTCTCTTTTTAGTTGGTGACCACTTGATGTATCAATAGTCTAGGCTACTTCCTCAAAGGCTACCCCATGAATCTATTCTTTCCTCTCGATGATGTTCTTCAAGGCTAAAATAACTTGACTCATATCTCCTTTCATCGAGTCGATGTTTCCTTTTACCTGATCCAAATATTTCCTGAATGTGGCTTGGTTCTCTTTGATCTGCTCCATCATTTTCTTTTGATGGGCCCTTGTTTGATACGGCAGTCGGAGAGGTGGTGATTTTCAACCAATGGTTCAACTGGAGATGATTTTGAAAATTAATGAGTTTTTATGTTATGAAATGTGAAATTATGTGATGTTTGTGAATGCATGGATGCGTATGAATATGCTAAGCGTTTTTGTTTTTGAATGTCTTATTCACTTGGATTTTCCATATATTTTTTCTTGTATTTATATTTTTTTTCCAGGTTTTGCTTTTTTATAGGCGAGTATCTAGAAAATAAATACACAATCGAGATATGGAAACAAAATACTTTTATTGAAATAATTGTCTTTAAAAAGAAGAATACAATTTAGATATTGAAAAATATTCAAACTTAAAACATCAAAACTTGCTTAAAGAAATAGCAAAGGGAAACCAAATCTTCTAAGCACGCCAGTGGATTTCTGCTCTAAAGCCATCAACCATGGTCCTACAGAGTTTGAGGAAGTGTTCAATATCTTTCAGGAGAGGGACCATCACATTTTCTGCATCTCTCAAAGTTCTAGGCATGTCACCAATGAGAATGTTGGCTAAGAAGGTGGGTCTTGCATGCTTGTCTTTGTAGAACCGATATTCTTGGTAGAGGTCTGGAATTATTTTATGATTATCCTTTCATGCCTTGGCAATCTTTGCTTACCGCTCTTCCCAATATAATTTTTTAGCCCTCATCTCCGTATAGAGCTTCCTTTATATGAGGAAATTCTTTTAGAGGTCTTCTAACTCAAGGCATACTTGCTGGTATTCATCAGTTTTTTGGGCGAGAAATCTTTCATCCATCATCCTCTTGAGACACTCCCCTACTTCCGATTCTTGGCTATCTCGGAGTCTCATGGTAAGATACTTCATTTATTCTTCTTGATCTAAAGAAGCTTGTGCCAAACTTTGGATTTAAGCCCTCAAATCTTCTTCCATCTCCTTTTTGTCTTGTATTGCCTTTTCGTACCACCTACTTAGTTTCCTAATCTTGCTAGCAGCTTCTTTCAAATGTTGGTTATGGGAATCCAAGTTGAAAGTACCACTCAATAACCCTTCAGTCGAACGCTTCTGCTTAAGACCCTCCTTTTCATATGTCTCACAATCTTTCTGAATTTGTTGATCTTTTGATTCAAGTATGGGTTGCATCTGTCTTTTCTCCTTATCTAAGTTATGAAGGTTAAGCTCCAATTCTTCTTTCTATTTTTGAGCTTGTTTCAAAGCTTTCTTCGAGTTGTCTATTTCTTCTAAGGACACATGAAAAAGATCTGGGACATCTGGCTTGTACTCTAGATTAATGTCAAAAGGTAGCTTAACAAACTGTACCCTATCCAAAACCCATCGAGTGTAAGGTTCTTTTTCCACAACATTATTTCTTTCGACCTTTCTTTTATTAACCTTACTCCAGGCTCAGAGATCTTGTTGAGTAACTCTCTGTCGTTTTTGCCCGTGTCATGAATGATTAATTGTCGAAGTTGTTTATCAGAAGGTTTATCCTCCAAAGGATACCCTAGTTATCGCAAAGCCAAAGTGGGGTTGTAGTGGATGCAACCACGTGATCCAATCAATGGAACATTCGGAAAGTCTCAGCAACTATAGATGATATCTCCAATGGCTAGCTTTCTCGCATACCACAACATAGAATTAGCAGTAAGAGGCCTTAATTTTTTAGGCCACTCGTATCTCGTCAGATTTGGAACCATGTAATCTTCCTTATAGAGATGAGTCATAAACTAATAATATAAAAGTGGGATGCAACAATTTAGAGTACCCCTCCCCTTTTCATACAGAGTGTGAAGTGCATAATAAATATCAGCAAGTAAAGTAGGAGTTAGGTCCGCATTCAAAGCTTTCACGTCCCAAAATACACTAATAGTTGCAGGGTCAATATAGTCCAAAGTCCAAGGAAAAAAGTTACACCAAAGATAAGTAGCCTTAAGCAATTAACACAAGACTCCCATTCTTTGTTATCGGCAAAATAAAGAGCTTTAGTTTCCAAATAGCATCTCTTAATCCCTTGTACATCACCTTCTTTTTTGTAATTGAGTGACAATTCAGGATAAGGGACCCCTAAACCATTTGTTAAGTCTTTAATGTCAATAGTCTGCCCAATTCCCACATAAGCTTTTCCTTTAGATGAATTCAAGAGTCTATCAAGTTCTTCCAATGTCGGAGCTAGCTGAAAGTCTTGGAAGGTAAAATATCTCAATGGAGGATCATAGAACTGAATCAAAGAAGAAATAGCATCTAATTGTACATCCACTTTTGTCAACTCAAGGGTATCCCCATAACAGTGAGTAAATATTTTCAAAGCTCTTTCAGACAGTTTCCCTTTGATGGTCTTGATCTTCGTCATATCTAGTTTGACTACATTAACACAGACAAGTTGTTTCCCTCTGTGATTCATTTTTAAGATACTCACCAAAACCTTTGACTTATTTTTTTGTTAATCCCGTGAATAAGACAGACAAAAAAGAATGGAGAATAATGAATATGTGAAATTTAAGATGCATGAATGCATGATTGTGTGGCTTAGTGATGGGATTTCATGAAAGGTATCCTTAGATGGTAGGTTCCTAGTTTTTTCCTACAGATATTCTACCCTACCCATAAGTTGGTTTTCTTAAGGGTATCATGGATAACACTAGAGGGAAAGGCATAAGGGCCTCCCTTAAGTGGAGCCTCTTTGCAGTCTGAAACTTTCGTCTCTAAGGTCATGAAGGGTCTCACCATGAGTTTTTAGTTTAGGGTTTATACAAAAGTCATAGGTTTCGTTCCAAAGTCCTATCCCCCAATAGGATATCTCTTGAGACATATTTCTTTTTTGGAGTTCCACCGACTCTAAGCGAAGTCGTCATAAAAACTCATAGGGATGATGTATCCCCTTGGCCAATAGAAGAACCTTCTTTCTAAGGTTTTTTGAAAGTATTTTTTTTTTGAAATAAAATCCCACCAACAAATGATAAAAGATAAAAATATTATAATAAACAATAATAAATAAATAAATAAAGCGAAAATAGAAGAATAAAAAAATCCTAAAAACCCTAAACAAAAAGAAAAGGTTTCTAAACCCTAGGGTTGAGTCCCCAACAGAGTCGCCAGATGTAATAACCGGTTTAAAAATAAGAGTTGAAACCATTAATTTTTATTCTAAGGAAGGAAATATAAACGGATAACCCTAATTTGATCAGATATTCTAAGTTGTTGGACTCGTTTTAGACGAAGGGGAGGTGTTAGGCACCACTTATCTACCTTGTTCACAGGGATACTAGGGTTTATAATTTCAATTTTTAGGGAATAAGGTTTTAATTTTTATTAGGGAAACTCGCCACGATTTTAAGTCGTATGCCTACATATCCTCTTATGAGGAATCAGAGTCCCAATTCGTAGTTCACATTTGTTTGGTTAGTGTTTTTTTATGGATTATGAAAATACTTCAAATTTTCCTTGAACCAAGTTTGGGTGTGTGAATAGCAGAATTTGTAGACGAAGTTCGAAGTCGATTAAAAGTATTTTCATAATCCTTTTTGAAAATAAACTTGAGTTTATTAAGTTAGTAAAAAAATGATTTGATGTTGGTTAGATGTTTTCAAATATATTATATGATGTAAGAAAAATATTTTTAATGCATGATAAAAAATCTTAATGCAATTTTTAAAAGTAATTAAAGAATGAGTTAGTAAAAAAAATTGAGTAAAATAATTTCAGAATTTATACAAATATATTAAATATAAAAAATATTAATTATAATATAAATAATAAAAAAATAGAATATAAAGAATAAAAATAAAATTTTAATTAAAAATGTCAGGGGGTGCATTTTATGTTTGGCTAGTAAATTCAGGGGGTGCAGAAAGTAGGGCTCTGAATCCAGATATTAGATTTAGGCCCAAACACACGAGGGAGGTGTATAATTGAACAAAGAAGTAAAAGTGGGAGGTACGTGAAGCAAGGGCCCAAGTCCATATGTTGGACTTGGCCCAATAGTGTTAGGGGTGCAATTTTGTAACACAGTAGTAAAAACAAAAACAGGGGTGGTGCAGATAGAGATGGGCTTGGCCCAAGACAATGGTGTTGGGGAGTTCGTTTGGTATTCATTCAGGCAGGTGCATGGCACTACAATGGGAAAACGAATTAGTGGGCCTCATATGATGATCATCTGATGGTGGTGGAAGGTGTATGGTAGGGACGTCGGGACTGCGAGCATCAGATCATGGGGGAATTATATAAACATGTTTCTAGGCTGGAGGCCCATTTTCCCTTCTTTTCCTCTCTCTAAAAAAAACACAAATAACTCATTGGAGGCTAGAGAGAGAAGCTCCAATCTCTCTTTAGATTCCCGTCGTCGAAAATCGCCTCCGCCATGGGCGCCACTGACCAAAAATCGCTTCTGCCGGCTGCCGCTGTAAGGAACTACCACCTTCAAACCCCACCACTGTCTTGGTTCATATGAATCCTAAGGGTTCATGAAGAACCCTAACCTTGTCTTACCCATAAACCTTCAACGATGATGAACCCTAACTCAGATTAGCATAAACCCTAAGAACCCTGACTTTAAGTCTTTAGAAACCTAACCCTAAGTATGAACCCTAACCCCAACTTTCCAATAAATCCGAGATCAACCCACCAATTGACCCCAAATCCAACAACGATACCAATTTTCCAATTTAAAGCTAAGTTTTAGGCTTACCTTCCTTGCACCGAACTTATTGCAACTTGACTTTCCTCTTCATCTCTTTCTGATTCCATCTTTCATTATTTGTTTGCAGGTAATGGCGTTGCAATGATTGTTTCATGGACAGATCTTAGGGTTTCAGAAATTGAAACCCTAGATCTCAAGTAAAAATAAACTTCCAAGGCTTCAACTGCTTCTCCTTCTTTCCTCGGTGTAGAGTCTTCTTCTCCAAAATTTTTATTGTTTCTTCTTATAAAATTCTAGGTTATTTCTAGGTTAGATTTTTAGACAGTTTAGGAAATTATTTTGTAATTGTCGTTATAAATTGCTGATTATGAGTAGATTGATGAATTAGGAATAAGTTTATTTGAATTAGAATATGTAATTTATATAATTTGATTTTGTATTAAGAATTTGCTATGTAATTGATTTGGATTGATATGATTAGATTTGTTTTGTTTCAAAATCACCAATATGTGTTTCTTTTCTTCTTGGATCTATATAGTATGCGTTTTTAGGGTTTGGGCCTGATTTCTGGGTTCGTTGAAGGAGAAATGTGGCGCCGCTTGGATGAATAATTAGGGTTTCACCCCTAATTTGCCTTAATTTTTACTTTTGGTCAACACATACAAAAAATAAAATAATATTTGATTTTTTATAACAAAAATTAATTAATAAACTGGATAATAATAATATCAAGAATAACAATATAATTTGTTTAAACATTCAGATGAAAGGGCCTAACTAAAACTAATGGGCTCTCTAAAAACGCATCAATATGGGCCTGTGGTCTAACTTCCACAGTTTTAACAACAAACATACCCCCTTCCATAAACGGGCCTCAAAACAAACTCATTGGACCGGTCCAATTTTGTTATTCACATCCCTCTAGTATTTAATTGAAAAACAACATTCTTAATGGGCTTAAAACTAACTACACCCCCTCTTTAATGTTTAAGACACATCAAGTGGATTGTCAATTTCACATGGGCCTTTCTGATTTAGAAAGCCCATAAACACCTTTTATAAAAACCCACCTCCCCTTTAAGGTTTTAAACCCCCCAATGAATTTATCCATAATAATCTAAACTTTATAGGGAAAAAATGATAACATTAGATAATAATAAATAATAATTTAGTTAAAAAAATCAATAGGGCAAATTTAAGGTATGACAATTAGCTACTTCTTTGCCTCACGTGTCCATCTTCTCTAGCTTGATACTTGGAGAAACTCCATGTATCTTTTCCAGAGTATCCCATATTTCCTTGGCGGTTTTACAATGATGAACATCAAATATGTTGTTATCATCTGAAAACATTAATAAGAAATTTTTGGATTTGAGATCTATATTTATTTTTGTCTTTTCATCTTCGGTCCAAAGAGAATAAGGTTTTTCTACTTCTTCATCATTTATTTGACGAGTAGGGAAAACCAGACCATTATGTTGGAAGTCATTTTCCTCTTGAGACGATTAGTCCTTAAATAGGAGTTAGGCTCTGATGCCGCTTGTTGGACTTGAGACTTCATACACAAGAGGGGGGGGGGGGGGTGATTGTGTAGTTTAGAAAATATGGTTTTGAAAAGTTTTGGCAATTTAGATCAGGGTTCAAAAACATTTTCAAATATTTTAAGTAGTGAAAAGTAAAGTATTGAATTTAAATATAGAAAATAAAATGATAAAGGGAAGAAGAGTAACACAGAGAATTATAGAGGTACAATAAAACACAAAAAGGACCTACTCCTCTTCCCAAGACTTGATCTTGAGTGTTTCTAATAATACTTGAGAGCTTTTAGTAGAAAAGACTCACGAACCCCCTTGTACACGGAAATCATGGTTGACCTTCAACCAAAATATTACAAGATAGATGATATGGGAATTTGTGTATTTTCTCTAATAACTTTTGAGAGTGAAATGACCAAGATTCCTTCCTAAACTTTAGATTGAATCAGTTAGTCTTCTCTCCACGAACTCGAACCTTGTAGCGGTTAGTCTTCAAGTTCCAAAATCATGGATAATAAGGAGGTTTAAGTAGAAATAAGGGTTGAGTAGGTCGTCTGGGGGTGGCCATATTATCCCTTTGTACCTTGGATCACACCTCCAAGACAACCATGTCCTCGTCATTGGATCATGATAAGCTTTCATAGCTCCGAAAGGAGACTATCCTTTTCCCACTGGTATAATAAATCTTAAGTCCTCAACACCCTTGTCCTAGAATTAATGGCCTACGTTAACTTTGTGTTTCCTTAGAAAATATAAGAGAAAAATAATTCACTACTGCTACCACTAGTGTCGCTACTATAAGAACTAATAGAACTCTCGCAACTATCATAGGTAAGTACCCTTTTGAAGTTTAGTTGGTTCAACATGTCCTACAAAGTAAACGGGTTCTAGAGAATCTCAATATCATTGATCTTTCTTCATTGGGCATTGTCTCAGCACAATCAATATTTTCTTGCGACTGAGATATCCCAAAAGTCCTATCTCAATGAGCGTAGTATCGAGTATCAACCAATTTTCAACTTTCCACCGAAACCGGCTATCTCACTACTTCCTAATGGCCAAGTTGTTCAATTAAAGGTTCTACGGTCAGTTAGTGCTTCATGACACCGCTCAGCGGCCCCGTATTCTCCTCGATTCAACACAAGGGATACTGGTACCAACAAATTCATCACACTAACATATTCATTGCTTCAACCATATCGGTCTACGCCGTATAATTTCCATAATCTATTGCTACTTACTTAATGATGTTCCCCGATCCGGGTAGAGGATCAAAAACCCAAACAAGGACCCAAAATGTAAAGCAAGCAAGTCAAACAAGGAAAGCATTTTAAAGGTGATCTAGCTCTAAGGTAACCCCACTTTTAAGTACTCCCCAGCAGAGTCGCCAGTTCTGTAATACGGTGGGAGAATTGACTTGGGTGTTTTGCGTTTGATCGCAATTGTTGGGGATAGCAAGAGTCGCCATTGTTTGAAAAGAACAGGAAAGACCTTTGAGAATTTTTTCTTGAGTTCGGGGGGTAGGTTATGAAAAGGGAAGGTGTTAGCACCCTTTTCATCCGTAGTTATCTACGGGTTCTTAGTTGCTTGCTAGATCATTTGAAAATGCTTTGTTTGAAAATGTGTTTGTGATGGGTGTAAGTTTGAAAATATTTTGAAAAACGCCTTTGTTTTGGCAAACTTTGTAATGATTATCGTCTCTATAAGAATGTATACAAAGTGTTGGTTTTGAAAATAGTTCAAAGAGATGTTTGTTTTTTGAATATGTTTTGAAAGTGTAAGTGTGGAAATGATTTTAATTTGTGAGCAATAAATTAAGAGCGTCCTACCTACTCAAAAGGTGTATGTTATTTTCCTCCTCCTTTAGATGTTGTTATCTTACCATTGATTTGGTAAGAAGCCCCATCGTTGGATGTGAAGGGACAGACGTGGGTCATCGTATAATCATGAATGGCAATATTGTGAGATAACTTAGAATTTCTCTTAAGGGACTAAGATCATTTGTGTTGTACCCCAAAATTTTCCCTCCCATATTCCTCAATACATGTCAAGTGAGGTCCTCAAATTGCTCAAGGAAGTCCAAGAGTTTACCGGATAAACTCTCTCCTAAGACAGTCTACCTCAAATTAGGGTTTCAGTTTGCATCAAGATGTTTGAATCCAAAGGGTCCCAAATTCTCACTATTGTCCTAATATGTTCTCAAGATCATCCATGTCAAGTTTCAAGCCTTGCAGAGGAAGTTTGCTCAGTCAATTGCTCAAAGACCTGAAAATCGACTGTGCTAGGGCAAAAGTCAATTGTGTCCCACATACAGTCAAACTTCAAGATTTTTGGTCAACATTCTCATTTTGAAGTATTATTCATCATTTGATCAAGGGTTGATCATGATTCCTCAAGGATTGCTCACAATTCATCAAAACCCAAAAGTTGCTAAATTAGGGTTTTGTAGGAAAAGTCAACTCAACTTTGACCAAACATAACTTTCTCATACTTTATCAAAAATGACCCATCCAAAGCTCATCTTCAGCTTCCAAGTTCAAAATATGCACTCACAAGAAGATATGAATTTGGACATTATAGGTCATTTTGGAAAGTCGACAAAACCACCTTTTGGGTCAAAGCTTCATACATGAACATGGAAGACTCAATTGAGATGAGACCAAAAGGTTTACTTAGAGGACATCTTGAGTTTTCTAAAAAGTCCAAGAACATATATCTAGGGTCAAAATTGAAAGAGTTATGCATTGGCCAAGTTGACCCTTTTTGCAGAATTACCAAAAGTCAAAAGTGTCCAAAATTGCATTTTTTGCCAAATGGGCCCAATTTTTTTATACTTGCACTGAGTTTGTAATGTGACCCACGACCCATGAGCCCTTCCACTTGTCATTCTTTTATTTTTGTTATTTATTTTGATTTTATTTCATTTAAATAAAATAAAATCAATATAAAATGATGAAAATATCAAAAACTAATTAAATCTTGAGATTTTGTGCATGATTAGGTTCATTACACAGCTGGAGACAAGATCAAACCGTGCAAGGCTCCATTTGGATACAAAAAGATTGGATTTGCTTGTTTTGGAAAGATTTGGTGCAAGGATTGAATCATGGATCAATATTCATAATTGAAAGAGATTTGATACAAAGTTGCAACCCTAATGCACTCTAGTATACATAAGGAACAAATGCAGACTAAAAGAAGGAGGCTAGAGGCGTGCACAGGTAAAGAACAAATTGCAAAAATTCAAGAAAAAAGTGCAAACTGATTTCTAGGTTTCAGGCCATCTCAAGCCATTCTAACCATACCAATCAATTGCTGGACTCCCCATGATCGTGTTTCAATCGCTAGCAAGCTTCCCCACACCTTGAAACGCCCTGTAAGAATCACATAGTTTGCATATTTTCTTGAATTCGAATACATTAATTCTGGCATATTTAGCATGATTAATTGACATATTTTTAATCCTTGAGATGTTTGCAAGCTAATGGTTATGTTTAATTGCATTTTTGTTGGCTGAACACGAAACTGCCATGGCTAGGGTTCTTCTTTTGTTTTTAGGGGTTTTGTGTACAGGGAAAATTGGACAGTAATAATGGCACCATGATGCTCGTGGGCTTGAAACGAGTTGATTTGTACCATTGGTATCCATTTATCATGTATGTACAAGGTTTTGGAAATACACAGGGGCTATACATACGCTTGATGTCCGTAGGTAAAGGTCTTTTATCTAAAACGACAGAAGCAACGAAGAAGACAATGGTGTGGCAGTATGTGAGTGGCTTGTTTGAATCTGTGTGCATTTTGAGAGGCGTGGCACATTATTTGTATTATATTTTATTTGTTGCATTATTGTTACAACTAACATGGTTAGCGCAGATGGTAAGGTTATTGTCCTTTGACGCACACGTCCTGGGTTCGATCCCAGGCGTGTGCATTTTGTTTTCTCAATATTTTCAAGGTTATCCAGCGTGTTACATGGCAAGGAGTCCATCGTGTCCTATCTAGATCTGGTTGTCCCATCCATCAATGCTCCAGATCCAAGGCTATCCCTTGAAGGTCCACAATACACCCCAGTCAAGTATGTGTAGGGGATTGGACGAAGTCAACAAAGGCCTGAGCTTGTTGGGCTTAAATTTGCAAATAGCACCCCCCTTTTTGCTAAGCAATCAGGCCCATTCTCTTTCTTTTTTATTTATTTCTTAACACAATTAATTTCTTTTTTCACAAAAAATCATAAAATCAAGAGTTTCACAAAAATTAGAATTAGGTTTTATTTTATCAAATTTAATTTAATATTAGTTTAATTTAATTTAGGGTAATTCTAAATTTTTTATATAATTAAAATCAATTAGGAAAATTAGGGTTAGACTTTTGATTTAATTTTTATTTTTCTTTTCTCAAAATAAAAAAAATACAAAAAATAGGTTAATTTAATTATTTTTCTTAATTAAAATTAATTAGTAATTAGGTTTTTTATTCAATTGAATTTTATTTTCTCAAATAACACAAAAACGACAAAAAAATGATTTTTTTCTTTTAAATTGCAATTAGGTATAGTGGGGTCAAAACCCTAATTATTTTTGCAGTTGATTCATCGCACGTCTATTATTTTTTGCAATATTGATGTAACTGTCCACGGTATGTAACATTTTAAATTAGGATTTTCTTTATTTATCGTCTTTTACGGGTTTTTTGGCTATGTAATTAATCCCTACCTCGAAGCCTTGTAATAGCGTAGGTTTTATTTCCCGCATTTTAAATTCTCGCAAATATTAACTGTTTAGATGTATGTTGATAGGATTGTATGACAAGATTGCATGATAATTTAAAATGGCTAGAAAACCCTAATGTGCAAAGATAATAACTAAAATCGAATCACTCGCACATGCGCACTCCTAGGATATACTCTCACTTCGGTTGCCTTCAGTAAAGGGTCATTAAGTATAGGGCGTCTTAGTGGTTACCCTCCTGTCTAACAAAGATCAAAATTCCCGTTTGGAAATGTTGACTCGGAAATGTCGCCTCATAAATGTTGCCTCGAATATGATCTTAAGACTCTAGGGTTATTACTAAGACGTCCTAACATTGCTTTAGTGATCATACGCCCCTTTCGAATTAACCATTACAACTCCAACGACGATGCAACCTATTTCTCAATAGTAGGATAGCATTGTCTAAAGTAAACGAGAATAGAAACAATCTTTTTTCGAGTAGGTAGATAACTGTTAGGTACTTGCTCAAGTCAAATTTTTTTCACACTTATACTTTTCAAACAAAGTTTTCAAAAACAATTTCGTAACACTCTTGAGGACAAAAACAAGGATTAAAACGAAGTAAAACAAAACTTTTCAAAACAAACACACACAAGCAATTTTAAAAGATGAGCAAGTACCTAAGAGCCCATGGAAAACCATGGATAGAAAGGGTTCTAACACCTTCCCTTTCTATAATCTACCCCCTGTACTCAAAATCTCGAAAAAGGATTTTTTCTGTGCTATTTTCCTTTCCGGTTGGATGAAATAAAAGTCGGTGGCAACTCTTGCTTACCGCGACATTTTGCAAACACAAAACGCAAAACGCAAACCAATATTAAACAGTCGGTTCTGCCACCGTATCACAGAACTGGCGACTCTGCTGGGGATAAATAAGTGGGGTATACCTTAGGATCTAGTTCATCATATTTTCTTCTCTTGTTTGTTTTGGTTGCTTTACTTTTAAGGGTTTTTGTTTGGGAGTTACTATAGATCCTAACCCGGATCTGGGGACACCTTTTAGGCAAGTAGAAATAAACTGTGAGGGAACTGTACGACGTAGACCGATACGGTTGAAGTAGTAGCTACGTTGATGTGGCACATTGGTTGGTACCGGTATCCCTTATGGAGAAACGAGGAGAATACGAGGCCGCTGCATGTGTCGTTAAGCATCAACTGACCTTAGAACATTTAATCAACAAACTTGGCCATTAGAAAGTAGTGAGATAGACGGCCTCGGTATAAAGCTGAGAACTGGTTGATACTCGACGCTACACTCATTGAGACCATACTCTCAAGATAGTTTCGACTGCAAGAAAAGATTGCGTGAGCTGAAACCATGACCGATGGAGGATGGTCAGTGATATTGAGAACCTCTAGAACCCGGTTACTTTCTAGGACAGGTTGAAACCAACTGAACTTCAAGAGGGTACTACCTTTGACCTCATGCAAGCCTTAAACTTAAGGGCTTTGTGTGACTTGTTTGCCTTTGCCATACCTGTTATCTGTTATACCTGTTGTTTTTATCATGACATCATGCATCATAACATGGAATTCATACTTCATTATACTAACCATTTCAAAGACCGAGGGGATTTATCTTTGTTCTGTTTTGCAGATTATGGCTTCTGTGCGCAGAAATACCATCCGAGTTAACTTTGTGCAAATACCTGCTCAACTTAAAGAGTTAGCCTCAAGAGTTTCTGAGACTTCTATGTTCATTAAGAGACATGGTCATCTTCTTGTCCTGGTCACCTCAAAGCTTGATGAGCAGATGATGAGTGTAGTTTTCCAATTCTTCGAGCCTGTGCATCATTGCTTCACCTTTCCAGATTACCAGTTGGTTCCCACTTTGGAAGAGTTCTATCACTTATTGGGTATATCCATCCTTGAACAAGTACCCTTCACAAGTATGGAAGAGGTTCCTAGACCAGAAGACATTACCTCGGCTCTGCATCTGAAACGGGCTGATGTAGTACTCAATTGGGAAACACGAAGCGGGGTCGAAGGCTTTCTAGCCAAATTTCTGATAGACCAGGCTCAGCTATTCTAGGATAATTTGGATTTTCAGGCTTTTGAAGATGTCTTGGCTCTCCTTATCTACGGTTTGGTTCTCTTCCCGAATCCGGATTCCTTTGTAGATGTGAACGCTGTCAAGATTTTCCTTTCTCGCAACCCTGTACTTCTCTACTGGGTGATATCTTGCATGCCCACTACACTCGTACTGTGCAAAGAAGAGGGACCCTTATGTGTTGCATGCCATTGCTGTCGAGGTGGTTTATTTTGCACCTCCCTAAGTCTATGCTGAAGAACAAAGAAGGTTTGGGTTGGTCCTACAGAATAATGTCACTTGCCCATACAAATATTATTTGGTGTTCCCGGGCTATGGAAGACACTGCTGTCATTGATCGTTGTGGGGGATACCCTAATGTCCCATTGCTGGGAATCATAGGGGGAATAACCTATAATCTTTGTCTAGCTTTGCGACAATTTGGTCATGCTCGGAGAGATGATCCCCATGAGTTACTTCTTGAGGATATTGCATTTGACTACAAGGAGGACGTTGAGGAGCATCGCCAGAGGTTTATACGAGCTTGGGGCATGGTGAACAGATCTGACCCCCAAGAGCTAGGACCAAGGACTTCCCTTCCTATGCAGCCTTACCTCCAATGGGTCCGAGCTCGTGCCCAGAAGCTTGGGATGCCCTATGAAGCAGTATTTCCAGTAATTGTGGAGCCCACCAATGAAGAAGGCGTTCCTTACACATATCTTTATCCTTACATGCCCACTGATCCTGGGGAATTGCAGAGGTCTTGGATTCAGCTGAAAGAGGAGAGGGATACTTACCGGAAGAAGTACCATGAGCAAGAAAGGAGGATTTTGAAGCTCACCAGGAAGCTCGAGGAAGAAAGAGTGATCAATGACTACGTCAGCACCAAGAGGAAGCGTCCATGGGACTTTTGATTTTTTTTTTCTAGTTTTAGATTTGTTTTCCATTTATTTCTTTGTAACGCCTTAAAGGCATTGTTGAACCTTTTACAAGATTAATCTAATAAAGTTTGTTTATTTTTGGTTTGCAAATTTAAATCTCCCAAAGTCTTTGAAATCATTACATGCGCATCCCATTATCATGCACACCATTACAAGTACCATTACAGGTTTCTCATCTTCTTCGTTGTTTATTTCAGTAGAAATGTCTTCTGATCAAGCCATCAAAGATCTTCAGGCACTGAACGCCCAATTCCAACAGATGTTCTTAAGCTTGGCTAAAGGGCAATAGGATTTAAAGACCCTGATTCTGAAAGAGAAGAAGAAGAAGAAGAAAGTTGGTATTCTGAACATGGGTAGAAGATTCAGAGAAAGGATAAGACAATTAACTGACCTGACCTCCTCATCCAAAGACGGGGAAAACCAAGAAAGGACAAAGGACCCTAGTCCAATAGTTTCTGATAACGATACAGATTATGATGAGGAGCAATATCCTCCTGCCGAGGATAGGTACAAGCAATTAGAAGACCGTCTGAGTGATATGGAGATTCAGAAGATCCCTGGTTTGGATTTCAGAGAGCTGGGATTGGTATCGGGAGTGGTGATCCCTCATAAGTTCAAAGCTCCGGTTTTTGCCAAGTACGACGGAGTATCCTGTCCAAAACTCCATCTCCGCTCGTATGTCAGGAAAATCCAACCCCACAATGCTGATAGAAATTTGTGGGTGCATTTCTTTCAAGATAGTCTGTCAGGGACTCAACTTGAATGGTTTTATCAGTTGGAAGGAGCCAACGTCCAAAACTGGGAAGACCTTGCTGCTGCTTTCTACAGGCAGTATCAGTATAATGCCGACCTTGCTCCCACTCATACTTAGCTCTAGGGTATGTCTATGGGTGCTAGTGAAGGTTTCAAGGACTATGCTCAAAAGTGGAGAGACTTGGCGGGAAGAGTCCAACCCCCTTTGTCTGATAGGGAGTTGGTTGACATGTTTCTAGGGACGCTATTTGGTCCATTTTTCAATCATTTGATCGGCAGTTCGTCATCTGGGTTTACTGAGTTGATTTTGACTGGAGAGAGAGTAGAAGATGGCATTTGAAGTGGTAAAATACAGAAGGATACTTCATCAAGTGCAGTAAAGAAGCCTTTCACCGGTAAGAAGGAAGCTAGTGCAGTCTATGGCTCAAGGGGCCAAAGCAGACCTGAACACTGTCAGGCAGTAAATGTGGTAGTGATATCAAGACCCACAGTTGCTCCACAATGCAACAATCAAAAAAGGGTGGAAAGACCACAGAGGCAGTTCACTCGGCTCAATATGACCCTGATTCAAATTCTACCACAATTATTGAAGACCAATCTGGTAACTCTGAGGGAGGCCCCGAAGAACCCCAACACCACATCCCCTCACTATAACCTGAATGCACGCTGCGCCTATCTCTCCGAAAGTCCAGGTCATAATACAAACAACTGTTGGGCCTTGAAAAAAAGTGCAAGACTTGATCGAGGCCAAAGAGATTGAGTTTGACGCTCCGGAGAAGCCCAAAGTCATAACTGCTCCCATGCCCAAACATGGTCATGGAGTAAATGCTGTGGACGATGATTTATTTGTGACCTCCGTGGAAGAAATTTCTACTCCTTTGATGACGGTTAAGAAGAATTTGTTGTTGGCCGGTTTATTTCCAGGCTGTGGTAAAGGTTGCCACATGTATACGTTTCTTCCTGTTGGTTGCCATTTATTGAAATCAGGTGTTCGGCGCCTGATGGATAACAAAGAGATCCTGTTCGAAAAGACTATGATTCTGTTAGTTCCAATTGAAGATGTTGCCATCATAACCATTTCTGCCAATCCTTCTAAGGTTTCCTCGAGAAAACCTGTTAGTATTTCACCCGTCCCCAGAATTGCTCCGTTAATAATTACTGTCCCTGGTCCTATCCCATACACTTCGGATAAGACTGTCCCTTGGCACTATGGTGCTGATGTATATTACCATGGAGTTAAACAAGACTTAAAAAGTGAGGAAGCTGATGTTGATGTCAGCAATATTGTCGGGGCTAGCAAGGTCACCAGAAGCGGAAGACTCTTTTCTCTCGAGATTTCCCCTCTGGCTGTCCACAAACCTGTTGTCATTCCATCTGCTAGTACATCAGCTACTACCCCAGTTCCCATTCCAGTTATCACCCCTGTCGCCGAGCCATCTGGGACTCGGGCAAAAAAATCATAGGTGAGCCTGCCCAGACGGAGGCACCTAAGAAGATCATTGTAGAAACCTCGAAACAAGAGATAGAAGAAATTTTGAAGATTATCAAGAAGAGCGATTACAACATAGTCGAGCAGTTGGGGCAGACCCCGTAAAAAATCTCCATGTTGTCCTTGTTATTGTGTTCTGAAGCCCATGCAAAGGCTTTAATTTCATTCCTCAAAACTGCGCATGTGCCGCAGGAAACTTCAGCTGATCAATTCAAAGATTGCGTAGCTAGCTTGACTGCCGACAATGGGTTGGGTTTCTCAGATGCATATCTGACTGCTAAAGGAAGAAATCATAATGACGCTCTACATGTCTCGATCGAGTGCAGGGGCACTACTATGGCCCATGTACTGGTGGATACCGGGTCCTCATTGAATGTTTTTCCAAAGAAAGCGTTAGACCGTCTAGATTGTGAAGGTTTGATTCTAAAGCCACGCAATATTGTGGTCAGGGCTTTCGCCGGGTCAAAAAGGATGGTGCACGGGGAGGTGGACATCCCTGTCAAGATGGGTTCTTAGACCATTGGGTCCACTTTCTATGTGATGGATATCCGACCATCGTATTCTTGCTTGATGGGTCGTCCTTGGATTCATAAGGCTGGGGCACTGACTTCTACGCTCCATCAAATATTGAAATATTCGGTAAAGGGGAAGATTGTCACGATACAAGGTGAAGAGGAGTATATGGTGAGTCATCTCAATTCCTTCCGCTACGTGGAGATGGACGGGGAATTCATCGAAACCCCTTGTCAGAACTTTGAAGAGGTCCCTCAGACTTTAGCGTCAACTGAAGTTGCTACCAACGAACCTCCGATGAAGATGGCTTCTCTCAAGGATGCCAGGGCTGTAATCGAAGAAGGTGGGTGTACCAATTAGGGTCAGCTCCCTAATTTCACGCACAAAACTGAAAAATTTGGTTTGGGATTTACTACAGGGGCTCAAAGGGCTGTTAGGCGCGCACGGATTGGAAGATCTCCTCTGCATATCAGCAACCAGGGAGTCAATGCGGTTGAAGATGGTGAAGAAGATTCAAATATCGACAACTGGATCTACCCAACAACCAATGGTGGATTGAACAACTGGACGGTGAAAAACTTCATACCTGTTTCTTTTATTCCACAGTAATTGACTTTTGTTTTAAGAGTTGTAATAGACAGTTTAAAACTTTACGGCCCGGTGCCTTGCCCGAGGCACCTTGGCTTTGCTTGTGAGGGCTTATTATTTGTCATTTCATATATCATTAATAAAACATTGGATGTTTCTTGCATTACAAATTTTGCGCTCCTTGTGTTTCTTTTTCTGTCTCTCACTTTATCAAAAATAGTTATTCTCTTACACACACTCACGTATCATTATGCAGATCCATATCCACTCCGGATCCCATGATAACGACTCTTATACTGCCAGTTATGATTTAGAAAATCCGATCAACAAAGCTGAGAACGAAAGGGAGGATGATTGTGAGGTTCTTGGAGAACTTTCTAGACTGTTACTACAGGAAGAAAGGGCCATACAACCTCATGAAGAGCCAGATGAATCAGTGAATTTGGGTACAGAGGAAGACAGGAAAGAGGTCAAGATAGGTGCGAATCTGGAGCCTAGTGTCAAGCAACGGTTGATACAAATGCTACGCGGCTATGTTGAGATGTTCACTTGGTCTTATGAAGACATGCCTGGTTTGGACACTAATATTGTGGTACACCGCCTGCCGACTAAAGAAGACTGTCCTCTGGTAAAGCAGAAGGTTCGCCATATGTGCCCTGAGATGTCTGAGAAAATCAAAGCTGAGGTCATGAAACAGTTCGACGCGGGATTTTTAGCTGTCACTTCTTATCCACAGTGGGTTGCCAACGTTGTTCCGGTGCCTAAGAAGGACGATAAGGTGCGGATGTGTGTGGATTATAGAGATTTGAACAGGGCGAGCCCCAAGGATGCCTTCCCACTTCCTCACATTGATGTTCTAGTCGACAACACCGTGCAACATAAGATCTTCTCCTTCATGGATGGTTTTTCTGGTTACAACCAGATCAAGATGGCTCCCGAGGACATGGAGAATACAACCTTCGTTACACAGTGGGGTACCTTTTGCTACAAGTTAATGCCTTTCGGGTTGAAGAATGCTGGGGCAACTTATCAGCGCGCCGTGATCGCTTTGTTCCACGACATGATTCACCATGAGATTGAGGTTTATGTTGATGACATGATAGCTAGGTCCCAGACTGAGGAAGAACACCTTGATCATCTCCAGAAATTGTTTGACAAGTTAAAGACGTACAAGCTGAGGTTGAACCCAAACAAGTGCACCTTCGGGGTAAGGTCTGGTAAGCTGCTGGGTTTCGTTGTTAGTGATAAGGGTATTCAGGTGGACCCGGCCAAGGTAAAAGCCATACAAGAGATGCCGGCTTCCCGCACACAAAAGGAAGTTAGAGGATTTTTGGGACGTCTGAACTACATCGCCCGGTTCATTTCACATCTGACCGCCACTTGTGAGCCAATCTTCAAGCTTATGAAGAAAGATCAAGTGGTAAAATGGAATGATGAATGTCAGACCGCTTTCAAAAGAATTAAAGAATATCTCCAAGACCCACCTATTCTGATGCCTCCAGTTGAAGGAAGACCTTTGATCTTATACTTGACAGTACTGGATAGTTCAATAGGGTGCGTGTTGGGGCAGCATGACGAGTCTGGCCGAAAAGAGCACGCTATTTACTACCTTAGCAAAAAGTTTACCGACTGTGAGACCCGATACTCATTGCTCGAGAAAACTTGTTGCGCTTTGGCATGGGCTGCTCGCCGGCTGAGACAGTATATGCTGACTCACACCATCTTATTGATATCAAAGATGGATCCAATTAAGTATATCTTCGAAAAGCCTGCCTTGTCTGAAAGAATAGCAAGATGGCAGATGATCCTAACGGAGTACGACATCCAATACACCACCCAAAAAGCAATCAAGGGGAGTGTATTGGCGGATCATTTGGTGCATCAGGCCGTGGATGACTACCAATCCATGAATTCTGAGTTCCTGAATGAGAACATCATGTTGGTAACCGACTGTGAAGAACCTGGACCGAATGAAGGACCTGAGGAAGGATCCCGATGGTCTATGTATTTCGATGGAGCATAAAACGCGTTGGGTAATGGCATTGGCGCTGTGATCATATCTCCTGAGGGTTTTCATACTTCGTTCACGCCCGATTATATTTTAACTGCACCAACAATATGGCGGAGTATGAAGCATGTATCCTGGGTCTTCGGGTTGCTATTGACCCGAGGATTAAGTTCTTGAGTGTATTTGGAGATTTTGCTCTAGTGATCAGTCAGATCAAAGGCGAGTGGGATACGAAGCACCCAAATCTTATTCCTTACAAAGAGTATGTATTGACGTTGCTCCCACACTTTAAGGAGATAACCTTTGAACACTTCCCAAGAGAATATCTACAAGACCCACCTATTCTGATGCCTCCAGTTGAAGGAAGACCTTTGATCTTATACTTGACAGTAATGGATAGTTCAATAGGGTGCGTGTTGGGGCAGCATGACGAGTCTGGCCGAAAAGAGCACGCTATTTACTACCTTAGCAAAAAGTTTACCAACTGTGAGACCCGATACTCATTGCTCGAGAAAACTTACTGCGCTTTGGCATGGGCTGCTCGCCGGCTGAGACAGTATATGCTGACTCACACCATCTTATTGATATCAAAGATGGATCCAATTAAGTATATCTTCGAAAAGCCTGCCTTGTCCGAAAGAATAGCAAGATGGCAGATGATCCTAACCGAGTACGACATCCAATACACCACCCAAAAAGCAATCAAGGGGAGTGTATTGGCGGATCATTTGGTGCATCAGGCCGTGGATGACTACCAATCCATGAATTCCGAGTTCCTGAATGAGAACATCATGTTGGTAACCGACTGTGAAGAACCTGGACCGAATGAAGGACCTGAGGAAGGATCCCGATGGTCTATGTATTTCGATGGAGCATAAAACGCGTTGGGTAATGGCATTGGCGCTGTGATCATATCTCCTGAGGGTTTTCATACTTCATTCACCGCCTGATTATATTTTAACTGCACCAACAATATGGCAGAGTATGAAGCATGTATCCTGGGTCTTCGGGCTGCTATTGACCCGAGGATTAAGTTCTTGAGTGTATTTGGAGATTGTGCTCTAGTGATCAGTCAGATAAAAGGAGATTGGGATACGAAGCACCCAAATCTTATTCCTTACAAAGAGTATGTATTGACCTTGCTCCCGCACTTTAAGGAGATAACCTTTGAACACTTCCCAAGAGAGGATAATCAGTTAGCGGACACACTAGCTACCATGTCTGCTATGTTCAAAGTTAGGTGGGACAAAGAAGCCCCCCTGATTACAATCGAGAGGTTGAACGAACCCGCACATTGATGTGACATTGAGACTGAAGAGGTGGCAGATAAACCTTGGTTTCACGAGGTAAAAAGGTATCTTGAGGCTCAAGAATACCCCGAGGGGGCATCTGCTAATGATAAGAAGTTTCTGAGAAGGTTCGCTGCAAAGTTCTTCATCACAAATGGTGTCCTCAATAAGCATAACCATGATTCGACCTTACTGCGATGTGTGGACAAGAGCGAGGCAGAAAGGATCATGGCGGAGTTACATGAAGGTACCTTCGGAACCCATTCCAGTGGACATACCATGGCAAAGAAGATCCTACGGGCAGGATATTATTGGTCCACTATGGAAGCTGATTGTTATCAGCACTCTCGGACCTGTCATAAGTGCCAAGTCTATGATGATAAGGTGCATGTACCTTCGGTTCCCCTGAATGTTTTGACAGCTCCTTAGCCTTTCGCAATGTGGGGCATCGATATCATAGGTGAGATCAGACCTACTGTGTCCAACGGACATCATTTCATTCTGGTAGCTATTGATTATTTCACGAAGTGGGTTGAGGCAACTTCCTTTGCTATTGTAACCAAGAACGTCGTGGCACGGTTTATCCGACACAATCTGATCTGTCGATACGGTGTACCAGAGAGGATCATCACGGACAATGGTACAAATCTCAATAATAAGATAATCACCGAGCTCTGCAAACAGTTCAAGATTCAGCATCATAACTCTTATCCCTACCGGCCGAAGATGAATGGGGATGTTGAAGCGGATAATAGAAACATCAAGAAGATTGTACAGAAGATGACGATGACATACAAAGACTGGCACAAGATGTTACCATTCACTCTTCATGGGTATCGCACCTCAGCGCAGACATCGACAGGGGCAACACCCTACTCCTTGGTGTATGGCATGGAGGCGGTCCTACCCATCGAAGTCCAGATACCCTCTCTCCGGATTATGAAGGATGCAGGTTTGAATGAAGAAGACTGGATCCAGACCCGACTTGATCAGCTGAATCTAATTGATGAAAAGAGGCTTACTGCTATTTGTCATGGTCAGACGTATCAAAAGCGAATGATTAAGGCATTTAACAAGAAAGTCAGACGCCAAGAATATCAAGTCGGGGATCTGGTGATCAAATGCATCATACTACCTCAAGGTGATCCCAGGGGAAAATGGACCCCCACATACGAAGGGCCATTTGTGGTTAAGAACATTTTCGCGGGAAGAGCTATGATTCTATCCACCATGGATGGCGACGACCTTCCTCACCCCGTCAATGCAGACATAGTGAATAAATACTACGCATAATCAAATACCTGCTAGGTTGACTGGCCTAGGCAAAAATAAGGGCTTCCCGGCGAACCAAAAGGGTTCGGGCAAAAGTAAGGGATGAAAATGGAAAAAACTGTACACCCGGCAAGTCAAAAACCTGAAAAGGCGGCTTGGGTAAAAAAGGGTATCCCGGTGGGCTTAAAACCCGAGAGGGCGGTCCAGGAAAAAAATTAGGGATTGAAGCGTAACACTATGTCTCATTGGATCATCTTGCAACCAGACTTTGGTATCGACTATCAAGCTCGGACGATGCCAATCAATTTGATCCAACTTCGACCAAGTAGCAAAGTGATGAGACGCTTGAAGATATAAAGGCAATAGCAGAGTTGGAACCCGATGGGATTGTTTCACATATCTGTTTTTCTTTCTTTTACATAAATTGTATAATTTCTGTTCCTTCGGCGACGTTCTCTTACTAGGACGTCAACCTCTTTGTACAAAAACGCCTATTACAGGCTAACTTCAAAATCAATACAATTCATTTTACAAGAAATTTCGATTTGTTTTTCTTTTTCTATTTTGTTTTGCAAGAACGTCCAAATGATTCATTTTTGATATATGCATTTGAAAATAATTTCTGCTCATAAATATTTACATAAGAAACAGAAGACAATTACTCGTAATTCCAAGAACAAGGGCAAACAAGAAGTGTCCAAACCTTACAGTTGCTATACACACCAGATACAGGGATAAAGCCAGCTTGAGAATATGACTAAAGGTACATACATTCCCCGCAGAGTAGGAAATATCCAAAGACAGTGGTGTTAGCTCTCCCCAGCCGAGGTTCATAATCGCGAGTGAGTCGGCAAAATTCTCCCCAAGCAGAGTTTATCTATCACCAGCAATAGAAGTTCACCACCAGCGGAGTTTATTTCTCCAAATCAGTAGATCGTCCAACAAAGTATCTCTCTTCCCCACAAAGTCATTCTCCCACAGGATTATTCTCAAACAGAGTCTCTCTCGGAGGAATACTCTCGAGCAGAACGAATGCAAGTCTCCAGCTAATCATCTTCGGTCACTATCCCCAGCAAGAACAAAGAACTCAACTCCTCATATTATCCAACAGCAGTCTGAGATTTATTCTCCCCAACCGGAGAATATCACAAGAACATTGCATATCCATACATAGTGGCATGCGCATACACATCATGCAACATGATCTCATTTATTTTGAGAACATCATTACTCAATACATTTCATACATCATGACATTACATACGCCTAACTCTTTACCTTTCAGGGAAAGATGCAATCAAGTTCTGACAAAGTTTTCTATAGTTCAGTCAAACCGACACTAAGGTTTCTTTTCTATTTGAAGACATTTTGAGGCTTTCGTCTGGGTCAGCCGAATCGCCGCTAAGATTCCCCTAATTTCTATGCCAGTAAAAGTTAATCTGAGACCTCTCCCGGGATCAGTCAAATTGACACTAAGATTTCTCTCCCAGTTGAAGTTCCCACAAGTTTCCCCTGGTTCAGTCAAATCGATACTAAGATGTCTATTCCAATTCAAGCTATGAAGCGCGGAAATCGACCGGATAATATCTTGATTTTCTCCCAAATACCATGAAGCCTGGAATTGACCAGATAGTGATATATCTTGAATATAAGCTATGAAGCCCGGAAACCGACCGGAAAACAGCTTAACCCTCAGCAAGTTATTGTGAAGCCTGGAAATCAACCAGATAGCAGTACAAGACACCGTGAAGACTGGAGCACGACCAGATAGTGGCAGAGGACACTGAAACCTGGGGCACGACCAGATAACAGTATAAGGTACTACGAAGCTCGGAATTCGACCAAATAGCAGTTTACTCGGCCAGTCACTATGAAGCCCGGAAATCGACCGAATATTAGTGTGCCTTAAATTCAAGTTGAAGCCCGGATGCGACCGGATAACCACTTAATTCCTTCTGAAGCCTGGAGCACGACCAGATAAGAATGGAAAAATTGCAAAGCCTGGAGCACGACCAGATAGAATTTCATTTTCACCTCCTCGACTAAGAGATGATTTCCCAGTAGAGTAACAAACAACTAAAGCTCCTAAGATTCTACTTCCCCCAAGACAAAGAACAACATTCCCCAACGTAGTCCTCCTCAACAACATGTGTACGGGCCCTCGCAAAGGAATCTCTTATGCGATCGACACTTCTTCTGATGGCATCTTTAAGCCCATCTTCCGTCGTTGACTTCCAAATGGAATCTATAAGCCCATTCCCTATATCTCAAGACAAGTACCACTTCATGCGAGTGCAAATTTCTGGGCACTCTAGTGTTCAGTCATCTTCAACCTTCGGATCACGAAAGGTAGACAAGCCAATCTACATCCTCAGGTTTAAGAAGATTGAACAGGGGAAGCTGTTGTAGTCCAAAATTTTCCCTCCCATATTCCTCAATACATGTCAAGTGAGGTCCTCAAATTGCTCAAGGAAGTCCAAGAGTTTACCGGACAAACTCTCTCCTAAGGCAGTCTACCTCAAATTAGGGTTTCAGTTTGCATCAAGGTGTTTGAATACAAAGGGTCCCAAATGCTCACTATTGTCCTAATATGTTCTCAAGATCATCCATGTCAAGTTTCAAGCCTTGTAGAGGAAGTTTGCTCAGTCAATTGCTCAAAGGCCTGAAAATCGATTGTGCTAGGGCAAAAGTCAACTGTGTCCCACATACATTCAAACTTCAAGATTTTTGGTAAAAAATTTCATTTTGAATTATTATTCATCATTTGATCAAGGGTTTATCATGATTCCTCAAGGATTGCTCACAATTCATCAAAACCCAAAAGTTGCTAAATTAGGGTTTTGCAGGAAAAGTCAACTCAACTTTGACCAAGCATAAATTTCTCATACTTTATCAAAAATGACCCATACAAAGCTCATTTTGAAGAGGATGTAATTCCCTACAATTCATCTTCATCACCCAAGTTCAAAATATACAATCACAAGAAGATATGAATTTGCACATTATAGGTCATTTTGGAAAGTCAACAAAAACACCTTTTGGGTCAAAGCTTCATACAGGAACATGGAAGAATAAATTGAGATGATACCAAAATGGTTGCTTAGGGGACATCTTGAGTTTTCTAAAAAGTCCAAGAACACCTCTCTAGGGTCAAAATTGAAAGAGTTATGCATTGGCCAAGTTGACCCTTTTTGCAGAATTGCCAAAAGTCAAAAGTGTCCAAAATTGCATTTTTTGTCAAATGGGCCCAACTTTTTATACTTGCACTGAGTTTGTAATGTGACCCACGACCCATGAACCCTCGCACTTGTCATTCTTTTATTTTTGTTATTTATTTTGATTTTATTTCATTTAAATCAAATAAAATCAATATAAAATGATGAAAATATCAAAAACTAATTAAATCTTGAGATTTTATGCATGATTAGGTTCATTACACAGCTGGAGACAAGATCAAACCGTGCAAGGCTCAATTTGGACACAAAAAGATTGGATTTACTTGTTTTGGAAAGATTTGGTGCAAGGATTGAATCATGGATCAATATTCATAGTTGAAAGAGATTTGATACAAAGTTTCAACCCTAATGCACTCTAGTATACATAAGGAACAAATGCAGACCAAAAGAATAAGGCTAGAGGCATGCACAGGCAAAGAACAAATTTCAAAAATTCAAGAAAAAAATGCAAACTGATTTCTAGGTTTTAGGCCATCTCAAGCCATTCTAATCATACCAATCAATTGCTGGACTCCCTAGGATCGTGTTTCAATCGCTAGCAAGCTTCCCCACGCCTTAAAACGCCCTGTAAGAGTCACACAATTTGCATATTTTCTTGAATTCGAATACATTAATTCTGGCATATTTAGCATGATTAATTGACATATTCTTAATCCTTGAGATGTTTGCAAGCTAATGATTATGTTTAATTGCATTTTTGTTGACTGAACACGAAACTGCCATGGCTAGGGTTTTTCTTTTGTTTTTAGGGGTTTTGTGTACAGGGAAAATTGGAAAGTAATAATGGCACCATGATGCTCGTGGGCTTGAAACGAGTTTATTGGTACCATTGGTATCCATTTATCATGCGTGTACAAGGTTTTGGAAATACACAGGGGCTATACCTACGCTTGATGTCCGTAGGTAATGGTATTTTATCTAAAACGACAGAAGCAACAAAGAAGACAATGGCGTGGAAGTATGTGAGTGGCTTGTTTGAATCTGCGCGCGTTTTGAGAGGCGTGGCACATTATTTGTATTATATTTTATTTGTTGCATTATTGTTACAACTAACATGGTTAGCGCAGATGGTAAGGTTATTGGCCTTTGAAGCACACGTCCTGGGTTCGATCCCAGGCGTGTGCATTTTATTTTCTCAATATTTTAAAGGAAATCCAGCATGTTACATGGCAAGGAGTCCATCGTGTCCTGTCCAGATCTGCCCGTCCCATCCATCAACACTCCAGATCCAAGGCTATCCCTTGAGGGTCCACAATACGCCCCAGTCAAGCATGTGTAGGGGATTGGATGAAGTCAACAAAGGCCTGAGCTTGTTGGGCTTAAATTTGCAAACAACACCCCTTTTTTTCTAAGCAACCAGGCCCATTCTCTTTCTTTTTTATTTATTTCTTTTATTTATTTAATTTGTTTAATTATTTCTTAACACAATTAATTTCTTTTTTCACAAAAAATCATAAAATCAAGAGTTTCACAAAAATAAGAATTAGGTTTTATTTTATCAAATTTAATTTAATATTAGTTTAATTTAATTTAGGGTAATTCTATTTTTTTTATATAATTAAAATCAATTAGGAAAATTAGGGTTAGACTTTTGGTTTTATTTTTATTTTTCTTTTCTCAAAATAAAAAAATACAAAAAATAGGTTAATTTAATTATTTTTCTTAATTAAAATTAATTATTAATTAGGTTTTTTATTCAATTGAATTTTATTTTCTCAAATAACACAAAAACAACAAAAAATAATTTTTTTCTTTTAAATTGCAATTAGGTATAGTGGGGTCAAAACCTTAATTATTTTTGCAGTCAATTCATCGCGCGTCTATTATTTTTTGCAATATTGATGTAACTGTCCACGGTATGTAATAGTTTAAATTAGGATTTTCTTTATTTATCGTCTTTACAGGTTTTTTGGCTATGTAATTAATCCCTACCCCGAAGCCTTGTAATAGCATAGGTTTTATTTCCCGCATTTTAAATTCTCGTAAATATTAACTGTTTAGATGTATGTTGATAGGATTGTATGGCAAGATTGCATGATAATTTAAAACGGCTAGAAAACCCTTGTTGTACCCCAAAATTTGCCCTCTTATTTTATCAATATTTCCCCTCACAAAACTCTTTGGACTCCAGACAGGATTAGGGTTTGCTCTGCTCAAGACATCTCCTTGCACTGATGACCTGAAATTAGGGTTTGAGTTTGCACAAGGATTTTTGGACCTTCAATGCTTAAAGTGACTTTCATACTTCATGTTGGACCTATAATATTGCTCATACCAAGTTTCAAGCTTTGAATCAAATTTTTGCCCAGTCAATTGGACAGTTGACCTAGAAATCAACTGTATTGGGGGAAAAGTCAATTGTGGCCAATTTAAAGTCAAACCTCATAATTTTTTATCCTCATCAACATTATAGACTCTTATTAACCATTTGATCAAGTTTGGACCATAACTCCTCATGAAATTTGATCAGATCATCAAAAGGGCAAAATGGTCATTTTTAGGGTTTTAACTGCAGAAGGGAAATTTCTGATTTTTAACCTAGACAATGGCAAATTGGGTTCAAGAATGGATTCAAGGACTCAATTTCATCATCTTGACCTAATCACAAGGTTCAAAAGATCTCAAATGCATTAGATTGACAGATGAATTTTCCAGTCAACTAATCAAAAATCAATTGTACACTGAAAAGTCAAACTTTGACTTTTTGGTCAAAATCAAGTGCCAAGGGTCATTGTTCATCAAGATGTGTCAAAACATGAAACTTGTTCACCAAGAAACCTAATTTTGAAAATTAGGGTTTAAAATGGAAAAATTTCATAACTTAGAAATTTTCTAAGTTATGAAAATTTCTTATTTTTCCCCAACTTTTCCCAACTTTTTCACCATGATGCAATTGGATTCAAAGAAAACTTCCAACATGAAAGTTGTAGTCCTCCACAAAATATACAACTTTGATTCACAAAGTTTTCCCAAAAGATGCTTGATCTCAAGTTATGATTTTGTGAACAAGGGTCCATGAAACTTTTAACTTAGTGAAATTTTGCCCTAGTTTAGGTAGGATTTTGACCTATCTTCATGGCAACTTTTCACATAGTTCCAATTGTAATCTCAAAATGAATTTCAAATATGGATCGTAGAGCATGTTACAAGCTTTCCAAAATGTCCAAGAACTCTCCAAGATCATTCATGGTTAGGGAGAATCGAAAGTTTGAAAATGGAAAATTATCACTTTTGTCCAAGGCATTTTGCACCATGCTACAAGTTGCAAAATCTGTCCAAAGCATGCTTGTACTTGTTTTACAGGTCTTAAACCTTTCCACACTCCTTAATTAAATACAAATACATTGGACATTGGTCTTATTCTGAGCTATGGAGCATTACACATTGAATTAATCCATTTTCGGCAAAAAGATAACAATGCCATTTTGATAAAGGTCACTTTTAGCAACTTTGTTTATCTTGAGCCAAGGACCCAATCTTTTGCAGCAAACAAAGTCCACAAACTTGGGGCAAAGTACACCAACTATATGCAGGCTTTGAGCTAGCCTGTACATGCCTTAGCATTGTCAATTCCAACTTTTCTTTAAAACCAAGCAAGTATGTAAAATGTCCACAACTCTTCAATCTGATAAAACCAAACTTTGTACACATTTAAAACAACTTCAACACATTGTCTAAGGCCAGAAACACGAGCTAGCAAGTTCTCAAACCCTCCAAAACACCAAAACACTAACTTCTGTCCAAAACAGGTCAAGCCCCACAGAACTCAAGCCATCTTCACATTGCCTCTTGCGTTTTGACCCAAACCACTTCAAACACTTTCTAAATAACCCACCTGAACTATCCAAGCCATTGTTCATCAACTGTAACTTAATTTTTAAGCTTCACCATTTTTAAATTCTGAGTTTGCAGGTTGACTTCTACAAAGAGATTCAAGCTATTTCAAAGCAAGCTAAGCATTAGGAAAGGTCAAGGGAACATCAAGCAAGCTCAAAAGAACCTCAAGCCTCACTGAAAGTTGCTGCATTTCCATACTCGAGCTTGACTGAAACAGGTAAATTTCAAACTTCTATCTCCTTATTTAGGAATCATTAGGCTTGGGTTTGTGAAGCAAAAATGTAGTCCTCATTGTCCTTGAACTGTACATATGCTTAGAATTCATTTATGTTAACTGAGCTAGGAGAATTTGGATGTTGAAGTTTCTGAAAAAACTAGGTCATAAATTAGGGGCACTGAAATTCTCTCTGGTCTTTGAGAGTTAGATCAAGTTTTTTATATGGTTAGAATCGTGTGATGATGAGCTATAACTTTCATGTTGCAAGTTTTTATTTTTAAGCACGTATGCAGGAGTTACAAGTTTGAACACAGGGCACGCGTTTTTTGTTTCTGGAGGACAGGGATGAAGTGGAAATGGGATGGGTCTGGCTTTGTCCTACTTTTTGCACCCCCTGCTTGCTTTCTGCACCCCTTTGGCCCATTTGTTATATTTTTTTATATTTTCTCATTTTATTTATGTTTTCTGACTTTATTTATTTTTTCTAAATATTAAAAATCACCAAAAAAATTTTCTTAATTTTTATATTTTTATTTTATTATTTTTATTATTTTTTTTGACCAAAAAATAGTTTATTAGGTTAAATACTTTTATTTTCTTAAATAAATTTGTAAATAAAATTAAAATACTTACATATTTTTATTTTATTATATTATACATTCAAAATATTATTTTCTCACAAATATTATTTTTTACCATTTCTATATATATTTTTATTTATTTTCTTGTACATAAAAATGAATAAATAAATAATTAGAATATATATTTTCTTTAAACCAAAAATTAGGGTTTCCACCCTTTTCAAAAATAATCATAATATTTTTCTTATTTTTTTTAAGACATTAAATAAATATTTTTGTTTATATACATAAAAATTTAATATCAAAAACATTTTGTGCATATTTATATTTTTGCATATTTAAATATTTTTTTATTTATTTGTACAAATAAATTCAATATGGTTGTAATACTTTTAGGGCTTTATTTTTGAGCAATATCCCCCTATTCAAACTTGTACCCCCCCTCCCCATAATAATGTTGTAATAGTCTTAGATTTACTTTTACGCATTTTATCGCTTTCAAATGCATGATTAGTAAAACTAGGGTTTGTATGCAAATAATCAAAAATCAAAACAAATAGCATGACTAAATACAAGACAAAAATGCATGAAAAATGACAACGAAATGCACACAAACACCCCTAGGGTTTCATCCACTTGTTGCCTTAAAAACATGACCATGGTATGCATGCTAGGTATCTTGGCAAAACAAAAATGAAACAAAAGATCATAGTCCATCGATGACGCTATCTTGGTTGCCTATACAAAAATGATCTAGTCCCTAAAAAATTTGCTAAAGATACTTGGCACAATTGCTATCATGGTCATACGATGACCCACACCCGTCCTGTTTAACATCCAAAGATAGGGTTATTTACCAAATACAATGGTAAAACAACAATGTCAAAAGGGTTAAAAATGTGTAGGAAAGATCTTTGAGTAGGGTAGACAACTCCTAGTTACTTGATCAAACTTAAAAACATCCTTGCTATTTTAAAAAAAAAAACACACAACAATTTCAAAACATTTTCCCAAAACAAACTTTCAAACATTGAAACATTTTTCAAAAGACAAACACCTTTGTATACATTCAAACAAGAATCATTACAAAGGTTGCCTAGAAAAAGGCCTCTTTTCAAAATACTTTCAAAACCACACACAAAAGCACCATTTCAAACAATTGAAAAGCAAAAGCAAGTGATCTAAAACAAGTAACTAAGAGCCCATGGAAAGCCATGGATGAAAAGGGTGCTAGCACATTCCCTTTTAATAATCTACCCCCCGAACCCAAAAACAATCTCAAATGTATTTCCTGTCCTTTTTGACCTTTCCTTTGGATAAAATAAAAAGTCGGTGGCGACTCTTGCTAAACCGAAACATTTGCGAACGCATACGCAAAACCTCAAGTCAGTTCTCCCACCGCATCACAGAACTGGTGACTCTGCTGGGGACTTATCCAAAAGTGGGGTTACCTTAGGGTTTTAGATCACCTTTACATGCTTATCTTGTTTGACTTGGTTTCTTTACATTTGGTTCTATTGTTTGGGTTTGAAATCCTCTACCCAGATTTGGGAAACATTCATAGGTAAATAGTAATACGTTGTGGAAACTGTGCGGGGTATACCGACATGGTTGAAGCAATAGCTATATTAGTGCGACATATTTGTGGGTACTGGTAGCCTTTGAGTTAATCAAAGAGAATACGAGGCCGCTGAGTGATGTCATGAAGCACTAATGGACTTTTAGAACCTTTACTTGACCAACTTGGCCTTTTTAGGGGTAGTGAGATGACCGGCTTTGGTGCAGTCCAAAGTTGGTAGATACTCGATACTACACTCATTGAGGGTTGTTTTCTTGGAATATTTAGGTCGCCGGTAAAGTGGCTAAACTGAAACAATGAATATAGAAAATAATCCAGTGATATTAAGCTCCTTAGAACCCGATTACTATTTATAGGACAGGTTGAGCCAACTAAACTTCAAGAGGGTACTTACCTATGAAACCCCATGCAAGCCTAAAACTAGGAACTTGTGTGATTTGTTTGTACATATATACTTATGCATAACATCATGGACATCATGAAGCATCATATGCATCCACTAACCATTTCAAGGATTTGGATTTTTCATCTTTGTTCCTGTTTTGTAGGTAATGGATTCACTTCGCAGGAAAACAATCCAAGTCAACCTTGTAAGAATTCCTCCTCAACTCAAGGAGCTAGCTTCAAGGATTCCTGATAATTCTCCATTCACCGAGAGGCATGGTCGTCTTCTCAACTTAGTTAACACCAACACTGAGAAAGACATGGTGAAAGTTCTCTTCCAGTTCTTTGACCCCCTACACCACTGCTTCACATTTCCTGATTACCATCTTATGCCTACTTTAGAGGAATTTTCTCAACTCCTGAGGATTCCTATTCTCCATCAACTACCCTACAACGGTACAAAAAGAGATCCAAAGCCTGAAGATGTTGCTCAAGCCCTTCACTTGCAACCATCTGATATCATAGGTCATTGGGAAACCAGAAGTGGTGTCAAAGGTTTCTTGTCAAAGTTTCTGTTTGAGAAGGCCCAAAGCTGCTGGAATTCATTGGACTTACAGGTTTTTAAGGAGATTGTGGCTCTTCTCATATATGGGTTGGTCTTGTTCCCAAACCCTGACCAGCTTATAGATGTCAATGCTGTCAAAATTTTCATGGCTCGCAACCCGGTGCCTACATTGCTTGGGGATATCCTCCACTCATTTCACACTCGAACAATGAGGAAAAGAGGTGTTCTCATGTGCTGTACTCCTCTTCTAGCAAGGTGGTTTATTTCTCACCTTCCCCAATCAGTCTTGAAGAATGACCAAGGTTTGAGGTGGTCACAATGATTGGTGACTCTTACACATTCAGATGTTCATTGGTGTTCTCGATCCCGAGAAAATGTTATCATCATTGATCATTGTGGGGAATTCCCTAATGTCCCACTACTTGGCATTAGGGGAGGCATTACCTACAACCCCTGCTTGGCTCTGAGACAATTTGGGTATGCCCGAAGGGATGCCCACATGACATGCTGACTCCAGACTTGGTTTTTGACTTCGACAACGACAATCAAGGACTTCGACAAAGGTTTATCCGAGCTTGGAGGATGCCCAACAAAGTGGACAGTAAGACCTTGGGACACCAGAATTCCATCCCCCTTGAGCCTTACCTCAAGTGGGTACGAACCCGCGCCCAAAGTCTTATGATGCCTTACCCCTACATTCTCCCTGTGATCAAAGAGCTTGTTATGGAAGGAGAGGTTCCATACAACCTCCTACATCCTGACATGCCAACATCACTTGAAGATTTGCAAAGGAGTTGGATACAGCTCAAGGGAGAACGCGATACTTTTGAAGCCCAATTCTACGCCAGTGAGAAGAAGGTTTTGGAACTTACTCGCCAACTTCACGAAGATCAGACTCTCAACACCTACATTGCACCAAAGAGGATGTGCAACGTCTTTTTACATTAGAATTTTGTATATTTTTTCCCATGGGGCATTGATGTACTAACAAATTCTATCTTATTAATATGAAGTGTGTTCTTTTTGTTTAAAACAAATTTGAATTTCTGAATCCTTGAATGCATTACATGAATACATATCATTCATCATATGCATAAGCAGGTCTTCACACCAGGTTTCCTTATCTCTCTGCTGTTTATTTCAGCAAGATGGATATAGAGCAGACGGTCAAATACTTACAAGCGCAGAATTCACAGTTCCATCAACTACTCATGACCTTGGCTAAGGGTCAGGAGGAGCTCAAAACCTTGCTGGAAAAGGAAAAGGAGAAAAAGAAAAAGAAGAGGGTTGGTGTGGCTACCATGGGTAGAAGATTTGAAGGTCAAGCTAGAAGGGTCCTGGATTTCCCCTCAACATCTGATGAAGGGGTAGGAAAAGGTAAAGGAACTGAAGTGCAATCTGAGTCTAAGGAAGAAGAAGATGAAGAGGATGAAGACTATTCTGAACAGTAGTACCCTCCTGTCGACGACAAATACAAGAATCTGGAAGAGCGTCTGGCAGCTATGGAGGTACAAAGAGTGCTTGGGCTAGACTTTAAGGAGCTAGGGCTGGTTGCTGGGGTTGTCATTCCCCCCAAGTTTAAGGTGCTTATATTTGCTAAATACGATGGTTTGTCTTGTCCAAAGATGTACCTACGGTCTTACGTAAGAAAAATCCAACTGCATTCTTCTGATAAAGACCTATGGGTTCATTTCTTCCAGGATAGTCTTTCGGGGACGCAGTTAGATTGGTTCTACCAACTAGAGAGGTCTGATATGCACAATCGGGAGGATTTGACAGCTGCCTTCTACAGACAGTATCAATATAATGCGGATTTAGCACCAACCCGTACTCAATTACAGAGTATGAGCATGGTCTCAAATGAAGGTTTCAAAGAGTATGCCCAGAAATGGAGAGACTTGGTGGGACAATTACAACCACCTCTATCTGAGAGGGAGCTGGTAGATATGTTCTTGGGTACACTGTCAGGCCCCTTTTTCAATCACCTGATTGGAAGTTCGTCTGCGGGGTTCACCGAGTTAATTCTAACTGGTGAGAGAGTTGAAGCCGGAATCAAGAGCGAGAAAATTCAAAAGGATGCATCTGCTTCCGCTGCCATCAAAAAGACTATTCCAGCAAAGAAAGAAGTCTCAGCTGTCTACTCCCAAAGAGGTCAAGGAAGAGTTGAGCGTCGGCCAGCGGTGGGGGCCGTAATGATTCAGAAGTCTACAACTGATCAGCCTAGAAACAATCAACCCAGAACCAACCAAGCAAGGGTGGAAAGGCCTGCACGACAATTCACCCGGATCAATATGACACCTGCTCAGGTTCTCCCTCATCTTTTGAAGTTAAACCTTGCATGTTTGAAAGAGGCACCGAAGAATCCGAATACATCTTCTCCTTACTACCATTCAAATGCCAAGTGTGCTTATCATTCAGACAGCTTGGGGCACGACACCAACAATTGTTGGGCCCTCAAGAATAAGATTCAGGATTTGATAGATGCTAAAGAAGTTGAATTCGACGCCCCTGAAAAACCTAATATGATCTGAGCTCCAAGGCCAAAGCATGGCCACAATGCCCATGCTGTTGAAGAAGATCTTTTTGTTGTTACTGTTGATAATTTGATGACTCCGCTACCGATAATCAAGTTGAATTTGCTGAAGGCTGGGATTTTCCCAGGATGTAAAGAAGATTGCTACCTTTGTTCATCCTTACCAACCGACTGTCCATTATTGAAGTTAGGCATCCAACACCTAATGGATAACCAAGAAATCCTTTTTGAAAAGACTCCTGTTACACCGACTCCTGTCAATGATGTTTCGATAATTACCATATCCTCCAATCTTTCCAAGGTCTCCAAAAGACCTGTTAAGATTACATCCGATCCAAAGATTGTACCTTTGAAGATAACCATGCCGGGGCCTATCCCATACAAGTCCAACAAATCAATACCGTGGAACTATGGAGGAGAGATCTTTTACCCTAGTGTTAAACAAATTGAATCAACTGAAGAGAGTTCTGATGAAGAGACTTCTGACATTGGAAATATTGCCGAAACAAGTAAAATCACCCGCAGTGGAAGAATTTTCTCTCCGGAGATTGCGCCTCCAAAGGCAATCTCCGGACCCTCAGCTGCTCCTAAGGTTACCCTTGTGCCGGTCAACATATCTGCGAGAACTCCGATTATTGAAGAAGTTGTAACTCCCGTGGTTGTTCCCTCTGCTGCTGCTGATGATAGAGGGAAAGGGATCCAAGAAGAGCCTGTCAGGACGAGGGCTCAGCCGTTGATCATCCCTGAAACCTCTCAAAAAGAAATGGAAGAGATTTTGAAAATAATCAAGAAAATCGATTATAATGTTGTAGAGCAACTGGGGCAAACCTCCTCAAAGATCTCGATGTTGGCCTTGCTACTTTGTTCAGAAGCTCATGCCAAAGCTTTGATCAAATTCTTGAAGACGGCCCATGTGCCCCAGGAAACCTCCGCGGACCAGTTCCAGGAATGTGTAGCTAGCATAATAGCAGATAACGGTTTAGGATTCTCCGACGTTGACCTAACAGTCAAAGGGAGAAAACATAATGACGCTTTGCATGTCTCAGTAGAATGCAGAGGGACTACTCTAGCACACGTCCTGGTAGACACTGGTTCATCACTGAACGTCTTGCCAAAGAAGGCCTTGGATAGGTTAGATTGTGAAGGTTTAACCTTGAAGCCCAGCAACATCATTGTCAGAGCCTTTGATGGTTCTAAGAGGATGGTCCACGGGGAGGTGGACATCCCGATTAAAGTGGGAACTGAAACCTTCAACTCTACATTCTATGTTATGGACATCCGTCCCTCCTATTCTTGCTTGTTGGGAAGACCCTGGATTCATCATGCTGGAGCCATCACTTCAACTCTGCATCAAAAGCTCAAGTACCCTGTCCAGGGGAAAATTGTGACAGTTCACGGTGAAGAGGAATACATGATAAGCCATCTTAATTCTTTCCGCTATATGGAATTGGATGGTGAATTCATCGAAACCCCCTTTCAGCATTTTGAAGAGGTAGCTCAGGAGATTGTAGCAACCAAGACAGTAGCTTCTGTACCCATGATTACCCGACCTCCGCCTCGGATGTCGTCTCTTAAAGATGCAAAGGTTGTGATTGAAGAAGGAGGAAGCACAATCTGGGGGAAGCTTCCCGACTTTCCCTTTAAATCTGATAAATTCGATTTGGGTTTCACTGCTTCTGCTCAAAAGGTTGTACGCCGCTCCCGGGCTGGAGGACCACCAGTGAAGATCACCCATCATGGAGTCAACACTTTGGAGGATTGTGAAGAGGAGAGCAATCTGGAAGATTGGATTTTCCCTACCGTTGAAGGAGGATTGTGCAATTGGGAGGCGAAGGACTTTATTCCCATTACTTTCATCAATCAGTAATTTATCTTTCAAACATTTCTGTTAGGTTTGTAATAATTCTTAAACAATTCATACACTTTTAACCTAGTGCCTTACCCGAGGCACATAGGTCCATTTGTAAGGGTTTAATTTTTCATCTTCATATGCCATTTTAATGAATCATGGACGTTTTAATATATAAACTTTTGTGTTCATTGTCTTTATTTTTACATTTTATTTGTTTAAAGGTGGCTATCCCTTACACACACCCACACTCACCAATGCAGGTACCCGTCCATTCCGGATTCCATGGGTAACAATTCTGCTATGGCCTTCAGTGACTCTGAAGATCTGGTCTACCATGCCGAATATGAAGGTGATGAAGATTGTGAAGTGCCTGGAGAGTTGGCTAGACTGCTACAACAGGAAGAAAGGGCCATTTTACCTTACGAGGAGTTCTTAGAGACAATCAACTTGGGAACAAAGGAAGACAGAAAAGAAGTTCGAGTGGGTGCCAACTTAGAGCCAAGTGTCAAAGAGCGCTTAGTTTAGCTGCTGAATGAATATGTTGAGATCTTCGCCTGGTCATACGAAGACATGCCAGGACTTGATACAGATATTGTGGTTCACTGTCTCCCTACAAGAGAAGATTGTCCACCAGTTAAACAGAAAGTTCGCCGCATGAGGCCCGACATGTCTGAAAAGATCAAAGCAGAAGTTATGAAGCAGTTCAATGTTGGCTTTCTTGTTGTTACTTCCTATCCACAATGGGTTGCTAACATTGTGCCCGTGCCTAAGAAGGACGACAAAGTCAAAATGTGCGTGGATTACAGAGACTTAAACAGGGCCAACCCTAAAGATGACTTTCCACTACCGTACATTGACATCTTGGTTGACAATACAGCTCAGCACAAGGTATTTTCTTTCATGGACGGATTTTCGGGTTACAACCAGATCAAAATGGCACCCGAAGGCATGGAGAAAACTACTTTTGTTACACAGTGGGGTACGTTCTGTTATAAAGTGATGCCATTTGGACTGAAGAATGCTGGGGCAACCTATCAACGCGCCATGGTAGCTTTGTTTCATGATATGATACATCATGAGATAGAGGTCTACGTGGATGACATGATAGCCTGTTCACAAACAAAAGAAGAACACCTCGACCATCTGTAAAAGCTGTTTGTCAGGTTGAAGGAGTAAAAGCTCAGACTGAACCCTAACAAGTGCACTTTCGGAGTCAGGTCCGGTAAACTCTTGGGTTTCATAGTCAGCAACAAAGGCATCGAGGTTGATCCTGCCAAAGTCAAAGCTATACAAGAAATGCTTGCCCCTCGCACTGAGAAGGAGGTCAGAGGTTTCTTGGGACGCCTAAACTACATTGCAAGGTTCATTTCTCACCTAACATCTACCTGTGAACCAATCTTCAAGTTGTTGAAGAAAGATCAGGTGGTTAAATGGAATGATGACTGTCAAGTTGCTTTCGATAAGATTAAGGAGTATTTGCTGGAACCTCCTATCTTGATGCCACCCGACGAAGGAAGGCCGCTAATCATGTATCTGACTGTCCTAGAGAATTCAATGGGGTGCGTACTGGGCCATCATGATGAGTCTGGCCGAAAAGAGCATGCCATTTATTACCTTAGCAAAAAGTTTACCGACTGTGAGACCCGATACTCACTGCTCGAGAAAACTTGATGCGCTTTGGTATGGGCTGCTTGCCAGTTAAGGCAGTATATGTTGACTCATACCACTTTGCTGATCTCTAAGATGGATCCGATCAAGTACATCTTTGAGAAGCCTGCTCTACCTGGAAGAATCGCTAGATGGCAGATGATCCTAACGGAATATGACATACAGTACACGACTCAAAAAGCTATAAAGGGGAGTATACTAGCCGATCATCTGGCCATCAAGCTGTCGAAGATTACCAATCTATGAGGTTCGACTTCCCCGACGAGGATATCATGACTTTGAGCAACATTGAAGAAAACAGACCGTACGACGGACCTGAACAAGGATCCCGATGGACCCTGTACTTTGATGGTGCCTCCAACGCACTTGGAAACGGTATCGGCGCAATACTTATCTCTCTAGAAGGTTTCCATACACCTTTCACTTCTAGACTCTGCTTCAGCTGTACCAACAACATGGCCGAATATGAAGCTTGTATCTTTGGTCTCAAAGCTGCAATTGACTTGGGAATCAAATCCTTGATTGTATTTAGGGACTCAGCTTTGGTTATCAGTAAAATCAAAGGAGAGTGGGATACTAAACATCCAAACCTCATCCCTTACAAAGAACATGTCCTGACATTGTTACCACATTTCGAGCAGATTACCTTTGAGCACTTCCCGCGAGAAGAAAATCAGCTAGCAGATGCGCTAGCTACAATGTCATCCATGTTTAAACTTAACTGGGATAATGAGGCTCCCCAAATCACCATTGAACGGATGGACGAACCTGCACATTGTCACGAGATTAATACCGAAGAAGTAGTGGACCGACCCTGGTTTCATGACGTCAAAAGGTATCTCGAAGCACAAGAATATCCTAAAGGAGCTTCAGTCAACGACAAAAAGTTCTTAAGGAGGTTCTCTGCCAAGTTCTTATTGAGCAATGGTATCCTATACAAGCGCAATCATGATTGCATTCTGCTCCGTTGTGTGGACAAGGTTAAGGCTGAAAAGATCATGGCTGAACTGCATAATGGTACCTTTGGAACTCACTCTAGCAGACATACGATGGCTAAGAAGATTCTACGGGCAGGCTACTACTGGTCTACCATGGAAGCTGACTGCCATCAACATTCCCGTACTTGTCACAAATGTCAAATCTATAAGGACAAGGTACATATACCTCCAGTTCCTCTCAATGTCTTAACATCTCCTTGGCCATTCGCTATGTGGGGAATCGACATGATTGGAGAGATCAAGCCTACAACATCCAATGGACACCGTTTCATCCTGGTGGCCATTGATTACTTCACCAAGTGGGTCGAAGAAGCTTCCTTCGCATCCGTCACAAAGAATGTTGTTGCCCGCTTCATCAAGCAGGACCTCATTTGTCGGTACGGCATCCTCGAAAGGATCATCACTGACAATGGTACAAACCTTAACAACACTATGATCACCGCCTTGTGTGAGCAGTTCCAGATTCAACATCACAATTCATCTCCCTATCGACCAAAGATGAACGGTGTTATCGAAGCTGCAAACAAAAATATCAAGAAGATCATACAAAAGATGACAGTCACCTACAAAGACTGGCATGAGATGTTACCGTTTGCTCTGCACGGGTACCGTACCACGGCACGCACATCAACTGGGGCAACACCCTATTCTTTGGTATATGGCATGGAGGCTGTTTTACCTATCGAAGTTCAGATTCCCTCCTTAAGAATCATGAAAGATGCTGGTTTGAGTGAAGACGATTGGATTCAGACCCGGCTTGATCAACTTAACTTGATTGACGAAAAGCGACTTACTGCTGTTTGCCATGGTCAAACGTATTAAAAACGGATGATCAAGGCGTTCAACAAGAAAGTCAGACGCCAGGTATATCAAGTCGGGGACCTTGTAATCAAGCGGATCATCTTGCCGCAAAGTGATCCCAGGGGAAAATGGACTCCTACTTATGAAGGACCATTTGTGATCAAAAACATCTTTTCTGGTGGGGCAATGATCTTAACCACCATGGACGGCGATGACCTGCCGCACCCTGCGAACGCAGACATAGTCAAAAGATACTACGCATAAACGACCCGGCAAGTTGAAAACCCGAAAGGGCGACTTGGGCAAAAATGGGCATCCCGGTGAATCGAAAACCCGAAAGGGCGGTTCAGGAAAAAATTAGGGATAAACAAAAAATCTGTACACCCGGTGTTGTACCCCAAAATTTGCCCTCCCATATTTCTCAAAATATTTCAAGAAAAATTCACAAGTCCAACCCGGCGCGTCATATTCAGGTATTCTTTCGCCAAGATATCTCTGATAACGTATTCTCAAATTCAGGTTCGGCTCAAGAGTCAATTCTTTAAAGAAGGTATCCGAATGTGCGAGTTTTCTTGAAGAAATATGGTGAAAAAGTGTGCTGAAAGTGCAGTTTTTATGTGCTAAAAAATTCATAACTTGAAGATCGCGACTCGTTTTGAACCCGTTCCGGTGGCCAAAATTCCGTCTTGACATTATCTACGTTTTCATCTCTCACGGCTGGAAGCCAATTTCGATCAGAAGGTCTTCAAAAATGTGGATTTATCAAGTATTTTCATACAGAAAATTTGTGACAGAAGTTTATTTGCGTCATGTTCAGAAAATCATAACTTGGTCGATTTTCATCGTATCGAGCTGGTTCTGGTGCCAAAATTTCACAAATTGAGTTGGCTACATTTTCACAGAAGGTATTGAGTTCAAACGGTATTCAAAAGGCCTTCGTTTTTTGCTCAGAGTGCGTGACACGCTGAAAATCCTGAATGCTGAATATTATTTCATCTGAGCCGAAACTTCGAAAATTCATAACTCGGTCAATTTTTATCGGATTGGACTCATATTTTTACACAAGGTCCCTGACTCATAGATCTACAACTTTGCTTCAAAAGTCGAGACCGGATTATGCTCCGATCAATACCAGTTTTTTATTGAAGAACGTGTCAGAGTCGACACTGGAGCCCAAAATAAGTTTGTCTGAGCTGAAACTTCAAAAATTCATAACTAATTCACCGTTTATCCGATTGAGCCGATTTTCGGACAGGAGTTAGTTATCGATGTCAGCTACATTTTGTTTTCACATTTCAACTTCAAAAATTGCACTTAAGTCCCTGCGATTTAGCCTGGAAAGTGACGAACTCAAGTGAACATTGGAGGCCCAATTGCACATTCAAAGCCCATTTTCTTTACCCTAATTTCCATTATATAATCACCTTCTTTTCACACAAACCAAAGAGGAGGAAAAGAGAGAAAAAACCTTGCCACAACACTGTTAGAATATCAAATTCTTTCAAGAACCCTAAAACCTTGAAATCCTTATTACAAATCTCTCTCTCACTACAAACAAGCCATCACAGTTACAAACCAACACCTCACTACTTCTTCAGTAAGGATAAGGCTGGCTTGATCTCCATGATCTAAAGGGCATAAAAGCATTCAGGTCACTAATTTTCCAGTAAGGGTAAGATTGATTTGATCTCCATGATCAAAAGGATATAATCATTCATACATGCCATATGGTGCCTAAACATTAAATTTCTTCATATATTGGCTTTATTTGCATTTTATGATTTTATTTAATGTGTTCATGAGATTCAACACTGCAGATTTAGACAGGATCCCATGCAGGTTCATTAAGGAACGTTGAGGCCAGAACACAAATGGCCAAAAGCCAAAAGCCAAAAGCCAAATGACCAAAGTAGAACAACTTATGCATGAAACCCAATCCAATGGCCAAAGAATGCAGACCACGGCACTCAGGAGTCAATGAACACGCACGTGATGCCAGAAAGTCAAACAAGGCTTTTTGTCTAATGGGACAAATTACTTCCAAAAAACCTCCTAAATGGGCCTGATACCCCCCATGGTTTGCATCAATTTTTAATTTTTAATTTGTTTTTCTTTCTTAATTCTATTAATTATTTTAATTGTTTTCTTTAATTTCATAAATTAATTTTCATAAATAAAAAAATCAGAAACTAAAATATGTTTAATTAATATTTAAATTAATTTATTTTGTAAATAAACTCTAACAATTAACTTAGTTAATTTAGGTTTTAAAACTTTAATATTTTCTTAAATTAATAAATTATGTAGAAATTAGGGTTTTTTAACCTTTTCATTTTTTTAACAAATAATTTTCTCATCATTATTATTATTATTAATTACTAAATATTTTGTAAATAAACATGTGTATTAAATATTTAGTAAATTAGGTTAAACTTTAATCTTTTCTCAAATAATTAAAACAACTTAGAATTAGGGTTTCTTTTAATTTTTATTTTTATTTTCTTTATTTTCATTAAATACAAAAAAAAAACCTAAAAAACATTTCTTTTCTTTAATTAAATAATAATTACTTTCTAATTCCATTTAATTTCAAAAGGGTTCAACGCCCTCGAACATTCGATTCTAATTTCTCTTCGCGCATTTATTCTTATTTATTTTCTTGTAAATATTATGTAATTGTTCAAGCCGTGTAATAGTAACTAGGTTTTACTTTCCGCATTTTATTAAAAAACGGGTCTTTGTAATTTGGCGATGTATAGACCCGCGCCTTGTAATAGCGTAGGATTTACCTTTCCGTCATTTAAATTTCCGCACTTTTAAATTCTAAACTTTGCATGAAAGAATGAATGACAAATTAAAAAAACAAGCGTAGATCACCATGATGCATGTTCAAGATAATATTAACATGAAAATAACACACAAATTCACACACCACTCTTAGGGTACGCCTCACTGTTGCCTTGCCTTCGAAACGTGGTCGTCGAGTATAGGACATTTTAGTAAGTCCTTATGTCCATGACATGATCCAGTTGCCTCGAAACGGTTGCCTCGGTATTAAAAAGGATCAATGGCATAAGGGTAGCTTCTAAGGTGTCCTACTGTTGCTCTGGTGACCACACTGTCCCTACAAACGAATTGACCCGAACACCTCCAACGGTGGTGCTACCTATCTCTCAATGGTGGGATGGCACTACCTTAAGGACATTTACACAGCCTAATTCCTTAGGGTAGGTAGATGACTCATAGATACTTGCTCTAAAAAACAAATCAAAACTCTTTTCACACCGACACTTTCAAAAAGCTTTCAAAACAATTTTTCAAACACTCTTGAGGACTGATACAAGAGTCGATCTGAAATCTTTAAACGAAACTTTCTCAAACCCACTCACATTTGAAAAGCAAACACTTTTGAAAACACAATGAGCAAGTATCTAAGAGCCCATGGATAACCATGGATAGAAAGGGTGCTAACACCTTCCTTTTCTATAAATCTACCTCCCGAACCGAGAGATAATCTCATAAGGAATTTTGCTGTGCTTTTGTCCTGTCCATGTTGGAGAAAATAAAAGACGGTGGCGACTCTTGCTTCCGCGATATTTCGCGAACCAGCGTTAAATAGTCAGTTCTATTTCCACCGATCACACCCGGCAAGTTGAAAACGCGAAAGGGCGACTTGGGCAAAAAAGGGTTTCCCAGTGGACTGAAAACCCGAAAGGGCGGTCCAGGCAAAAGTTAGGGAATTAAAGCGTATGGCTATGTCTCGTCGGATCATTTTAAGGACAATCTCTTCACGGACAAGATCCGGGCTTCTGATCAACTCAATCATCTTCGGACGAAGCAACGAATGGACAAGATATCCAGAGTTACGAAGGCTATAGCAGAATGGGAACCCCATGCAATTTTTACACATAGCCATCTTTCTTTGTATAAATTTTTATCATTTTTTATGACAACATTCTCTTACTAGGATGTCTGTCTCCTTTGTACAAACTACTTACACAAAGTTAATACAAAGATACTTCAAAGTGCAGAAAACTAATTTCCTTTTCTTTTTCTTTTTACACTTGTGTTTTATTTGAAAACGTCCAATGATTTATTAATGAGCATATGCATTTGAATATAATCATTGTTTACAAATAAATGAAATGTGAAAGAATAATTACTGACAGGTTGAAAGTATAGGAAAACGTCTTTAGGCTATTCCAAGAGAAATCCCCTGCAGCACATCATGTAGGTCCCCAGTGGAGCTAAAACCTTGAAATACATATCCCTAGCGGAATTAAATTTCAAAATCCATGGCAATGGCGCCAGAGTCAAAACTTCAAACTCCCAATCCCCAGCGGAGTTACAATTTCAAATCCTTAATTCTCATCAGAGTTAAACCTCTAAACTACGAATCCTCAGCGGAGCAAAAACTTGGAACTACAGACCCTCAGCGGAGATGAAACCTTCTTCCCTAGTCAAGTCAAGTTTCCAATTTCCAATCCCCAGCAGAAACCATTCAGTTTTCCCCAGATTCACCAGCAAGTTGTCTTAAAGTCTGAGAATCAACCAGATAACATTTAACTTTTATCCCCAACCTCCAGATAATTCCCCAGTAGATTGGCATACAACCCGAACTCCTGAACTTTTTCCAAACAGGAATAAGCTTTTTCCCCAGAGAGTCTTGAACTTACTTTCCAGCAGGATAACTATTCCCTAGCAGTATAGCTATTCCCCCACAGAGTTTTTATTCCCCAACAGAATGAAGATTCTCATTCTTAACTCTCCAGTTTGAAGTCCCCAAGGATTCAAATTCCCCTAGCAGATTGAAGATTCTCATTCTTGATTCCCCAGTGAAGTTGCCAGAGTTTTCATTACTCCCAGCATGAATTTGTCATAATTTTTAATCCCCTGCAGATCGAAGATTCTCATTCTCACTTCTCCCGTGAAGCCCCCAAGGGTTCATTTTCCCCAGGAGATCGAAGTTTCTCATTCTTAATTCTCCGCAGAAGCCATCAGAGTCTTCCTTATTCTCCAGCAGATCAAGGTTTTCCTTTGTTTGATCCCCGGTAGAAATCATCAGAGTTTCCTTATTCCCCAGCCGAGTAAGGATTCCCATGGTGTAATCCCCAACCATAGTCATCAAAGTTCTCTGGATTCCCCAAGCAGGTTTCTCAAGCAGACTTGAAGGATCCCTATATCCCCAGGAAAGTCATGAAAGATTCTCACATCCTCATAGAAGCTGTCAAAGTTTTTGATAATCCCCGCGAGTTGCCAAGGATTTTTTATCCCCAACAGTGGTCCAAGGATTTCTCATCCTCATCAACCAAAGATTTTGAATCTCCAGCAGCGGTCAAGGATTTATTTTCCCCGACAGTAGTCAAAGATTTTATTATCTCCAGCTATCAAGGATTTATTTTCCTCAGCAATACAACGAATCAGCTTACATGCGCATACATTACATTCATATATCATAAACATTGATAAAACACATTTTATTGCATCATACATTTCATGCAACATAACTCCGTGTTTCAGCTAACATTTTACCCTTTTCAGGATAAGATTAAAAGCTATCTTTAACAAATATTCAAAGATTTCAGATACAGTACAGATACACTCCAAGACATGGAAGTCATTATGTTACTCATTCAGATCTCTTATTTAGATACAATATGGATACGCTCCAGACACGAATGCCATTCTATTACTCATTCAGAATTCAAGAATTGGATACAGATTAGATACGCTCCAGACACGGAAGCCATTCTATTTCTCATTCAGGTTCAACTATCAATTCAAGTACAGATATACTCCAGACACGGAAGTCATTCTGTCACTTATTCAGATCCCAGTTACAGTTCATATACGCTCCAGACACGGAAGTCATTCTGCTACTCATACAGATCTCAACCTCAAGATACAGTCCAGATACGCTCTAGACACGGAAGCCATTATGTCACTCATTCTAATTTATCCCCATCCCAGGGATGCTCCAGACACAGACGCCATTCTGTCGCTTATTCAGATTTCAGATTCAGATATAATATGGATACACTCCTGACACGGAAGTCATTCTTCTATTCATTCAGAATCAAATACAGTTACAGATCGGGTACGCTCCAGACACAGACTCCATTCCTTTGCTCATACAGATTCAATCTCCAGATACAACTCAGATACGTTCCAAATACGGATACCATTCTGATGTTCATTCTCCTGATTTTCAACAAACAATCTTGGATGGCATCTTTAAGCCCATCTCCAACAAGATTCTACCATCTCCAAATGGCATATTTAAGCCCATTCCCTCAACTACATTCTGACGAGTCCAATTTACGGGCACTCTAGTGTCCAATCATCTTTTACCTTCGAGTCACGAATGGCAAACTCGCCAATCTAACTCTTCAGGTTCAAGAAGATTGAACAGAGGCAGCTGTTGTACCCCAAAATTTTCCCTCTTATTTTATCAATATTCCCCTCACAAAACTCTTTGGACTCTAGACAGGATCAGGGTTTGCTCTGCTTAAGACATCTCCTTGCACTGATGACCTGAAATTAGGGTTTGAGTTTGCACAAGGATTTTTGGACCTTCAATGCTTAAAGTTACTTTCATACTTCATGTTGGACCTATAAGATTTCTCATACCAAGTTTCAAGCTTTGAATCAAATTTTTGCCCAGTCAATTGGACAGTTGACCTAGAAATCAACTGTATTGGGGAAAAAAGTCAACTGTGGCCAATTTACAGTCAAACCTCATAATTTTTTATCCTCATCAACATTATAGACTCTTATGAACCATTTGATCAAGTTTGGACCATAACATCTCATGAAATTTGATCAGTTCATCAAAAGGGCAAAATGGTCATTTTTAGGGTTTTGACTGCAGAAGGGCAATTTCTGATTTTTAACCTAGCCAATGGAAAATTGGGTTCAAGCATGGATTCAAGGACTCAATGGCATAATCTTGACCTAATCACAAGGTTCAAAAGATCTCAAATGCATTAGATTGGCAGATGAATTTTCCAGTCAACTGATCAAAAATCAACTGTACACTGAAAAGTCAAACTTTGACTTTTTGGTCAAAATCAATTGCCAAGGGTCATTGTTCATCAAGATGTGTCAAAACATGAAACTTGTTCACCAAGAAACCTAATTTTGAAAATTAGGGTTTAAAATGGAAAATTTTCATAACTTAGAAATTTTCTAAGTTATGAAAATTTCTTATTTTTTCCCAACTTTTCTCAACTTTTTCACCATGATGCAATTGGATTCAAAGAAAACTTCCAACATGAAAGTTGTAGTCCTCCACAAAATCTACAACTTTGATTCACAAAGTTTTCCCAAAAGATGCTTGATCTCAAGTTATGATCTTGTGAACAAGGGTCCATGAAACTTTTAACTTAATGAAATTTTGCCCTAGTTTAGGCAGGATTTTGACCTATCTTCATGGCAACTTTTCACATAGTTAAAATTGGAATCTCAAAATTAATTTCAAATATGGATTGTAGAGAATGTTACAAGCTTTCCAAAATGTCCAATAACTCTCCAAGATCATTCATGGTTAGGGAGAATCGAAAGTTTGAAAATGGAAAATTATCACTTTTGTCCAAGGCATTTTGCACCATGCTACAAGTTGCAAAATATGTCCAAAGCATGCTTGTACTTGTTTTACAGGTCTTAAACCTTTCCACACTCCTTAGTTAAATGCAAATACATTGGACATTGGTCTTATTCTGAGCTATGGAGCATTACATATTGAATTAATCCATTTTTGGCAAAAAGATAACAATGCCATTTTGATAAAGGTCACTTTTAGAAACTTTGTTTATCTTGAGCCAAGGACCCAATCTTTTCCAGCAAACAAAGTCCAAAAACATGGGGCAAAGTAGACCAACTATGTGCAGGCTTTGAGCTAGCCTGTCCAGGCCTTAGCATTGTCAATTCCAACTTTTCTTCAAAACCAAGCAAGTATGCAAAATGTCCACAACTCTTCAATCTGATAAAACCAAACTTTGTACACATTTCAAACAACTTCAACACGTTGTCTAAGGCCAGAAACACGAGCTAGCAAGTTCTCAAACCCTCCGAAACACCAAAACACCAACTTCTGCGCAAAACAGGGCAAGCCCTGCAGAACTCAAGCCATTTTCACATTGCCTCGTGCGTTTTGACCCAAACCACTTCAAACACTTTCTAAACAACCCACCTGAACTATCCAAGCCATTGTTCATCAACTGTAACTTCATTTTCAAGCTTCACCATTTTTAAATTCTGAATTTGCAGGTTGACTTCTACAAAGAGATTCAAGCTATTTCAAAGCAAGCTAAGCAATGAGAAAGGTCAAGGGAACATCAAGCAAGCTCAAAAGAACCTCAGGCCTCACTGAAATTTGCTGCATTGCCATACTCGAGCTTGACTGAAACAGGTAAATTTCAAAATTCTATCTCCTTATTTAGGAATCATTAGGCTTGGGTTTGTGAAGCAAAAATGTAGTCCTCATTGTCCTTGAATTGTACATATGCTTAGAATTCATTTATGTTAACTGAGCTAGGAGAATTTGGATGTTGAAGTTTCTGAAAAAACTAGGTCATAAATTAGGGGCACTGAAATTCTCTCTGGTCTTTGAGAGTTAGATCAGGTTTTTTATATGGTTAGAATCGTGTGATGATGAGCTATAAATTTCATGTTGCAACTTTTTGTTTTTAAGCACGTATGCAGGAGTTACAAGTTTGAACACAGGGCGCGCGTTTTTTGTTTCTGGAGGACAAGGATGAAGTGGAAATGGGTTGGGCCTGGCTTTGTCCTGCTTTTTGCACCCCCTGCTTGCTTTCTGCACCCCTCTGCTTGCTTTCTGCACCCCCTTGACCCATTTGTTATATTTTTTATATTTTCTCATTTTATTTATGTTTTCTGACTTTATTTATTTTTTCTAAATATTAAAAATCACCAAAAATATTTTCTTAATTTTTACATTTTTATTTTATTATTTTTTATGACAAAAAAATAGTTTATTAGGTTAAATACTTTTATTTTCTTAAATAAATTTGTAAATAAAATTAAAATACTTACATATTTTTATTTTATTATATTATACATTCAAAATATTATTTTCTCACAAATATTATTTTTTAACATTTCTATATATATATTTTTATTTATTTTCTTGTACATAAAAATGAATAAATAAATAATTAGAATATATATTTTCTTTAAACAAAAAATTAGGGTTTCCACCCTTTTCAAAAATAATCATAATATTTTTCTTTTTTTTTAAGACATTAAATAAATATTTTTTTTATATACATAAAAAATTAATATAAAAAACATTTTGTGCATATTTATATTTTTGCATATTTAAATATTTGTTTATTTATTTGTACAAATAAATTCAATATGGTTGTAATAGTTTTAGGGCTTTATTTTTGAGCAATATCCCCCTATTCAAATTTGTACCCCCTCCCCATAATAATGTTGTAATAGTCTTAGATTTACTTTTACGCATTTTATCGTTTTCAAATGCATGATTAGTAAAACTAGGGTTTGTATGCAAAGAATCAAATATCAAAACAAATAGCATGACTAAATAAAAGACAAAAATGCATGAAAAATGACAACACAATACACACAAACACCCTTAGGGTTTCATCCACTTGTTGCCTTAAAAACATGACCATGGTATGCATGCTAGGTATCTTGGCAAAACAAAAACAAAACAAAAGATCATAGTCCCTCGATGACGCTATCTTGGTTGCCTATACAAAAATGATCTAGTCCCTCAAAAATTTGCTAAAGATACTTGGCACAATTTCTATCATGGTCATACGATGACCCACACCCGTCCCGTTTAACATCCAAAGATAGGGTTGTTTACCAAATACAATGGTAAAACAACAATGTCAAAAGGGTTAAAAATGTGTAGGAAAGATCTTTGAGTAGGGTAGACAACTCCTAGTTACTTGATCAAACTTGCAAACATCCTTGCTATTTTCAAAAAAAACACACAACAATTTCAAAACATTTTCCCAAAACAAACTTTCAAACATTGAAACATTTTTCAAAAGACAAACACCTTTGTATACATTCAAACAAGAATCATTACAAAGGTTGCCTAGACAAAGGCCTCTTTTCAAAATACTTTCAAAACCACACACAAAAGCACCATTTCAAACAATTGAAAAGCAAAAGCAAGTGATCTAAAACAAGTAACTAAGAGCCCATGGAAAGCCATGGATGAAAAGGGTGCTAGCACCTTCCCTTTTCATAATCTACCCCCCGAACCCAAAAACAATCTCAAAGGTCTTTCCTGTGCTTTTTGACCTTTCCTTTGGATAAAATAAAAAGTCGGTGGCGACTCTTGCTAAACCGAAACATTTGCAAACGCAAACGCAAAACCTCAAGTCAGTTCTCCCACTGCATCATAACCATAATGTGCAAAGATAATAACTGAAATCAAATCACTCGCACATACGCACTCCTAGGGTATACTCTCACTTCGGTTGCCTTCGGTAAATGGTGATTAAGTATATGGGCATCTTAGTGGTTGCCCTCATGTCTAACAAAGATCAAAAGTCCCGTTCGTAAATGTTGCCTCGGAAGCGTCGCCTCGGAAATGTTGCCTCAAATATGATCTTAAGACTCTAGGGTTATTACTAAGACGTCCTAACATTGATTTAGTGATTGTACGTCCCTTTCGAATTGACCCTTACAACTCCAACAACGATGCAACCTATTTCTCAATAGTAGGATAGCATTGTCTAAAGGAAACGAGAATAGAAACAATCTTTTTTCGAGTAGGTAGATAATTGTTAGGTACTTGCTCAAGTCAAATTTTTTTCACACTTACACTTTTCAAACAAAGTTTTCAAAAACAATTTCGTAACACTCTTGAGGATAGAAATAAGGGTTAAAACGAAGTAAAACAAAACTTTTCAAAACAAACACACACAAGCAATTTTAAAAGATGAGCAAGTACCTAAGAGCCCATGGAAAACCATGGATAGAAAGGGTGCTAACACCTTCCCTTTCTATAATCTACCCCCTGTACTCAAAATCTCGAAAAAGGATTTTTTTCTGTGCTTTTTCCTTTCCGGTTGGATGAAATAAAAGTCGGTGGAGACTCTTGCTTACCGCGACATTTTGCAAACACAAAACGCAAAACATAAACCAGTATTAAACAGTCGGTTCTGCCACCGTATCACAGAACTGGCGACTCTGATGGGGATAAATAAGTGGGGTATACCTTAGGATCTAGTTCATCATATTTTCTTCTCTTATTTGATTTGGTTGCTTTACTTTTAAGGGTTTTTGTTTGGGAGTTACTATAGATCCTAACTTGGATCTGGGGACACCTTTTAGGTAAGTAATAATAAACTGTGAGGGAACTGTACAGCATAGAACGATACAGTTGAAGCAGAAGCTACGTTGATGTGGCACATTGGTTGGTACTAGTATCCCTTATGGAGAAACGAGGAGAATACAAGGTCGCTGCATGTGTCGTTAAGCATCAACTGACCTTAGAACCTTTAATCGACCAACTTGGCCATTAGAAAGTAGTGAGATAGCCGGCCTCGGTATAAAGCTGAGAACTGGTTGATACTGGATGCTACACTCATTGAGACCATACTCTCGAGATAGTTTCGGCCGCAAGAAAATATTGCGTCAGCTGAAACCATGACCGATGGAGGATGGTCAGTGATATTGAGAACCTCTAGAACCCGGTTACTTTCTAAGACAGGTTGAAACCAACTGAACTTCAAGAGGGTACTACCTTTGACCTCATGCAAGCCTTAAACTTAAGGGCTTTGTGTGACTTGTTTGCCTTTGCCATGCCTGTTATCTGCTATACCTGTTGTTTTTATCATGACATCATGCATCATAACATGGCATTCATACTTCATTATATTAATAATTTCAAAGACCGAGGGGATTTGTCTTTGTTCTATTTTGCAGATTATGGCTTCCGTGCGCAGAAATACCATCCGAGTTAACTTCGTGAAAATACCTGCTCAACTTAAAGAGTTAGCCTCAAGAGTTTATAAGACTTCTATGTTCATTAAGAGACATGGTCAGCTTCTTGGCCTGGTCACCTCAAAGCTTGATGAGCAGATGATGAGTGTACTTTTCCAATTCTTTGATCCCGTGCATCATTGCTTCACCTTTCCAGATAACCAGTTGGTTCCCACTTTGGAAGAGTTCTCTCACTTATTGGGCATATCCATCCTTGAACAGGTACCCTTCACAGGTATGGAAGAGGTTCCTAGACCAGAAGACATTGCCTCAGCTCTGCATCTGAAACGGGCTGATGTAGTATCCAATTGGGAAACACGAAGCAGGTCGAAGGTTTTCTAGCCAAATTTCTGATAGACCAGGCTCAGCTATTCTGGGATAATTTGGATTTTCAAGCTTTTGAAGATGTCTTGGCTCTCCTTATCTACGGTTTGGTTCTCTTCCCGAATCCGGATTCCTTTGTAGATGTGAATGCTGTCAAGATTTTCCTTTCTCACAACCCTGTGCCTACTCTACTGGGTGATATCTTACATGCCCTCTACACTCGTACTGTGCGAAGAAGAGGGACCCTTATGTGTTGCATGTTGTTGCTGCCGAGGTGGTTTATTTCGCACCTCCCTAAGTCTGTGCTGAAGAATGAAGAAGGTTTGGGTTGGTCCAACAAAATAATGTCACTTGCCCATACAGACATTCTTTGGTGTTCCCGGGCTATGGAAGACACTGCTGTCATTGATCGTTATGGGGGATACCCTAATGTCCCATTGCTGGGAATCAGAGGGGGAATAACCTATAATCTTTGTCTAGCTTTGCGATAATTTGATCGTGCTCGGAGAGATGATCCCCATGAGTTACTTCTTGAGGATATTGCATTTGACTACAAGGAGGACGTTGAGGAGAATCGCCGGAGGTTTATACGAGCTTGGGGCATGGTGAACAGATCTGACCCCCAAGAGCTAGGACCAAGGACTTCCCTTCCTATGCAGCCTTACCTCCAATGGGTCTGAGCTCGTCCCCAGAAGCTTGGGATGCCCTATGAAGCAGTATTGCCAGTAATTTTGGAGCCCACCAATGAAGAAGGCGTTCCTTACACAATTCTTTATCCTTACATGCCCACTGATCCTGGGGCATTGCAGAGGTCTTGGATTCAGCTGAAAGAGGAGAGGGATACTTACCGGGAGAAGTACCATGAGCAAGAAAGGAGGATTTTGAAGCTCACCAGGAAGCTCGAGGAAGAAAGAGTGATCAATGACTACGTCAGCACCAAGAGGAAGCGTCCATGGGACTTTTGATTTTGTTTTTCTAGTTTTAGATTTGTTTTCCATTTATTTCTTTGTAACGCCTTAAAGGAATTGTTGAACCTTTTACAAGATTAATCTAATAAAGTTTGTTTATTTTTGGTTTGCAAATTTAAATCTCCCAAAGTCTTTGAAATCATTACATGCGCATCCCATTATCATGTACACCATTATAGGTACCGTTACAGGTTTCTCATCTTCTTCGTTGTTTATTTCAGCAGAAATGTCTTCTAATCAAGCCATCAAAGATCTTCAGGCACAGAACGCCCAATTCCAACAGATGTTCTTAAGCTTGGCTAAAGGGCAAGAGGATTTGAAGACCCTGATTCTGAAAGAGAAGAAGAAGAAGAAGAAAGTTGGTATTTTGAACATGGGTAGAAGATTTGGAGAAAGGATAAGACAATCGGCTGACCTGACCTCCTCATCCAAAGATGGGGAAAACCAAGAAAGGACAAAGGACCATAGTCCTGCAGTTTCTGATAACGATACAGATTATGATGAGGAGCAATATCCTCTTGCCGAGTATCCTGTCCAAAACTCCATCTCCGCTTGTATGTCAGGAAAATCCAACCCCACACTGCTGATAGAAATTTGTGGGTGCATTTCTTTCAAGATAGTCTGTCAGGGACTCAACTTGAATGGTTTTATCAGTTGGAAGGAGCCAACATCTAAAACTGGGAAGACCTTGCTGCTGCTTTCTACAGGAAGTATCAGTAAAACGCTGACCTTGCTCCCACTCGTACTCAGCTACAAGGCATGTCTATGGGTGCTAGTGAAAGTTTTAAGGACTATGCTCAAAAGTGGAGAGACTTGGTCGGAAGAGTTCAACCCCCTTTGTATGATAGGGAGTTGGTTGACATGTTTCTAGGGACGCTATCTGGTCCATTTTTCAATCATCTGATCGGTAGTTCGTCATCTGGGTTTACTGAGTTGATTTTGACTGGAGAGAGAGTAGAAGCTGGAATTTGAAGTGGTAAAATACAGAAGGATACTTCATCAAGTGCATTAAATAAGCCTTTCACCGGTAAGAAGGAAGTTAGTGCAGTCTATGGCTCGAGGGGCCAAAGCAGACCTGAACACCGTCAAGCAGTAAATGCGGTAGTGATATCAAGACCCACAGTTGCTCCACAATGCAACAATCAACAAAGGGTGGAAAGACCACAGAGGCAGTTCACTCGGCTCAATATGACCTTGACTCAAATTCTACCATAATTATTGAAGACCAATCTGGTAACTCTGAGGGAGGCCCCAAAGAACCCCAACACCACATCCCCTCACTATAACCTGAATGCCCGCTGCGCCTATCACTCTGAAAGTCCAGGTCATGATACAAACAACTGTTGAGCCTTGAAAAACAAAGTGCAAGACTTGATCCAGGCCAAAGAGATTGAGTTTGGTGCTCCGGAGAAGCCCAACGTCATAACTGCTCCCATGCCCAAACATGGTCATGGAGTAAATGCTGTGGACGATGATTTATTTGTGACCTCCGTGGAAGAAATTTATACTCCTTTGATGACGGTTAAGAATAATTTGTTGTTGGTCGGTTTATTTCCGGGCTGTGGTGAAGGTTGCCACATGTGTACATTTCTGCCTGCTGGTTGCCATTTATTGAAATCAGGTGTTCAGCGCCTGATGGATAACAAAGAGATCCTGTTCGAAAAGACTATGATTCTGTTAGTTCCAATTGAAGATGTTGCCATCATAACCATTTCCGCCAATCCTTCTAAGGTTTCCTCGAGAAGACCTTTTAGGATTACACCCGTCCCCAGAATTGCTCCGTTAATAATTACTGTCCCTGGTCCTATCCCATACACTTCGAATAAGGCTGTCCCTTGGCACTATGGTACTGATGTATATTACCATGGAGTTAAACAAGAATTAAAAAGTGAGGAAGCTGATGTTGATGTCATCAATATTGTCGGGGCTAGCAAGGTCACCAGAAGCGGAAGACTCTTTTCTCCCGAGATTTCCCCTCCGTCTGTCCACAAACATGTTGTCATTCTATCTGCTAGTACATCAGCTACTACCCCAATTCTTATTCCAGTTATCACCCCTGTCGCCGAGCCATCTGGGACTCAGGGCAAAGAAATCATAGGTGAGCCTTTCCGGACGGAGGCACCTAAGAAGATCATTATAGAAACCTCGAAACAAGAGATAGAAGAAATTTTGAAAATTATCAAGAAGAGCGATTACAATGTAGTCGAGCAGCTGGGGCAGACCCCGTCAAAAATCTCCATGTTGTCCTTGTTATTATGTTCTGAAGCCCATGCAAAGGCTTTAATTGCATTCCTCAAAACTGTGCATGTGCCGCATGAAACTTTAGCTGATCAATTCAAAGATTGCGTAGCTAGCCTGACTGCCGACAATGGGCTGGGTTTTTCAGATGCAGATCTGACTGCTAAAGGAAGAAATTATAATGACGCTCTACACGTCTCGATCGAGTGCATGAGCAATACTATGGCCCATGTACTGGTGGATACTGGGTCCTCATTGAATGTTTTGCCAAAGAAAGCGTTAGACCGTCTGGATTGTGAAGGTTTGATTCTAAAGCCAAGCAATATTGTGGTCAGGGCTTTCGACGGGTCAAAAAGGATGGTGCACGGGGAGGTGGACATCCCTGTCAAGGTGGGTTCTCAGACCTTTGGGTCCACTTTCTATGTGATGGATATCCAACCATCGTATTATTGCTTGCTGGGTCGTCCTTGGATTCATAAGGCTGGGGCAATGACTTCTACGCTCCATCAAACGTTAAAATATCCGGTAAAGGGGAAGATTGTCACGGTACAAGGTGAAGAGGAGTATATGGTGAGTCATCTCAATTCCTTCTGCTACATGGAAATGGACGGGGAATTCATCGAAACCCCTTGTCAAAACTTTGAAGAGGTCCCTCAGACTTTGGCGTCAACTGAAGTTGCTACCAACGAACCTCCAATGAAGATGGCTTCTCTCAAGGATGCCAGGGCTGTAATCGAAGAAGGTGGGTGTACCAATTGGGGTCAGCTCCCTGATTTCACGTACAAAACTGACAAATTTGGTTTGGGCTTTACTATAGGGGCTCAAAGGGTTGTTAGGCGCGCATGGATTGGAAGACCTCATCTGCATATCAGCAATCAGGGAATTAATGCGGTTGAAGATGGTGAAGAAGATTCAGATATCGACAGCTGGATCTACCCAACAACCAATGGTGGATTGAACAACTGGACGCCAAAAGACTTTATACATGTTTCTTTTATTCCACAGTAATTGACTTTTGTTTTAAGAGTTGTAATAGACAATTTAAAACTTTATGGCCCGGTGCCTTGCCCGAGGCACCTTGGCTTTGCTTGTGAGGGCTTATTATTTGTCATTTCATATATCATTAATAAAACATTGGACGTTTCTTGCATTACAAATTTTACGCTCCTTATGTTTCTTTTTCTGTCTCTCGCTTTATCAAAAATAGCTATTCTCTTACACACACTCACGTATCATAATGCAGATCCATATCCACTCTGGATCCCATTGATAATAACTCTGTTACTTCCAATTATGACTTTGAAAATCCGATTAACCAAGCTGAGAACGAAGGTGAGGATGATTGTGAGGTGCCTGGAGAACTTGCTAGACTGTTACTACATGAAGAAAGGGCCATACAACCTCATGAAGAGCCAGTTGAATCAGCGAATTTGGGTACAGAGGAAGACAGGAAAGAGGTCAAGATAGGTGTGAATCTGGAGCCTAGTGTCAAGCAATGGTTGATACAGATAATACGCGACTATGTTGAGATCTTCGCTTGGTCTTATGAATACATGCCTGGTTTGGACACTAATATTATGGTACACCACCTGCCGACTAAAGAAGACTGTACTCCGGTAAAGCAGAAGGATCGCCGTATGCGCCCTGAGATGTCTGAGAAAATCAAAGCTGAGGTCATGAAATAGTTCGACGCGGGATTTTTAGCTGTCACTTCTTATCCACAGTGGGTTGCCAACGTTGTTCCGGTGCCTAAGAAGGACGGTAAAGTGAGGATGTGTGTGGATTATAGAGATTTGAACAGGGCGAGCCCCAAGGATGACTTCCCACTTCCTCACATTGATGTTCTAGTCGACAACACCGCGCAACATAAGATCTTCTCCTTCATGGATGGTTTTTCTGGTTACACCAAGATCAAGATGGCTCCCGAGGACATGGAGAATACAACCTTCGTTACACAGTGGGGCACCTTTTGCTACAAGGTAATGCCTTTCGGGTTGAAGAATGCTGGGGAAACTTATTAGCACGCCATGATCGCTTTGTTCCATGACATGATTCACCATGAGATTGAGGTTTATGTTGATGACATGATAGCTAGGTCCCAGACTGAGGAAGAACACCTTGATCATCTCCAGAAATTGTTTGACAGGTTAAAGACGTACAAGCTGAGGTTGAACCCAAACAAGTGCACCTTCGGGGTAAGATCTGGTAAGCTGCTGGGTTTCGTCGTTAGTGATAAAGGTATTCAGGTGGACCCTGCCAAGGTAAAAGCCATACAAGAGATGTCGACTCCCCGCACAGAAAAGGAATTTAGATGCTTTTTGGGACGTCTGAACTACATCGCCCGGTTTATTTCACATCTGACCGCCACTTGTGAGCCAATCTTCAAGCTTCTGAAGAAAGATCAAGTGGTAAAATGGAATGATGAATGTCAGACCGCTTTCGAAAGAATCAAAGAATATCTCCAAGAGACACCTATTCTGATGCCTCCAGTTGAAGGAAGACCTTTGATCTTATACTTGATAGTACTGGATAGTTCAATGGGGTGCGTGCTGGGGCAGCATGACGAGTCTGGCCGAAAAGAGAATGCTATTTACTACCTTAGCAAAAAGTTTACCGACTGTGAGACTCGATACTCATTGTTCGAGAAAACTTGCTACGCTTTAGCATGGGCTGCTCGCCGGCTGAGACAGTATATGCTGACTCACACCACCTTATTGATATCAAAGATGGATCCAATTAAGTATATCTTCGAAAAGCCTGCCTTGTCCGAAAGAATAGAAAGATGGCAGATGATCCTAACCGAGTACGACATCTAATACACCACCCAGAAAGCAATCAAGGGGAGTGTATTGGTGGATCATTTGGCGCATGAGGCCGTGAATGACTACCAATCCATGAATTTTGAGTTCCCGGATGAGAACATCATGTTGGTAACCGACTGTGAAAAACCTGAACTGGATGAAGGACCTGAGGAAGGTTCCCGATGGTCTATGTATTTCGATGGAGCATCAAACGCGTTGGGTAATGGAATTGGTGTTATGATCATATCTCCTGAGGGCTGTCATACTCCGCTCACCGCCCGATTGTGTTTTAACTGCACCAACAATATGGCGGAGTATGAAGCATGTATCTTGGGTCTTCGGGCTGCTATTGACCTGAGGATTAAGTTCTTGAGTGTATTTGGAGATTCTGCTCTAGTTATCAGTCAGATCAAAGGCGAGTGGGATACGAAGCACCCAAATATTATTCCTTACAAAGAGTATGTATTGACTTTGCTTCCGCACTTTGAGGAGATAACCTTTGAACACTTCCCAAGAGAGGAGAGTCAGTTAGCGGACGCGCTAGCTACCATGTCTTCCATGTTCAAAGTTAGGTGGGATAATGAAGCCCCCCAGATTACCATCGAGAGGTTGGACGAACCCACACATTGCTGTGACATTGAGACTGAAGAGGTGGCAGATAAACCTTGGTTTCACAAGGTAAAAAGGTATCTTGAGGCTCAAGAATACCCCGAGGTGGCATCTGTTAATGATAAGAAGTTTCTGAGAAGGTTCGCTGCAAAGTTCTTCATCAGTAATGGTGTTCTCTATAAGCGTAACTGTTGTACCCCAAAATTTGCCCTCCCATAATCTTCAAAGTTTCACCTCAAATGGTTCAAGGTCTACTCAAAGGCTACACAGTCAACCATCCTCCTAAGTCAGTCAAACTAGGGTTTTGGTTCTTGCAAGGAAGCTGAGGTTTTCAAGGGCTCAATCAAGTCCCACATGCTCATATACATTGTCAAGCACCTACATGTCAAGTTTCAAGGCTCACAAGGTCAAGTTGCACAGTCAAAAACCCTAATTGCTCAACAGTCAACTATAGGGGCAAAATGGTCATTTGGCAGTCAAAAGTCAAAAATTTTGGTCAACATCTTATTTTGAAGCCACAATCATCATTCGATCAAATCTTGATCATGATTCCTCAAGCATGGCTCAAAAATCATCAAGATGCAAGAGTTGATATTTTTGGACAGTTGAAAAGTCAACTGTAATTTGACCAATGCATAACTTTTTTCATGGTTCATAATAAAAATCCCATCCAATGCTCATTTTGAAGGGGATAACATTTCCTACAACTCATCTTCACACTCCAAGTCCAAGAAATGCTCTCACAAAAAGTTATCAATTTCAACATTATAGGTCATTTTCAAAAGTCAACAAAAAGGGACTTTAAGTCAAAGACCATAACTTGAGATTGGTAAATCAAAATGACATGGGACCAAATACATTGGTTAGAGGACTTCAAGACCTTTCCAAAATGTCAAAGAACATGTTCATAGCTTTAAAATTGAGCAAGATATGCATTGGAGAAGTTGGGAAATTTTTGTGAAATGGCCAAAATCAATTATCCTTGAAACTTTATTTTTGACAAAAGGGGCCCACTTTTTCCACTTGTTTCAGCTTGGCCATGCTTCCCACGTGTCCCACAAATTATTTCAAGATTTAAAATTAATTTTTTCATTTTTATTTAATTTTATTTGATTTAATTCATTTTAAATCTTTTAAAATCAAATAAAAATCAAAGAAGTTAATTAGGGGATATTTCTTGTATTGAAATGCTTTGATACACCATCATGACCATTCCAAATTCGTGCAAAGGGCTAAATCAAGCAAGAATTCAAATTTTGGCACAAAAATGGAAAGTGCTTCAATGGAGGTTATGGCAAATCTCAAACATGAATGCATTGTGTTATTGGCCTTAATTCTGATTGAAACACATTACATAACCTATATGCAAGCTGACACAATAGAATTCACGAGCTAGAGACACCTAAAACGGCCAGAGAGAAACTCAAAAAACTGTCAAAAAGTGGGAGACCTAAAGCTATCTTGCAGGCCTTTCCATACAAAACTGAAGACGTAGCTTTCTTCCTGGCAACGCCTTGAAGCCAACGCGACCATTTCCAAGCCCTAAGACCTCCCACACATCACTGTAAGTCATCACAAACTTGTCTCTGAGCATGAAATTGCGATTCTTGCGTTTTTTCTCAAAAAAGCTAGCATATTTATGTTCCTTGATCAATTTCCAACATGATTGCATTAGCCAATTTCATTGTTAGGCCCTGAATCATGGTGCCCGATTCTTGGGTTCACGTTCTTGTGTTTTAGGCGTTTTTGTTTCAGGTTAAATTAAAGCCATCCAAGGGCATAAGTGTGATCAGGGGACATAGACGAGGTCATCCATGGCTTTAGGTGGTGTTTTCATGGCCTGAGGACCATTTTTGAAGCAGCCTGCGAAACTTCCCGCGGATAGAAATCCGCAGGTAAAAAACCAGTGTCCAAGGAAGAAGACGCTGACGCGTCCCCTCCTCATTTGTCCGTTTGAAATAAGTGAGCGTTTCTTTTTTTTTTCCAGGGGAATATTTGATTCGCTAATATAATATTTATGTGTTATTATTGTTTCAATTAAAGCATACAGCTAAGATGGCAACGCATCAGTGGATATTCCCAGAGGGCACGAGTTCAAGTCCTGGTTCTGGCCTTTTTCCACCTTTCCCATAATTAACTTGCTTCCTTTGTTTTTCCTTTTTTTTATATTTTTATTCTAATTTAATTTATGTTCAAATAATTTTCTCATGCATCTAAAAACTCACAAAAATATTTTCCTTTTGCATTTTAATCATAAAAATGTTTATTTAATTTTTGACATTAAAAATGATATTTTTGCATGCATATTTTAATTAATTGTTAAATAGTCATTAATTGACTTTTATTTGTTTTTAGTTATCAAAATTGATCCAAAAAACACCAAAAAATAATTACTCTATCATTAAATTAATTTAACTAATATTTTCATAAAAAACCAAAAAAATAGAATTAACCCTTTTATTATTATTATTTTTATTTTTTTGTAAATAAGTATCAATTTAATTAGTTTTTTTTATTAGGCCATTTTAACTTTCTTTTTAATAATTAAAATAGATTTAGATTTAGGTTAACCTAGAATTTTATTTCTTTTTCTATTTTATTTCATAAAAACATAAAAAAACAAAAAAATATTTTCTCTTAATTAAAATAATTAATTAGTCATTAATTAGTTTTTAATTCCATTTTAATTATAAAAAAGACCAAAAATTAATTTCCTTTTTCTTAAAAGGGTCAACACCCTTAGACATTCCCGATTAACTTGTTCGCGCGCATTTTACTTTATTTTGATTATTATGTAATTGTTCCGGACATGTAATAGTAATTAGGGCTTTACTGTTTTTATTATTTTCCGCATTCTTTATCAAACGGGTTTTTGTTAATTTGGCGATGTATAGACCCGCGCCTTGTAATAGCGTAAGATTTACATTTCCGCAATTTACTTTCCGCACCCCTTTTTACTGTTAACTTGTATGAAAGAATGCATGCTAATAAAAACAAGCGTAGCTCACCATGCCATGGTCAAAGATAAACTTAACATGAAAATAACACACAAATTCACACACCACTCTTAGGGTACGCCTCACTGTTGCCTTACCTTCGAAACGTGGTCGTCGAGTATAGGACGTCTTAGTAAGTCCTTATGTCCATTGATCTAGTTGCCTCGAAACAAGTTGCCTCGAAACGGTTGCCCCGGAATAGTTGCCTCGAAACGGTTGCCTTGGAATAAAAAGATCAATGGCATAAGGGTAGCTTCTAAGGTGTCCTATTGTTGCTCTGGTGACCACACTGTCCCTACAAACGAATTGACCCGAACACCTCCAACGGTGGTGCTACCTACCTCTCAATGGTGGGATGGCACTACCTTAAGGACATTTACACAGCCTAATTCCTTAGGGTAGGTAGGTGACTCATAGATACTTGCTCTAAAAATAAAATCAAAACTCTTTTCACACCGACACTTTTCAAAAAGCTTTCAAAACAATTTTTCAAACACTCTTGAGGACTGATACAAGAGTCGATCTGAAATCTTTAAACGAAACCTTTTTCAAAACCCACTCACACTTGAAAAGCAAACACTTTTGAAAACACAATGAGCAAGTATCTAAGAGCCCATGGATAACCATGGATAGAAAGGGTGCTAACACCTTCCCTTTCTATAAATCTACCTCCCGAACCAAGAACTATTCTCATAAGGAATTTTGCTGTGCTTTTGTCCTGTCCATGTTGGAGAAAATAAAAGACGATGGCGACTCTTGCTTCCGCGACATTTCACGAACCAGCGTTAAACAGTCAGTTCCAGATCCACCGATCACAGAACTGGCGACTCTGCTGGGGATTCTTATAGAGTGAGGTGTACCTTAGGACTAAGATCACTTGTGTTTTCAATTGTTGTGCTTGTATGCTTTATTATTGTGGGCTGCATCGGAGTTACATGGATCCTAACCCGGATCTGGGGATACCCTTTTAGGTAGCATAAGCTGTGAGGGACCTGTCCGGCGTAGACCGACACAGGTGAAACAGTGGCTACGTTGGTGTGGCGCCTTGGTCTGTACCGATATCCCTTGTGTCACAACGAGGAGAATATGGGTCTTCTGAGGAGTCATTTAGCACCAACCGACCTTAGAACCTTAAATGACCCAACTTGGCCAATAGAACAGTAGCAGTATGCTACACCCATTGAGGCTAAACTCTCGCGATGGTTCTGGCCGCAAGAAAAGATTGTGATGCTGGAGTTATGACCGATTGAGGGTAGTCAGTGATATTGGGATCCTCTAGAACCCGGTTACTTTTGATTAGGACAGGTCTTAACCAACAAACTGAAAGAGGGTAGTACCTGAACTCCGTGCTGGCCTAAACTCTAAGGGCTGTGGTGACTTGTTTGCCTTATCATGTTTGCCTTTGTGAATACTCGTGGTGTGCTTTATCATAACATCATGCCATCATAAGCATTGCATGCATCCTGCATAAGGACTGACCATTTCAAAGACAAGAGGGTTTCACCTTTGTTCTGTTTTGTAGGACATCATGATGCCTATGCAAAGGAACACTATCCGGTTCAATTTTGTTCACCCAACTGAGTTGCTTGAAGAGTTGGTTAGCAGAATTCCAAATACTACTTCCTTCATCCAGAGGCATGGTTCTCTTCTCAGTTTAGTCACGGCAAAGTGGGACCAACAACTGATGAGTGTCCTAACACAGTTTTATGATCCCTTGTACAACTGCTTCACCTTTCAAGACTTCCAGCTGGTCTCTACCCTGGAAGAGTTCTCTGATTTGCTTGGCATCCCTATCCTGGATCAGACTCCCTTCACTGGTTGGGAAAAGACTCTTAGGCTCGAGGAGATTGCTGCAGCCCTTCCCTTGACCAACCAGGAGGTAATGGACAACTGGGTGACTAGAAGCGGAGTTAAGGGCTTCTTGGCTAAGTTTCTGATTGGTAAAGCTAACAGTTTCTGGAATGACTTAGACTTCAGGGCGTACGAGGACATTCTGGCTCTCTTAATCTATGGGCTAGTATTGTTTCCAAATCCTGATAACTTTGTCAATATCAATTCCATAAGGATCTTCATGTCTCGGAACCCCGTACCCACTCTCTTAGGTGATGTCCTGCAACAACTCTATGCTCGTACTGCCCGAAGACGAGGAACTTTGTGGTGTTGTACTCCTTTGTTGGTGAGGTGGTTTATTTCGCACCTCCCCAAGTTCGTGCTAAAGAACGAAGAAGGAAAAGGTTGGGCTCATAGGTTAATGTCTCTCACTGATAATGACATCATTTGGACTCTCAGAGGTTTAGATGAGGTGGCTGTTATTGATCGCTGCGGAGAATATCCTAATGTTCCATTGATTGGCACTCAGGGCGGAATCTCTTATAATCCATGTTTAGCTCTCCGTCAGTTTGGAAGAGCCAGAAGAGCAGGGCCTCATGAGATGCTGGTGCCTCACATCAGTTTTGAGTTTCAGAAAGATAGTGACGAACTGCGCCGTAGATTCATCAAAGCTTGGGACAGAATTCACAAAGCTGACCCACAAGAGCTGGGACCGAAGACTTCTCTACCTATGGAGGCCTACTACAAATGGGTCTGCATCCGTGCTCAGAATTTAGGTATGCCATATGAAGCTGTCAGACCCATCATTCTTGAGTATCCTGATAGAGATGGGGCTCCTCCAACTGTTCTCCCTCCTCAGATACCCACTGATGTTGATACACTAAAGAGGTCTTGGGCGCAACTACAGGAAGAGCGGGATTACTATCGAGAAAAGTTCAACGAACAGGAACAGAAGATCCAGAAGCTGACTAAGCAATTGGAGAACGAGCGAACCCTGAATGACTATATCCGTACTGAGAAGAGGAGGCCATGGGAGCACTGATGGGCTTTGAATGTTTCTTTTACAGCTTTATTTCCTTTTTAGTATTTTCATTCTTGTAACGCCTAAGGGCAGATTGTTGAACAATTTAAAGTTTAAATATAATAAAGTGTGTTCCTTTTGTTTACAAAGTTGATTCCCGATTGTCTTTGAAAACATAATTCATACGCATTTCATTCATCATATGCATTACAGGTACCCTTTTCCTACAGGTTGCTTAATCTTCTTTGCTGTTTATTTCAGCACTCAAGCATCATGAATCCTGAACTCACTACCGAGCAAGCTATCAAGGCCCTCCAGGCCCAGAATACCCAATTTCAGGAGATGGTCATGAACTTGGCCCAGGGACAACAAGAGCTGAAGGCTTTGCTCCTGAAGAAGAATAAGAAGAAGAAGAGGACTGTGCTATTCAACACTGGGCGCAGACTCAGGAACACGCTGCAAAATGAAGCTGAGAGGACTACTCCATCTGTGGGGGAAGGTAGTCACCAAGGGAGAGAGGTCCCTAGTCCTGTGGTTTCTGACACTGAGACAGACTTCAATGACGAACATTACCCTCCTGCTGAGGACCGGTACAAACAGCTGGAGGACAGGTTAAATGCTATGGAGATTCAACGTGTGCCTGGGTTGGATTTCGGAGACTTGGGGTTATCTTCTGGGGTGGTGATCCCACACAAGTTCAAGGCGCCTGCCTTTGTGAAGTATGACGGGGCTTCTTGTCCCAAGATGCACCTCCGTTCTTATGTAAGGAAGATCCAGCCTTACACAGCAGACAAGAACTTATGGATCCACTTCTTCCAAGAGAGTCTTTCAGGGACTCACCTCGAATGGTTCTATCAGCTGGATGGAACCAACATTCGTAACTGGGAGGATTTGGCCACTGCTTTTTACAAGCAGTATCAATATAATTCCGACCTCGCTCCCACGCGTACCCAACTCCAGGGTATGTCGCTAGGATCGGGTGAAGGTTTTAAGGAGTACGCACAAAAATGGAGAGATCTGGCTGGCAGGGTGCATCCACCATTGACGGACCGGGAGCTGGTGGATATGTTCTTGGGGACCCTATCTGGTCCATTCTTAAACCATCTCATTGGTAATTCCTCTGTTGGGTTTACTGATCTGATCCTGACTGGTGAGAGGATCGAGGCTGGTATAAAATCGGGGAAGATACAGAAGGTTGCCTCCTCAAATACTGAAAAGAAGCCCTTCAAGAAGGAGGCAAGTGCTGTGTATGGTCCAAGAAGGCAAAACAAACCTGAACACCGCCAAGCTGTCAACGCGGTGGTTATTTCTAAGCCTGCTGCTACTCCACAACAGTACAACCAACCCAGAGCTGAGAGGCCTAAAAGGCAGTATACTCGGCTCAGCATGACTCTCTCTCAGATTCTGCCGCAACTGCTGTCAACCAGCCTAGTAACTGTCAAAGAGGCTCCGAAGATGGTAAACACAGCATCTCCGAAATACAACCCCAACGCCCATTGCGCATATCACTCTAATAGCCCGGGACATTCTACTGATGATTGTTGGGCCCTGAGGAATAAGGTTCAGGACCTTATTGATGCCAAGGAGATACAGTTCGAGGCGCCCGAGAGGCCAAATGTTGTGACCGCTCCCATGCCCCAGCATGGAGTGAATGCTGTTGAGGAGGATTTGTATGTAGCTTCTGTGGATGATGTTGCTACTCTGCTGCTGACCGTCAAGAGGAACCTGTTGCTAGCCGGTTTATTTCCGGGATGTAGCAAAGGTTGCCCTTTATGTGCTGATTCCCCTGCTGGTTGTTCTTTGCTGAAATCAGGCGTCCAAAACCTGATGGATAGTAAAGAGATCTTGTTCAAGAAGACTGTCGTTCCTGCTGCCCCTGTTGAAGAAATTTCAATTGTTACCATTTTCAATAACCCTTCCAAGGCTCCTTCAAAGAAGCCTGTCCAAATTTTGCCTGTTCACAAGATTGCTCCCATCACCATTACTGTTCCGGGGCCCATCCCCTACGAGTCTGATAAAGCTGTCCCATGGCACTATGGGGCAGATGTTTATGTTCTGGGAGTGAAACAAGAGTTCAACACTGGTACCGGTGTCACCAACATCACCGGGCCTGCTAAGGTCACTCTTAGTGGAAGACTGTTCTCACCAGACATCGCTCCTCCAGCAATTCAAAGGCCTCTGGTCATCACACCTGCCAGTGTGCCTGTTTCCCCCCCTGATCAAGTTTCCACCCCTGCTGCCGAGTCATCTGACGCTCGGGACAAGGGGATTGCTGCTGATATGCCTGCCCGGACGGAGGCACCAAAGACCATTGTTGAGGCTTCCAAGCAAGAGATGGAAGAGATCCTCAAGATTATAAAGAAAAGTGATTTCAACGTCGTTGAACAGCTAGGGCACACCCCCTCCAAAATCTCCATGCTATCACTGTTGCTGTGTTCAGAGGCCCATGCCAAGGCCCTGATTTCCTTCCTGAAGACGGCCCACGTACCCCAAGAAACGTCTGCTGACCAATTCACCGACTGTGTGGCCAACTTAACCGCTGATAATGGCCTGGGTTTCTCTGATGCTGATCTGACGGCCAAGGGGAAGAACCATAATGATGCCCTGCATGTCTCCATTGAATGCAGGGGCACTACTCTTGCTCATGTGCTGGTCGACACTGGTTCATCATTAAACGTGCTGCCCAAGAAAGCTCTAGACAGGCTGGAATGTGAGGGCTTAGAACTCAAACCAAGTAACATTGTTGTTCGGGCCTTTGACGGGTCCAAAAGAATGGTACATGGTGAGGTTGACATCCCGATCAGGGTTGGTTCACAGGTATTTGATTCAAAATTCTATGTGATGGACATTCGTCCATCCTATTCTTGTTTGCTGGGTCGCCCGTGGATCCACAAGGCTGGAGTTGTGACTTCAACTTTACATCAGAAGCTCAAATACCCGGTCAGGGGGAAGATTGTAACAGTGTAAGGGGAAGAGGAATACATGGTCAACCACCTCAACTCCTTCAGGTACGTGGAAATGGACGGGGAGTTCATTGAGACCCCCTTTCAACATTTTGAAGAGGTACCTCAGACATTGGCAGCAGCAGAAGCAGTGACTGAAGAGGGTTCTCCTTTGAAGATGGCTTCCTTGAAGGATGCCCGGGCTGTGATTGAAAAAGGTGAATGTGCAAACTGGGGCAGGCTCCCTGATTTTACTCCTAAGACTAACAAGTTTGGGCTGGGTTTCACTGCAGAAGCTCAGAGGGCTGTGCGCAAGGCAAGGATTGGAAGACCTCATGTGCTCATCACCACTCCAGGAGTGAATGCTATTGGGGATGAAGACGAAGTGGAAGAATCCGAGTTTGACAGCTGGATCTACCCAACGACTAATGGTGGACCTAACAACTGGACCGCAAAAGACTTTACACCCATTACTTTTGTCACCCAGTAATGAACTTCTTTGTTTTGGATTTGTAATAAACAATAATTTGAAACTTTATGGCCCGGTGTCTTACCCGGGGCACCGTGGTTTTATTTGTGAGGGCTTTTGTTTGTCACTTTCATATATCATGAATAAAAGCATTGGACGTTTTTCACATTTCAAATCTTGCGCTCCCTTTCTTTCTTTATATATATTGCTAAACAGCTGTATTTACACACACTCACTCATACAGGTTCCAATCCACTCTGGATCTCACTGGTAACGACTCTGCTACTGCCAATTATGACTTTGAAAATCCGATCAACTTAGCCGAAGACGAAGGTGAAGATGATTGTGAAGTGCCTGGTGAGCTTGCAAGACTGTTACTCCAGGAAGAGAGGACCATTCAGCCACATGAAGAGTTAGTGGAAACGGTGAATCTGGGTACTGAGACAGATAGAAAGGAAGTCAAGATTGGTGCCAATCTAGAGCTCAGTGTGAAACAACGGCTGATTCAGATGTTGCATGATTATGTGGAGATATTTGCCTGGTCCTACGAAGACATGCCTGGGTTGGATACCGACATTGTGGTCCATCATTTGCCTACCAAGGAAGACTGCCCTCCGGTTAAACAAAAGGTCCGCCGTATGCATCCAGAGATGTCCGAGAAGATCAAAGCTGAGGTTATGAAGCAATTTGATGCCGGGTTTCTAGAAGTGACTTCTTACCCTCAGTGGGTTGCCAATGTGGTCCCGGTACCGAAGAAAGATGGTAAGGTCAGAATGTGTGTCGATTACAGGGATCTGAACAGGGCAAGCCCCAAGGATGACTTTCCTCTACCTCACATCGACGTTCTGGTTGACAATACTGCTCAGCACAAGGTGTTCTCCTTCATGGATGGTTTTTCAGGTTATAATCAAATCAAGATGGCTCCTGAAGATATGGAAAAGACTACCTTTGTCACTCAGTGGGGCACCTTCTGCTACAAGGTCATGCCATTCGGGTTGAAAAATGTTGGGGCAACCTACCAACGTGCCATGGTTGCTTTATTTCATGACATGATCCATCACGAGATTGAAGTGTATGTCGATGACATGATTGCAAGGTCTCAGACTGAGGAGGAACACCTTGACCATCTACAAAAGCTGTTTGATCGTTTGAAATTGTACAAGCTGAGGTTGAATCCGAACAAGTGCACCTTTGGGGTAAGATCTGGAAAGTTGCTAGGCTTCGTCGTAAGTGACAAGGGTATTCAAGTGGACCCTGCCAAGGTTAAAGCCATTCAAGATATGCCAGTTCCCAAGACAGAGATAGAGGTCAGAGGCTTTCTAGGACGCCTGAATTACATTGCCCGATTCATCTCGCATCTAACTGCCACCTGTGAACCAATCTTCAAGCTGCTGAAGAAAGATCAGGTAGTACGTTGGAATGATGAATGTCAGACCTCTTTTGACAGAATCAAAGAGTATCTCCAAGAACCACCCATTCTTATGCCACCGGTTGAAGGGAGACCTCTAATACTATACTTGACAGTACTTGACAACTCAATGGGGTGCATGTTGGGGCAGCATGACGAGTCTGGCCGAAAAGAGCATGCCATTTATTACCTTAGCAAAAAGTTTACCGACTGTGAGACCCGATACTCACTGCTCGAGAAAACTTGCTGCGCTTTGGTATGGGCTGCTCGCCAGCTGAGACAGTATATGCTGACTCACACTACTCTATTGATTTCAAAAATGGATCCAATAAAGTACATATTCGAAAAGCCTGCTCTGTCTGGGAGAATAGCAAGATGGCAGATGATCTTGACAGAATACGACATCCAGTACACGACTCAGAAAGCTATCAAAGGAAGTGTATTGGCAGACCACTTGGCACATCAGGCAGTGGACGACTATCAGTCAATGAACTTTGAGTTTCCAGACGAAAGCATCATGATAGTGACTGATTGTGAAGTACCTGGACCGGATGAAGGACCTGAGGAAGGATCCCGATGGTCTATGCACTTTGACGAAGCCTCCAACTCTTTGGGTAACGGTATCGGTGCTGTGATCATATCCCCTCAAGGCACTCATACTCCACTTACTGTCCGGCTATGTTTCAACTGCACCAACAACATGGCAGAGTATGAGGCATGCATCATGGGTCTTCAAGCTGCGATTGACTTAAGGATCAAGTTTCTGAGTGTCTTCGGAGATTCCGCTCTCGTGATCAATCAGATCAAAGGCGAGTGGGATACGAAACATCCGAATCTCATTCCTTACAGAGAATGTGTGTTGACATTGATCCCCCATTTCACAGAGATAACTTTTGAACACTTCCCAAGAGAGGAGAATCAGTTGGCGGACGCGTTGGCTACGATGTCTTCTATGTTCAAAGTCAAATGGGACAATGAGGCTCCCCGGATCATCATCTGGAAACTGGACGAACCTACATACTGTTGTGATCTTGAGGCTGAGGTAGTAACTGAAAAACCCTGGTATCATGAGGTGAAAAGGTACTTGGAAGCTCAAGAATACCCTGAAGGTGCATCTGTCAACGACAAAAAGTTTCTGAGAAGGTTCGCAGCAAAGTTCTTCCTTAGCAACGGCATTCTGTACAAGCGAAACCATGATTCAACCTTACTGCATTGTGTGGATAAGACTGAAGCAGAAAGAATCATGGCAGAGCTGCATGAAGGCACCTTCGGAACATATTCCAGTGGACACACCATGGCAAAGATAATCCTTCGGGCAGGATATTTCTGGTCCACTATGGAAGCTGACTGTTACCAACATTCTCGGACATGTCATAAGTGCCAGATATACGCAGATAAGGTGCACGTTCCTCCAGTTCCTCTGAATGTCCTGACTGCACCTTGGCCTTTCGCAATGTGGGGAATTGATATGATCGGAGAGATTAAACCTACGGCATCCAACGGGAATCGCTTCATCTTGGTGGCGATTGATTACTTTACAAAGTGGGTTGAAGCAGCTTCCTATGCTACAGTAACCAAGAACGTTGTGGCACGGTTCATTCGTCACAATCTAATCTGCCGATACGGCATCCCGGAAAGGATCATTACGGACAATGGTACCAATCTTAACAACAAGATGATCACTGAGCTCTGCGAGCAGTTCAAGATACAGCACCACAACTCTTCTCCTTACCGGCCGAAGATGAATGGGGCTGTAGAAGCAGCTAATAAGAATATCAAAAAGATTGTGCAGAAGATGATAGTGACCTATAAAGATTGGCACGAGATGTTACCGTTCGCTCTTCATGGGTACCGTACCTCAGCAAGGACGTCAACCGGGACAACACCCTTTTCCTTGGTCTATGGCATGGAGGCAGTCTTGCCGATTGAAGTCCAGATACCCTCTCTCCGGATAATGAAGGATGCAGATCTGAGCAAAGATGACTGGATCCAGACTCGACTTGATCAATTAAATCTAATTGACAAAAAGAGACTCACTGCTATTTGTCATGGTCAAACGTACCAAAAACGGATGATCAGGGCATTTAACAAGAAAGTCAGACCACAAGAGTATCAAGTTGGGGACCTGGTAATCAAACGCATCATCCTTCCTCAAAGTGATCCTAGGGGAAAATGGACCCCTACGTACGAAGGGCCATTTGTGGTTAAACATGTGTTCTCAGGAGGAGCCATGATCCTAACCACCATGGATGGTGACGACCTTCCTCACCCCGGCAATGCAGACATAGTAAAAAGATACTACGCATGATAAAAGACCCGCTAGGTTGACATAACTGGGCAAAAATTAGGGCTTCCCGGCGAACCAAAAGGGTTCGGGCAAAATGAGGGATGAAATGAAAAAAAAAATCTGTACACCCGGCAAGTCGAAAACCCGAAAAGGCGGCTTGGGCAAAAATGGGTATCCCGGTGGACTAAAAACCCGAAAGGGCGGTCCAGGCAAAAGTTAGGGATTAAAGTGTAATACTATGTCTCATTGGATCACCTTGCATCCAGAATCCGGTATCAACTATCAAATTCAGACGACATTGATCAATCATCTTCAACCGAGCAGCAAAGTGATGAGACGCTCGAAGATATAAAGGCGATAGCAGAGTTGAAACCCAGTGGGATTATTCTTTTCACACAGCTGTTTTGTTTCCCTTTTTCACAAAACTGTATAAACTCTGTTGTTCGGCGGCGTTCTCTTACTAGGACGTCAGCCTCTTGTACATAAACGCCTATTTTTAGGCAAATTCAAAAGAATCAATACAAATTCACTGTTCAGACCAATTGCCAATTGTTTTTTCCTTTTTCTATTTTGTTTTGCGAAGAACGTCCAATGTTCAATTTTTGATATATGCATTTGACACTAATTGCTAACTCATAAATATTTGCATGCAAAACAAAGGATTAATTACAGGTGACATCAGAAACAGGGGAAATAATAAGTTGTCTAAACGATCTAATTGCTCTGTCCACCAAGGTACCAAGGTAAGTTCAGCTGAAGAATGTAACCAAGATACCTTAATTCCCCAGAGAGTGAGCCAGCAAGTCAACAATACTCTCCCCAAGCAGAGTTAGCCTACTCTATCAGCCTTAAGGAAGTTGGGTATCCCCAGCAGATCTCAACATTCCCCAGTGCAATATACAAGCATCCCCGGCAGTCTTGATCTAAGATTGTTCCCCGGCGGTATACAGACATCCAGTGGAGCCATTCCCCAGTCCAAGCTGAAAAATTTCCCCAGGAGAGTCCAGTCTAAAAGTTTCCCCAGGAAAGTGGAATCCATCTCCCCAGTAGGAAGCTTATCCCCAATAGATTCTGGAAGCTTGTCACCCGCAGAGCACGAACGCGTCTCCCGGACTTTTTATTTAAAGGTTGTTTCCCCACCAGGATATAACTGGGTTATCCTCAGCCAATAACCATGGAAAGATCGTCCCCGACGAAGTCTTCCTATCCCCCAGCGGAGTTCATCATATTCTTCAACATAACTCAACAATGGTATCCCCAGCGGAGTTATCATCAAATCTCAGCAAAGTACCTCTCTTTCGCCACAGAGTTCACTCCCCGCAGAGTAATCCATCTGCCAAGTTTATTCCTCAACGGAGTCATCTTCTCCTACCGGTATTCTTGCAACAGTCACCCCCAGCGGAAACAAAGAATTCTCCTCTTCCAACATCAAGCCCGGGATTAACTTCCCGGCATTCGTCAAGGATTTATTTTTCCTAAGACAAAAACACATTTCATAAACATCACATCTTCATACATTATAGCATGCACATACGCATCATGAACATACAATCTCACTTATTCTGAGGACATCACGCATGTCATACATCATGACATTTCATACAACTAACGTTTTGTCTTTTCAGGACAAAGGTCAGTACAAAGATGATTACCATCAACGATCGCAACTAAAGATCTGATTCCTGTATCTTGCCAGGGTGTATCTGTTGACGACTACATTACCAGACTCGATTCCTGTATCTTGCCAGGGCACGTCTGAAGAGTTCGAAGATCTGATTCCTGTATCTTGCCAGGGTGTATCTGTTGACGACTACATTACCAGACTCGATTTCTGTATCCTGCCAGGGCACGTCTGAAGAGTTCGAAGATCCGATTCCTGTATCTTGCCAGGGTGTATCTGTTGACGACTACATTACCAGACTCGATTCCTGTATCCTGCCAGGGCACGTCTGAAGAGTTCGAAGATCTGATTCCTGTATCTTGCCAGGGTGTATCTGTTGACGACTATTTTCCAGACTCGATTCCTGTATCCTGCCAGGGCACGTCTGAAGAGTTTAAAGATTCGATTCCTGTATCCAGCCAGGGCACATCTACATAAAGAGTTTAAATATCAACTCCTGCAACAGGCCAGGTAATTATCCTTTTTCTCAGGTACGCAAGTTCTCGCTAAGGAATCTCTTACGCGATCGACACCCAGATGGCATCTATAAGCCCATCCACATACCAACAGTTCCAAATGGCATCTATAAGCCCATTCTCGACAAGGTCCTGTCACACCTCCAGATGGCATCTATAAGCCCATCCTCCTATCCACCATCTCTCCAAATGGCATCTGTAAGCCCATTCCCGCTATCACGCTGCTGATACTCAACTATGTGAGTGCAAATTTCTGGGCACTCTAGTGTTCAATCATCTTCCACCTTCGGATCACGAAAGGCACACCACCCAATCTACATCCTCATGTCTAAGAAGATTGAACAGGGGCAACTGTTGTACCCCAAAATTTTCCCTCCCATAATCTTCAAAGTTTCACCTCAAATGGTTCAAGGTCTACTCAATGGCTACACAGTCAACCATCCTCCTAAGCCAGTAAAACTAGGGTTTTGGTTCTTGCAAGGAAGCTGAGGTTTTCAAGGGCTCAATCAAGTCCCACATGCTAATATACATTGTCAAGCACCTACATGTCAAGTTTCAAGGCTCACAAGGTTAAGTTGCACAGTCAAAAACCCTAATTGCTCAACAGTCAACTGTAGGGGCAAAATGGTCATTTGGCAGTCAAAAGTCAAAAATTTTGGTCAACATCTTATTTTGAAGCCACAATCATCATTCGATCAAATATTGATCATGATTCCTCAAGCATGGCTCAAAAATCATCAAGATGCAAGAGTTGCTATTTTTGGACAGTTGAAAAGTCAACTATAATTTGACCAAGGCATAACTTTTTCATGGTTCATCAGAAAAATCCCATCCAATGCTAATTTTGAAGGGGATGACATTTCCTACAACTCATCTTCACACTCCAAGTCCAAGAAATGCTCTCACAAAAAGTTATCAATTTCAACATTATAGGTCATTTTCAAAAGTCAACAAAAAGGGACTTTAAGTCAAAGACCATAACTTGAGATTGGTAAATCAAAATGACATGGGACCAAATACATTGGTTAGCGGACTTCAAGACCTTTCCAAAATGTCCAAGAACATGTTCATAACTTTAAAATTGAGCAAGATATGCATTGAAGAAGTTGGGAAATTTTTGTGAAATGGCCAAAATCAATTATCCTTGAAACTTCATTTTTGACAAAAGGGGCCCACTTTTTCCACTTGTTTCAGCTTGGAAATGCTTCCCACGTGTCCCACAAATTATTTCAAGATTTAAAATTAATTTTTTCATTTTTATTTAATTTTATTTGATTTAATTCATTTTAAATCTTTTAAAATCAAATAAAAATCAAAGAAGTTAATTAGGGGATATTTCTTGTATTGAAATGCTTTGATACACCATCATGACCATTCCAAATTCGTGCAAAGGGCTAAATCAAGCAAGAATTCAAATTTTGGCACAAAAATGGAAAGTGCTTCAATGGAGGTTATGGCAAATCTCAAACATGAATGCATTGTGTTATTGGCCTTAATTCTGATTGAAACACATTACATAACCTATATGCAAGCTGACACAATAGAATTCACGAGCTAGCGACACCTAAAACGGCCAGAGAGAAACTCAAAAAACTGTCAAAAAGTGGGAGACCTAAAGCTATCTTGCAGGCCTTTCCATACAAAACTGAAGACGTAGCTTTCTTCCTGGCAACGCCTTGAAGCCAACGCGACCATTGCCAAGCCCTAAGACCTCCCACACATCACTGTAAGTCATCACAAACTTGTCTCTGAGCATGAAATTGGAACTCCCGATTCTTGCGTTTTTTCTCAAAAAAGCTAGCATATTCATGTTCCTTGATCAATTTCCAACATGATTGCATTAGCCAATTTCATTGTTAGGCCCTGAATCGTGGTGCCCGATTCTAGGCTTCACGTTCTTGTGTTTTAGGCGTTTTTGTTTCAGGTTAAATTAAAGCCATCCAAGGGCATAAGTGTGATCAGGGGACATAGACTAGGTCATCCATGGCTTTAGGTGGTGTTTTCATGGCCTGAGGACCATTTTTGAAGCATCCTGCGAAACTTCCTGCAGATAGAAATCCGCAGGTAAAAAACCAGTGTCCAAGAAAGAAGACGCTGACGCGCCCCCTCCTCATTTGTCCGTTTGAAATAAGCGCGCGTTTCTTTTTTTTTCCAGGGGAATATTTGATTCGCTAATATAATATTTATGTGTTATTATTGTTTCAATTAAAGCATACAGCTCAGATGGCAACGCATCAGTGGATATTCCCAGAGGGCACGAGTTCAAGTCCTGGTTCTGGCCTTTTTCCACCTTTCCCATAATTAACTTGCTTCCTTTGTTTTTCCTTTTTTTGATATTTTTATTCTAATTTAATTTATGTTCAAATAATTTTCTCATGCATCTAAAAACTCACAAAAATATTTTCCTTTTGCATTTTAATCAGAAAAATGTTTATTTAATTTTTGACATTAAAAATCATATTTTTGCATGCATATTTTAATTAATTGTTAAATAGTCATTAATTGACTTTTATTTGTTTTTAGTTATCAAAATTGATCCAAAAAACACCAAAAAATAATTACTCTATCATTAAATTAATTTAACTAATATTTTCATAAAAAACCAAAAAAATAGAATTAACCCTTTTATTATTATTATTTTTATTTTTTTGTAAATAAGTATCAATTTAATTAGTTTTTTTTATTAGGCCATTTTAACTTTCTTTTTAATAATTAAAATAGATTTAGATTTAGGTTAACCTAGAATTTTATTTCTTTTTCTATTTTATTTCATAAAAACATAAAAAAACAAAAAAAATATTTTCTCTTAATTAAAATAATTAATTAGTCATTAATTAGTTTTTAATTCCATTTTAATTATAAAAAAGACCAAAAATTAATTTCCTTTTTCTTAAAAGGGTCAACACCCTTAGACATTCCCGATTAACTTGTTCGCGCGCATTTTACTTTATTTTGATTATTATGTAATTGTTCCGGACATGTAATAGTAATTAGGGCTTTACTGTTTTTATTTATTTTCCGCATTCTTTATCAAACGGGTTTTTGTTAATTTGGCAATGTATAGACCCGCGCCTTGTAATAGCGTAGGATTTACATTTCCGCAATTTACTTTCGGCACCCCTTTTTACTGTTAACTTGTATGAAAGAATGCATGCTAATAAAAACAAGCGTAGCTCACCATGCCATGGTCAAAGATAAACTTAACATGAAAATAACACACAAATTCACACACCACTCTTAGGGTACGCCTCACTGTTGCCTTACCTTCGAAACGTGGTCGTCGAGTATAGGACGTCTTAGTAAGTCCTTATGTCCATTGATCTAGTTGCCTCGAAACAAGTTGCCTCGAAACGGTTGCCCCGGAATAGTTGCCTCGAAACGGTTGCCTCGGAATAAAAAGATCAATGGCATAAGGGTAGCTTCTAAGGTGTCCTACTGTTGCTCTGGTGACCACACTGTCCCTACAAACAAATTGACCCGAACACCTCCAACGGTGGTGCTACCTACCTCTCAATGGTGGGATGGCACTACCTTAAGGACATTTACACAGCCTAATTCCTTAGGGTAGGTAGGTGACTCATAGATACTTGCTCTAAAAATAAAATCAAAACTCTTTTCACACCGACACTTTTCAAAAAGCTTTCAAAACAATTTTTCAAACACTCTTGAGGACTGATACAAGAGTCGATCTGAAATCTTTAAACGAAACTTTTTTCAAAACCCACTCACACTTGAAAAGAAAACACTTTTGAAAACACAATGAGCAAGTATCTAAGAGCCCATGGATAACCATGGATAGAAAGGGTGCTAACACCTTCCCTTTCTATAAATCTACCTCCCGAACCGAGAACTATTCTCATAAGGAATTTTGCTGTGCTTTTGTCCTGTCCATGTTGGAGAAAATAAAAGACGGTGGCGACTCTTGCTTCCGCGACATTTCGCGAACCAGCTTTAAACAGTCAGTTCCAGATCCACCGATCACAGTAACCATGATTCGACCTTACTGCGATGCGTGGACAAGAGCGAGGCAAAAAGGATCATGGCGGAGTTACATGAAGGTACCTTCGGAACCCATTCTTGTGGACATACCATGGCAAAGAAGATCCTATGGGCAGGATATTATTGGTCCACTATGGAAGCCGATTGTTATCAGCACTCTCGGACCTATCATAAGTGCCAAGTCTATGCTGATAAGGTGCATGTACCTCTGGTTCCCCTGAATGTTTTGACAGCTCCTTGGCCTTTCGCAATGTGGGGCATCGATATGATAGGTGAGATCAGACCTACTGCGTCCAACCGACACAATCTGATCTGTCAATACGGTGTACCAGAGAGGATCATCATGGACAATGGTACAAATCTCAAAAATACGATAATCACCAAGCTCTACAAACAGTTCAAGATTCAGCATCATAACTCTTCTCCCTATCGGTCGAAGATGAATGGGGATATTGAAGCGGCTAATAAGAACATCAAGAAGATTGTGCAGAAGATGACGGTGACATACAAATACTGGCACGAGATGTTACCATTCGCTCTTCATGGGTATCGCACCTCAGCACAGACATCGACAGGGGCAACACCCTACTCCTTGGTGTATGGCATGGAGGCAGTCCTACCCATAGAAGTCTAGATACCCTCTCTCTGGATTATGAAGGATGCAGGTTTGAACAAAGAAGACTGGATGCATACCCGACTTGATCAGCTGAATCTAATTGATGAAAAAAGGCTTACTGCTATTTGTCATGGTCAGACGTATCAAAAGCGAATGATTAAGGCATTTAACAAGAAAGTCAGACGCCGAGAATATCAAGTCGGGGATCTGGTGATCAAACGCATCATACTACCTCAAGGTGATCCCAGGGGCAAATGGACCCCCACATATGAAGGTTTGTTGTACCCCAAAATTTTCCCTCCCATATTCTTCAAGATTTGCCAAGATCAAGGTTCAAAATCCCTCAAGGGTTGCACAGTCCAATTGCCTCCTAACACCGTCAAAATTAGGGTTTTGGTTCTTGCAAAGGAATTGAGGTTTTCAAGGGTCCAATCAAGTCCCATATGCCCATAAACATTGTCAAGCATCCATATGTCAAGTTTCAAGACTCACAGCATCAGATTGCACAGTCAAAAACCCTAATTGCTTCATAGTCAACTACAGGGGCAAAATGGTCATTTGACAGTCAAAAGTCAAAAATTTTGGTCAACATCTTATTTTGAAGCCACAAACATCATTTGATCAATTCTTGATCATGATTTCACAAGCATGGCTCAAAAAGTCTCAAGATGCAAAAGTTTCTATTTTTGGACAGTTGAAAAAGTCAACTGCAAATTGACCAGGGCATAACTTCTTCATGGTTTATCAGAAAAATCCCATCCAAAGCTCATTTTGAAGAGAATGACATTTCCTACAACTCATCTTCACACTTCAAGTCCATGAAATGCTCTCACAAAAAGTTATCAATTTCAACATTATAGGTCATTTTCAAAAGTCAACAAAAAGGCACTTTAAGTCAAAGACCATAACTTGAGATTGGTAAATCAAAATGACATGGGAACAAAGGCATTGGTTAGAGGACTTCAAGACCTTTCCAAAATGTCCAAGAACATGATCATAGCTTTAAAATTGAGCAAGATATGCCTTGTAGAAGTTGGGATATTTTTGGGAATTTTGAAAAGTCAACTTTGCACAAAAGGCTTCAAAATTGCTAATGGGCCTCAATTTCTTTCATGAATCATTACCCAAAGACTATGCACGACCCATTGACCTCAAAGGGATTTGTTTTCTTATTTTTGATTAATTATTTGAATTTTTATTATTATTAATTCATTTAATTAAAATTAAATATGAGAAAAATATCAAATCATGATTTTAAATCTTTTTTGTGCAGCAAATATCTTCCACGCATGATAGAGATTTCGTGCACCATCTCAAGGGGACAATATCATCCAAATTTGGCATGATTAGCATGGAAAAAGATTGAAAAAAGATATGGGAAAAATCAAATATTCAAAACATGAATGCATGAATCCATGGGCTTGGTTTTAACCTAATTTCATTCATGTACTTATGCACAACTAAGACCTAATGCATTGGACACGAAAAGCTGCTGAGAGGCCATAGAACAAAGTTACACTTTTCACCAAAATTTTGAAATCTGAAAACATAGTTACAAGGCGTTTCAAAGCACAACAAGCCTTCCAATCCATTCCTGACATTTCTAGGAATGTGTTGCAATCAAGAACCAGTCTCCAGACCCCAAGAATTGGTAGAACAACATCGCCTTCTTCATGAACATGTCCCTAATCGTTTTTTAATTTACATACACTATTCATGAGTTTTAATTATTGATTCTTGCTAATATTGATGTTCTGAAGCTAATGGTACCATTTAATTGTCCTAACAATGCCTATATAAAAATCTACCATTGATGGATATTAGGTTTTCAGAGCTCCAAATTTAGGGGTTTCTTCATATGGCAAAATCAGACCACCAAACCTGTGCCATTGGATTCGTGACATCAAGACGAAACCAACCAAGACCTCGCGCCCTTTTTATATTTATCCATGTGCTAATCGCTATTTTCTGGCCTTTGTTTTTGTGGGGGTTTAAAACCCCCGCTATTTAGTTATATTACAGGTACAAAAAGGAAGAAGACGCATACGTGTTTCCATGTGGTTGGATAATTCAAACTTGGCGCGGTTTTTTCAACGTCCAGCATAATAGCCTTTTCTTCATACATATTATTTGTTGTCCATTAAATATACAAACGCGCGCATTAGCTCAGTTGGTGGCTGAGGTGTCTGGCAGGTATTGGGACCTGGGTTCGATTCCCAGGTCCCCTCTCATATTTCATAATTTTTTCCTTAACATGTTTCCTTCAGATATTCCACCATGCATCCCAACGCTTAGGCTTGCCAAGTGTCTCTGATGATCAATCCACTGGCCATAACGTGAATTCCATGATACACACTCAGTCAACCACATGCATTCAAACTGAGGAAGTCAACAAGGCTTTGATTTCAGTGGGCCAAATTGCTTCCAAAAAACCTCCTAAATGGGCCAGACACCCCCATGGTTTGCATCAATTTTTAATTTTTTATTTGTTTTTCTTTCTTAATTCTATTAATTGTTTTAATTGTTTTCTTTAATTTCCTAAAATAATTTTCATAATATAAAACCAGAAAATCAAAAACTAAAAATATGTTTAATTAATATTTAATTCATTATTATTTTTTGTAAATAAATTTTAACCATTAATTTAGTAAATTAGGTTTTAAAACTTTAATGTTTTTCTCAATAAATTAAAATATGTTGAAATGAGGGTTCCTTAACATTCTCATTTTTTTAATAAATAATTTTCTCATCATTATCATCATTATTAATTACTAAATATTTTGTAAATAAACATATACATTAATTATTTAGTAAATTAGGTTAAACTTTAATATTTTTTCATTAATAATTAAAAACAACTTAGAATTAGGGTTTCTCTTCAATTTTAATTTCTTTATCTCATTAATACAAAAAAACCTAAAAAACATTTCTTTCCTTTTATTAAATAATTAATTAATTCTTAATTCCATTTAATTTCAAAAGGGTCCAACGCCCTCGAACGTGCAACTTTAATTCTTTCGCGCATTTATTCTTATTTTTCTTTTTTTCAATATTATGTAACTGTTCAAGCCATGTAATAGTAACTAGGTTTTACTTTCCGCATATTTTATCAAACGGGTCTTTGTAATTTGGCGATGTATAGACCCGCGCCTTGTAATAGCGTAGGATTTATCTTTCCGCATTTAAATTTCCGCATTTTTAATTCTAATTGCATGAAAGAATGTATGGCCTAAATTAAAAACAAGCGTAGATCACCATGATACATGTACAAGATAAAACATAACATGAAAATAACACACAAATTCACACACCACTCTTAGGGTACGCCTCACTGTTGCCTTGCCTTTGAAACGTGGTCGTCGAGTATAGGACGTCTTAGTAAGTTCTTATGTCCATTGATCCCGTTGCCTCAAAATAAGTTGCCTCGAAACGGTTGCCTCAGAATAGTTGCCTCGAAACGGTTGCCTCGGATTAACAAGGATCAATGACATAAGGGTAGCTTCTAAGGTGTCCTACTGTTGCTCTGGTGACCATACTGTCCCTACAAACGAATTGACCCGAACACCTCCAACGGTGGTGCTACCTACCTCTCAATGGTGGGATGGCACTACCTTAAGGACATTTACACAGCCTAATTCCTTAGGGTAGGTAGATGACTCATGGATACTTGCTCTATTCAAAAACAAATCAAAACTCTTTTCACACCGACACTTTCAAAAAGCTTTCAAAACAATTTTTCAAACACTCTTGAGGACTGATACAAGAGTCGATCTGAAATCTTTAAACGAAACTTTTTCAAACCCACTCACACTTTGAAAAGCAAACACATTTTGAAAACACAATGAGCAAGTATCTAAGAGCCCATGGATAACCATGGATAGAAAGGGTGCTAACACCTTCCCTTTCTATAAATTTACCTCCCGAACCGAGAAACTATCTCATAAGGAATTTTGCGGTGCTTTTGTCCTGTCCATGTTGGAGGAAATAAAAGACGATGGCGACTCTTGCTTCCGCGACATTTCACGAACCAGCATTAAACAATCAGTTCCAGATCCACCGATCACAGAACTGGCGACTCTGCTGGGGACTACTTAAAGTGAGGTGTACCTTAGCATAGCTCATACTTGTGTTTTCAATTGTCTGAATTGTTTGCTTTATTATTGTGGGTACTGTCTTGGGAGTTATATAGATCCTAACCCGGATCTGGGGGATACCTTCTTAGAAAGTAGCAACAAGACTGTGAGGGAACTGTGCGGGGTATACCGACATGGTTGAAGCAGTCTGCTACGTTGATGTGGCACTTTGGTGAGTACCGGTAACCCTTGAGTCCAGTCAAGGAGAGTACGGGGCCGCCGCGTGGTGTCATGAAGCATCAACTGACCTTAGGAACCTTAATTGAGCCATCTTGGCCTCTTTAGGGTAGTGAGATAACTGACTTTGGTGCAGTCCGAGGTTGGTTGATACTCGATACTACACTCAATTGAGGGTTGTTTTCTTGGAATATTTCGGTCGCCAGTTCAGTGGCTAAATCCAAACGATGAACAATGAAAGCAATCCAGTGATATTGGGACCCTTAGAACCCGGTTACTTCTGATAGGACAGGTTGAGCCCACCAACTTCAAGAGGGTAGTACCCCAAACCTCATGCTGGCCTAAACTCTAAGGGTTCTTTGTGTGACTTGTGTGCCTTCCAACTTGACTATTTGCATGCTTGTTATTTGACACTTGAGTTTCTTGCAGGGTTTGTTTACAGTCCTTAATCTGGACTCATAACAGGGTTTACCTACATTACTCCATGCATAGCATAACATCATACCATTACATGCATCCTACATAAGGACTAACCCATTTCAAGGATCTCAAGGGCTTGTGATGCAGGTCATGATGAACCAACTGTCCAGCAAGGGGCAAAGGGGATTTATTTTCCTCTAGCCAAGGTTGTCAGGGGCTATGACCCACTCGATATGGTGAGCCTTGACCCTTGAAGAAGGACTCTCAACAACATGCAGTTCCTTCAATCAAGCTATCGGACTCCAATTCTAACAAGTTTCTTTGTTTACCCCGCGAGATCCTTGAAAACATTGCATGCATATATACATATCATTGCATTACAAGTATCCCTTTTTACAGGTTGCTTACCTTCTTCGCTGTTTATTTCAGCCGATCGTCATGAATCCCGAATCATCTACTGAGCAATCCATCAAGGCCCTCCAGGCTCAGAACGCCCAGTTCCAAGAGTTGATCATGAGTCTAGCCCAGGGGCAACAAGATCTGAAGACCCTGCTTTTGAAAAAGAAGAAGAAGAGGACGATGCTGTTCAACCCTAGACGCAAATCTGGGAATGGATCACAAAATGAAGTTGAGCAGACTACCCCATCTGTTGGGAAAAACAGTCCCCAAGAAAGGGAGGTTCCTATTCCAGTGGTCTCCGACAACGAGACTGATTACAATGATGAGCAGTACCCTCCAGCTGAGGACAGGTATAAACAGTTGGAAGACCGGCTAAGTTCCATGGAGATACAAAAGGTGCCCGGCCTAGACTTCGAAGATCTAGGTCTGTCTTCCGGGGTAGTGATCCCACACAAGTTCAAGGCACCTGCCTTTGCAAAGTACGACGGGGCATCCTGTCCTAAGCTGCATCTCAGGTCTTACATAAGGAGGATCCAGCCCTACACGGCTGACAAGAATTTGTGGATCCACTTCTTTCAAGATAGTCTGTCGGGAACTCAACTCGACTGGTTTTATCAATTGAATGGAGCCAACATCCGCAGCTGGGAAGACTTGACCACTGCATTCTACAAGCAGTACCAGTACAATGCCGATCTTGCTCCCACGCGTACTCAGCTTCAGGGGATGTCTATGGGTACAGGCGAAGGCTTCAAAGAATATGCTCAAAAATGGAGGGACCTTGCTGGAAGGGTACAACCACCTCTGACTGACCGCGAGCTCGTCGACATGTTCTTGGGGACCCTGTCTGGTCCATTCTTCAACCACCTGATTGGGAATTCTGCTGCTGGGTTTACAGATCTGATCTTGACCGGGGAAAGAATAGAAGCTGGCATCAAGTCGGGGAACATACATAATGGTGATTCCTCAAACATTGAGAAGAAACCATCCAAGAGAGAATCCAGTGCTGTCAACGCGGTAACTATTGCAAAGCCGGCCGGTGCTCCTCAGCGTCACAATCAACAAAGGGAAGAGAGACCTAAAAGGCAATTTACTCCCCTCGGCATGACCTTGTCACAGATATTGCCACAGCTGCTGGAAACCAAGTTGGTAACTCTCATGGACCCTCCAAAGAATCCTAACAGGACACCTTCAAGGTACAACCCCAATGTTCGCTGCGCCTATCATTCTGACAGCCCGGGGCATGCTACAGATGACTGTTGGACTTTGAGAAACAAGGTTCAGGATCTGATCGATGCGAAGGAAGTCCAGTTCGACTCTCTAGAGACTCCGAATGTGATCACTGCTCCCCTTCCAAAATATGGCTAGGATTGGAAATTTTTTGTTCATTCGAATGTTCAATTTGTAATTTTCTTTTGATTGTTCAAACATTTATTCATGCTAAACGTTGTTATTTCATTAATGCATTACACATGTCTGTTTTGAAGCAATTATTTCGTATTCACTATATGCAAACTGATTTCATTTTCTTGATGTCAACTCTCAATTAACAATTCTAAGCCTCTTGAGGGAGGATGACGAAAACGATACCATAATCTACAGTATGCTTTTGAACAGACCCCGCTGATGAAGTACAGGCATTGTTTCAATTCCTAAACACTGGAGTTATAAGGATGATAATCCCTCGTCAACCCCTTTGAGCCTAAGAAGTAGGAGTTTTTATTTTCGAAAATTAAAACCCTTATTTATAACCTAGGGCAGGGTAGTTCTCTCAGTTGATCTAAGGGCACATCGAATGGCACCAAAGAGGTCCTTACAAAACAAAAGAAATACAATGATGGTTCCGAATAATCATTAAAAAAAATAGGCAGTCATCATCCCTCAAAATAAACGCCCATTAAGTCAAAACCTATGAAGGAGACTTACAAAACTGGGGCATCCCGCTGACTGTAATCCCAAAAGAAACAGTTCAGGCAAAAAACAGGGATAATGAAATCAAAAAGAAAGAGGTCCAACAAATCCTCAACAAAAGGAAAGGACTGCCTATTCAAATTAATTGTCAGTATCCGAACCATCACTGGTATATCAAAAGCAAAGACTCAACAAGGTCTAACGCACGATTAGCTGAGTTTAGGATTGAAGAACATCACGAAGAACGGGTGGGTACAAATAAATTTGAGCCTTCATCCTTTGTTTCTTGAACCGTGAACCAGGCCACGTTATAACCCTTAAAAGTCCTAGCTGAAGCATGGGTTAGTTCGAAAGCATACTGTTACGAAAGGTATCCTGACTCCTTAAGGCTTGCGGTAAAATCTTGATTCGACGTCACATTTTACAAAAAAAATCACTTGTTTTTATGAAAAAAACTGCATTTTCAAAAACTTCAAGACAGACATAAGCTTTGCATTTTTAATATAACATTGTTTGCATATGACTTTTTTGTTCGAACAGCAAAGAAATTCGCACGAAGAATATCTAGTGAACAAGAACACTTCCAACCAAGCGGCAGACATGATCATTGTCTATAATCTGGGGCAGTCAAGTCAAGATTCAGAGAATCTCTCAAATGCCAAAATAGCCAGGGGAAAATCTCCGCCCGAGTCACTTGGGGCATTGGACATGAATTCCAGCTACAAATCTTGCACGATCAAACATCTTCTGGTAGTATGGCGACACAACACTACTGACAGTGATAACTCCCTACATCCTGAGAGCGTGGACATAGTCGAAAAAAGTACTACGCATAATCAAAGACCCGCTAGGTTGACACACCTAGGCAAAAATAAGGGCTTCCCGGCGAACCAAAAGGGTTCGGGCAAAAATAAGGGATGAAAATGAAAAAATCAGTACACCCGGCAAGTCGAAAACCTGAAAAGGCGACTTGGGCAAAAAGGGGTATCCCGATGGACTGAAAACCCGAAAGGGAGGTCCAGGCAAAAATTAGGGATCAAAGCGTACGACTATGTCCTGGCATCTCGTCACCTGTCTACCAGAAGATTTGTCAATTACCCCCACAGGTGCCTTCTCCCACTGAAACTGGGGCAATAATGAGTTGTCTAAGCGATCTAGTTGCTCTGCCATCAAGGTACCAAGACAAGTTCAGCTGAAGAATGACCAAGATACCCTAATTCCCCACGGAATGAGACAAGGTTCAGCCATACTCCCCCCGAGCAGAGAAGGCACAATACCTCCAGCAAGTCAGCAACACTCTCCCCAAGAAGAGTTAGCTTACTGTCAGCCTTAAGGAAGTTGGATTATCCCCCGAAGATCTCAATATTCCCCGGCGGAGTATAAACATTCCTAACAAGCGTCCCCGGCAATTTTGATCTAAGATTGTTCCCCGGCGGAATATCGGACATCAAGTGGAGCCATTCCCCAGTGCAGTCTCAAAAGTCTCCCCAAGAGAGTTGAATCAATCTCCCTAGTAGGAAGCTTATCCCCAGTAGATTCTGGAAGCTTATCACCTGCATAGCACGAACGCTCCCCCGGCTTTATTCAGAAGGTTATTTCCCCACCAGGATATAACTGGGTTATCCTCAGCCAATTACCATGGAAAGATCTTCCTCGGCGAAGTCTTCCTATCCCCAGCGGAGTTCATCAGATCTTCCAACAAAACTCGTCAATGGAATCCCTAACGAGTTATCATCAAAACCTCAGCGAAGTATCTATTCCTACAGAGTAGATCCCCCGCAGAGTAATCTCTCCAACAAGCTTATTCCCCAACGGAGTCATCTCCTCCTACCGGTTTATTCTTGCAATCATTATCCCCAACAGAAACGAAGAATTCTCTACTCTTCAAACATCAGCCCAGGATAAGCTCCCGGCATTCGTCAAGGATTTATTTTCCCAGACGAAAATACATTCATAAACATCACATTGTCATACATTATGATACATGCATACACGCATCGTATCACCCCAATCTCATTTATTTTTGAGAACATCATGACATCATGCATGTCATACATTATGGCATTGCATACAACTAACTCGTTACTTTTTCAGGAAAGAACGATCAACAGATAAAAGTCTTTACCTTTTGAAGTAGAAGACGTCCAAGACTCCTTCATCATCCTGCTGAGGTTGTAGTCGCTTAAGATTCTCTCATCATCCTGCTGAGGTTGTAGTCGCCTAAGATTCTCTCATCATCCTGCTGAGGTTGTAGTCGCCTAAGATTCTCTCATCGTCCCGTTGAGGTAGTAACCGTCCAAGGTTCTCTCATCGTCCCGTTGAGGTAGTAATCGTCCAAGGTTCTCTCATCGTCCCGTTGAGGTAGTAATCGCCCAAAGGTTCTCTCATCGTCCCGTTGAGGTAGTAATCGCCCAAAGGTTCTATCATCGTCCCGTTGAGGTAGTAATCGCCCAAAGGTTCTCTCATCGTCCCGTTGAGGTAGTAATCACCCAAGGTTCTCTCATCGTCCCGTTGAGGTAGTAATTGCCCAAAGGTTCTCTCATCGTCCCGTTGAGGTAGTAATCACCCAAGGTTCTCTCATCATCCCGTTGAGGTAGTAATCGCCCAAGGTTCTCTCATCGTCCCATTGAGGTAGTAATCGTCCAAGGTTCTCTCATCGTCCCGTTGAGGTAGTAATCGCCCAAAGGTTCTCTCATCGTCCCGTTGAGGTAGTAATCGCCCAAAGGTTCTCTCATCGTCCCGTTGAGGTAGTAATCGCCCAAAGGTTCTCTCATTGTCCCGTTGAGGTAGTAATCGCCCAAAGGTTCTCTCATCGTCCCGTTGAGGTAGTAATCACCCAAGGTTCTCTCATCGTCCCGTTGAGGTAGTAATCGCCCAAAGGTTCTCTCATCGTCCCGTTGAGGTAGTAATCACCCAAGGTTCTCTCATCATCCCGTTGAGGTAGTAATCGCCCAAGGTTCTCTCATCGTCCCGTTGAGGTAGTAATCGTCCAAGGTTCTCTCATCGTCCCGTTGAGGTAGTAATCGCCCAAAGGTTCTCTCATCGTCCCGTTGAGGTAGTAATCGCCCAAAGGTTCTCTCATCGTCCCGTTGAGGTAGTAATCACCCAAGGTTCTCTCATTGTCCCGTTGAGGTAGTAATCGTCCAAGGTTCTCTCATCGTCCCGTTGAGGTAGTAATCGCTCAAAGGTTCTCTCATCGTCCCGTTGAGGTAGTAATCACCCAAGGTTCTCTCATCGTCCCGTTGAGGTAGTAATCGCCCAAAGGTTCTCTCATCGTCTCGTTGAGGTAGTAATCACCCAAGGTTCTCTCATCGTCCCGTTGAGGTAGTAATCGTCCAAGGTTCTCTCATCGTCCCATTGAGGTAGTAATCGTCCAAGGTTCTCTCATCGTCCCGTTGAGGTAGAAATCGTTCAAAGTTCTCTCATCGTCCCGTTGAGGTAGTAACCGTCCTTGATTCATTCATCACATCATTATCAACAAAAACCTTTTGAAGTTCCAGACTCGATTCCTGTATCCTTCCAGGGCACGTTTGAAGAGTTTGAAGATCTGATTCCTGTATCTTGCCAGGGTGTATCTGTTGACGACTATTTTCCAGACTCGATTCCTGTATCTTGCCAGGGCACGTCTGAAGAGTTTAAAGATTCGATTCCTGTATCCAGCCAGGGCACATCCACATAAAGAGTTTGAAGATCAACTCCTGTAACAGGCCAGGTAATTATTTTCTTTCTCAAGTACGCAAGTTCTCGCTAAGGAATCTCTTATGCGATCGACACTTAGATGGCATCTATAAGCCCATCCACATACCAACAGTCTCCAAATGGCATCTATAAGCCCATTCCCGACAAGGTACTGTCACACTTCCAGATGGCATCTATAAGCCCATCCTCCTATCCACCAGTCTCCAAATGGCATCTGTAAGCCCATTCCCACCATCACACTGCTGACATTCTACTATGTGAGTGCAAATTTCTGGGCACTCTAGTGTTCAATCATCTTCCACCTTCAGATTACGAAAGGCACGCCAGCCAATCTACATCCTGAGGTCTAAGAAGATTGAACAGGGGCAACTGTTGTACCCCAAAATTTGCCCTCCCATATTCTTCAAGATTTGCCAAGATCAAGGTTCAAAATCCCTCAAGGGTTGCACAGTCCAATTGCCTCCTAACACCATCAAAATTAGGGTTTTGGTTCTTGCAAAGGAATTGAGGTTTTCAAGGGTCCAATCAAGTCCCATATTCCCATAAACATTGTCAAGCATCCATATGTCAAGTTTCAAGACTCACAACATCAGATTGCACAATCGAAAACCCTAATTGCTTCACAGTCAACTACAGGGGCAAAATGGTCATTTGACAGTCAAAAGTCAAAATTTTTGGTCAACATCTTATTTTGAAGCCACAAACATCATTTGATCAATTCTTGATCATGATTTCACAAGCATGGCTCAAAAAGTCTCAAGATGCAAAAGTTTCTATTTTTGGACAGTTGAAAAAGTCAACTGCAAATTGACCAGGGCATAACTTCTTCATGGTTTATCAGAAAAATCCCATCCAAAGCTCATTTTTAAGAGAATGACATTTCCTACAACTCATCTTCACACTTCAAGTCCATGAAATGCTCTCACAAAAAGTTATCAATTTCAACATTATAGGTCATTTTCAAAAGTCAACAAAAAGGCACTTTAAGTCAAAGACCATAACTTGAGATTGGTAAATCAAAATGACATGGGAAGAAAGGCATTGGTTAGAGGACTTCAAGACCTTTCCAAAATGTCCAAGAACATGATCATAGCTTCAAAATTGAGCAAGATATGCCTTGTAGAAGTTGGGAAATTTTTGGGAATTTTAAAAAGTCAACTTTGCACAAAAGGCTTCAAAATTGCTAATGGGCCTCAATTTCTTTCATGAATCATTACCCAAAGACTATGCACGACCCATTGACCTCAAAGGGATTTGTTTTCTTATTTTTGATTAATTATTTGAATTTTTATTATTATTAATTCATTTAATTAAAATTAAATATGAGGAAAATATCAAATCATGATTTTAAATCTTTTTTGTGCAGCAAATATCTTCCACACATGATAGAGATTTCGTGCACCATCTCAAGGGGACAATATCATCCAAATTTGGCATGATTAGCATGGAAAAAGATTGAAAAAAGATATGGGAAAAATCAAATATTCAAAACATGAATGCATGAATCCATGGGCTTGGTTTTAACCTAATTTCATTCATGTACTTATGCACAACTAAGACCTAATGCATTGGACACGAAAAGCTGCTGAGAGGCCATAGAACAAAGTTGCACTTTTCACCAAAATTTTGAAATCTGAAAACATAGTTACAAGGCGTTTCAAAGCACAACAAGCCTTCCAATCCATTCCTGACATTGCTAGGAACGTGTTGCAATCAAGAACCAGTCTCCAGACCCCAAGAATTGGTAGAACAACACCGCCTTCTTCATGAACATGTCCCTAATCGTTTTTTAATTTACATACATTATTCATGAGTTTTAATTATTGATTCTTGCTAATATTGATGTTCTGAAGCTAATGGTACCATTTAATTGTCCTAACAATGCCTATATAAAAATCTACCATTGATGGATATTAGGTTTTCAGAGCTCCAAATTTAGGGGTTTCTTCATATGGCAAAATCAGACCACCAAACCTGTGCCATTGGATTCGTGACATCAAGACGAAACCAACCAAGACCTCGCGCCCTTTTTATATTTATCCATGTGCTAATCGCTATTTTCTGGCCTTTGTTTTTGTGGGGGTTTAAAACCCCCGCTATTTAGTTATATTACAGGTACAAAAAGGAAGAAGACGCATACGTGTTTCCATGTGGTTGGATAATTCAAACTTGGCGCGGTTTTTTCAACGTCCAGCATAATAGCCTTTTCTTCATACATATTATTTGTTGTCCATTAAATATACAAACGCGCGCATTAGCTCAGTTGGTGGCTGAGGTGTCTGGCAGGTATTGGGACCTGGGTTCGATTCCCAGGTCCCCTCTCATATTTCATAATTTTTTCCTTAACATGTTTCCTTCAGATATTCCACCATGCATCCCAACGCTTAGGCTTGCCAAGTGTCTCTGATGATCAATCCACTGGCCATAACGTGAATTCCATGATACACACTCAGTCAACCACATGCATTCAAACTGAGGAAGTCAACAAGGCTTTGATTTCAGTGGGCCAAATTGCTTCCAAAAAACCTCCTAAATGGGCCAGACACCCCCATGGTTTGCATTAATTTTTAATTTTTTATTTGTTTTTCTTTCTTAATTCTATTAATTGTTTTAATTGTTTTCTTTAATTTCCTAAAATAATTTTCATAATATAAAACCAGAAAATCAAAAACTAAAAATATGTTTAATTAATATTTAATTCATTATTATTTTTTGTAAATAAATTTTAACCATTAATTTAGTAAATTAGGTTTTAAAACTTTAATGTTTTTCTTAATAAATTAAAATATGTAGAAATTAGGGTTCCTTAACATTCTCATTTTTTTAATAAATAATTTTCTCATCATTATCATCATTATTAATTACTAAATATTTTGTAAATAAACATATACATTAATTATTTAGTAAATTAGGTTAAACTTTAATATTTTTTCATTAATAATTAAAAACAACTTAGAATTAGGGTTTCTCTTCAATTTTAATTTCTCTATCTCATTAATACAAAAAAACCTAAAAAACATTTCTTTCCTTTTATTAAATAATTAATTAATTCTTAATTCCATTTAATTTCAAAAGGGTCCAATGCCCTCGAACGTGCAACTTTAATTCTTTCGCGCATTTATTCTTATTTTTCTTTTTTTCAATATTATGTAACTGTTCAAGCCATGTAATAGTAACTAGGTTTTACTTTCCGCATCTTTTATCAAATGGGTCTTTGTAATTTGGCGATGTATAGACCCGCGCCTTGTAATAGCGTAGGATTTATCTTTCCGCATTTAAATTTCCGCATTTTTAATTCTAATTGCATGAAAGAATGTATGGCCTAAATTAAAAACAAGCGTAGATTACCATGATACATGTACAAGATAAAACATAACATGAAAATAACACACAAATTCACACACCACTCTTAGGGTACGCCTCACTGTTGCCTTGCCTTCGAAACGTGGTCGTCGAGTATAGGACGTCTTAGTAAGTCCTTATGTCCATTGATCCCGTTGCCTCAAAATAAGTTGCCTCGAAACGGTTGCCTCGGAATAGTTGCCTCAAAACGGTTGCCTCGGATTAACAAGGATCAATGGCATAAGGGTAGCTTCTAAGGTGTCCTACTGTTGCTCTGGTGACCACACTGTCCCTACAAACGAATTGACCCGAACACCTCCAACGGTGGTGCTACCTACCTCTCAATGGTGGGATGGCACTACCTTAAGGACATTTACACAGCCTAATTCCTTTGGGTAGGTAGATGACTCATGGATACTTGCTCTATTCAAAAACAAATCAAAACTCTTTTCACACCGACACTTTCAAAAAGCTTTCAAAACAATTTTTCAAACACTCTTGAGGACTGATACAAGAGTCGATCTGAAATCTTTAAACGAAACTTTTTCAAACCCACTCACACTTTGAAAAGCAAACACATTTTGAAAACACAATGAGCAAGTATCTAAGAGCCCATGGATAACCATGGATATAAAGGGTGCTAACACCTTCCCTTTCTATAAATCTACCTCCCGAACCGAGAAACTATCTCATAAGGAATTTCGCTGTGCTTTTGTCCTGTCCATGTTGGAGGAAATAAAAGACAGTGGCGACTCTTGCTTCCGCGACATTTCGCGAACCAGCGTTAAACAGTCAGTTCCAGATCCACCGATCACAAGGGCCATTTGTGGTTAAGAACATTTTCGCGGGAGGAGCTATGATTCTAACCACCATGGATGGCGACGACCTTCCTTACCCCGTCAATGCAGACATAGTGAAAAAATACTACGCATAATCAAGGACCCGCTAGGTTAATTGGCCTATGCAAAAATAAGGGCTTCCCAGTGAACCAAAAGGGTTCGGGCGAAAGTAAGGGATGAAAATGGAAAAAATTGTACACCCGACAAGTCGAAAACCTGAAAAGGCGGCTTGGGTAAAAAGGGTATCCCGGTGGGCTGAAAACCCGAGAGGGCGGTCCAGGAAAAAATTAGGGATTAAAGCGTAACACTATATCTCATTGGATCATCTTGCAACCAGACTTCGATATCGACTATCAAGCTCGGACGACGCCAATCAATTTGATCCACCTTCGACCAAGTAGCAAAGTGATGAGACGCTTGAAGATATAAAGGCAATAGCAGATTTGGAACCCGATGGGATTGTTTCACATAGCTGTTTTTCTTTCTTTTACACAAATTATATAATTTATGTTCCTTCGGCGGAATTCTCTTACTAGGACGTCAGCCTCTTTGTACAAAAACGCCTATTACAGGCTAACATCAAAATCAATACAATTCATTTTACAAGAAATTTCGATTTCTTTTTCTTTTTCTATTTTGTTTTGCAAGAACGTCCAAATGATTCATTTTTGATATATGCATTTGAAAATAATTGCTGCTCATAAATATTTACATAAGAAACAAAAGACAATTACTCGTAATTCCAGGAACAGGGGCAAACAAGAAGTGTCCAAACCTTACAGTTGTTATACACACCAGGTACAGGGATAGAGTCAGCTGAGAATATGACTAAAGGTACATACATTCCCCGCAGATTAGGAAGTATCCAAATATAGTGGTGTTAGCTCTCCCCAGCCGAGGTTCATAATCGCGAATGAGTCGATAAAATTCTCCCCAAGCAGAGTTTATCTACCACCAGCAATAGAAGTTCACCACCAGCAGAGTTTATTTCTCCAAGTCAGTAGATCGTCTAACAAAGTATCTCTCTTCCCTACAAAGTCATTCTCCCACAGGATTATTCTCAAACAGAGTCTCTCCCGGCGGAATACTCTCGAGCAGAACGGACGCAAGTCTCCAGCTAATCATCTTCGGTCACTATCCCCAGCAAGAACGAAGAACTAAACTCCTTATATTCTCCAACAGCAGTCCAGGATTTATTCTCCCCAGCCGTAGAATATCACAAGAACATTGCATATCCATACATAGTGGCATGCGCATACGCATCATGCAGCACGATTTCATTTATTTTGAGAACATCATTACTCAATACATTCCATACATCATGACATTACATACGCCTAACTCTTTACCTTTCAGGGAAAGATGCAATCAAGTTCTGACAATGTTTTCTCTAGTCCAGTCAAACCGAAACTAAGGTTTCTTTTATATTTGAAGACATTTTGAGGCTTTCGTCTGGGTCAGTCAAATCTTCGCTAAGATTCCCCTGATTTCTATGCCAGTCAAAGTTAATTCGAGACCTCTCCTGGGATCAGTCAAATCGACACTAAGATTTCTCTCACAATTGAAGTTCCCACAAGTTTCCCCTGGTTCAGTCAAATTGATACTAAGATGTCTATTCCAATTCAAGCTATGAAGCTCGGAAATCGACCGGATAATATCTTGATTTTCTCCCAAATACCATGAAGCCTGGAATTGACCAGATAGTGGTATATCTTGAATATAAGCTATGAAGCCCGGAAACCGACCGAAAAACAGCTTAACCCTTAGCAAGTTATTGTGAAGCCTGGAAATCGACCAGATAGTAGTACAAGACACCATGAACACTGGAGCACGACCAGATAGCGGCAGAGGACACTGAAACCTGGGGCACGACCAGATAACAATATAAGGTACTGTGAAGCTTGGAATTCGACCAAATAGCAGTTTACTCGGCCAATCACTATGAATCCCGGAAATCGACCGAATATTAGTGTGCCTTAAATTCAAGTTGAAGCCCGGATGCGACCGGATAACCACTTAATTCCTTCTGAAGCCTGGAGCACGACCAGATAAGAATGGAGAAATTGCAAAGCCTGGAGCACGACCAGATAGCAGTTCATTTTCACCTCCTCGACTAAGAGATGATTTCCCAGTAGAGTAATGGACAACTGAAGCTCCTAAAATTCTACTTCCCCCAAGACAAAGAACAATATTCCCGAATGTAGTCCTCCTCAACAACAGGTGTATGAGCTCTCCCAAAGGAATCTCTTATGTGTTTGACACTTCTTCTGGTGGCATCATTAAGCCCATCTTCCGTCGTTGACTTCCAAATGGCATCTATAAGCCCATTCTCGATATCGCAAGACAAGTACCACTTCATGCGAGTGCAAATTTTTGGGCACTCTAGTGTTGAATCATCTTCAACCTTCGGATCACGAAAGGCAGACAAGCCAATCTACATCCTCAGGTTTAAGAAGATTAAATAGGGGCGGATGTTGTACCCAAAAAATTTCCCTCCCATATTCCTCAATACATGTCAAGTGAGGTCCTCAAATTGCTCAAGGAAGTCCAAGAGTTTACAGGACAAACTCTCTCCTAAGGCAGTCTACCTCAAATTAGGGTTTCAGTTTGCATCAAGATGTTTGAATCCAAAGGGTCCCAAATGCTCACTATTGTCCTAATATGTTATCAAGATCATCCATGTCAAGTTTCAAGCCTTGCAGAGGAAGTTTGCTCAGTCAATTGCTCAAAGGCCTAAAAATCGACTGTGCTAGGGCAAAAGTCAATTGTGTCCCACACACAGTCAAACTTCAAGATTTTTGGTCAAAATTCTCATTTTGAAGTATTATTCATCATTTGATCAAGGGTTGATAATGATTCCTCAAGGATTGCTCACAATTCATCAAAACCCAAAAGTTGCTAAATTAGGGTTTTGTAGGAAAAGTCAACTCAACTTTGACCAAGCATAAATTTCTCATACTTTATCAAAAATTACCCATCCAAAGCTCATTTTGAAGAGGATGTAATTCCCTACAATTCATATTCATCTCCCAAGTTCAAAATATGCACTCACAAGAAGATATGAATTTGGACATTATAGGTCATTTTGGAAAGTCAACAAAAACACCTTTTGGGTCAACACTTCATACATGAACATGGAAGAATCAATTGAGATGAGACCAAAAGGGTTGCTTAGGGGACATCTTTAGTTTTCTAAAAAGTCCAAGAACACCTCTCTAGGGTGAAAATTGAAAGAGTTATGCATTGGCGAAGTTGACCCTTTTTGCAGAATTGCCAAAAGTCAAAAGTGTCCAAAATTGCATTTTTTGTCAAATGGGCCCAACTTTTTATACTTGCACTGAGTTTGTAATGTGACCCACGACCCATGAGCCCTTCCACTTGTCATTATTTTATTTTTGTTATTTATTTTGATTTTATTTCATTTAAATCAAATAAAATCAATATAAAATGATGAAAATATCAAAAACTAATTAAATCTTGAGATTTTGTGCATGATTAGGTTCATTACACAGCTGGAGACAAGATCAAACCGTGCAAGGCTCCATTTGGACACAAAAAGATTGGATTTGCTTGTTTTGGAAAGATTTGGTGCAAGGATTGAATCATGGATCAATATTCATAATTGAAAGAGATTTGATACAAAGTTGCAACCCTAATGCACTCTAGTATACATAAGGAACAAATACAGACCAAAAGAAGAAGGCTAGAGGCGTGCACAGGCAAAGAAAAAATTGCAAAAATTCAAGAAAAAAGTGCAAACTGATTTCTAGGTTTCAGGCCATCTCAAACCATTCTAATCATACCAATCAATTGATGGACTCCCCAGGATCGTGTTTCAATCGCTAGCAAGCTTCCCCGCGCCTTGAAACGCCCTGTAAGAGTCACACGATTTGCATATTTTCTTGAATTCAAATACATTAATTCTGGCATATTTAGCATGATTAATTGACATATTTTTAATCCTTGAGATGTTTGCAAGCTAATGGTTATGTTTAATTGCATTTTTGTTGACTGAACACGAAACTGCCATGGCTAGGGTTTTTCTTTTGTTTTTAGGGGTTTGTGTACAGGGAAAATTGGACAGTAATAATGGCACCATGATGCTCGTGGGCTTGAAACGAGTTGATTGGTACCATTGGTATCCATTTATCATGCGTGTACATGGTTTTGGAAATACACATGGGCTATACCTACGCTTGATGTCCGTAGGTAAAGGTCTTTTATCTAAAACGACAGAAGCAACAAAGAAGACAATGGCGTGGCAGTATGTGAGTGGCTTGTTTGAATCTGCACGCGTTTTGAGAGGCGTGGCACATTATTTGTATTATATTTTATTTGTTACATTATTGTTACAACTAACATGGTTAGCGCAGATGGTAAGGTTATTGGCCTTTGATGCACACGTCCTGGGTTCGATCCCAGGTGTTTGCATTTTATTTTCTCAATATTTTCAAGGCAATCCAGCGTGTTACATGGCAAGGATTCCATCGTGTCCTGTCCAGATCTGCCCGTCCCATCCATCAATGCTCCAGATGCAAGGCTAACCCTTGAAGGTGCACAATACGCCCCAGTCAAGCATGTGCAGGGGATTGGACGAAGTCAACAAAGGCCTGAGCTTGTTGGGCTTAAATTTGCAAACAGCACCCCCTTTTTGCTAAGCAACCAGGCCCATTCTCTTTCTTTTTTATTTATTTCTTTTATTTATTTAATTTGTTTAATTATTTCTTAACACAATTAATTTCTTTTTTCACAAAAAATCATAAAATCAAGAGTTTCACAAAAATTAGAATTAGGATTTATTTTCTCAAATTTAATTCAGGGTAATTCTAACTTTTTTATATAATTAAAATCAATTAGGAAAATTAGGGTTAGACTTTTAAAAAAATAGGTTAATTTAATTATTTTTCTTAATTAAAATTAATTAGTAATTAGGTTTTTTATTCAATTGAATTTTATTTTCTCAAATAACACAAAAACGACAAAAAAATGATTTTTTCTTTTAAATTGCAATTAGGTATAAGGGGGTCAAAACTCTAATTATTTTTGCAGTCGATTCATCGCGCGTCTATTATTTTTTGCAATATTGATGTAACTGTCCACTGTATGTAATAGTTTAAATTAGGATTTTCTTTATTTATCGTCTTTTACGGGTTTTTTGGCTATGTAATTAATCCATACCCCGAAGCCTTGTAATAGCGTAGGTTTTATTTCCCGCATTTTAAATTCTCGCAAATATTAACTGTTTTGGTGTATCTTGATAGGATTGTATGACAAGATTGCATGATAATTTAAAACGGCTAGAAAACCCTAATGTGCAAAGATAATAAATGAAATCAAATCACTCGCACATGCGCATTCCTAGGGTATACTCTCACTTCGGTTGCCTTCGGTAAACGGTAATTAAGTATAGGGCGTCTTAGTGGTTCCCCTCCTGTCTAACAAAGATCAAAAGTCCCGTTCAGAAATGTTTCCTCGGAAACGTCGCCTCGGAAATGTTGCCTCGAATATGATCTTAAGACTCTAGGGTTATTACTAAGACGTCCTAACACTTCTTTAGTGATTGTACGTCCCTTTTGAATTGACCCTTACAACTCCAACGACGATGCAACCTATTTCTCAATAGTAGGATAGCATTGTCTAAAGGAAACGAGAATAGAAACAATCTTTTTTTCGAGTAGGTAGAGATAACTGTTAGGTACTTGCTCAAGTCAAATTTTTTTCACACTTACACTTTTCAAACAAAGTTTTTAAAAACAATTTCATAACACTCTTGAGGATAGAAACAAGGGTTAAAACAAAGTAAAACAAAACTTTTCAAAACAAACACACACAAGAAATTTTAAAAGATGAGCAAGTACCTAAGAGCCCATGGAAAACCATGGATAGAAAGGGTGCTGACACCTTCCCTTTCTATAATCTACCCCCCGTACTCAAAATCTCGAAAAAGGATTTTTTTTAATGCTTTTTTCCTTTCCGGTTGGATGAAATAAAAGTCGGTGGCGACTCTTGCTTACCGCGACATTTTGCAAACACAAAACGTAAAATGCAAACCAGTACTAAACATTCGGGTTTGCCACTGTATCACAATTTGTAAGGAAATATTCGTAGCATCATCGAGGGACTATGATCTTGTATTTTGATTATTTTTGCTAAGATGGCTCACATGCACATCATGACTATTTTTATCAAGGCAACAAGTGGAGTTAACCCTAGAGGTGTAAGTGTGCAAGTGTTTGTTTTTCATGCATTGTCTTGTTTTGGATTAGGATTTTCTAACATTGATTTTTTATCTTGCCATACACACCCTAATTACTAACATTTATGAAAGCGATAAAAATTGTGGAAAATAAATGTTCTACGCTATTACATCATTTGGGAGATGGGGGATACAAATGTACAAATGGGGATTACAAGAAATTAAACCTAATTATCTATTACAAACCATATTGAATAGCTATGAAGCAAATATATGAAAATGTGTAATAAAAAAAACAGCGCAAAAGAGAGAAGAGAATCTTTCGACATCATGTGTCAAAGCATGCTTATATGCATCGAAACATATCCTTCTTTCCACCCTATAATTCCAAATCGAAGCATAATGTTATGTGTCGAATCACATACCCTTTTTCCCTTCTGTTAGGGCTTGTAAAGCAGTATGTGTTGAAGCCTACAGATTTGTGTCGAATCATGCTCTACTTTTTTCACTCCAACATTGTTTTATGGTCTATACAGGTTAGTTCTTAACATATAATTGACAAGAAAGGAAAACAAACAAAAGGGTAGCTTCGATGGCAATGATTATTACATGTTATCTTCGAAGATGAATCATCAATGATGCTTGAAATGAAGGGTATAAAGTCAAGAAGACTTACCTTGAAGCTGGAATTTGTGTTTCGAACTGGAGTTGCTGCCTTGAAGGTTCTTGGGTTCGAAAGAAAAGAATAGAGATGTTGTGTTTTTTTTGTTCTGGTTTTAAGAGTGTTTTAAGGCTTCAACCTTCGTGTTCTCTCCTCTCTCTTTTTTTTCTTCTCCTTTTTCCTTGCCAAAAGCCACCCCCTTGTGTGTTGTGAAAAAACTTATTTATAGAAGAGTCTTATTAGGGTTTTGGGGGAGGGGGGGACAAATAAAATTTGAAATTTTTGGGTATGCTCTTTTTATAGCTTTTGAGGTGCAGCTCTTATATGCTAATTTGGTGCAAATATGGGACTGAGATAATGTAGGTCTGGACTGGTTTAGGACTAGCATAGCAGGACTATTTTGCAGCAGTTTTAGAGTGTTGTGGCAGCTTGGTGCAGGGTTGTTTCATAGCAGTACAACAAACTATTTTTTGACATGGTTTTAGGCTGTTAAGTGGACATTACATCAAGCTTGGGCTTGGCAGCATATATGACTTTGTTCAGCAAGCATCTTGAATCTCTAAAAGATGTCGAATACTTCATCCTTTCATTTTGATCACATAGATCCACAACCTTCGACCAAACTCGTCAATAGACAAAACAATATTTATTTCCACCAATTGTATGTTCTTCGAATGGACCACATTCATCTGAATGTAACACTTACTTCGTCCTTTCATTTTGATCACATAGATCCACAACCATCGACCAAACTCATCAACAGACAACAATATTTGTTTCCACCAATTGTATGTTCTTCTAATGGACCACATTCATTTGAACCTTAGACCAAACTCATCAACAGACGAAACAATATTTGTTTCCTCCAATTGTATGTTCTTCGAATGAACCATATACATCTGAATGTACCACTTTGAGTATGCAAGATGATCTCATTGGCATAGTCGAAATGAAAGAATTTTTGGATTGCTTTCCTACCAGTAACCATCAGTTGATTAAGTGGTCGAAAGTTCAAATGTGCAGACCTCAAATTGTAATTCATAGTGTAGAAACTATGTATGTTAAAGGGTTTAGAGCTGGATCAAAGCAAGTTGCTCGAAGGAATCTATTGCCCAGTCGAAGCTTATGAATCAAAGCAAGCATGAAGATAGACTTGTAATCCATAGTGTCGAAACTATGTGTGTCAAAGGGGTTAGAGGTGGGTCGAAGCAAGTTGCTTGAAGGATTCCATTGCCTAGTCGAAGCTTGGGGATCGAAGCAAGCATGAAGATAGACTTGTAATCCATAGTGTCGAAACTATGTGTGTCAAAGGGTTTAGAGGTGGATCGAAGTAGGTTGCTCAAAGGAAGCCATTTCCTAGTCGAAGCTTGGGGATCAAAGCAAGCTTGCTCTTCTTCGACTTGTCAAAATCTTCCAATCAGTCCTTTCGATCATTCATGTGGTTTGAACAGCCTGAACCAGATTTTGAATTCGACATGGTTATCTGCAATTGCACACCTTTTTTTTTATTATCTGCTTTTCCCTTCCGACAGTTTCCTCTTCCTCCTTTCGAAGATTCAGAAGTTCCATCTTCGACCTGATGCTTAAAAGTCCAATATGATCCATGGAAACTATATGGGGTATTAAAAGTCCAATTGTACTTGTGCAAACTTGAGCTTTTGAAAATCTTTGTGAGAAATGTTTTGAGAAAAAAGAGGGAAAATTTTGGGGTACAACACCTATTGACAAAGAAATATTCTGCTGAGGAAACAAACTCTCCTGGGGAAATTGAATTTTGCTAGAGAGAAGAAATTTGTAGGGGTTTTTCAGTTTTGGAGGAATAAACTCAGCTAGGGAAGAGAATTTCCATGAATGGTACTGATTGGAACTCTATAGGTTGGGTAAATTGCGGGGAAAAGATCATACTCCTTTATTTGTTAGGGGGGTCTACTGGGGAGTACGATTATGTTAACAGCTAGAAGATGCCCCACTTTCTATTTGAAGGCACATTAGACCTATCAGGGAAAAGATCATACTCCTTTATTCGCTAGGGGGATCTGCTGGCGAGTATGACTAGGTTAATTCAGCCTTGCGGGGAATGTATCTTTATTAAAGATGAGTTTGTGCAAATAGCTCTGTAGTGATAATTCCGTGGAAACTACTCTGTGGGGATAATCCTTTGGTGGAGGTGGATTACTTGGATACATCTCCTCTTCTAGAGTCCTCGGTAAATGTTGATCAGAGTGATAAGTCTTCTATTGATAGACGCGCGATGAGATAACGGGACATAGTTATACGCTTTAATCCCTAACTTTTTCCCAGACCATCTTTTCAAATTTTCAATCCAGTTGTACCCTAAAATTCTCCATCCCTTTCTACTCAAGACATGCTCATTAAAGTCCCCCAATTGCTCAAAGTTGACCAAGAATTGACCAGACAAATTCTCCTCCTAAGCAATGGATTTCCATCTAGGGTTTCATTTCTCACAAAGAATTTTGGTTTGCAAAAACTTCAAATGACTTTCATGGCAGCCTATGCGCCTCAGCATAATGGCATAGCTGAAAGAAAGAAAAGAAGTGTAAGTTGAAAGCTAAAAATTTCCTAAGAGATTTTTGGGTCGAAGCAGCTTCGATAGCAATATACACTCAGATTAGATGCCCAACGAAGCAGTGTTAGCTGAGAATTTCGATTATATAAGTTTTGAATAAATGACATTATGATTGAAGAAAGAGTAGTTCAAAAGAAAGTGTGAGGAGGCCTTTACAAAGTCTTCGATTGATGAAGAGCTAGTAAAGAGCTTTGAAGGGTTCATTTTCGAACTATTGGAAAAAATAAGCTATTCAAAGCATTATAAGGGAAGGCATTTTGACTGTCATGTTGATTTGAATTGGCGCTTCGAACGGAATAAAGAACAAAATGAAGCTTCGACACAGTCACGATTGTGTTCGAAGAAGATGACCAGAACGAAGCTTCAACTGGTCGAATCAAAGAACCACCTGTGCAACTGTGTTCGGAGGAGGTGAATATAAAAAAGCTTCGACAGGTCCAAAGGAAGAAGTGATACTTCGATTGGTTGAATTGAAGGAAATGAGATCGAAAAGAACAAGAACTGTTTGATTAGTCTGATGTTCCCAGATTACACAATTGAAGCAGACAATGACTTAATCAAAGAAGCCATGATGATGAAGCCTTGAGCAATTCGAATTGGAATTCAGAGCCATCGAAAAGAACAATGGAGATGCAAATCGAAATGAACACCTAATAGGATGAAACCTGTCCAGGTTCACTCAAAGTTCAAAATGGCATGAAATATCTCAAAATGGCAACTTTTCAAATATTTTGATTCTGCTTTCAAAGCCATGATTAATGGATGATTCATGCCATACTCATTCACCATCACACCCCTCTATAAATACAGAGCCAAATTGAAAGCAAAAGGAGAACATTGCCTAGGACACAAGAAATTGCCTCAAAGAGCCACACGTACACATTGCCTCAGAAAAGCATCTCAAAACTCTCAAAAATCTCATAAGTTGTCAAAATATAAAAACCAGCTTTGCGAGCTTCCTCAGTCCAAATGAATACCAGATTCGTTCTCCTGAGATTTCCAGGAAGCCATCTCACGCTCAGGACTACAGATCGAAGCACCTCTGTTTGGTAATTTTTTTCTCTAATTTTCAAACTTATTCGATCTCCGATTTAAACTCATTTTGATTGCATACTCATGTTATGATTGTTGTTTGTGAATTATTTAACGTAATACATGTAAGTTACAATGTCCAAATGACAGGATAGGGTCTTCGAAGATGATTTCTTTTGAAACTCATGATATAGGTCATTTCAAGCCAAAAGAACCCAGATTCAGACTCAGGGAGTTTAAACTAGGGGGTTCGAATCAAAGGTAAGAGAGTTGGGTTCAATATCCAGGTCGTTCATTTCGTTTTTCTAACAACTGTCTTGCAAATCCAATGCTTGCAGGTTCCACGCGTACACCATACACCACATGATCATAACGAATGGATCCCCATCTGATTCAGATTTGAAGGCTTCAGACGTATGCCTCACCATGAACCTTCGAAGGGTTCCTTCATTAGATCGAAAGGCAACCTGGGCCTCTTTTCGATCCGGGCCTGCGTTCCACCCCCTGTTTATTTTTGCTGCCTGGCCCATTTATGCTTGTTTACTTTGTTTTTATTTATTTCTTTTAGTTTGTTTTTTTCTAATCAACATAAAAATCATTAAAAAAAAATATAAGTAACTTAGAATTAGGTTTTACTTTTTAATGATTTAATTTAGTTAATTATTTTAACTTATTTTCTTCAATCTTAAAATCAGTAGACTTGGGATTTATTTGAATTAAATCCTTTTCATAAACTAAAAAATGCAGAAAATATTAGGTTTGTTTTAGAGTTAATTTTAATCAATAATTAATTATATTTGACGTAATTGAACATTTAGCATTTTCCAAACAAAATAAAACACAAAAAAGTTTTCCTTACACTTAGGATATAGATGTTATTTTCAATTCGTGCGCGTTTTATTGCTTTTGTTATCATTTTCATATTAATGTATCAGCTTATGGGATGTAATAGACAATAACTAGGACTTTTACATTTACTGCTTTACTTTTCCTCCAAGTTTTGGTATTGTAATTAAATCTCCCTCCCCGAAGCCTTGTAATAGCTAGGTTTTACATTTTTGCATTTTAAATTCCTGTAAATTATTAACTGCTTAGATGCATGACTAATAGGATTGTATGGCAAGAGTTTAATAATCAAACGCTAGCAAACCTAATGCAAAAGATAAATAATTGAATACAACACAATTGCACATATACACCTCTAGGGTACCCCACTTTGGTTGTCTTTGGAAAAACAGTCACAACTCTCAAAACTTGAGAGATTTTAGTGGCTACCCTCCGGTTTAAAGATCATAAGTCCCCCGATGACCCTCTCAACGTTGCCTCGGTAAAAATGATCTTAAAACCCTAGGGTAGCTACTAAGGTTTCTTGCCCAGTTTCCTTCATGACTGTATAAACGTTCCTTCGAATTTCCCTCAAACATCCAACGACTAGGGCTACCTACTCACTAATAGTAGGATAACACTTTCTAAAGGAAAAGAGGAAAAGAACAACCTTTTAAGTAAAAGTAGATAGTTCCTAGATGCTATGCTCAAATAACTTTTACACTTGCACAAAAAATTATTTCAAAAAAACATTTTCAAAAGGCTTTATCAACACTCTTGAGGACTGATACAAGAGTTATCATAAAGCAAGTTGCCTTACTACTGGCATTTCAAAAATACTTTTTCAAAAACACACAAAGTATAAGGTATTTCAAAATGAACTAAGCATCTAAGAGCCCGTAGATAACTACGGATGGAAAGGGTGCTAACACCTTCCCTTTCCATAATCTACCCCCCTTACTCAGAAAACTCTCGAAAGGTCTTTTTCTGTTCTTTTCACCCTTTCCTTTGTTGGATAAAAGAAAAGTCGGTGGCGACTCTTGCTTACCGCAACATTTGCAAACACAAACACAAAACCAGTATAACAGTCGGTTCTGCCACCGTATCACACACCGAGATACCCTTTTTTGCCCAAGCCTCCTTTTCAGTTTTTCGACTTGCCAGGTGTATAATATTTATGTATATATATCCCTAATTTTTCCCCGAACCCTTTTGGTTGGTCGGGATGCCCTTACTTTTGCCTAGGCCACTCAACCTAGCAGGTCTTTTTTATGCGTAAGATCTTTTGACTATGTCCACGTTCATAGGGTGCAGAGAATTGTCACTGCCCATAGTAGTAAGTGTTGTAGCACTACCCGAAAATGTTTGCTTGATCATATGTGACCCTTCGTATGTGGGAGTCCATTTGCCTCTAGGGTTAGTCTAGTGCACCCAATGTTTGTAGTTATTGATCAACCATAGATTGCCAAGTTTCTGATAGTCTTGACCTTCCTCAATATTTTTCTAAGAACTGTCACGGCAAAATGACACCATCTGATACTGCTGACATAGACAAGCAATTTGGTGATACCGAAGATTCAATTTTTATAATGGCTTTTGTTGAAACTCATGATTCATGTGGAGATCTTCCCCAAGTGATTCAGATGAAGATCTGTCCCTGGCTATTCAACACTTTGAGAGATTCTTTGAATCTCGACTTGACTACCACAGATGAGTTGGACAATAACATGTCATTCCCCTTGATCATGGAAGGTTTGTTATTGGAAGTGTCTTTCCATTTGAAGTGATTATGTTCATTGAGAGGATTTCCGTTCATTGGATATCCATCACGCGAATTTCTCTGTTGTCGGACGATTAGTTATATCCAAACAATGGTATTTAAAATGCACAACTTATGTCTGTCTTGAAGTTTTTGAAAATGAATTTTAATAAACAACAAAATTTTGTAAGAATATGAATTCAAAAATGACACCAGTTTTTTTTTCTTAAGTCTCCTTCATAGGTTTTGACTTAGCGGGCTCTTCTTTTGAAAGATAATGACTGTCTGTTTTACGAGGAACCATAACCATCTTTTGATTTGGAAGGACGTCTTCGATGCTATTTGTTGTGTACAAAGTGAAAGCCTGCAACTGAATGCGCATTTGAATTAACTGAGGAACTACCCTTCCCTAGGTTATGGCTAAAGGTTTTAATTTATACGAAAAAGAAAACTCCAACTTCTTAGGCTCAAAGGGGTTGACTAGGGATTATATTCCTTATAACTCCACTATTTAGGATTTGAAACAACACCTGTACATCATCAACAAGGTCCACTCAAAAGCATACTGTATGAGATTATGGTATCGTTTTCGTCATCCTCCCTCTAAAGGCTTATAGATTTTAATCGAGAGTTGAATATCGCAAAAAGGAAGTAAAAACATAGTTTAAGTATAGCAAAAACGAATGGATTAATTCAAGACAAACATATGCAATGCATTAATGGAAATAAAAACAAAGTTTGACATAAAGATAAGTGTTCGAATAAATAAAGTAAATTACAACTAAAAATTCAAATGAACTGGACGCTCTCAATCATATTCATGATTTGGCATGGGAGCAGTGATCACATTAGGAGTCTTAGAAGGGTCAAACTCAATTTCCTTAGCATCAATCATATCTTGAATCTTGTTTTTTACGGCCCAACAGTTGTTGGTGTCGTGCCCCAAACTGTTGGAGTGGTACGCGCACCTTACATTGGGATTGTGACGGGAATAAGAAGTATTGGGCCTCTGAGGAGGATCCTTCAATGTAACCAACTCCCCCTTCAACATGTGTTGTAATGCTTGAGCCAAAGACATGTTAATTTTGGTAAATTGTATGTTGGCCATGTCCTGCTTACGCTGACTACCCTGTTGTTATTGGCGAGGTCGTTGTTAGACTTGCAATGTAGTAGAAATCCGAAAAGGCATACTTTTAACCAAGCCAATTTCTTGTCTCATTGGAGGTTGATTAATGACTTATTTCCAAATTCTAGCCATTCTTCCCATATAGTTGTGTTTGTCTTAATGAAGTTTGCTGATGAGATTTCTCAACTTTTCTTGCCCCCGAGCTAGGTTTTGGATAAGAGCCATCTGACCCATCATCTGGATTCTCATCATTACCATCTCAGCCTGCAATTGTTCCAACTGGTCATCCTTGTTGTTTTCAGGATTCTTCTTGGTCACGATCTTAGTGAGTAGTGCTTTCAATTCCTCTTACCCCTTGGATAGGTTCAAGAAAATTTCTTGGAACTAAGCATTTTGGATTTAAAGATCTTCGACAATTTGTTCTAGAGCCATCTTTATTGAAATAAACAGTAAGAAGATGAGAAAACCTATACGGGAAAACCTGTTATGACATGATGCATGATATGTAGATGCAATGTTTTCAAGGATCTCGTGGGGTAAACAAAAGAAAATGTTAGAAGTCAAATATGACTGCAGTTTTGATTGAAGAACTTCGTATCATTCAATGTCCTTCTACGAGAATCAAGCTCACCATGTCGAGTGGGTCATAGCCTTTGACGAGATCTGGGTAGAGGAAAATAAATCCACTTGCCCCTTGATAGACGTCTGGTTCAATATAAACCTGCATCACATGCCCTTGAGATCCTTGAAATGGTTAATGAAAATTCTATGGCATGATGTCATGATATATATTTTATTATGTTCTGATGATTAATCAAACACAAGAAAAGCATACAAAGCCTTAGGTTTAAGCCTGCATGGAGTTTATAGGTAAGTACCCTCTTGAAGTTTTATTTGGCTCAACTTGTCCTAAAAGAAATAAACGGGTTCTAGGAGCCTCAATATTACTGATCTTTCTTCTCATGCATTATTTCAGCACGAGCATCTGAACTGCGACCGAAATATCTCGATAGTCTGATCTCAATGAGTGTAGTATCGAGTATTAACCAACTTCAGTCTGCACCAAAGTCGGCTATCTCACTACTTTCTAAGTGCTAAGTTGTTCAACTAAGGTTCTATAGTCAGTTAGTGCTTTATGACACCACACAACGGCCCCGTATTCTTCTTGGTTCAACTCAAGGGACACTGGTACCAACAAATGTGTCACACTAATGTAGCCATCGCTTCAACCATATCGGTCTATGTCGTACAATTTTCACGATCTATTGCTACTTACCTAAAATTCCCCATATCAGTATAGGATCTATACAAGAAATAAACCCAAGCATATCCCAAAATATAAAGAAAACAAGGCAAACAAGTAAAGCAATAAATGTGATATAGCTCTTAAGGTAACCCCACTTTTAGATCTTTCCCCAGAAGAGTCACCAGTTCTGTAATACGGTGGGAGAACTGACTTTTGGGTTTTATGTTTTATCGCAAATGTTGCGGATAACAAGAGTCGCCACCGACTTTTCTTTTATCCAATAAAGGAAAGGGTGAAAAGAACAAGAAATACCTTTTGAGAATTTTCTTGAGTTTGGGGGGTAGGTTATGAAAAGGGAAGGTGTTAGCACCCATTGTACCCCAAGATTTACCCTCCCATTTTTCATTCAATATGTTCTCCTAGGGTTTCTCAAATACTCAAAATGGCTCAGGGTTTGATCAGACATATTCTCTTCCTAGGCATTGAGTCAGTAACTAGGGTTTGGTACTTCTCAAGCAAATTTAAGTTTCCAAGGTTTCAAATAGTCTTTGTGGTTCTTCATGTATTCTCAAGGATGTTGGTTCCAAGTTTCAAGCCTTGCATTGCGAGTTTGCTCAATCATTGGTTTAGATGACTGAAAATGAACTGCATTGACCCAAAAGTCGACCTTTTCAAGATCAAGTTCAAAAACTTGTAACTTCTTCATTATTCGATATTTTTGAGTGGTTATTTTTGCGTATGACTCTCCTTGACATCATCTCCAATTTCTCTTTACCAGTCAAGAGCCAATTATGTGCGAAAGATCATCAAAATTCGAATACTTTAGAGGCCACTTTCTGGATTTTTGACCTAATCTCAAGTAACTGTTGTCTGACTTCCAAGAATCGTAATTTCCTCAATTTTTAAGATCTTGAGGCGATTATTTTTGTTTGCACGTTGTCGTGAGGAATGTCATCTAAATTTTTATTTAAAGATTGGAGTCAAATTGTGCTTAGAAGGTTTTGAAACTTATCGAAACATTATAGGTCAATTCTTGACTTTAAAAAAGGGGTTGGCTCCTAATCTCAATCCATGAAGGCATATTTGATTGGGGTGGGTTTGAAGTACAAGTTGTAATTCATTTTGGTCGATATAATTTTGGTTCTCATCAAATACTTGTTAGCTTCAATTGCAAGGTGATTTGAATTTGTCGTTGAGATTTGGAATTGGAGATTTGTCAAGATAATCCAAGGTCCACTCAAAGTTCATTCAAGGGATTTATTTTTTATACAAATTTGTCAAATGGATCCATATTTTAAGGTGGGAAGATTTATTCATTTGGAAACAAATAACAAGATTACAAGACTTATTCAAGGCTTAGTTCAAGTTTCGCTCATGTTCGCTTAGTTCATCATTATTTATCACTCAAAAATTCATTCAAGTATCAATCATTCATTTCCAAATTCAAATGGAAGATTTTGGAATTTCATCAAAAACAAATTAAGATACAAGATGTTTACAATTACAAAAGAATTGAGGAAATATATCCAAGACAAGTTCCATTCATATTACAATTTTATTGGAATTATCATTATAAAGTTACAAAAGGAATTACAAGTTTGTACAAACTATTATTTCCAAAATTCTAAAATTATGCCCAATAAATTATTGTAAATTAGCCCAACAGCAGTTGCACATACAGCCCATTTTCCAGCCTTGTTTCAGCAGCAAAACAGTCCCAAAAAGTGCTGTAAAATGCTACTAAGCAGTCCAAAAAAACAGCAACCAAAACAGTCCAAAAAACAACAACCAAATTAGTCCAAAACTTGCTGAACAAACTGCTATAAATTTGTTGTAAAATAGTCTGCTAACAGCATGCTGCCCTGCATCATAACAACCCAAAAATTACATCAATATGGCTAAAGAAAATTGTGTGAAGAAAGCATCAAAACAGCAGGCCAAAACAATTCAAAAACTTATCAGTTTTACCTCTAAATCTCACTCAAATGTGCCTATAAAAAGGACCTTGTATGAAGAGAAAAGGGGGGAAGAAATCTGAAAAACATACAAAAAAGTTCAGCAAGAGAAAAAGCATAAAAAAGAGACAAGTTTGTTCAAAGTTTTAACAGCAAGAATAAGAGTAAGAGAGGTTTGGGCACCAACAAAACAAAAAATTCAAGGAGAGAAAACTTATTGTTTGGAAGCTCCATCGGAGAGACTCCGATAGGTATTTATTCTTCCCTATTTACTTCTGCATAACCTTCTCATATATCCATGTTTGAATCTTCTTCTGCACCACTTTTACACCATACGAATGCTTGCTTTATCATACTTTCCTTTGCTGTGTTTCTGAGTTGCTGCAATACATGGACATTTAGACATGTTTAGAAATAGTAATAATAATAATAATAAACATAAGAAAAACTAGATTTGAAATAATAGAAACTACAGAAAATAGAGGAATTATACATTATGTATTTGTCTAACCTTCTCCAAAACTCAAAAACATTTCTTACCTTTTCCCTCACTTTTTCTCCTCACTTCGTCATTCCACTCTCTCTAGTCTCTACCATTCTCTCTTCCTAGATCAAACTTATAATCTCAAAGAACTATAGCTTTGTTAATGGGCAACAAAATAGTTTTAATGTTTCTCCAGCAAGGTGTAAGTCTATTACTATGAAGGGGGAAATAAAACCAAACACAGAGAATAGCATACGCACACAAGAAGAAACTCAGGGAAAAACACAACAAAAAAATTCTAACACAATCATCCTTGAAAACATCTCAACCTTTGTCTGCACAAAATCAACATAAAGAAAAAGAGAGGAATTTTTGTTAAGCAAAAACCAGAAAAAGATTTACAAAACTTTAGCTCAAACAATTGATACCCACAACAAATTTCCATTCTCCCTATTCAGCAAATTTTCGAAAAAAGAACAGCTTCGAATTTCAATCTTACCTATAACTTCCCCTAACCAATATCAAGATCCTGCAAGCAATTTTTCAGAAATCACTCAGAACTAATAACTTCAATACCTTCTGCTTAAATCTTCTCTCAAACTGCCAATGCCTTGTTTCGCAATATTCTTGAAACTCCGACACATAGCCTAAACTACAGTATACAAAATTAGCATCGTCATTTCGATTTCATTGCAATTAACCAACGGTGTTCACATCAAAAGTCAGCATGGAATAAGAAGAAGAAACAGCTCTGCGCATACCTCAATTTACTCTTCATGGAAGCCATCAAACCCGTCGGAGTCAGCGTCTTATTTAAAGAAGAGAAGAATGTAGATAGATCAAAGTTAGAGAGTTTCTGTTACGCTTCAATGGAAGAATAGGGAAAATGAACATGGAAACTCCTTTCAAAGATTTGAACTCAGTCACCGCTAATCCAATGCATAACCAACTTTGTCTTAATGGATCTTATGGCCAACACTCTCTTATCTGTCGGAGCGTCTCCAGCCATGGTTCGTTTCGTCGAAGAGATTCCTGACTTCACTCCAGCTTCAATGCTCTGTACGTTAACCTCTGCACACTCTCTCCTGAGTCTCTTTCTGCTATGCTCCGAGTTGGGTATTCCTTGGGTTCTTGATCCTATCGTTGTTTCTGCCTCGTCTTTTCAATTCGATGCTTGTGTTCAACTTGTTGGATTTAAACCCACTATTATTGGAGGAAATGCTTCTGAAATTATTGCTCTTTCTTCCTCCACTAAAATCTTAGACTGCCACCACACTCACAAAGTTATAATCACCGGTCAGTTTTTGCGTCGCCTCTTTATTTTCGTGTTGCTTGGATTTATTCTGCTCATGTTGCCGTTTGGTGTATTTGATTTTTTCAATTGCATTTGCTGTGGTGAACTTGATTTGAGATGGAAAGTAAATTTGAAGGCAAGAGGAAAAAATGGTGATAAAGATGAAAGAGGAAGATGATTGATGTTTTTTTTACTTCATTTTTCTTGTTAATCGTTTTTGTTAGTACTAACAATAATAATGATAATCTGCAATGTCCCTTCCCCATAAAGCTACCAAACGACGCCTCTATTGTGCTTAGGGTTTTCAAAACTCTTCTTTTCCTCTTCCCAACCGGGTCAGCCCATTAGGCTTGATTGGCCCAATCATCATCATCATCACCCTTTTTATTTTAATAGAATCATAGATATAACAGATAATTAGTTTAGTTCAGTTGGCAAAGCACACCACTAACAACTAAGGAGACTCGGGTTCAACAGCTGTTGGGGCCTTTATTCTGTTTTTCTTGATTCTTTTAGCCTTATCTCCAAATTTTATCAAATATTTAATAACAAAATTAGTTTAGGTTTAGTTTTAATTTTTTAAAATTTAGCTAAATAAAAATATATAATTTCAAAATTAATTTATTTTCTTAATTAATTTAGGACTTTGTGAATAATTTTGTTTACATTTTTTATTGTTTAGTTAACTTTCCTTTAAATTATTTAATTTATACATGATAAAATTCAAAATAATAGAATAGATTCTTTATTTCCAAATTTCTCACAAACAAAAATACTAGAAATATTATAGTGTTATTTATTTTGCTAATTAATTTTATAGATTGTGCTAGTTTAAATATTTGTTCATTTTTAATTCGATTGGATTGTATTGATTGTTTATTTAAATTTTTAATCACATTGTCGATTCGATCCATCCCCATTTGTAAACTTGTATTCCCCATTCCCGAAAGCTTTGTAATAGCATAGAATTTTAATTTCCGCAATTTACTATTTTTCTTTATACTGTATAGTAATTAGGCGTGTATAGAAAGATTTAAAATCAACTGTTAGATAACCCTAACCTCAAAGACAAATTAAATTGAATAAAACACAATTTTCACACGCGCGCCTCTAGGGTAACCTCGCTTGTTGCCTCGGAAAAACAGTCATGTCCCTCGAATGTGGGATGCTTTAGCAAAGGCCCTCGATTAAAAATATCGTAGTCCCTCGATGACCCTTCGACGTCGCCTTCGGTAAAATGATCTTAGTCCCTTACGAAAATTTCTAAAGCGTCTTACAAGTTGCCTTCTATGACTATACGATGACATGTGCCTGTCCCTTCACATCCAAATGATAGGGCTTCTTACCAATCAATGGTAAGATATCGATATATAAAGGAGGAGGAAATGAACAAAGACCTTTTGAGTAGGTAGAACGTTCATAGTTGCTTGCTCACAACATCTTTCAAACACACCAACACTTTCAAACATGAAATATTTTCAAAAATACAACACTTTGTATACATTCTTATAGAGACAAGAATCATTACAAAGTTCGCCTAAACGAAAGGCACTTTTCAAAAATACTTTCAAAAACAAATCACAAACACATTTCAAATAAAGAATTTTCAAAGGGAGATAGCAACTAAGAGCCCGTAGATAGCTACGAATGAAAAGGGTGCTAACACCTTCCCTTTTCATAACCTACCCCCCGAACTCAAGAAAATATCTCAAAAGGTCTTTCCTGTTCTTTTCACCCTTTTATTTATTGGATAAAAGAAAAGTCGGTGGCGACACTTGCTATCCGCAACAATTGCGATAAAACACAAAACAACCAAGTCAGTTTTCCCACCGTATTATGAAATTGGCGAATCCGTTGGGGAAGACTTAAAAGTGGGGTTACCTTAGAGATTAGATCACCTTTAATATGCTTTCATTGTTTGACTTGTTTGCTTTACATTTATGGGTCCTTGTTTGGGTTTGTATTGATCCTCTACCCGGATCTGGGAACTTCATTAGGTAAATAGAAAAAATTATGGAGACTGTACAGCGTAGATCGATATGGTTGAGACAATAGCTATGTTAGTGTGACACATTTATGGGTACTGGTATCCCTTGTGGCAAATTAAGGAGAATACGGGGCTGTTGTGTGGTGTCATGAAGCACTAACGAACCTTAGAACCTTTAATTGAACAACTTGGCCATTAGGAAGTAGTGAGATAGCCGACTTTGCTACAGTTTGAAGTTGGTTGATACTCGATACTACGCTCATTGAGATATGGCTTTTAGGATATTTCGGTCGCCAAAAAAGAGGCTTGCGCTGAAACAATGCCCAATGAAGAAAGATCAATGATATTGAGACCCCCTAGAACCCGATTACTTTCTAGGACAGGTTGAACCAACTAAACTTCAAGAGGGTACTTACCAATGAAACCTCATGCAAGCCTAAACCTAAGGACTTGTTTGCTTTTCTTGTGTATGTTTACTTGTACATAACATCATGACATCATACCATTACATATGCACTAACCATTTCAAGGACTTTGGGATTTTTCTTTGTGCTGTTTTGTAGGACATGGCTTCCATGCGAAGAAATACCATCCGAATCAACCTTGTAAGAGTTCCTTCTCAACTTAAGGAATTAGCATCAAGGGTTCCCAATGATTCTCTGTTCCCCAAGAAGTACGGTCGTCTCACCAACTTGGTTACCACAAAGTTTGAAGAGGATATGGTACATGTGCTTTTCCAATTCTCTTGATCCTAAGCACCATTGCTTTACATTTCCTGATTATCAACTAGTGCCTATCATGGAAGAATTTTCTCAACTCTTGGGGGTGCCTATTCTTGATCAATTACCCTTCACTGGTATTGAGAGAGAACCGAGACCTGAGGAGATTGCTCGAGCTTTACATTTGCAACAGTCCGACGTTGTGGCAAACTGGGAAATAAGAAGTGGTATTAAAGGGTTTCTAGCCAATTTTATGTTTAAGAAGGCTCAACAATTTTGGGAGGATCTGGATTTTCAAGCTTTTGAAGAAGTGGTGGATCTTCTAATCTATGGGATGGTACTGTTTCGTAACCCGGACCAACTCATAGATGTGAATGCAGTCAAAGTTTTTCTATCTCGTAACCCGATGCCTACCTTGATTGGAGATATCTTACATTCTCTTCACACTCGCACCATGAAGAGAAGAGGAATTCTTATGTGTTGCACTCCTTTGTTGGCTACGTGGTTTATTTCACACTTACCTCAATATGTTTTAAAGAATGAGCAAGGCATGAGATGGTCTAATAGGTTGATGTCACTCACGTATTCGGATATTCATTGGTGTTCTCGATCTTTAGAGGATGTTATCATCATTGATCATTGTGGGGAATTCCCTAATGTCCCTCTCCTTGGCATTAGGGGAGGAATCACCTATAACCCTTGTTTGGATTTGAGACAATTTGGGTATGCTCAGAGGGATGGTCCTCATGACACGCTTGTCCAAGGAATTGCATTTGACTATGAGAATGATGTCCAAGGTTATCGTCATAGATTCATACGAGCTTGGTCATAGTGAACAAAGTTGATAGCAAGACATTGGGGCATAAGAATTCCATTCCTTTAGAGCCTTATCTCAAGTGGGTGCGAGCTCGCGTTCAAAATCTCATGATTCCTTATGAGGCCATTCTACCTATCGTCATGGAGACTATTGCCGAGGGAGATGTTCCTTACACTATTCTATCCTGACATGCCGACTACTCTCGAGGAGTTGCAAAAATCTTGGATTCAACTCAAAGGGGGAGCAAGACACCTTTGAAACCCAGTTATACGCAAGCGAGAAAAATATTTTGGAGCTCACGAGACAACTTCATGAAGAGTAGAGTTTGAATGCCTACATTTCACCAAAGAGGATGCGCTCATGGGAAGCTTGTGTCCTTTTTTGTTTTAGGAGTTTATTTTGTATTATCTTTATTTATTCCATTGTAAGCCCAAGAGGCATTTTTGTAACCATTTGAACTTATTAATGCAATTAATGCTTGTTCCCTCTTTGTCTAAACAAATTTAAATCTTAAAAATCCTTGAAGTCATTTGCATACACATTTCATGCACTGTAACATAAGTAGGTTTTTAGACACAGGTTTCCTCATATTTCTACTGTTTATCGCAGTAAGATGGATATCGAGAAGACCGTGAAAGACTTGTAGAAGCAGAATTCTCAATTTCAAGAAACCTTGCTCACCTTGGCCAGGGGACAATAAGAGCTGATGTCACTTCTCGTGGCCAAAAAGAAGACCAAGAAGAAGGCACTAGTCAACATGGGGAAATGGTTTAAAGGCCCCTCTCGTCAAGTGCAAGTGGTTGAAGAGTCATCCAAGGAATACGAGAACCAGGAGGAAGATGCAAGGAGCACCCGTGTTGGGGGTGCAAATGATCAAGCATCTGAGGATGAAGACTACTTTGATGAACAGTATCCACCGGTTGAGGATAAATACAAGCAACTGGAGGATATGCTGAAAGCTATGGAAATTCAAGCCGTACCTGGCTTGGATTTTGGTGATTTAGGCTTGGTACCTGGGGTGGTTATCCCACACAAGTTCAAAATTCCAATCTTCGCTAAGTATGATGAAGTTTCATGCCCAAAGCTTCACCGGAGGTCCTATGTTCATAAAATACAACTGTATACCACTAACAAGAAGCTCAGGGTACACTTCTTTCAAGAGAGACTGTCTGGGACTTAGTTAGAATGGTTTTACCAATTGGAGGGTTCTAACATTCATACTTGGGAAGATTTGGCCACCGCTTTCTACCGCCAATATCAATACAACGCTGATTTAGCACCGACTAGAGTTCAACTTCAAGGAATGACAATGGGTACTAATGAAGGGTTTAAAGAGTATGCCTAAAAATGGAGGGACCTTGCTGGTAGAGTTCAAACACCACTAACTGATAGGGAGCTAGTGGAAATGTTCATGGGAACATTAACTGGCCCATTTTTCAACTTGTTAATTAGGAGCTCATCGTCCGGTTTCACTGAGTTAATTCTGACTGGTGAAAGGGTCGAGAGTGGTATCAAGAGTGGAAAAATTCCCATGGCATCTGCTTCTACATCAAACACTATAAAGAACCCCTTTACTAGCAAGAAAAAAACCAATGTCGTATATGGTTCAAGAAGCCATGTTAAAAAAGACTATCGCCAATCTGTTGACATTGTTTTGATCTCCATCCCTCCATCTACTCAAATACAACCATAACAAGCAAACCATCAAAAACTTGAAGTTCCTAGAAGACAATTCACGAGGATTAATATGTCACTGTCCCAAGCCTTGCAACACCTGTTGAAGGCCAACTTGGTAACGTTGCATGATCCATCATCAAATCCCAATGTTACATCACCGAAGTACAATCCTAATTCCAAATGCGCATATCATTCCAACAGCCATGGGCATGAAACTGATCAATGTTGGGCTCTAAAAAACAAGATTCAAGATCTTATCGACAACAAGACTATTGAGTTTGATCCACCTATAACTCTGAATGTTATAACTGCACCAATGCCAAATCATGGTAAAGGTGTCAATGCAATTGAAGACACTGTTTTTGTTTCCTCCATTGAAGATTTGACTACTCCACTGACCGTTGTTAAAGAGAACCTGCTGAGAGATGGGGTTTTCCTTGGTTGTTTGAAAGACTGTGATTGTTGCGCTAAATAAGTTAATGAATGAAAATGGCTAAAAGAAGGTGTTAAACACCTGATAGATAGTCTGAGATCCTGTTTTAAAAAACTCCAACCATCAAAAGTCTGATCGATAAAGCTGAAGACATTTCCATCATAACAATTTCCAATAAGCCTCTTAGGATCTCTTCAAAGGGTCCTATTAGGATTCCCAATGAACCATCAATTTCTCCCTTGATAATTACTGCTCATGGGCCAATTCCTTACTCCTCCGACAAAGTAGTCCCTTGGAATTACGGTGCTGAAGTTTACTATCATGGAATTAAGCAAGATTCCTGGATCAATGAAGATAAGATTGATGATGTTACAAATATTTTTGGTTATAGCAAGGTAACGAGAATGGGGAGGATTTTCACTCCTAACATTTCACCTTCAACTACTACGACGACACTTGTCTGCATTACCATTGATAAGCCTAATACTGACACTAGGGGTAAATAAAAAGTAGTTGAGCCTGCCAGGACGGAGGCGCCAGCCAAAGACGTTACTACTGAGGAACCTTCCACCTAAGAGATGGAAGGAATCTTGATGATCATAAAAAAGAATGATTTCAAGATAGTAGAGAAACTGGGGCAAACCCCCTCCAAAATATCTATGTTGTCTTTGCTGCTTTGTTCCGATGCTCATGCCCAAGCTTTAATCAAATTTTTAAAGAAAGTGCATGTTTCTCAAGAGACCACAACCAATCAATTTGAAAACTGTGTGGCGAGTCTGACTGCCGACAATGGATTGGGGTTCTCTGATGTTGACTTGACACCAGTTGGAAGGAATCATAACAAGGCTTTACATGTCTCTATTGAATGCAAAGGAACTACTCTGGCCCATGGTTTGGTGGATACAGGGTCCTCTCTAAATGTCTTACCCAAAGGTGCCTTGGATCGGTTATATTGCGAAGGTCTGGTGTTAAAACCAAGTGACATAGTTGTGAGGGCTTTTGATGGGTCCAAAAGGATGGTTCATAGAAATGTGGATCTCCTCATTAAAGTTGGTTCACAAGTTTTCAACTCTACCTTTTATGTGATGGACATCCATCCCGCTTACTCTTGTTTACTTGGGCGCCCTTGGATACATGGGGCAGGAGCAGTGACGTCCACCCTTCACCAGAAATTGAAATATCCAGTCAAGGAAAAGACTGTTATTGTTTGTGGTGAAGAAGAGTTCATGGTTAGTCACCTCAATTCATTCAAGTATGTGGAGATGGACGGTGAGTTTATAGAGACTCTGTTCTGGACTGGGCCTGCCCGTGGCCCAATCACCAGTGAGGCCCAATCCAATCTTGTCAACATATCATACTGAGCAGTATATCCTCCAAGCACACCCTGATCATGGGTATCTGGTCGGCTACGATTACTTCCCGCTGGTGCCCGCGAGGAACGTCCCTGACGAGCGCACGCTTTACCCGAGCACCCTCCTTGTAGGGCTGACTTTCAACCTCTCCGGATTTTGCGGAGTCCTCAGGGTCCCGGGAAGATCGCGTCTCTATCCTCCCTGTCTTGCGGAGAGTATCATCCAGGTAGGGGGCCACGTGTAGGTCCCCACTACTCACGTAGAACCTGGCAGTCCCTTTGTTGGGCCTGTTTGATTAGCCCAATAAAGAGACCTTGGCCCAGCACTAGGGGCTATAAATACCCTCTATTTCGAGAGGGTCAGGTATTCATTCATTCACACCTACATACATACTTGCTTGCTCATTCCGTCTCTCACTTTGCCATCGGAGTGTCTTGCAGGTACCCCCCCCCCCCCCCCATCTCCTTCAAATCCAGCCAAAGGCCAGCTGTGACGGTTCAACTCTGATCAGGTACGATCAGTGGCACCGTCTGTAGGAAATTAAGCTTCCCCGTCTTCTCTTCGTTTAAAAATATAAAATCTACAATCCTCGACTCTCATGGATGACCAAACTCAGGACAACCAGAACGTCTGTGTCATCGAAGCTAACAACAACATCGCCGATAATAATGTCGGCCTCGACATCATCGGCCATAATACGGTCCCTGGAGGCAACTCCCAAGACCTTCTTACTATCGGGACGGAGCCACGACTTCATCTTCATCAATCCCTCCTCGGCTTGAATAAGATCACCCAGTTCCTATGAACTACCCACCCGTCCAATTCCACGAAGTCCCTGTCCCCGCTGGGGCAGACGCCACGACCAGGGCACTGTTTGCGGCGATTAACCAAACCAACTATCTCATCTTTGCCAAGGGGGAAAGACTGAGAGAACTCTAGGAAGATCGAAAGCCCCCCAGAAGGCATAGAAGACCTCAATCTCCCCCCCCCCCTCGACAAGCGAATGAACATCCTCGATCTCCCCCGCGGAGACAGAATTGAGACATCTCTCGAAGCCCGTCGCCTCGACCAATCGGGAGACGACCCCCTTTGGAGAGGGAACCACTCGTCGACGCAGGAAGGCGCGACCATGTCCCTTCACGTAAAGAACGAAGACCTCCCGGAGACAGACACGGGGGAAACCATCAACAGTCACACCGCTCGAGGAACGCTCCGTATGACCAGGACCACTATGACCGGTAATAGATTGGATCCCCGTCCCGCTCCCCGGAATGGAGGGACGAGGACGACCCCCCGCGGTCCCTTGTTACAAGCTATCATGGAGGCGCCCATTCCCTCGGGAATGTAGAAGCCTCCCCACTTAAAAGAGTATGACAGCGTCGCCGACCCGATCGATCACATAGACGGGTTCGAAGCCATGCTGCACTACTACAACATCGGGGGACCAATCAAATTCCGGTTGTTCCCCAGGACCCTGAGGAAAGCAGCTATGGACTGGAACAAAGGTCTCGCTTCGGGGTCAATTACCTCTTGGCAAAACTTGAAGAACCAGTTCATCAGCTTGTTCACTGCTTTACGATGACACCCGAAGACCAAAGCAACGCTCGAGGCCATTGTCCAAAAGCACGATGAAACCTTGAGAGAATTCATTAACCGCTTCAACCGGGAAGCCATCCAGGTCCCCTACATAGACCATATGAAGAGATACCTGCTAGATATGGGTCTCCTCCCCGGCACCGAGTTCAGAAAAGCCGTGGGCATCGAACCACCCCGAACGTTTGATGCCCTCCTCGAGAAGGCTAGAGCCTACATGGACTACGAGAAAAGAGAAGTGGCCAACAGAGCCCGAGACCCCAGAAACCGCGGATCCAGCAGTAATCTGCGACAAGAAACCGCCCCTCCTCGACGAACTGGGGAAAATAGAAGGGACGATAAACCCCGAGACACCCAGGAACAAAGGGGACCCTCGGGACTGTTCACAAAATACACTTCTCTCACGGCTTCCCGCGAGCGCATCTTAGTGAAGTGTGCAAGTACAGATTTCAAGAATGGCGGCTTCAAACGTCCCCGTCCAGCTCCTGCCAAACCCGGGGTGGACCGAAGCAAATACTTCCAGTATCACTGGAGCCACGGGCACCTGACCGAAGACTACGTCCACCTCAAGGACGCCATCGAGACCCTCATAAAAGGGGGAAGGCTCGCACAATACTGGCGAACTGACGATCCTCGTCGGGATGCCCGTGAGACGAGGGAAGAAGAATAGGATGCCCAGCCATCTGACGAGTCGGTTCCTATCCAAACTGCGTTCTCCATCACAAGACCTGAGGACTTCTACGTCCTCGAACATTTGCAAGAACCTCTATCTACGCACAGCAGGTGGGAACACTTCCCATCCGCCATGGTCATCAACGGTGAAGGGATCAATAATTTTACCATAAATTCAACTAAGAGGAAGCTGGACGAGTTGGTCGACACGCCCCTCCCCCTTAAACGGTGACCTTTGAAAAAGTGAGAGGCAGATCATAGCCAATCACCTTCTACCTCGAGGAGCTCCCCCCGGGGGGGGGGGGGGGGGGGGGCAATTCGGCCATCCCTCTGCTGATAAGGGCGAGAATGGCCAACTTCGACATACATCGTGTCCTCGTCGACGAGGGAAGTTCCATCGACGTGATGTACATCCAGTTGTTTCGAACCCTGCAGCTCGACGACTCTCACCTCTCACCATACATGGGGTCGGACCTGCAGGGCTTTAATGGCTCGACCTCTAAGCCTTGGGGATACGTCGAGCTCATGGTCACGTCCGGTGAGGATACTTCTACAAGGCAAGTCAAGGTGCGCTTCCTCGTCATTGATTGCCCCTCCATCTACAACTGCATTCTGGGAAGGCCGACACTGGCAGAGCTGACCGCGGTTCCATCCACTGTCCATTTAAAAATGAAGTTCTACACCAAGAGGGCACTGGTCGCCACTATCCAAGGTAACCTGGCAGCTGACCGAAGGTGTTTTAACACGGTATCCAAGGGACACGACACGGTCGACACCAGCACAAGGCCCGCCAAGAGAGCTGCAACTACGCGACCAGAACCTCGGCGGTCAGAGCCCGTCAGAGCGGAAGAGCAGAGAGCCCCTCCAAAGGTCGGCTCGATATCCCTAGACACTCGCTTCGACCAAGATGAGCCTCTCAGTGGTGAGAAAGTCCCCCCTTCGACCAATTCCGGATGGGGACTTCGAACTCGTCCCCCTCGGTGAAGACCCATGCAGAGGAGTGAAGATTTGCACCAGACTCCCCGACTTGGAGAGGAATAAAATCAAGGCTTGCTTGCGTGAAAATGTGGATCTATTTGCATGGAGCACTGCGGAGATGCCCGGACTCGACCCTGAGGTCGCCTGTCATCAACTCGCCATTGATCCAGCCGCTAGGGCAATAGTGTAACATAGACGTAGGCAGTTTCCAAAGAAAACGGAGGCTGCTGAAAAAGGTGTAAAAGACCTCTTAGAGACAAATTTTATTTCTGAAGCCCGATATTCAACTTGGCTGTCAAATGTTGTACTTGTCAAGAAAAATAATGGAAAATGGCGAATGTTCATGGACTACACCAATCTTAACCGGGCATGCCCCAAAGATGCATTTCCTTTACCTAATATTGATATGCTGGTCGACAACTCGGTCGGTTATAAAATACTATTGTTTATGGACGCCTATTCGGGCTACAACCAAATCCCAATGGAAATAGGAGACAAGCATTGCACTACTTTCATGACTAGCTCGGGCAACTATTACTACAACGTAATGCCCTTCGATCTAAAAAACGCAGGAGCAACGTATCAGCGGATGATGAACAAAGTATTCCGCAACCAAATCGGGGATATGCTCGAGGTATACATGGACAACATGATCGTCAAGTCTCGAGCAGATGTCGACCATACCGCTCATCTCAGGGAAGTCTTTGCCCAAGAAAGGCAATTCAAAATGAGATTTAACCCCGAGAAGTGCATGTTCAGGGTCAAGGCGGGCAAGTTCCTCGGCTTCAACTTAACAGAACGAGGAATCAAAGCCAACCCCGACAAGTGTTGGGCTTTCTCCGACCTCCCCACACCTACCTCGAAAAAATCCATACAAGTATTGAATGGCATGCTCACCTCGCTATCCCGTTTCGTTTCAAAATCTGCTTAACACGCCCTCCCTTTCTTTAAGCTTCTTCGCAAGGAAGCGGCCTTCGAATGGACCGAGGAATGCGAGCAGGCGCTGCTCCATCTTAAACAAAGCCTCTCACAGCCTCCCGTGTTATCACGACCATTCGACGGGGAACCCTTGTTCCTATATGTTGTACCCAAAAATTTTCCCTCCCATATTTCTCAATACATATCAAGAAGAATCTCCAAGTTACTCAAGATTGCTCAAGAGTTGGACAGTCAAATCATCTCCTAAGGCAGTCAATTCAAAATTAGGGTTTTGTGTTGCATAAGGTCCTTACATCCAAATGACCTCAAGTGCTCCCCAATGTCCTAATATGTTCGCAAGTTCATCCATGTCAAATTTCAAGCCTTGCAGAGGAAGTTTGGTCAGTCAATTGCTCAAGAGGCCCAAAAATCGACTGTGCTAGGGCAAAAGTCAACTGTGACCTACAAATAGTCAAACCTCAAGATTTTTTGTAAACATTCTCATTTTGAAGGATAATTCATCATTTGATCAAGGGTTGATCAAGATTCATCAAGGATTGCTCAAAATTCATCAAGATTCAAAAGTTGCTAAATTAGGGTTTTATAGGAAAAGTTAACTAAACTTTGACCAAGCATAACTTTCTCATACTTTATGATAAATGACCCATAAAAAGCTCATTTTGAAGAGGATTCAATTTCCTACAATCCATCTTCACACCCCAAGATCATGAAATGCACTCACAAGAAGTTACAAATTTGGACATTATAGGTCATTTTTGAAAGTCAACAAAAACACTTTTTTTTCCAAAGCTTATAACTTGAGCATGGAACATCAAAATGAGATGAGACCAAAAGGGTTGGTTAGAGGACATCTCAAGGTTTCTAAAAGTCCAAGAACACCTCCAAAAGTTCAAAATTGAAGAAGTTATGCATTGTTGAAGTTGGGCATTTTTCTAAAATTGCCAAAAGTCAACTATCCCCAAAACTTCAAATTTTGTCAAATGGGCCCACTTTTTCCACTTGATTTGATCTTGTCACACTACACACGTGTCCTATCTTCAGTTTTATGTCCAATTATTAATATTTCTATTTTATTTGATTTTTATTGATTTAATTCATTTTAAATCAATTTAAATCCAAATAAAATCCAAATCTTAATCAAATGGTATCTTTTTGATCATTACAGGTCTTTAATATCATTATGGACATGAGCAAATTCGAATCAAGGCATATCATGCATAAAATATTGGTTTTTGACATTTTTGGAAGCTTTGTTAATGGTGAATCATATCAAATCTTGAATCATTAATACACAAGGATTCCAAGCCCAAGACTTGACCTAATACAATGCTTGATACATATACAACACAAAAGGCACGAAATCATGACCAAGAGGTTGCATAATCAGAATACCAAAACTTGAAAAAAAGCTTGAAAAGTGTGAAACTGAAATCCATACTAGAGGCAAATTCAAAGCAAAAGCTCAACGTGGTTCTCTAGCCAGGCATCCACTAAAGCTATTGCAACCATTCACAAGCCTTGAAACCTCATCAAACGCGTTGTAAGTCTTCATGATAACCGCCCTGTACACGAAACTGCAACCTCTCATTCTTGCATTTTTTGACAAACTATTGCCATGGTTATGATCCTTGTGTGATTTCTAAGCGTTCTGCAATATTTGATTTCGTTTTTATGGCCTGTAATGTAACACCCGAACCTAGGGTTTTCGTTTCTTGTTTTTAGGCGTTTTTGCTACAGGTAAAATTAGGACCAATAATGGCCATGGATGAATTTAGGAGGAAGAGACGAGTATGATGATGGTCTTGGTTTGCATTTTTGTGGCCTAGAGCTCGTTTTAGGATCGAGCCATGGATTTTGTTGCGGATTCAAATCCGCAGGAAAAATAACCAGGTTTCTTTGGGGAAGACGATGACGCGTCCCTTCCCAATTGGCCCGTTCAAATCTCGCGCCTTATTTTTTTTGTTTGCTGGCATTTATTTGTGTTTTCCATATTATATTTAATTTCTAATATTATAACAGTTGAGTGCGTTGGTTGAGTTGGCAAGCGTGTTGTGTAGAATCCAATGGGACCCGGGTTCGAATCCCAGGTCCCCCAAAAACTTTGTGTTATTTTGTTTCAGATATTCCAATGCATTTCAGCAAGCGTAGCACACCATACTCTTCAGATCTCCAGATGCCAGATGGCCTCCAGGCCAAATCTGAAGGTCAAGATTGAAGGCTCACCATATTCCTAAGTCAACAGGCACACGTGGGATGGCAAAAGTCAGCCAGGCTTATTTGCGTTTGGGCCTCAAAAATGTTGGTCATACCTCTAGATTGGGCCCAACACCCCCCAATGGGTTATTTCTTTTCTTTTTTATACTTCTTTTTATTTAATTGTTTTGTTAATTATTATTATTATTATTTAAACTAACCAATTAATAATTTTTCTTAATAAAATCAAAAACACAAAAATATATTTTGATTTATTAAAAATAAATTCATGCTTTATTTTTGTAAATAAATTAATTTAATCAACTTAGTTTTAATTAGGTATAATTTTTAACATTTTTGCAATTTTTAAAATTAATGTAGAACAATTAGGTTTTTACTAACTTTTCATCAATTTATTTTATTTCTTTAAATATAAAAATCCAAAATATCTTTTTTTTAACTAATTAATTAAGTTATTTAATAATTAGCTTAGGTTTAATTCCATTGAATTCAAAAAACAACAAAAAAAATCTCTTTCTTTCATAAAAAGAGTCAAAACCCTAAAAAATGCGCCGATTTAATTTTCTTGCACGCGATTCATATTTTCATATTATTGTAATTGCTTCTGGAATGTAATAGCTTTAAATAGGACTTTGAATTATTTTATTGCTTTTCTTTTATTTTCCGCAATTTAAATTAAAGGGTTTCTTTTGGTGATGTAAATACCCGACGCCTTGTAATAGTTTAGATTTAATTTCCGCAATTTAATTTCCACAACTTATAACTGTTAGATGTTTGATAATAGGGAATGCATGACAAGATCAAATGTATGAACTTAAAATCAACATAGCTCACCCATGACATGTACAAAGATAAAATTAACCGAAATAACACACTCGCACATAGGGGTGTTCAAAACCAAACCGGCCCAATAGAAAACCGCAAAACCGAACCGAACCAAACCGAAACCGCAAAAACCGCATTTGGTTCGGATGTGTTTGGGTCATTTTCTCGCGGAACCGCACGGTTCGGTTCTGTTTGCGGTTTGTATTTTACAAACCGAACCAAACCAAACAAAACCGCATTATGTTATAAAATCTTACTAACCAATATATATTTCTTTAATTCTTTAGATAAATAAACATGTATTATGTGTATATTTTATCATACTTTGTATTATATTCATTTTAATTTACAAATCATAAAAAAATAAAATATTATTCATTTATAAATACTATTTTCACAAAATATATTTTATCGTATTCTTTGTATAATATTTATTTAAGAATGCAATCTTGTTTATATCATTCTTTAGATTTAGATAAAATTATAATACGCAATTTTATGTATCAAATTATAAACTTATTTTGACAATTATAAATTTTTTTATGGTAATGTACGAACAATTAAATACAAAATTATATTTTCCTCTATATTTGTTTGTATGACAATAATTTTTTTTGTAAAAAACCGAACCAACCGAACCAATCCAAACCGCATTAGTTTGGTTTGGTTTGGTTCGGATTTATTTTTAAAAGCCAACCGAACCAAACCGAACCGCATTCTTTTTTCTCTTGCGGTTCGGATGATTTTTTGCTTCAAAACCGCCCAAACCGCACTGCGAACACCCCTACTTGCACATGCGCACTCTTAGGGTACACCTCATTTGGTTGCCTTTGAACGTGGTCATTGAGTATAGGAAGTTTTAGAGGTCGCCCTCTTGTCCAAATATCATAGTTGCCTCGAAACGGTTGCCTCGGAAAAATGATCTAAGACATTAGGGTTACCGCTAAGGCGTCTTAACATTGCTTTAGTGACCGCACGTCCCTTAATCGAATTGACCCTTAAAACTCCAACGACGATGCTACCTACTCCTCAATAGTGGGATAGTGGGATAGTGGGATAGCGTTGTCTAAAGGATATTTGTACAGATTAATTCCTCTTTCGAGTAGGTAGATGTTTCTTAAGTACTTGCTCCTTTTAAAATAAAACAAACTTTTCGCACTTACACTCCTTTCAAACAAAAACTCTTTTCAAACCCACAAACACAAAGAAAAGCAAATTTTGAAAACACTTTGAGCAAGTACCTAAGAGCCCGTGGATAACCACGGATAGAAAGGGTGCTAACACCTTCCCTTTCTATAATCTATCCCCCGGACCCGAGAAACATCTCGAAAAAGGAATTTTTCTATGTTTTTTTCCTTTCCTTGTTGGATAAAATAAAAGACGGTGGTGACTCTTGCTTACCGCGACATTTTGCGAAAACAAATGCAAATTGCAAACTAGCATTCCGAAAACAGTCAGTTATCTACCCACCGTATCACAGAACTGGCGACTCTGCTGGGGAGCTTATAAGTGGGGTGTACCTTAGGATTAGATCATTGTGTTTTCAATTGTTTACTTTGTATGCTTTATATTTGTGGGCTTGTATCGTAGTTACTATAGATCCTAACCCGGATCTGGGGGATACCGTTTAGGTAAGTAGCAATAAAATGTGAGGGAACTGTATGGCGTAGACCGATACGGTTGAAGCAATAGCTACGTTGGTGTGGCACTTTAGTGTGTACCGATATCCCTTGTGTTGGAACGAGGAGAATATGGGTCTTCTAAGGGGTCATTAAGCACCAACTGACCGTAGAACCTTTAAATTGACCACCTTGGCCATAGAACAGTAGCAGTATGCTACACTCATTGAGACCAAACTCTCGCGATGATTCCGGCCGCAAGAAAAGGTTGCTAAACTGGAATTATGACCGATCGAGGGTGGTCAGTGATATTGAGATCCTTTAGAACCCGGTTACTATTTTTATGACAGGTTTAAACCAACTGAACTGAAAGAGGGTAGTACCTAAGCTCCTTGCCAGCCTGAAATCTAAGGGCTCTTTGTGTGACTTGTGTACCTTTACCATGTTTGCTTTTTATGGATACTTGTGGTGTGCTTACTATCATGACATCATGACATCATAACATTGCATACATCTTGCATTAGACTAACCTATTTCAAAGACAGGAAGGTTTCATCTTTGCTCTGTTTTGTAGGTCATCATGATGCCTATGCATAGAAATACCATCCGGATCAACTTTGTCCAAGTTCCCACCTTGCTTAAAGATTTGGTTGCAAAGATGCCTGATACTACCTCCTTCCTCAGGAGACATGGTTATCTTCTCAGTTTGGTCACTGTTGTACCCCAAAATTTGCCCTCTCAATTCTCAAGGTTTTTCTTATAAGGATTCTCAAGGTTCAAGCTTGAACAAGTGCATTGGGATTTTCCAATACCAAAATTAAAAGGAAACTGTCAAAAATGGAGAAAACAGATAAAAATAACATTTTGACAAGTTTGGTGGAAAACATGTCTCCTTCGATTCAGCATACTTCGATTGACTCTTGGCCTCTTTCGATTGCTCAAAATGGCTATTAGTGTGCCTCTTTCGAACTTGGACATTTGGCCTCCTGTATGCCTCTTTCGAATGCAACTTGGGTACATCCTTCATTTGGATTGGAAACATCCTTCGATTCAACCTTTCGATTGGACAAGCGTGCTGCCTGCATGGTTGCAATCGAAGGCCATGACCTACTGGCCACACATGCCCCCTGCAAGGAAACCCTTTTCGATTCACCAAGCGTGCTGCCTGAAAACCTGTTTCGATTGGGACAAGTATCTGCCTGCAACCCTGCTTCGATTTGGACAAGTTTACTGCCTACAAACATGCTTCGATTGGGCAACATTGCTTCCTTCGAACACAGACTTTCGATTGGGAAATATGTTTTCTTAGAGCATGAGCTTTCGATTGGGCAATAGCTTCCTTCGAGTTAGCTTGTTTCGACCATAGGCTTCGACTGAGACAGAGGCTTCCTTCGAACCAGTGCGCTTCGATCTCACTCTTGCCTTTGACTCAAAACCAAATCTCGTTTGCCAGGCTGTGTTGCGTCCATATCTTTACATAGTCAGAAGTTTGCACAAGGGTTTCAAACTTTGTCTGTTGGATACTGCTATTCTGGGCTAAAGGCTACATACTTTTTCTTCAAACAGAGAGTACTTTATCACCAAAAGCAGATTTCCATATGATTTTGTTCTGAGCACAAGCAATGTCAGATCTTCTGCACCCCACTGCTGCTACTGCCAACAAGCCCCTCACTTGTACTGTCACGTTACCCATTATTTTATTATTTCTTTGCAAGGCTAGCTGTTGAAAACATGTTCATTATTTCTCTATAAATAGAGGAATTTTTTACAAAGCTGGAGAGGACTTTCGAGCCAGAGGAATGAATCTGCAGAAAATTGTTCTCAAACACAACAAAAAAATCTCAAGTTCATCAACACTTGAGAAATCAAAAATATCCAGAATCCAAACACCTGTTTCCTTAGAACCTGAAACATCCATACACCTTGTTACCCTTCGAATCCAGTAGGAAGAACCTCACACTTGTTCTTCTCTGTTGAATCCAGTATCAAGGACATAACCCCTAGTTTCTCCCTCTGAATCCAGAAGCATTCAAGGAGACCACTTAAAGGCCCATCACACGTTCCAGCCTGAAGCAAGGTAAGTTATTCTTACCTTTGAGCTTTTCGTTTCATGGCATGACATGTAAATATTCTTGTTCGTTCCAAGCATGTACATACTGCTGTTCCTTTCGTTTCCACCCTGTTAACATGTTTCATTTTGCTTTCTGTTTACCTGAACTAGTTTTAATTATTAAACTGTTTGAAAGATAAATACTAGCATGGCCTTAGGCCATGTTGCCATTTAATGCTTGAAATCAAAGAAACAGGAGACAGAAGTATGAAACGAAACCTTTGGTTTCCACACTGACTTCTAGGACCAGCCAGAGACACGCTCACACTAACTTCACTGGCCCAATCGAAGAAGGCAACAAGGCATAAAGGCCCCAGTCGAAGGATACAACTTGCTGCTACCTTCGCCCAGTCGAAGGATACAACTTGCTGCTGCTTTTGCCCAATCGAAGGACAGGAACTCGACCCTGCCAAGGCCCAATCGAAAGACGTGACTTCATTGGTGCTGGCCCCAATCGAAGGAGACCAACAGAATGCAAATCGAAGGGTGCTCATGGCTGAATCGAAAGACAATCATTTTTCTTACTTTTATCTTATTTTTTCATATTTTTTATGCCTTTCGATATGGTTGTAATAGCGTAGGATTTTATCTTTCTGCATTTTATTTACTTCGTACAAATGCTAGTAAATATGTGTGTATGGCAAGATAAAACCAACAAGTAGACAACCTAAAAATCAAAGACAAAAGCATGCAAATAAACACACTTTGCACACATGCACCCTTAGGGTAATCTCACTTGTTGCCTCGGAAAATAGTCATGACCCTCGAGCATGGGCGTTTTAGCAAAGACCCTCGATAAAAGATTGTAGTCCCCCGATGACCCTCGATGTTGCCTTCGGTAAACGATCTAGTCCCTAAAACGACATTGCTAAAACGTCCCATATGTTGCCTTCTATGATTATACAAATGTCCCATGCCCGTCCCGTTAAACATCCTAACGCAAGGTTGTTAACCAAATACAATGGTGAAACAACACTGTTAAAAGGGTTAAAAAGCATAAGAAAGATCTTTGAGTAAAATAGGGTAGATAGCTCTTAGTTACTTGATCAAACTTGCAAAACATCCTTGCCATTTTTCAAACACACCCCACAACACAATTCCAAAACAACTTTCAAAACATTGAAACATCTTTTCAAAAAGACAAACACCTTTGTAAAACATTCAAACGAATTATTACAAAGGTTTCCTAGACAAGGCATCTTTTTCAAAACATTTTCAAAACCACACACACAAAGCACCATTTCAAACAATTGAAAAGCAAGGGCAAGTGATCTAAAACAAGTAACTAAGAGCCCATGGATAACCATGGATAAAAAGGGTGCTAGCACCTTCCCTTTTCATAATCTACCCCCCAAACCCAAGAAAACATCTCAAAGGTCTTTCCTGTTCTTTTTGACCTTTCCTTAGGATAAAATAAAAAGTCGGTGGCGACTCTTGCTAAACCGAAACATTTGCAAACACAAACGCAAAACCGCAAGTCAGTTCTCCCACCGTATCACAGAACTGGCAACTCTGTTGGGGATTATTCTAAAAGTAGGGTTACCTTAGGGTTTTAGATCACCTTTACATGCTTGCTTTGATTGCTTTGATTGCTTTACTTTTTGGGTTCCTTGTTTGGGTTTGTTGTAAATCCTACACCCGGATTTGGGGGCACCTTTTTAGGTAAATAGAAATAAACTGTGAGGGAACTGTGCGGGGTATACCGACATGGTTGAAGCAGCAGCTATGTTAGTGTGACATATTTGTGGGTATCGGTAGCCCTTGAGTAGTCAAGGAGAATACGGGGCCGCTGAGTGATGTCATGAAGCACTAACGAACTCTTAGAACCTTACTTGACCATCTTGGCCTTTTTAGGGGTAGTGAGATGACCGACTTTGGTGCAGTCCGAAGTTGGTAGATACTAGATACTACACTCATTGAGGATTGTTTTCTTGGAATATTTTGGTCGCCAGTCAAGTGGCTAAACCAAAACAATGAACACAGAAAATAATCCAGTGATATTGAGCTCCTTAGAACCCGGTTTCTATTTTAGGACAGGTTGAGCCAACTAACTTCAAGAGGGTACTTACCTATAAACCCCATGCAAGCCTAAACCTAAGGACTTGTCTTCTTTGTGTGAATATGATTACCTGTATATACACTTGCTTACTTTTGCATACATGTACATAACATCATAACATCATACCATAGCATTTTCAATAACCATTTCAAGGATCTCGAGGGTCTTTCGATACAGGGGCACGTTGAACCAGACGTCTACCAAAGAGCAAGAGGATTCATTTTCCTCTAAACAAACGCCGTCAAAGATCAAGTGCAACAACTTGAATCAGGGGCTATGACCCACTTGACATGGTGAGCTTGATTCTCGTGGAAAGACATCCACCGACACAAAGTTATCCAATCAAAGATGTTGACCAAAGTTCAACCTCTAACATTTTTCTTGTGTTTACCCCGAGAGATCCTTGAAAACATGCATCCACATATCATGCATCATATCATGACAGGTTTCTCCCACACAGGTCTCCTTATCTTCCTACTGTTTATTTCAGTAGGGATGGCTCTAGAACAGACTATCAAGGACATCCAGGCTCAAAATGCTCAACTTCAAGAAATATTCTTGAACCTATCCAAGGGGCAGGAAGAGTTGAAAGTACTCCTCGCTAGGAACCTGGCCGAGAAAAATTCGGAAGACAATAAGGACAAACAGTTGGAACAACTGCAAACTGAGGTTGAAGCAATGAGAACCCAGATGCTAGGGCAGATGGCTCTTATCCAAGGCCTAGCCTGAAGACAAGAAGAGCTGGGAACCATTATCAATCAATTTCGTCAGGACGGTTGCGACCGTATGGGGCAAACAATCAGGATCGGAAATCAAGGCCTTGCTCAGCTTCCCATGAGACAAGAAACTGGTTTAAAGGAGAGAAGACCTTCTCACTTTGCTTCCTTATCACGAGCCCAACAACGGCTTCGTCAACATCAATCGGAAAATCAGCAAAGGCAAAGCGAGCCCAAAAGACAGTTTACCAACATTAACATACCACTGTCCCAAGCTTTGCAACACATACTGAGGATGAATCTGATTACACCAATAAGACCTCATCCAAATCCCAAAACCTTTTCTCCCAGCTACAATCCAGATTCCAGGTGTGCCTATCATTCTGATAGTCCTGGACATGATACAAACGATTGTTGGGCGTTGAAGTACAAGATTCAAAACTTGATCGACGAAGGAATGTTGGAGTTCACACAAGATGGCCAGACTGAATTCTTCTGTCGTCCCTCAAAGGCTCACCACCTAAAGTGACAAGTTCAGACAAAGAGGCTTCTGTTCATTTTGAATTTTCAAGTTGTAATCTCTTTGTTATTCAAACAATTATCTATTAATGTCAAACTTTGTTTCATTAATGCATTGCATATGTTTGTCTTGAATTCATCCACTCGTTTTCACTATTCTTGAACTATGCTTTATACTTTCTTTATGACATTTAACTCTTGCAAAAGCTACAAGCCTTTAGAGGGAGGATGACGAAACAATGCCATAATCTCATACAGTATGCTTTTGGACAGACCTTGCTGACGATGTACAGGCGTTTCTTTTAAATCCTAAACACTGGAGTTATAAGGAAGATAATCCCTAGTCAACCCCTTCGAGCCAAAGAAGTGGGAGTTTTCTGTTTTAAACACAAAATTGAAACCTTTGATTTAAACCTGGGGCAGGGTAGTCTCTCAGTTAATTCAAAAAAAAAATATGTGCATCGAAGTCGCAAACTCTCAGTTCATAATACAACGAACGACATCAAAAGCATTCCCTGGGAATCAAAAGACAGTGATGGTTCCTTATCTCATAGGCAGTCATTACCTCTCAAAATAAAAAAAGCCCACTGAGCCAAAACCTATAAAGGAGGCTTAAGAAAGCCGGGGCATCCCGCTGACTGTAATCTCGAAAAAAGGAACAGTCAGGCAAAAGTTAGGGATAACAAATCAAAAGAACGAGGTCGCTACAAATCCTCAACAACATGAAAGATGTTGCAAAAATGACTGCCTTCCAACAAATTCAACTGGTGTGGACCATCACCAAAATGTCGTTCCAAACTCGAACAGAGTTCGACGCACAATTAACTGAGTTTAGGATTGAAGAACATCGCGAAGAGCGGGTGGGTACAAATATACTTTGAGCCTTTATCCTCTGCTTCTTAAAACCGTGAACCAAGACACGTTACAACCCTACAAAAGTCCTAACTGAAGCATGGGTTAGTTCGAAAGCATACTGTTACAAAAGGTATCCTGACTCCTATAAGGCTTAGCCCTAAATCTTGTGTTGAATTTGTCTTGTAAAAAGTTTTCTGCTAAAAAACGCATTTTTCAAAACTTCGAGACAAGCATAAAATTTGCATCACTTGAATATCACTGTTTGCATTTGGCTATTTGTTTGACAGCGGAGAAATTCACACAGCGAATATCCGATGAACGAAAGCCCTCTCAGTGAACAAAATCACTTCAAAAAAGATGACACTTCCATTGACAAAACTCCTATCAACAAGGGGGTATGACATGTCACTATCCAGCACACCTGGGGCAGTCCGGTCAAGATTCCAGGAAATATCTCAAAGAAGTGCAGAGTAACCAGGGGCAAGTCTCCATCTCCGTCACCTGGGGCATTGAACGTCACCCTGACAAAGGTTTACATACAATTAAACATTTTCTGGCAATGTCACAAACACTTGCTACTAGGGGAAATGACAAATCTCCCCAAAATCCTTCTCATAGGATGACTCCCAGCAATGGTTTAATCTCTAAAAGCCTTTTCCCAGCTGAATCAACCTCAAGAATCCTCGAGGACTTCCCCCAACGAAGATGTCACCTCTCTAGCGGACTGACGACAGGGTTTATTTCCCCAACAACACCAGGATTCCCCAGCTTGAGTTTGCCTCTCTGACTACTACAAATCAAAGGACCACAACTCCTCTTCCCCAGTAGACTACTCTAAAATCCCCAAAAAGTTACTGTGAAACCTGGACCCAACCAAATATCAGTTCAACTTCGACTCCCCAGTAGAGCAACGGACGACTAAGACTCCTAAGCTCTTTTCCCAAGCAGAAATAAATATACTCCCCAGAGTTTTCAACTTCCCCCAGCGGAGTTCTCCTCAAACAACAAAACAGGAATCCATTGGAAATATTCTAAGCAAAGTTTGAAGACACACATACTCTTCAACAGCAATCCGGGATTTAATAACTCCCCAGCACTTGTCAAGGATTTATTTTCCCAGACAAGAATACATTCATTAACATTTCACATTTCATACATGATAAGTGCATACAACGCAATCTCATTTACTTTGAGAACATCATGACATTGTGCATTTCATACTTCATGACATTGCATACAACTAACTTTTTACCCTTTTTCAGAAAAAAAGTCAATCAACAGATGGCTACCATCAACATTTTCAAGTTCCGGATTAATACCTGTAGCAAGCCAGGAAAACTATCTGTGGTCGACTGATTGTAGATTAATACCTGAAATAAGCCAGGAAAACTATCTACATGAAGAGATTGAAGATTAACACCTGTAACAAGCCAGGAAACTATCTTTCTTTCTCAGGTCAGAGATTAATACCTGAAACCAGCCAGGACAACTATCTCATCGGCCAACCTTTTCAAGTTCCGGATTAATACCTGTAGCAAGCCAGGAAAACTATATGTGGACGACTGATTGTAGATTAATACCTGAAACAAGCCAGGAAAACTATCTACATGAAGAGATTGAAGATTAACACCTGTAACAAGCCAGGAAACTATCTTTCTTTCTCAGGTCAGAGATTAATACCTGAAACCAGCCAGGACAACTATCTCATCGGCCAACCTTTTCAAGTTCCAGATTAATATCTGTAGCAAGCCAGGAAAACTATCTGTGGACGACTGATTGTAGATTAATACCTGAAACCAGCCAGGAAAACTATCTACATGAAGAGATTGAAGATTAATACCTGTAGCAAGCCAGGAAAACTATCTTTCTTTCTCAGGTCAGAGATTAATACCTGAAACCAGACAGGACAAATATCTACTCGACCAACTCATGCTTATTCAACTTCAACTTCTGAAAACAGTTTACGGGTGCTTCCAGATACGGATGTCAATTTATCGCTTGTTCAGACTCAACTTCTGAAAACAGTTTACGGGTGCTTCCAGATATGGATGTCAATCTATCGCTTGTTCAGACTCAACTTCTGAAAACAGTTTACGGGTGCTTCCAGACACGGATGTAAATCTATCGCTTGTTCAGACTCAACTTCTGAAAACAGTTTACGGGTGCTTCCAGATACGGATGTCAATCTATCGCTTGTTCAGACTCAACTTCTGAAAACAGTTTACGGGTGCTTCCAGATACGGATGTCAATCTATCGCTTGTTCATACTCAACTTCTGAAAACAGTTTACGGATTCTCCAAATTCGGATGTCAATCTATCGCTTGTTCAGACTCAACTTCTGAAAACAGTTTACGGATTCTCCAAATACGGATGTCAATCTATCGCTTGTTCAGACTCAACTTCTGAAAACAGTTTACGGGTGCTTCCAAGTACGGATGTCAATCTATCGCTTGTTCAGACTCAACTTCTGAAAACAGTTTACGGGTGCTTCCAGATATGGATGTCAATCTATCGCTTGTTCAGACTCAACTTCTGAAAGAAGTTTACGGGTGCTTCCAGATACGGATGTCAATCTATCGCTTGTTCAGACTCAACTTTTGAAAACAGTTTACGGGTGCTTCCAGATATGGATGTCAATCTATCGCTTGTTCAGACTCAACTTCTGAAAACAATTTACAGATTCTCCAAATACGGATGTCAATCTATCGCTTGTTCAGACTCAACTTCTGAAAACAGTTTACGAATTCTCCAAATACGGATGTCAATCTATCGCTTGTTCAGACTCAACTTCTGAAAACAGTTTACGGGTGCTTCCAAATACGGATGTCAATCTATCGCTTGTTCAGACTCAACTTCTGAAAACAGTTTACGGGTGCTTCCAGATACGGATGTCAATCTATCGCTTGTTCAGACTCAACTTCTGAAAACAGTTTACGGGTGCTTCCAAACATGGATGTTAATCTATCGCTTGTTCAAACTCAACTTTTGAAAACAGTTTACGGATGCTTCCCAACATGGATGTTAATCTATTTCTTATTTAGACCCCTAGCTCAGAGATGTTCCAAACATGGATACCTTTCTGATACTCACCTATGACATATAATTCAACAAACATTCTTGGATGGCATCTTTAATCCCATCCCCGACAAGATTCTGTCGCAACTCCAGATGGCATCTTTAAGCCCATTCCCTCTACCATCACATCATTGAGTGAAAATTTCTAGGCACTCTAGTGTTCAATCATCTTTCACCTTCAAGTCACGAATGGCAGAATTACCAATCTAACTCTTCAGGTGTAAGAAGATTGAACAGGGGCAGTTGTTGTACCCCAAAATTTGCCCTCTCAATTCTCAAGGTTTTTCTTACAAGGATTCTCAAGGTTCAAGCTTGCACAAGTGCATTGGGATTTTCCAATACCAAAATTAAAAGGAAACTGTCAAAAATGGAGAAAACAGATAAAAATAACATTTTGACAAATTTGGTGGAAAACATGTCTCCTTCGATTCAGCATACTTCGATTGACTCTTAGCCTCTTTTGATTGCTCAAAATGGCTACTAGTGTGCCTCTTTCGAACTTGGACATTTGGCCTCCTGTATGCCTCTTTCGAATCCAACTTGGGTACATCCTTCGTTTAGATTGGAAACATCCTTCGATTCAAACTTTCGATTGGACAAGCGTGCTGCCTGCATGGTTGAAATCGAAGGCCATGACCTACTGGCCACACATTCCCCTGCAAGGAAACCCTTTTCGATTCACCAAGCGTGCTACCTGAAAGCCTGTTTCGATTGGGACAAGTAGCTGCCTGCAACCCTGCTTCGATTTGGACAAGTTTACTGCCTACAAACATGCTTCGATTGGGCAACATTGCTTCCTTCGAACACGGACTTTCGATTGGGAAATATGTTTGCTTCGAGCAAGAGCTTTCGATTGGGCAATAGCTTCCTTCGAGTTAGCTTGTTTCGACCACAGGCTTCGACTGAGACAGAGGCTTCCTTCGAAGCAGTGCGCTTCGATCTCACTCTTGCCTTTGACTCAAAACCAAATTTCGTTTGCCAGGCTGTGTTGTGTCCAGATCTTTACATAGTCAGAAGTTTGCACAAGGGTTTCAAACTTTGTCTGTTGGATACTGCTATTCTGGGCTAAAGGCTACATACTTTTTCTTCAAACAGAGAGTACTTTATCACCAAAAGTAGCTTTCCATCTGATTTTGTTCTAAGCATAAGCAATGTCAGATCTTCTGCACCCCACTGCTGCTACTGCCAACAAGCCCCTCACTTGTACTGTCACGTTACCCATTATTTTATTATTTCTTTGCAAGGCTGGCTGTTGAAAACATGTTCATTATTTCTCTATAAATAGAGGAATTTTTTACAAAGCTAGAGAGGACTTTCGAGCCAGAGGAACGAATCTGCAGAAAATTGTTCTCAAACACAACAAAAAAATCTCAAGTTCATCAACACTTGAGAAATCAAAAATATCCAAAATCCAAACACTTGTTTCCTTAGAACCTGAAACATCCATACACCTTGTTACCCTTCGAATCCAGTAGGAAGAACCTCACACTTGTTCGTCTCTGTTGAATCCAGTATCAAGGACATAACCCCTGGTTTCTCCCTCCGAATCCAGAAGCATTCAAGGAGACCACTTAAAGGCCCAGCACACGTTCCAGCCTGAAGCAAGGTAAGTTATTCTTACCTTTGAGCTTTTCGTTTCATGGCATGACATGTAAATATTCTTGTTCGTTCCAAGCATGTACATATTGCTGTTCCTTTCGTTTCCACCCTGTTAACATGTTTCGTTTTGCTTTCTATTTACCTGAACTAGTTTTAATTTTAAACTGTTTGAAAGATAAATACTAGCATGGCCTTAGGCCATGTTACCATTTAATGCTTGAAATGAAAGAAACAGGAGACAAGAGTATGAAACGAAACCTTTGGTTTCCACACTGACTTCCAGGACCAGCCAGAGACACGCTCACACTGACTTCACTGGCCCAATCGAAGAAGGCAACAAGGCAGAAAGGCCCCAGTCGAAGGATACAACTTGCTGCTGCCTTCGCCCAGTCGAAGGATACAACTTGCTGCTGCCTTTTCCCAATCGAAGGACGGGACCTCGCCCCTGCCAAGGCCCAATCGAAAGACGTGACTTCACTGGTGCTGGCCCCAATCGAAGGAGACCAACAAAATGCAAATCGAAGGGTGCTCCTGGCTGAATCGAAAGACACTCATATTTCTTACTTTTATCTTATTTTTTCATATTTTTTATGCCTTTCGATATGGTTGTAATAGTGTAGGATTTTATCTTTCTGCATTTTATTTACTTTGTACAAATGCTAGTAAATAGGTGTGTATGGCAAGATAAAACCAACAAGTAGACAACCTAAAAATCAAAGACAAAAGCATGCAAATAAACACACTTTGCACACATGCACCCTTAGGGTAATCTCACTTATTGCCTCGGAAAATAGTCATGACCCTCGAGCATGGGCATTTTAGCAAAGACCCTCGATAAAAGATCGTAGTCCCTCGATGACCCTTGATGTTGCCTTCGGTAAACGATCTAGTCCCTAAAACGACATTGCTAAAACGTCCCATATGTTGCCTTCTATGACTATACAAACGTCCCATGCCCGTCCCGTTAAACATCCTAACGCAAGGTTATTCACCAAATACAATGGTGAAACAACACTGTTAAAAGGGTTAAAAAGCATAAGAAAGATCTTTGAGTAAAATAGGATAGATAGCTCTTAGTTACTTGATCAAACTTGCAAAACATCCTTTCCATTTTTCAAACACACTCCACAACACAATTCCAAAACAACTTTCAAAACATTGAAACATCTTTTCAAAAAGACAAACACCTTTGTAAAACATTCAAATGAATTATTACAAAGGTTTCCTAGACAAGGCATCTTTTTCAAAACATTTTCAAAACCACACACACAAAGCACCATTTCAAACAATTGAAAAGCAAAGGCAAGTGATCTAAAACAAGTAACTAAGAGCCCATGGATAACCATGGATGAAAAGGGTGCTAGAACCTTCCCTTTTCATAATATACCCCCCGAACCCACGAAAACATCTCAAAGGTCTTTCCTGTGCTTTTTGACCTTTCCTTAGGATAAAATAAAAAGTCAGTGGCGACTCTTGCTAAACCGAAACATTTACGAACACAAACGCAAAACCTCAAGTCAGTTCTCCCACCGTATCACAGTCACCTCCAAATTGGATGAGCAGATGATGAGTGTCCCAGTCCAGTTCTATGATCCCTTGTACCATTGTTTTACTTTCCAGGACTACCAGCTGGTTCCCACCTTAGAAGAGTTCTCTGAGCTGCTCGGTATCTCTGTTCTGGAGCAAACCCCGTTTACTGGTTGGGAGAAGATTCTTAGGCCCGAAGAGATTGCTGCAGCCCTTCATATGACCAAAGAGGAGGTAATGGCTAATTGGGAGACTAGAAGTGGAGCAAAGGGCTTTCTGACTAAGTTTTTGGTTGGTAAGGCTAACTATTTTTGGGATAGCCTGGACTTCAAAGCATTCGAAGATATTCTGGCTCTTTTGATATATGGCTTGGTATTGTTTCCGAACTCTGACTCCTTTGTGGATGTGAATGCAATAAAGATCTTCATCTCTCGGAATCCGGTACCCACTCTCTTGGGTGACATTCTTCATCAGCTCTATGCTCGTACTGCCCGAAAGCGGGGAACCTTGATGTGTTGTGCTCCGTTATTGGCAAGGTGGTTTATTTGGCACCTTCCCAAGTCAGTGTTGAAGAATAAAGAAGGCATGGGTTGGGCCTATAGGGTCATGTCTCTCTCTCACAGTGATATTATTTGGACTCTTAAGGGTATGGACGAGGTGACCGTCATTGATCGTTGTGGGGAGTACCCCAATGTTCCACTGTTAGGAACCCATGGAGGAATTTCTTACAACCCGTGCTTAGCCTTACGTCGGTTTGGGCATGCCAGAAGAGAAGGACCTCATGAGATGCTAATGCCTAGTATCATCTTTGACTTTCAAGGAGATAGCGACGAGCAACGTCGCAGATTCATAAAGGCTTGGGATAGAGTTCACCAATCTGATCCACATGAGCTGGGACCAAAGACTTCTCTTCCCATGGAGCCATATCTCAGATGGGTCTGTATCCATGCCCAAAAGCTGGGTATGCCATACGAAGCTGTCCGGCCTGTCACTCTTGAAGTTGCTAATGAAGAAGGAGTTCTTCCAACCATTCTCCATCCTTATATGCCCACTGACATTGGGGCACTAAAAAGGTCTTGGATGCAACTGAGGGAAGAACGGGATTCTTACCGAGAGAAGTTCAACGAGCAAGAGCAGCAGATCCAGAGGTTGACTAGGCAGTTGGAGAACGAGCAGATTCTCAACGACTATGTCCGCACTGAGAAGAAGAGACCATGGGAGCGTTGATTGGCCTTTGATCATTTCCTTTCCAGTTTTATTTACTTTTCAGTATTTCCTTTCTTGTAATGCTCTAAGGGCATCAGTTGAATAATTTGAATCTTGAAGTTTATCTAATAAAGTGTGTTTCATTTCTTGTTTACAAATTTGAATCTCTTGACTGTCTTTGAAATCATAATCATATGCATTTCATCCCATGCACTTCATAAACAGGTACCCATTACAGGGCTCTTATCTTCTTCGCTGATTATTTTAGCGCTCACTCATCATGTTTGCTGAACCTTCAACTGAGCAAGCCATCAAGGCCCTCCAGGCCCAGAATGCCCAATTTCAAGAGTTGTTCATGAATCTAGCTAAGGGTCAGCAAGACCTGAAGACCCTGATTCTGAAAGAGAAGAAGAAGAAGAAGAATAAGAAGAGGAGGACAATCCTGTTTAACACAGGGCACAGGTTTGGAAACAGGCTACAGAATGAAGTTGATTTGACTACGTCATCTGGAGGGAAAGATAGTCAAGAAGAAAGGAGGGCTCCTAGCACTGTGATCTCCGACAACAAGACGAATTTCGATGAAGAACAGTATCCTCCAGCTGAGGATAGATACAAGCAACTGGAAGACCGGTTGAGTGCTATGGAAGTTCAGAAAGTGCCTGGTCTGGACTTTGGCGATCTAGGTCTATCATCTGGGGTAGTGATTCCCCACAAATTCAAGGCACCAGCCTTTGCTAAGTATGATGGAGTTTCTTGTCCGAAGCTCCACCTTCGGTCATATGTGAGGAAGATTCAACCATATACCGCTGATAAGAACTTATGGATCCATTTTTTTCAAGACAGTCTCTCAGGGACTCAGCTTGAATGGTTCTATCAGTTAGACGGAGCCAGTATCCGCACTTGGGAAGATTTGGCTACTACTTTCTACAGGCAGTATCAGTACAACTCCGACCTCGCTCCTACGCGTACCCAACTCCAGGGTATGTCAATGGGAACGGGTGAAGGATTCAAAGATTATGCTCAGAAGTGGAGAGACCTCACCGAAAGAGTACAACCGCCCTTGGCTGATTGGGAGCTTGTGGACATGTTTTTGGGGACCCTGTCTGGTCCATTTTTCAACCACTTGATTGGGAGCTCTTCATCTGGGTTTACAGAGCTTATTTTGACCAGTGAGAGGATTGAGGCTGGTATTAAGGCTGGTAAGATACAGAAGGGTGCCTCGTCAAGAAACGAGAAGAAGCATTTTAAGAAAGAGTCCAGTGCTGTCTACAGTACGAGAAGACATAATAGACCTGAACACCGCCAAGTTGTTAATGCGGTTGTTATTTCAAAACCTGCTGGTGCTCCTCAGCACAACAATCAACAAAAGGACGAGAGGCCTCGAAGGCAATTCACCCGTCTTAGCATGGCCTTATCTCAGATTCTGCCACAGCTATTGAAGACCAATCTGGTGATTCTAAAGGAAGCCCCAAAGAATCCGAATACCACATCACCGAAGTACAACCCTAATTCCCGCTGTGCTTTTCACTCTGACAGCCCGGGGCATAATACGGATGATTGTTGGGTTTTGAGGAACAAGGTTCAAGACTTGACCGATGCGAAGGAGATTGAGTGCGGAGCACCAGAGAAGCCTAAACAAGATGCAGGGGTGAATGCTATCAGGGATGACGATGATGAAGAGTTCGATATCGATAGTTGGATCTACCCGACTGCCAACGGTGGACTAAGCAACTGGACAGCGAAGGATTCTATGCCCGTTTCTATCATTATCCAGTAATGAAACTTTTTGTTTTGATTATGTAACAGACAATGTTCTAAACTTTATGGCCTGGTGTCTTACCCGGGGCACTGTGGCTTCATTTATGAGGGCTTTTGTGTGTCATTCTCATATATCATTAATAAAAGCATTGGACGTTTCTTGCATTTCAAATTTTGCGCTCTTTGTTTTTCTTTATTATATATTGCAAAAACAGCTATTTTACACACACTCACGTATACAGGTCCGCATCCACTCTAGATCTCACTGGTAACGACTCTGCTATTGCCAGTTATGACTTCGAAAATCCGATCAACTTAGCCGAAGACGAAGGTGAAGATGATTGCGAAGTGCCTCGTGAACTTGCAAGACTGCTACTCCAGGAAGAGAGGGTTATTCAGCCACATGAAGAGCCAGTAGAAACAGTGAATTTGGGTACTGAGATAGACAAGAAGGAAGTCAAGGTTGGTGCCAATCTGGAGCTTAGTGTGAAGCAACAGTTGATTTATATGATGCGCGACTATGTTGAGATCTTTTCCTGGTCTTACAGAGATATGCCTGGTTTGGATACTGATATTGTGGTTCATCGCCTGCCTACCAAGGAAGACTGTCATCCAGTAAAACAGAAGGTCCGCCGAATGCCCCCAGAGATGTCTGAGAAAATCAAGGCTGAGGTTATGAAACAGTTCGACGCCGGTTTTCTAGCAGTTAGTTCTTACCCTCAGTGGGTGGCCAATGTGGTTCCTGTACCAAATAAGGATGGTAAGGTTTGAATGTGTGTCGACTATAGGGATCTGAACAGGGCAAGCCCCAAGGATGACTTCCCTCTACCTCATATCGACGTTCTGGTTGATAACACTGCTCAGCACAAGGTTTTCTCCTTTATGGATGGTTTCCCCGGTTATAATCAGATCAAGATGGCTCCCGAAGACATGGAGAAGACAACCTTTGTTACTCAGTGGGGTACCTTTTGCTACAAGGTCATGCCTTTTGGATTGAAAAATGCTAGGGCAACGTATCAGCATGCCATGGTTGCTTTGTTTCATGACATGATTCATCATGAGATTGAAGTATACGTCGATGATATGATTGCAAGGTCCCAGATTGAGGAAGAACACCTTGACCATCTGCAAAAGCTGTTTGACAGGCTGAAATTGTACAAGCTGAGATTAAACCCGAACAAGTGCACCTTCGGCGTAAGATCTGGTAAATTGCTAGGTTTCGTCGTAAGCGACAAAGGCATTCAAGTGGACCCTGCCAAGGTAAAGGACATACAGGAAATGCCAGCTCCCAGAATAGAGAAAGAAGTCAGAGGCTTCTTGGGACGACTGAACTACATTGCCCGATTCATCTCACACATGACTGCTACTTGTGAGCCAATCTTCAAGCTGCTGAAGAAAGATCAAGTAGTACGTTGGAACGATGAATGCCAGGCCTCTTTCGAAAGAATCAAAGATTATCTCCAAGAGCCACCCATTCTGACGCTACCAGTTGAAGGGAGACCTCTGATCTTATACTTGACAGTACTCGACAACTCAATGGGGTGTGTGCTGGGGCAGCATGACGAGTCTGGCCGAAAAGAGCATGTTATTTATTACCTTAGCAAAAAGTTTACCGACTGCGAGACCTGATACTCGTTGCTTGAGAAAACTTGTTGCGCTTTGGCATGGGCTTCTCGCCGGCTGAGACAGTATATGCTGACTCACACTACTCTGTTGATATCAAGGATGGATCCAATCAAGTATATCTTCGAGAAACCCGCTTTGTCCGGAAGAATAGCGAGATGGAAGATGATCTTGACTGAGTATGACATCCAGTATATGACCCAAAGGCAATCAAGGGAAGTGTATTGGCAGACCATTTGGCACATCAGGCAGTGGATGATTACCAGTCTATGAACTTTGAATTTCCAGATGAGAGTATCATGATAGTAACTGATTGTGAGACACCTGGACCGGATGAAGGACCTGAGGAGGGATCCCGATGGTCTATGTACTTTGATGGAGCTTCAAACGCTTTGGGTAATGGCATTGGCGTTGTGATCATATATCCTAAAGGCTCTTATACTCCGTTTACCGCCCGACTATGTTTCAACTGCACCAACAATATGGCAGAGTATGAAGCATGCATCATGGGTCTTCGAGCAGTAATTGACCTAAGGATTAAGTTTCTAAGTGTCTTCGGAGATTCCGCTCTCGTGATCAGTCAGATCAAAGGCGAGTGGGATACGAAACACCCAAATCTTATTCCTTACAAGGAGTATGTATTGATGTTGCTTCCCCATTTCGAGGAGATAACCTTTGAACACTTCCCTAGAGAGGAGAATCAGTTGGCGGACGCGCTGGCTATGATGTCTTCTATGTTCAAAGTCAATTGGGACAACGAAGCTCCCCGGATTATCATTGAAAGATTGGACGAACCTGCACATTACTGTGACATTGAGACTGAAGAGGTAACAGATAAACCCTGGTTTCATGAGGTGAAAAGGTATCTTGAAGCTCAGGAATACCTCGAGGGTGCATTTGTTAATGACAAGAAGTTTCTGAGGAGGTTCGCGGCAAAGTTCTTCATCAGCAATGGCATTCTTTATAAGCGTAACCATGATTCGACCTTGCTGCGTTGTGTGGATAAGAATGAAGCAGAAAGGATCATGGCAGATTTACATGAAGGTACTTTCGGAACTCACTCCAGTGGACATACCATGGCAAAGAAAATCCTTCGGGCAGGATATTATTGGTCCACTATGGAAGCCGACTGTTATCAGCATTCTTGGACATGTCACAAGTGCCAAGTCTATGTTGATAAAGTGCACATACCTCCAGTTCCTCTGAACGTCTTGACGGCACCTTGGCCTTTTGCAATGTGGGGCATTGATATGATCGGCGAAATCAGACCTACAGCGTCCAACGGGCACCGTTTCATCCTGGTAGCAATTGATTACTTTACGAAGTGGGTTGAAGCACCTTCCTTTGCTACGGTAACCAAGATCGTCGTGGCATGGTTTATTCGGCATAATCTGATCTGTCGATACGGTGTACCAGAGAGGATCATTACAGACAATGGTACCAATCTCAACAATAAGATGATCACCGAGCTCTACGAGCAATTCAAGATACAGCATCACAACTCTTCTCCCTACCGGCCGAAGATGAATGGGGCTGTAGAAGCGGCTAATAAGAACATTAAGAAGATTGTGCAGAAGATGACAGTGACATACAAAGACTGGCACGAGATGTTACCATTTGCTCTTCATGGGTACCGTACCTCAGCGCGGACGTCAACAGGGGCAACACCCTACTCCTTGGTATATGGCATGGAGGCAGTCCTGCCCATTGAAGTTCAGATACCCTCTCTTTGAATCATGAAGGATTCAGGTTTGAGAAAAGATGATTGGATTCAGACCCGGCTTGATCAACTGAACCTAATCGACGAAAAGAGACTTACTGCTATTTGTCATGGTCAGAGGTACCAAAAACGGATGATCAAGGCATTTAACAAGAAAGTTAGATGACAAGAGTATCAAGTTGGGGACCTGGTAATCAAGCGCATTATCCTACCTCAAGGTGATCCCAGGGGCAAATGGACTCCTACTTATGAAGGGCCATTTGTGGTTAAGAACATTTTCTCAAGAGGAGCTATGATTCTAACCACCATGGATGGTGACGACCTTCCTCACCCCGTCAATGCAGACATAGTGAAAAGATAATACGCATAATCAAAGACCCGCTAGGTTGACTGGCCTAGGCAAAAATAAGGGCTTCCCGACGAACCAAAAGGGTTCGGGCAAAAATAAGGGATGAAAATGAAAAGAATTTGTACACCCGGCAAGTCGAAAACCTGAAAAAGGCGACTTGGGCAAAAAAGGGTATCCCGGTGGACTGAAAACCCGAAAGGGTGGTCCAGGAAAAAATTAGGGATCAGCGTAACACTATGTCTTACTGGATCACCTTGCATCCAGACTTCGGTATCGACTATCAAGCTCGGACGGCACTAATCAATCTGATTCACCTTTAACCAGTAGCAAAGTGATGAGATGCTCGAAGACATAAGGGCAATAGCAGAGTTGGAACCCAATGGGATTATTCACATATCTTTTTTGTTTTCTTTTCACAAATTGTATAAATTCTATTTGTTCAGCGGCGTTCTCTTACTAGGACGTCAGCCTCTTGTACAAAAACGCCTATTTACAGGCCAAACTTCAAAATCAATACAAATTCATTTTCAGACAAATTTCAAACTGTTTTTCCTTTATCTGTTTTGTTTTGCCAAGAACGTCCAATGTTCATTTTTGATATATGCATTTGACATTAATTGCTGCTCATAAATATTTACATGCGAAACAAAAGATGAATTATGGATAACATCAGAAACTGGGGCAAATAAGAATTGTCTGAACTGTACAGTTGCTCTGTCCACCAGGTACCAAGGTATATTCAGCTGAAGAATATGGCTGAGACACTTTGCTCCCCGCAGAGTAAGATAGTAATGGTAGCTCTCCTCCCAGCTGAGACTTGTAGCTACAAATAAATCAGCAATACTCTCCCCAAGCAGAGTTAGTCTACCATCAGCACTAAAAGGGTCTTAATATTCCCCAGCGGAGTATAAGAATATTCCCCAGCAAATATAAGAGTATCCCCAGCAGTCTTAATATTCCTCAACGGAGTATAAGAATGTTCCCCGGCAGAATACAAGATACCCCCAGTGGAGCCATTTCCCCAGTGCAGTCTAAAAAAGCTTCCCCAACAGAGTTGAATCATCATCCCCAGTGGACTTTGGAAGCTTACCCCCAGCGGAGTACAAAATAAATCTCCCTAGCCAAATTCAGAGGATTATCCCCACAAGAGTCTAACAGGGTTATCCCCAGCAAGTTGCAACCGAAAGATCATCCCTAACGAAGTTCTTTCTTTTCCCCAATAGGAATTCAATCTCTCAACAGATTCAGCATCACCAACAACGGTAATCCATCCCCAGCGGAGCTTATCAGCAGAATCCCCAGCGGAGTTTATCTTCAAAATCCTCAATAGAGCATCTCTCCCCACAGAGTAATTCCCCTCGGAGTAATCTCCCCATCAGTTTATTCCCCAACGGAGTTATCCTCTCCTGCAAGTTTATCACCTTCGTTCATCGTCCCCAGCAGAAACGAAGAATCCAACTCTATTCTCCAGTAGCTCTGGGATTTATTTTCCCCAGCTAAAGCATTACATTTCCATACATCATGATACATGCATAAATGCATCATATAATACAATCTCATTTATGTTGAGAACATCATTGCTTGATCCACATCATGCATTGCATATGACTGACCTTTACCTTTCAGGAAAGATGCAGTTAAATTCTCAACTAAGTCAATAGAGACAAAATCAGTTAAATCGATTGCTAAAGATTTTTCTGAGGCCAGTCAATGGAGAAAAAATCAGTTAAATCGATTCCTAAAGATTTTTCTGAGGCCAATTCAGTCAATGGAGACAAAATCAGTTAAATCGATTCCTAAAGATTTTTCTGAGGCCAATTCAGTCAATGGAGACAAAATCAGTTAAATCGATTCCTAAAGATTTTTCTGAGGCCAATTCAGTCAATGGAGACAAAATCAGTTAAATCGGTTCCTAAAGATTTTTCTGAGGCCAATTCAGTCAATGGAGACAAAATCAGTTAAATCGATTCCTAAAGATTTTTCTGAGGCCAATTCAGTCAATGGAGACAAAATCAATTAAATCGATTCCTAAATATTTTTTAGAGGCCAACCCGTCAATGGAGACAAAACCAGTTAAATCGATTCCTAAAGATTTTTCTGAGGCCGACCCGTCAATGGAGACAAAATCAGTTAAATCGATTCCTAAAGATTTTTCTGAGGCCGACCCGTCAATGGAGACAAAATCAGTTAAATCAATTCCTAAAGATTTTTCTGAGGCCAATTCAGTCAATGGAGACAAAATCAGTTAAATCGATTCCTAAAGATTTTTCTGAGGCCAACCCGTCAATGGAGACAAAACCAGTTAAATCGATTCCTAAAGATTTTTCTGAGGCCGACCCGTCAATGGAGACAAAATCAGTTAAATCGATTCCTAAAGATTTTTCTGATGCGAACGCAGTCAATGGAGACAAAAAACAGTTAAATCGATTCCTAAAGATTTTTTTGATGCGAACACAGTCAAAGGAGACAAAACCCCCTCTGGTTCAGTTAAATCGATTCCTAAAGATTTTTTTGATGCCAATCTAGTTGAAGTTCATACCATCTACCAACAATCTCCAAATGGCATCTGTAAGCCCATTCCCGACATCACAATGATGATACCACTTCATGCGAGTGCAAATTTCTGGGCACTCTAGTGTTCAATCATCTTCCACCTTCGGATCACGAAAGGCACGAAAGCCAATCTATATCCTCAGGTTTAAGAAGATTGAACAGGGAAAAATTTTGTACCCCAAAATTTTCCCTCCCATATTTCTCAAGACATATCAAGAAGAATCTCCAAGTTACTCAAGATTGCTTAAGAGTTGGACAATCAAATCATCTCCTAAGGCAGTCAATTCAAAATTAGGGTTTTGTGTTTAATCAAGGTCCTTACATACAAATGACCTCAAGTTCTCCCCAATGTCCTAATATGTTCTCAAGTTCATCCATGTCAAATTTCAAGCCTTGCAGAGGAAGTTTGGTCAGTCAATTGCTCAAGAGGCCCAAAAATCGACTGTGCTAGGGCAAAAGTCAATTGTGACCTACAAATAGTCAAAACTCAAGATTTTTTGTCAAAATTCTCATTTTTAAGGATAATTCATCATTTGATCAAGGGTTGATCATGATTCATCAAGGATTGCTCAAAATTCATCAAGATTCAAAAGTTGCTAAATTTGGGTTTTGTAGGAAAAGTCAACTCAACTTTGACCAAGCATAACTTTCTCATACTTTATGAGAAATGACCCATCAAAAGATCATTTTGAAGAGGATGCAATTTCATACAATCCATCTTCACACCCCAAGATCAAGAAATGTACTCACAAGAAGTTACAAATTTGGACATTATAGGTCATTTTTTAAGTCAACAAAAACACCTTTTTTGCCAAAGCTTATAACTTGAGCATGGAACATAAAAATGAGATGATACCAAAAGGGTTGGTTAGAGGACATCTCAAGGTTTCTAAAAAGTCAGACAACACCTCCAATAGTTCAAAATTGAAGAAGTTATGCATTGTTGAAGTTGGGTATTTTTTCAAAATTGCCAAAAGTCAACTATCCCCAAAACTTCAAATTTTGACAAATGGGCCCACTTTTTTCTACTTGATTTGATCTTGTAACACTACTCACGTGTCCTATCTTAAGTTTTATGTCCAATTATTGATTTTTCTATTTTATTTGATTTTTATTGATTTAATTCATTTTAAATCAATTTAAATCCAAATAAAATCCAAATCTTAATCAAATGGTATCTTTTTGATCATTACAGGTCTTTAATATCATTATGGACATGAGAAAATTCGAATCAAGGCATATCATGCACAAAATATTGGTTTTTGACATTTTTGGAAGCTTTGTTAATGGTGAATCATATCAAATCTTGAATCATCAATACACAAGGATTCCAAGCCCAAGACTTGACCTAATACAATGCTTGATACATATACAACACAAAAGGCACGAAATCATGACCAAGAGGCTGCATAATCAGAATACCAAAACTTGAAAAAAAAGCTTGAAAAGTGTGAAACTGAAATCCATACTAGAGGCAAATTCAAGGCAAAAGCTCAATGTGGTTCTCTAGCCAGACATCCACTGAAGCTATTGCAACCATTCACAAGCCCTGAAACCTCATCAAACGCGCTGTAAGTCTTCATGATAACCGCCCTGTACACGAAACCGTAACCTCTCATTCTTGCATTTTTTGACAAACTATTGGCATGGTTATGATCCTTGTGTGATTTCTAAGCATTCTGCAATATTTGATTTCGTTTTTATGGCCTGTAATGTAACACCCGAACCTAGGGTTTTCGTTTCTTGTTTTTAGGCGTTTTTGCTACAGGTAAAATTAGGACCAATAATGGCCATGGATGAATTTAGGAGGAAGAGACGAGTATGATGATGGTCTTGATTTGCATTTTTGTGGCCTAGAGCTCGTTTTAGGATCGAGCCATGGATTTTGTTGCGGATTCAAATCCGTAGGAAAAATAACCAGGTTTCTTTGGGGAAGACGATGACGTGTCCCTTCCCAATTGGCCCGTTCGAATCTCGCGCCTTATTTTTTTTGTTTGCTGGCATTTATTTGTGTTTTCCATATTATATTTAATTTCTAATATTATAACAATTGAGTGCGTTGGTTGAGTTGGCAAGCGTGTTGTGTAGAATCCAATGGGACCTGGGTTCGAATCCTAGGTCCCCCAAAAACTTTGTGTTATTTTGTTTTAGATATTCCAATGCATTTCAGCAAGCGTAGCACACCATATTCTTTAGATCTCCAGATGTCAGATGGCCTCCAGGCCAAATCTGAAGGTCAAGATTGAAGGCTCACCATATTCCTAAGTCAACAGGAACACGTGGGATGGCAAAAGTCAGCCAGGCTTATTTGCATTTGGGCCTCAAAATGCTGGTCATACCTCCAGATTGGGCCCAACACCCCCCAATGGGTTATTTCTTTTCTTTTTTATACTTCTTTTTATTTAATTGTTTTGTTAATTATTATTATTATTATTTAAACTAACCAATTAATAATTTTTCTTAATAAAATCAAAAACACAAAAATATATTTTTATTTATTAAAATTAAATTCATGCTTTATTTTTGTAAATAAATTAATTTAATCAACTTAGTTTTAATTAGGTATAATTTTTAACATTTTTGCAATATTTAAAATTAATGTAGAACAATTAGGTTTTTACTAACTTTTCATCAATTTATTTTATTTCTTTAAATATAAAAATCCAAAATATCTTTTTTTAATTAATTAATTAAGTTATTTAATAATTAGCTTAGGTTTAATTCCATTGAATTCAAAAAACAACAAAAAAATCTCTTTCTTTCATAAAAAGGGTCAAAACCCTAAAAAATGCGCCGATTTAATTTTCTCGCACGCGATCCATATTTTCAAATTATTGTAATTGCTTTCGGAATGTAATAGCTTTAAATAGGACTTTGAATTATTTTATCACTTTTCTTTTATTTTCCGCAATTTAAATTAAAGGGTTGCTTTTGGTGATGTAAATACCCGACGCCTTGTAATAGTTTAGATTTAATTTCCGCAACTTATAATTGTTAGATGTTTGATAATAGGGAATGCATGACAAGATTGAATGTATGAACTTAAAATCAACATAGCTCACCCATGACATGTACAAAGATAAAATTAACCGAAATAACACACTCGCACATGCACACTCTTAGGGTACACCTCATTTGGTTGCCTTTGAACGTGGTCATTGAGTATAGGAAGTTTTAGAGGTCGCCCTCTTGTCCAAAGATCATAGTTGCCTCGAAACGGTTGCCTCGGAAAAATGATCTAAGACATTAGGGTTACCGCTAAGGCGTCTTAACATTGCTTTAGTGACTGCACGTCCCTTAATCGAATTGACCCTTAAAACTCCAACGACGATGCTACCTACTCCTCAATAGTGGGATAGCGTTGTCTAAAGGATATTTGTACAGATTAATTCCTCTTTTGAGTAGGTAGATGGTTCTTAAGTACTTGCTCCTTTTAAAACAAAACAAACTTTTCGCACTTACACTCCTTTCAAACAAAAACTCTTTTCAAACCCACAAACACAAAGAAAAGCAAATTTTGAAAACACTTTGAGCAAGTACCTAAGAGCCCGTGGATAACCACGGATAGAAAGGGTGCTAACACCTTCCCTTTCTATAATCTACCCCCCGGACCCGAGAAACATCTCGAAAAAGGAATTTTTCTGTGCTTTTTTCCTTTCCTTGTTGGATAAAATAAAAGGCGGTGGCGACTCTTGCTTACCGCGACATTTTGCAAAAACAAACGCAAAACGCAAACCAGAATTCTGAAAACAGTCAGTTCTCTACCCACCGTATCACACTATACCTGGCCGTCTCGGTAGAAGCCATCAGCGCAACCCTCATTCGTGAGACGTGCGACGGACAAAAACCCATTTATTTCATGAGCAAGACGCTTCAAGGGCCCGAAGTTAGATACCAACAGATAAAAAAGGTAGCTCTGGCCCTTATCAATGCAGTGAGAAGGATCAGACACTACTTCCTCGCGCACACGATCGTGGTGCAAACAGACCATCCCGTGAAACATCTCCCGGGTCGACCAGACATGGAGGGTCGAATGTTGAAGTGGTCCTTGGAACTTTCTGAGTTCGACATCCAATACGAGAGAAGGAAAGCTCTAAAGGCATAGGCTTTGGCCGATTTCATCACTGAGATGACCGCTCAAACCCCCCCCCCCCCCCCCCCCCCCCCCCCCCGTAGGGAAAGAACACAAGTGGATCATCTTCGTTGATGGAGCATCTAGCTCGACTGGGAGCGGCGTCAGAATCTTCCTAGAGAACAAGGAAGGTGTGGTGGTCTAGCATTCGCTCACCATCTCCTTTCCGACCTCTAACAACCAGACGAAATACGAGGCCCTACTCGCGGGTCTAAGACTGGCCGAGGATTTAGATGCCCGTGAAGTACAAATTTTCATCGACTCTCAACTTTTCGCGTCCCAAGTTCGAGGGGAATACCAGGCTAAAAACAACAGCCTCATCGAATATCTGAACTTAGTCAGGGAGCACATGAAAAAATTCGACAGAGCATAAATTTTGCACGTACCACGCGAGCAAAACACAAAGGCCGACATACTTTTGAAGCTCGCAAGCACGAGAAAGAAAGGCAGAAACAAATCCGTCATGCAAGAGTCTCTATCTCGCCCGAGCATCGAAAAGTCCATGACTCCACCCGAGGTAAATGCCATCGTAGACACTTCATATTGGATGACCCCGGTGTTCAACTTCCTTACGAAGGGGGAACTCCCCCCGGACCAAAGAGAAGCATCCGCAACCAAACAGCGAGCGTGCTCCTACGTGGTGCTAAAAAACAAACTATATCGTAGAGGATTTTCCATCCCACTCTTGAAGTGCATCGACGAATCTGCAGTCCCCGAGATATTATAGGAAATACATGAAGGTATTAATGCCCAACACATGGGCGACAAATCCCTAGAGAAGAAGGCACTACGAGCGGGGTATTACTAGCTGACAATGCAGTAAGACGCCAAAGACCACGTCAAGAGATACGACAAATGCCAATGACACGCCGACATGCATCTCGCCCCGCCACACGAGTTGAATATATTGTCATCCTCATGCCATTTTCCTAGTGGGGGATGGATATCCTCAGACCATTTGTGCAAGAAACGTACCAAAACAAATTCCTCATCGTGGCCGTGGATTACTTTACAAAGTGGATAGAGGCCGAGGCCCTTGCGAAAATCACCTGACATAACATCCTCCGCTTTTACAAGCGAAACGTTCTCGCCCGATTTAGAATCCCGCAGGCGCTAATCACAGATAAAGGTACCCAATTCATCGACCAAGGCTTTCAAAGCTTCATCGCCAAACTCAACACCAAACAACATTTTACCTCAGTTAAGCATCCCCAAACCAATGGCCAAGCTGAGGCCGCCAACAGGGTCATCCTACGAGGACTCAAGCGCATACTAGGCGAAGCAAAAAGGGGGTGGGTCGAAGAACTACATATCATTCTGTGGGCTTGCTGCACCACGCCCATTCGACGACAGGTGAGACTCCATTCTGACTGACCTACAGCACCGAGGAAGTCATCCCAATAGAGATCATGGAGCCATCTAAGAGAATGGATATGCCTCTTGACGAGGAAATGAATGACGAGGCTTTGAGAGCCGAGCTCGACCTGGTTGAGGAAATACGATCGGGAGCATCCCTACGCGAGGCCACTCTGAAAAAATGGGTAGCCCTATGCCACGACAACAAGGTCATAAGACGCGAATTTCAGGTCGGCAACCTAGTCTTGCGGAGGAACCGGAAAGATTCCTGTGAAGGAAAATTGGTCGTAAACTGGGAGGGACCTTATCGCGTCCATGGAGCTACGGGCACAGGAGCATATCATCTCGAGCAATTAAATGGAGAACCGTTACCACGACCCTGGAATGATGCGAAGCTGAAACAATATTATAGCTAAAGCCCTCACCTGCTGGGGGAATTTTCCCATTGAATGCTCACCTTCGGTCGATGAAGAGAAAAGCTCGACCACGTAGGTGAGTCGAGGTACGGACCCGACCTACCAACCAACGAGGGCATATTGTCGTTCACTTCGATGAACCAAACGTACATGCTCGGCAGGGACACCTCGATCGAGCTCCACTGTCGAAGTACCCCATATGGAAGAACATCCAGCTCACAATGGGCAGTTCACGCCACGGGCGTAGGATCCCAATCGCGGTCATATGCCCGACACGCGGATTCCACTCCGCGCATTCGACGCATTTAGAAATGCATCAAACCGACATAGGGGTCGAACGGATATCTCCACTTGAACACAAACTTCGCCAAGAATTCATTACCAAAAATAACAGTCGAGCAACTACATCAAATATTATCAGACAAAAGTAAACAAAGCACCCATCGAACAGGCAATCATAAACAAGGATCAATAATATACCGACCACAAGGGTCGGCGATATCCAAAATTACAGTCCAGTCACGACGGCCAAAAAACTAAGAAAATAATAACGGGCACGCAGGCCCTAAAAACAATAACGGGCCCGCAGACCTAAACACCAATAAAAGCATCATTCAGTTCCCGTAGTGCCGACATCGACGTAAGGAGAGTCAGGGGGAGGCACAACCCGGACATCGACAATTTGGGACAGACAGCTGAATCACCGCAGTCTCAAAACCATCGGTCAAAGCACCAACACAGTCTGACTCCAGGAGTTGAATGCGAGCGATAAAGTCAGAACGCATGCTCAAGTCGGCCATCCCATCTGGCTCGTCCTCGGAGGGAAGCATAAGAGCCTTCAGGTCCTCGACCTCTCTCGACAGTCGTTGGTTGTCACTCTCCAACTACTCCTTATCAAGCTGGAGGCAGTATTTTTCCTCGAGATCTGTGTCGGCCCTTTCCTTCTCCCCGGACAACATGTCAAAATGCTCACGAAACATTTCCTCGAAGCGTTCAAGGGCAGACTTCAGTTTGTGGTACTTGGCAACAAGAGTCGCCTTCTCCGACTCCAGCTCTTTGACCCGATCCAAGGAGTCCGACCCTTCGCCCGCGAGGACAACCGCCATCTTGGCCATTTTTACCACCCCGACCATGTTGGCAGCGAGGTGTTTCCTCCAACCTTCCTTGTCGAGCCGCCTGATAATGTCGGCCTCGTTGTCAGATATGGACAAGGGAAACCCCTCAAAGAAACCCTTTTCCACAAAACAGGGTGGCAGGCCAAAGGCCCGGGCACTCGCCCCTCCGTCGGTCACTTCGACCCCATCATCTGGTCGACTCAGTTTCTTGCTGATCAAAGCAGATTGGCGCTCGGTGTCCGGGGAACCTGAGGACCCACTAGATCCTTCTCTGCCCGAGTCAGGGGTCTGGCCCATCTGTGTGGCTTGTTGTGGCCTCACAAACCTCTTGCTGATTTTCTTGTCTTTAGTTAGCTTCAGCAACCTCTCGTGACGCTCCACCATGTGACCTGCAAAGGAAGTGTACTTGGGTTAGCCACATACATTAAAGAAAACAAATGAAGAGGAATGTCAATAGAGCAAAGCAAGAAACCTAAGAGGTTTACGGCTTACCCGTAAGACTGGAACTCGACGAGCACCTTGGTTTTGATCGGTCGTGCCTCGAACGTCGGATAGCCATCCTCATCAAGAACGTCCTCCCCTTCCCTCGTAACCCACCGAGCAGGAAAGAAGCCATCAAAAAACTTGTTCAGGACGCCATAAGCTTCCTGGTCATCAGCACTCATACCCTCAGCAGGAGTGTGGTAGTATCCAGGTCCATGGTCGTAATGGCCTGAACACCAGTCAATGGGAAACTTAGAGAATTTCCCAATCTCGGGATTACCCTTAACATCCAAACACGGCTCCCCGTCCTCGTCCACCACAGCGGCCGGTTCGAACAGCGAATCTACGACTGTCTGGGTAGACGGTTGCAAAATATACCACTTATCCTTAAAATCTCGCACAGAATCCATATACATCCTAAACAGTCTCTTCGAATGCTTAAGGGACACCCAGTTGTGCTTCCCTCCTCGGGACTGCCGTTGTAGATGAAAAACTCTGAAGAACAGGGGAATTGTCTCCCCAATCCTCAGGAAGCGGTACGTGAGTTCGAATGCCCGGATAAAGGCAATCGCATTAGGATGAATCTGGGAGGGGGCCAGGTTCAGGTGGTTGAACACTCCCACTTGGAAGTTATTGATGGGCAACCGGAGCCCGAGATCTTTAAATATAATCTCGTACATGGGAAAGGCATCCTGTGTAAACTCCGAGCAGATACGGGCATCCCTCGTCGGCCTCATAATCTTAAAGTTTCTCTGAAATCCCTCCTGGCCGCCGCCATACTCGACGGCAATGTAAGCTTGTTTACCAGAATAACTATAGATCGAAGCTATTCCCCGGGGTTCAGCACCAACCCAATCCAGAGTGGGGTCGTTGATGGTGTCGACCAGATTGATGCTTTCGTCGGTAGTGTTTGTTTCCTCGACATCATTGTGCCCCGAGGACTCAGGAATATCGGCCATTTACCTGCAAAGTATAGGAAATCGGTGAATTCGACAGAAAATCCACTTTTTCGTCACAAAGACGGGGAGAAGTAAGCAACACTCAGACCGAGTCAACGGCCATTCATACGAAAAACGGGGAACACATAGACCTCAACTAAACACCGACCTTAGCGGAGGACGCGTATCAATCATGAATGACGCGAGCATAGCGTGAATATCGCGAGCAAAGGATGAATCCCGCGACCAAGTTCATAATGTTGCTGGCCAGATACAAGAATACTACGGGGAGAACTAGCCTACATACTAACGAAAGGATGAATCTCCCGACCAAGTTCATAAATCTACTAGCCAAATGCATGAGTATCGCGGGCACGATCGTAAACCGTATGCCTAAACCTATGAATTTTGCGGGCGTAATCATGAATCAGGCGCCTAGGGTGCTTGAATTTCTCGGGAACAATCCCCAGACATGAAATTCTACCACTAAAATGCCATTAAAATCTGCCTACAACATGAGATATCAAAGGGAAAAAACACTTACTTGGGAGAAGAGTGAGGAGCGAAGGTGGTGGAGATGAACACATGGTAAACGGTGTGGCGGACTCAGTGATGCTAGGGAAATGCACGGTGATTGAAAATAGAGAAAATATGAGATCGTGAAGATGTGAAAACAAACTATGGGTCCTAAAGCCCTATTTATAGAGATGACGTGGAATATAAAACGTCGCGCCGGGGAACCACGAACCGCCTCCTTCCTCGATGCCTACTCGCGTAGACAATGATGACCCTACTCCCTAGGGAGGAATTATGGTTTCTGAGAGCCGCGCCATGTGTCTGACTGACGCATCACCACCTCCCTGCGAGTGCTCCTCGAACACTTCTCGATCGCTGCACGGGGCAAATCATGAACCAGGCGATGTCTCACATCCCCGATTAAAAACCCCTGCGCAAGCAAGTCTCGCAAAGGGGTGAACTTAAATCAAGTCATAACTCCCTTACCAGGAGCAACGACTTAGGGGGATCCTGTTCTAGACTGGGCCTGCCTGTGGCCCAATCACCAGTGAGGCCCAATCCAAGCTTGTCAACATATCATGCTGAGCAGTATATCCTCTGAGCATACCCCGATCATGGGTATCTGGTCTGCTACAATTACTTCCCGCCGGTGCCTGCGAGGAACGTCCCTGACGAGAGCACGCTCTACCCGAGCACCCTCATCATAGGGATGACTTTCAACCTCTCCAGATTTCGCGGAGTCCTCAAGGTCCTGGGAAGATCGCGTCTCTATCCTCCCTGTCTTGCGGAGAGCATCATCCAGGTAGGGGGCCATGTGCAGGTCCCCACTACTCACGTAGAACCTGGCAGTCCCTTTGTTGGGCCTGTTTTATCAGCCCAATAAAGAGACCATATCCTAGAGTTGGGGGCTATAAATACCCCATATTTCGATAGGGTCGGGTATTCATTCATTCACACCTATAAACATACTTGTTTGCTCATTCCGTCTCTCACTTTGGCATCAGAGTGTCTTGCAGGTACCCCCCCCCCCCCCACCCCATCTCCTTCAAATCCAGCCAAAGGCCAACTGAGATGGTCCAACTCTAATCAGGTACGATCAAACTCCTTGCCAAGCTTTCGAAGTGGTTCCTCCCATGGTCGCCGCCACCCAAATTTCTTATGACATTCCAAAAACTGATGAAGTTGTGCCAAGGATGGTGTCATTCAAATATGCTCGCACTACGGTTGAAGATGGAAGTTGTACAATTTGGGTACAACTCCCTAACATTCCATTCAAAGCAGATAAGTTTGGGATGGGTTTCACTATAAAAGCTCAAAAGGAGGTCATACGTGCTCGCATAGGAAAACCACCTCTTCACATTAGTAATCATGAAGTGAATGCTATTGAAGACTCTGAGGACGACTGAAACTTTGATGAATGGATTCACCCGACTGCCGGTGAAGGACTCGACAACTGGCATGCAAAGGATTTTGTTCCCGTCTCCTTCAATGAGGAGTAATTACTATTTACTATTTTATCAATTCAAGAACTTTTGTCTATAATTTTAATTCCAAACAATGACTTTAAGCAATGTGCCTTGCTTGGGGCACCATGGTCCATTTGTTAAGGGTTTGTTCATTTCCATATGCCATATGATCATTTAATGAAAAAACATTGGACCTTTTGCATTCAAATTTTGAGCTAATTGTCTTTCTTTTTCTTATTTTCATTTTTCAAAATATCCATGTATCTTACATGCACACACATAAACACACTTGCAGATCCTCATCCACTCCATATCTCATTGCCAATAACTATGTTATTTCCAGCTATGACTTTGAACATCCAATCTACCAAGACGAAGAAGAAGGTGAAGAAGATTGTGAAATACCACGGGAACTAGCCAGGCTTCTGATGCAAGAGGAGAAAGCCATTCAACCTCATGAAGAGCCAGTTGAAGTGATCAACCTAGGTACTGAGGAAGACAAGAAAGAGGTCAAGATCAGTGCTAACTTAAAAGAAAGAGTCAGAAGAAGATTGGTACAGATGTTGCATGACTTTGTTGAAGTGTTTGCTTGGTCATATGAAGATATGTCGGGGCTGAATACTGACATTGTGGTCCATTGTCTACCAACAAAGGAAGATTGTCCTCCAGTCAAGCAAAAGGTTCATCGTATGCAGTCTGACATGTCTGAAAAGATCAAAGCTTAGGTAATGAAGCAATTCAATGCATGTTTCTTGGCCGTGACATCATATCCACAGTGGGTTGCAAATATGGTCCTGGTACTGAAGAAGGATGGGAAGGTTTGTATGTGCGTAGAATACAGGGATTTGAATAGAGCAAGCCCCAAAGATGATTTCCCACTACCGTATATTGACGTCTTAGTTAACAACACATACCAATATAAAAGTTTTCTCCTTCATGGATGGTTTCTCCGGCTACAATCAAATCAAGATGGCTCCCGAGGATATGGAGAAAACCACCTTTGTCACACAATGGGTCACATTTTGTTACAAGGTCATGTTGTTCGGTTTAAAGAATGCAGGGGAAACTTATCAACGAGTTATGGTAGCCTTATTTCATGATATGATCCATCATGAGATAGAAGTCTATGTGGATGACATGATTGCAAGATCATAGACTGAAGAAGAACACCTTGATCACTTACGCAAGCTATTTGAAAGGCTAAAAGAATACAAACTGAGGCTGAATCCTAGCAAGTGCACCTTCGGGGTAAGGTCTGAAAAACTCCTAGGCTTTATCGTCAATGTAAAGGTATTGAGGTCGACCCTGCAAAGGTCAAAGCTATCTAAGAGATGCCAGCTCCCCGAACTGAGAAGGAGGTCAAAGGTTTCTTAGGTCGACTCAACTAAATTTCCAGATTCATATCTCACTTAACTGCTACTTGTGAGCCACTCTTCAAGATACTGAAGAAAGATCAAATAATCAAATGGAATGACGACTGCCAACTAGCTTTTGAAAAAATTAAGGAGTACTTACGAGAACCTTCAATCCTGATGCCTCCAGTTGAAAGAAGACCTTTGATTATGTACTTGACGCTATTAGATAATTCAATGGGGTGTGTATTGGGCCAACATGACGAGTCTGGCCGAAAAGAGCATGCAATATACTACCTGAGCAAAAATTTTACCGACTATGAAACCAGATATCCGCTGCTCGAGAAAACTTGCTGCGCTCTGGCATGGGCTGCTCGCCGGCTAAGACAGTATATGTTGACTCACACCACTTTGTTGGTTTCTAAGATGGACCCTATCAAGTATATCTTCGAGAAGCCAGCTCTCTCTGGTCGAATAGCTAGATGGAAAATGATTCTGACCGAATATGATATCCAATACACTACATAAAATGCAATCAAAGGAAGTGTGTTAGCGGATCATTTGGCACATCAAGCTATTGACGACTACCAATCCATGAACTTTGAGTTCTCGAGGGAGAATATCATGCTAGTAACTGACTGTGAAAAGCCTGGACCATATGACGGACCTGAACAAGGATCCCGATGGACTATGGTTTTTAATGGAGCTTCCAATGCTTTGGGTAACGGAATTGGCATTGTGATTGTCTCCCCCGAAGGTTGCCATACACCTTTCACTGCTAGATTGTGCTTTGATTGTATGAATAACATGGGTGAGTACGAGGCATGCATCTTAGGTCTAAAGGCTGCTATCGACCTAAGAATTAATTTCTTGGATGTGTATGGAGATTCTGCTTTAGTAACCAGTCAAGTTAAGGGAGAGTGGGATACCAAATATCCTAATTTGATTCCTTACAAGGAGCTTGTGTTAACTTTAATTCCATACTTTGAGGAGGTTACTTTTGAACACTTCCCAACAGATGCCCTAGCAATAATGTCATTTATGTTCAAGGTCGATTAGGACAACGAGGCTCCTAGAATCACAATTGAAAGATTTGACGAACCAGCACATTGTTGCGAGCTTGACACAAACGAGGAGAAGCCCTGGTACCATGAGGTGAAGAGATATCTTAAAGCACAAGAGTATCCTGAAGGAGCTTCCATCAATGATAATAAATTTTTGCGAAGATTTTCAGCCAAATTCTTCCTAAGCAATGGAATCTTGTACAAACGCAACCATGATTCTACTCTACTCCATTGTATGGACAAAAAGGAAGCATATAAAATCATGGAAGACATGCATGGGGGCATCTTTGGAACTCACTCTAGTGGACACACTATGGCCAAGAAGATTCTGAAGGCTGGGTACTATTGGTTGACTACGAAAACTGATTGTCACCATCACTCAAGGACTTGACATAAATGTCAGATCTATGCCGACAAAATTCACGTGCCTCCGATACCTCTAAATGTCATGACTGCTCTGTGGCTGTTTGCAATATGGGGCATTGACATGATTGGAGAGATCAAACCTACTGCTTCTAATGGACATCATTTCATCCTTGTTGCTATTGATTACTTCACCAAATGGGTCGAATCTGCCTCGTTTGCCTCAGTCCCAAAGAATATTGTAGCCTGGTTTATTAAGCATAACCTCATTTTCCATTACGGTATCCCCGAAAGGATCATCACTGACAATGGAACCAACCTCAACAATGCTATGATTATGGATCTCTGCACTCATTTCAAAATCAAGCATCATAATTCTTCTCCGTATATACCTAAGATGAATGGCGCAATGGAAGCTGCCAATAAAAATATCAAGAAGATTATGCAAAAAAATGGTAGTAACCTACAAAGACTAGCATGAGATGCTACCGTTTGCTCTTCATGGCTACCATACTTCAGCTCGAACGTCAACTGGGGCAACCACATTCTATTTAGTCTATGGCATGGAAGTTGTCCTGCCTATTGAAGTCTAGATTCCTTCCCTAAGGATTATGAAAGAAGCAGATCTGGGAAAATACAAATGGGTACAGACTAGGTTGGATCAGTTGAATTTGATTGACGAGAAGCGATTGGCTGCTGTTTTTTATGGTCAGATGTATCAAAAATGCATGGTCAAGGCTTTCAACAAAAAAATCAAACCTCGAGTGTATCAAACTGGCGACTTGGTAATAAAGCACATCATTCTTCCACAAGGCGACCCCTGGGGCAAATGGACTCCCACATACGAAGGGCCATTTGTTGTTAAGAAAGTTTTCTCCGGTGGTGCCATGATGCTGACTACTATGGATGGTGAATATTTCCCACATCTTCTGAACACGGACATAGTAAAAAATACTATGCATAAATAATGACCCTCTAGGTTGACATACCTAGGAAAAAATAAGGGCATCCTCGTGAACCAAATAGGTTCGGGAAAAAATTAGGGATATATGTAAAATATTATACACCCAGCAAGTCGAAAACCTGAAAGGAAGGCTTGGGCAAAAACGGGTATCATGGTAGGCTGAAAACCCGAAAGGGAGGCCTAGGCAAAAGTTAAGGATTAAAGCTTATGAGTATGTCTCGTACAGCCAACTTTATTACCAAGGTCCAAGTTCAATTGTCCAAGATCAATCCAATCAACTTCTTTCAACGACAAGGAATGATGTCCGAAGACATAGGGGCAATAACGAAGTTGAAACATAATGATATCACTTCCACATGGCTATTTTTTTTTCACCTTGTACTATTTTCATTCTTTCGATGATTTACTCTTACTAGGATTTTTGTCTCCTTGTACAAAAACGCCTATTTATAGGCAATCATCAATACAAGTATACTTTGAAGTGCAAACTTTTTTGTTTTTCTGTTTTAAGTGAAAAAGCGTCTAATGGCTAACATTGAATGAACATATGCATATTGTTGTACCCCAAAATTTTCCCTCTCACTTATCAAGAATTTGCTCACAAGATCTCCTTGGGTTCAAGACTGCACTAGGGTTTGATCAGCTCAAGACACCTCCTTAGGCACTGATGACCAAAATTAGGGTTTGAGTTTGCACAAGTGTTTTTGAACTATCAATGCTTCATATGACTTTCATGGATCATTATGGACCCCCAAGATTAATCATGTCAAGTTTCAAGCCTTGGATCACACTTTTGATCGGTCAATTGAACAGTTGACCTAAAAATCAGTTGTATTGGAAAAAATGTCAACTATGGCCAATTTACAGTCAAACTTCATAATTTAGTATCCACATCAACATTTTAGACTCATATGTATCATTTGATCAAGTTTGGACCGTAATTCCTCAAGAAATTTAATCAAATCTCCAAAAGGGCAAAATGGTCAAAATTAGGGTTTTGACTGGGAAAGGGCAATTTCTGATTTTTGACCTAGCAAATGATCAATTGGTTTAAGGCATGATCTCAAGAGTCAAATGTCATAATTTTGACCTAATGACATGGATCAAAACATTTCCCAAGATCAATTGATTGACAGATGAATTTTCAATCAATTGGTCAAAAGTCAATTGTACACTAAAAAGTCAAACTTTGACTTTTTGGTCAAAAATCAAGTATCAAAGATTACAATTCATCAAAATATGTCAAAATATGAAACTTATTCATCAAGAAATCAAAAAGTCAAGATTTTATTTTGAAAAGTCAAAATTTCTAAACTTAGAAATTTTTCTAAGTGTTGGAAATATCATGTTTTTTCATAACTTTGAGCCAAATTTTCACCATGATGCAAAACGATTCAAGAGAAACTTCTAACATGAAAGTTGTATATCCCCGTGAAATCTACAACTTTGATTCACACAACTTCTTCCAAAAGTGCTTAGATCTCAAGTTATAATTTTATGAACATAGGTCATGAAACTAAACACTTAGTGAAATTTTGCCCTAATTTGGTCAGGATTTTGACCCAACTTCATGGAACTTTTTCATATAGTTCCAAGTGGAATATTCAAAATCAATTCAAATATGGGTTGTATAGCACATTTCTAGCTTTCCAAAATGTCCAAGAACTCCTTGAGATCATTCTTGAGTAGGGAGAATCGAAGAGATGAAATTAGGGTTTTGTCACTTGAATTACAAGTCATTTTGGATGAACACGTGAACCAAATCAATGTTAGGTTGCATAATCTTTGCTTTGAAGGCCTCAAACTTGTTTGTCACTCCATAATTAATTGATTACACAAACATTTGAGCTATAATCCAATTGATTTAAGCTTTATCCAATTCACATTGCCATTTTGGGAAGAAAGTTAACAATACCATTCTTGAAAAGCAAGCTTTATGCATAAAGTCCATTCTTGAGCCTCTAACTTGTTCCCTATGATCACACTCCATCTACAAAGTCAGAAGCAAGTGTGTTTAAAGCATAACCACTCTATCTTAGCAAGTACACAAGGCATTGAAACTTGTTTTCTCAAAAAATCACATGTTATGCATAAACTTGTAATTTCAAATTCTGATCAACAACAAGTCTCCAAACTTGTTGCTTATAAATAGAAGCACTATTTGTAAGCTAGGACACGAGCTTGAAGAACCTTAAACTCACTCAAACTCCCTCTATCCAGAAACTGTCTTAAAACACCATTATTGTGCAAATTCTGACTTTACATACCAAACTCCAAATCCCCTCGTGCGTTCTTTGGCCTTTCACTTCCAAAAGCTTCTAAACATCAAATACAAACCATCCAAAGTCCATTTGCTCAACTGTAACACCTCCATCATTAAGTTCCATTTTCAAAAACAGGGGTCTGCAACTTGACTTCTCTAGGGCTCCTCAGCCACTTTCAGCTCAAGCTAATTATTGCATTAGCTTCCTAGGACCTCAAGGAAGCTAACCCGATCCTTGCAGCACTTTGAATCAAGCTCATTTGCATTTCATGATTTCCATTTTTGAGGTATTTCACTTGAACTTCTATCTCTTCATTTAAGCATCATTAATGTTTATTTTATGAAGGAAAAATGTAGACCTCATTGCCACGAAGCTGTACATATCCATAGTTTGCATTTACATGGCCTGAGCTTAGAGAATTTTAGAGTTGAAGTTTATGGAATTTTTAGGGTTTAAATTAGGGCCAGAGAAATTCTCATTTATCTTTTACTTTTAGCTTTAGTTATTTACATGGTTAGATTCGTGAGGAAGAATGCAACAACTTTCATTTTGTCATCTTCCATTTTTGTTGAGAAATGAAGAAGTTGCAGGTACACTGGCTGGAGGTTGAAGATGAAGTCATAAAGACTTGATTTGCCTTACATATTTATTGTTTTGTTTATATGAACGGATGTATAGCCACCCCAGTGGTAAAGCGCACGCCTGTTAACCTATGGGACCTGGGTTCGAGCCCCAGTGATACCCTTTTACATTTTTTTTACACATTTTGACATTTTCTGACTTTTTGAGCGCCTGGGCCTTATTGGGCTTGCTTTGTTTTATTTTCATTTTTTGCTGACTAACCCCATGCAGGCTATTGGCACCCCTGGCCCAAGTTTATTTATTTCTTTTTTTATTTATTTATTTCATTTTTATTTTGTTAAATATATTTTCTAAATACTAAAAAGTCATAAAATACAAAAAAATGCTAGATTTATATTTTGACTTAATTTGTTTTATTTTTCTCACAATTTTTTTTTATTAATTATACTTTATTTTTTACTTATTATCTTGTAAATATAATTAAAACTAGGTTATTAGTTATTTTCTTTCATACTAATTAAAATATGTTATTTTTGATATAAAAAAAGGGGACTAAAAATATTTCATGATGCCATAAATATTTTCAAGACAAAAATACCAAAAAAATACTTTTTTCTAAACTTATTTTCATTAATCAATAGAACTAGGGTTTTATTTAAAATATTTTCTTAAATAAATTCAAGTTTAATTAATTATTTTCTGTAATTAATTAGGTTAAAATGATTTCCCTTTTTCTCATAAAAATCCAAAATACCCATTTCTTAACAATTACGTTTCTTGTATATTTATTTCATCTTGTACATTTAAATCTTTGCACATCAATACCTATTCAATATGGTTGTAATAGACTAACTAGGTTTATATTTTTTTGCAATCCCCATTTCAATTTGTACACCCCTCCCCACAAATATTGTAATAGCGTAGTAACTTTAAATTCCGCAATTTATCGCTTTATATACAAATGTTAGTAATTAGGGTTTGTATGGAAAAACTAAAACCAACCAAATAGCAAACCCTAATCAAAGACAAATCAATGCATGTAAATCAACACATTTGCACACATACACCCTTATGGTAAACCCACTTTGTTGCCTTACAAAAATGGCCATATTACGCGTGTAAGGTATCTTAGCCAAAAACAAGCAAAAATACAAGATCATAGACCCTCGATGACGCTATCTAAGTTGCCTTTCAAAATGATCTTAGCCCCTAACGAAAATGCTAAGATACCTTGCAATATTGCTAATCATGGTTATACGATGACCCACGCCTGTCCCGTTTACATCCAAAGATAGGGTTGTTTACCAAATCAATGGTAAGACAACAATGTCAAAGGAAAAGGAAATGAACAAGAAATACATTTGAGTAGGTAGATTGCTCCTAAATTACTTGCTCCATTTCAAAAACAAAAATCCTTGCTATTTTCAAAAACAAACACATACACTTTCAAACATCTTACAAAATTGAAAACATTTTCAAAAGATCAAACATCTTTGTATACATTCTTACGAACAAGAATCATTACAAAGATTGCCTAAACAATGGCCTCTTTACAAAATACTTTCAAAAACCACACTAAGCACAATTTTAAACAAAAGCAATTGATCTAGAAAGTAACTAAGAGCCCATGGAAAACCATGGATGAAAATGGTGCTAATACCTTCCCTTTTCATAATCTACCCCCCGAACTCAAGAAACAATCTCAAAGGTCTTTCCTGTGCTTTTTCACCTTTCCTTTTGGATAAAAGAAAATTCGTTGGCGACTCTTGCTAACCGCAACATTTGCGATCAAACGCAAAACCCTCAAGTCAGTTCTCCCACCGTATCACAGAACTGACGACTCTACTGGGGAGAATTCTAAAAGTGGGGTTACCTTAGGGATAGATCACATTTATTTGCTTACATTATTTGACTTGTATGCTTTACATTTTGGTTCTTTATTTGGGTTTGAATCCTCTACCCGGATTTGGGATACCTTATAAGTAAGTAGCAATTTGTTGTGGAAACTGTGCGGGGTATACCGACATGGTCTAAGCAATAGCTATGTTAGTGCTACATATTTGACCAACTTGACCATAAAGCACTAATGAACCTTTAGAACCTTTACTTGACCAACTTGGCCTTTAGGATGTAGTGAGATGACCGACTTTGGTGCAGTCCGAAGTTGGTAGATACTAGATACTACACTCATTGAGGTTTGGTTTCTTGGGATATTTCGGTCGCCATTAAAGAGGCTTGTGCTGAAGCAATGACCAAGGAAACAAACCAGTGATATTGAGCTCCTTAGAACCCGGTTACTATTACTATGATATGTTTAAGCCAACTAAACTTCAAGAGGGTACTTACCTATAAAACTCCATGCTAGCCTAAACCTAAGGATTTGTTTGTTTTGTTTATATATGCATACTTGTATATAACATCATGAACATCATATACATCCACTAACCATTTCAAGGATTTTGGGATTCATCTTTGTTCTTGTTTTGTAGGATATGGATTCACTTTGCAGGAAAACTATTCAAATCAATCTTGTAAGGATCCCTACACAACTTAAGGAGCTAGCTTCAAGGATTCCTGAAAACTCTCCATTCACTGAGAGACATGGTCGCCTACTCAACTTGGTCACCTCCAACACAGATGAGGACATGATGAAGATGATTTTTCAGTTCTTTGATCCTTTACACCATTGCTTCACATTTCCCGACTATCAACTTGTTCCTACTTTGGAAGAATTCTCCCAACTCTTGAGGATTCCCATTCTCAATCAAATATCTTTCAATGGTACGGAAAGAGACCCAAATCCAGAAGAGATTGCTCAAGCTCTACACTTGCACTCATCTGATATCACAACTCATTGGGAAACAAGGAGTGGTGTCAAAGGTTTCTTAGCTAAGTTCTTGTTCGAGAAAGCCCAAAGATGTTGGAACTCCTTGGGTTTTCAAGCCTTTGAGGAAATTGTGGCTCTCCTCATCTATGGGATGGTTTTGTTTCCAAATCCTGACCAACTCATAGATCTCAACGCTGTCAAAATCTTCATATCCCGCAACCCGGTGCCTACATTTCTAGGAGATATCCTACACTCTTTCCACGCTCACACAATGAGGAAAAGAGGTGTCCTTATGTGTTGCACTCCTCTCTTGGCAAAATGGTTTATTTTGTATCTTCCTTAATCTGTATTTAAAAAATGAGCAAGGTTCAAGGTGGTCACAAAGGTTGATGACGCTCAAACATTCGGACATTCATTGGTGCTCCCGATCCAAAGAGAATGTTATTATTGTCGACCATTGTGGAGAATTCCCTGATGTCCCTTTACTTGGCATTAGGGGAGGTATCATCTACAACCCCTGCTTAGCCTTAAGACAATTTGGTTACGCCCGAAGGGATGGCCCGCACGAGATGCTGATTCAAGGTTTGGTATTTGACTACGACAACGATGATCAAGGTCTTCGCCAGAGATTTATCCAAGCTTGGAGGATGTTAAACAAGGTGGATAGCAAGACTTTGGGGCATAAAAATTCCATCCCTCTTGAGCCTTACCTCAAATGGGTACGAACTCGTGCTCATAGTATTATGATGCCTTACCCCTCCATTCTCCCGGTAATCATTGAGCCTGTCATGGAAGGAGATGCTCCATACACTATCCTACATCCTGACATGCCTACCTCTCTTGAAGACCTACAAAGGGATTGGATACAACTCAAGGGAGAGCGAGATACCTTCGAAGCCCAATTCTACGCGAGCGAGAAGAAGGTTTTGGAACTTACTAGGCTACTTCATGAGGAGCAGACTCTCAATGCCTACATCACACCAAAGAGGATGCGAACTACCTTTTTATTTTAGAGTTTTTGTATTATTTTGTCTGAAAAGGCATTGATGTACTCAAGCTTTAACTTATTAATATAACATGTGTTTCCTTTTTGTCTAAAACAAATTTGAATCTTTGAAATCCTTGAAATTATTACATATGCATATACCATTCATCATAACATAAGTAGGTATTTTGCAACAAGTTTCCTCATCTCTCTACTGTTTATTTCAGTAAGATGGATCTCGAGCAAATAGTGAAGGACCTCCAAGCTCAGAATACACAATTTCAACAGTTGCTCTTGACCCTAGCCAAAGGACAAGAAGAGTTGAAGACTTTGCTGGATGAGGAGAAGAAAAAGAAGATAAAGAAGGTGACCTGAGTCCTAAACATGGGAAGAAGATTTCATGGGCAGACAAGAAGGACCTTAGAATTTTCAACGACATCCGGTGAGAAAGACAATCAAGATGGGAAAGGCAAAGAAACAGTTGTCCCGTCAGAATCGGAAGAGGAAGGGGAAGAAGAAGACTATTCTGAAGAACAATACCCTCCAGTTGATTACAAGTATAAACATCTCGAAGAGCGGTTGAGTGCGATGGAAATCCAAAAAGTGCCTGGCTTGGACTTTGATGAATTGGGATTAGTGTCGGGGATTGTCATTCCTCCCAAATTCAAAGAACATGTGTTCGCCAAGTATGACGGAGTATCATGCCCTAAAATGCATCTCCGGTCCTATGTGAGAAAAATCTAGCCCCATACCGATGACAAAGACTTATGGGTACACTTCTTCCAAGACAGCATGTCTGGAACTCAACTTGATTGGTTTTACCAGTTAGAAAGAGCCAATGTTCATAACTGGGAAGATCTTGCTGCAGCCTTCTACAAATAATACCAATACAATGCTGATCTTGCGCCTACCCGTACTCAACTCCAGAGTATGGCCATGATTTCCAATGAAGGTTTCAAAGACTATGCGCAAAAATGGAGAGATTTAGCCGGAAGAGTTCAACCCCCTCTATCTGAGAGAGAGTTGGTAGACATGTTCTTGGGCACCTTGTCTGGTCCCTTATTCAATCATTTAATTGGGAGTTCATCGGCGGGTTTTACTGAACTGATATTGACCAGAGAAAGGGTAGAAGCCGGTATAAAGAATGGAAAGATCCAAAAAGATACATCCTCTTCTACAGCTGTAAGGAAGCCTTTCATCGGAAAGAAAGAGGTGGTTGTTGTATATCCGCAAAGAAATCAAGATAGGGCCGAACGACATCCAATGGTGGGGGCTATTATGATTCCTAAGACTGCGCCTGATCAGCAAAGAAACAATCAACCAAGGATGGAAAGACCAGTCAGACAATTCATCAGAATTAACATGACCCTATCTCAGGTATTGCCACATCAGTTAAGATCCAACCTAGTGACCTTGAAAAAAGCTCCAAAGAACCCTAACACAACATCTCCTCACTATCATCCCAATGCCCATTGTGCATACCACTCTGAAAGTCCCAGCTCACGACACTAATAATTGTTGGGCTCTAAAGAACAAAATACAAGACCTCATTGAAGCCAAAGAGATTGAATTCGATGCGCCCGAAAAGCCAAATGTCATTTTTGCACCTATGCCCAAACATGGCCATAATACCAATGCCATTGAAGAAGAAATGTTTGTTACTTCAGTTGATGAACTTATGACCCCACTCCTGACTATTAAAGTAAACTTGTTGAATGTCGATGTTTTCCCGGGCTGTGATGAAGGCTGTCATTTCTGTTTGTCCACACTAACCAACTGTCCTTTGTTGAAAGCGGGCGTTCAGTGCCTAATAGATAACAAATAAATTTTGTTTGAAAAGACTTCTGTTCCACCTGTTCCTTTTGAAGATGTTTCTATCATTACCATTTCCGCCAATTCTTCCAGGGTCTCCACCAAAAGACATGTTAGAATTACATCAGTTCCGAAAGCAACTCCTTTAATTATCACAATGCCTGGACCAGTCCCATATTCATCAGACAAAACCATACCATGGAATTATGGAGGGGATGTCTACTACCACGGTATCAAGCAGGATTGGCCAGCCGTCGAAGATTCAAGTTTCAAGAAAGTCAACACCGATATTAGTAACATTGCCGGGACTAGTAAGATTACCCAAAGCGGAAGGATATTCTCTCCAGAAATTGCTCCCCCAAAAGAAGTTTATGGACCCGTAATCATTCCTGTTGTTGTTGCTCCTCCAAAAGTTATTCCCAGTCCTACAATCATCCCCACTAATACTCCAACTAACAAAGTTGTTACAACCCCTGTTATCATTCCTACTGACACTCATGCTGCCGAGTTAACCGAGACTCGAGGTAAAAGTATTCTGATTGAGCCTGTCTAGATGAAGGCTCGGTCATTGGCTATCCCTGAGACCTCCCAGAAAGAGATGGAGGAAATTCTGAAGATCATAAAAAGAAGCGACTACGATGTAGTTGAACAACTGGGGAAAACTCCCTCTAAAATTTCCATGTTGTCTTTACTACTATGTTCCGAGGCACATGCAAAAGCCATGGTAAAATTCCTGAATATTGCCCATCTACCCCAAGAGACATCTGCCGATCAGTTCCAAGACTGCGTAGCTAGCTGAACTACAGATAATGGTCTAGGTTTTTCAAATGCTTATTTAACACCAAGAGGAAGGAAGCATAATAAGGCATTGCATGCGTCAGTTGAATGTAGGGGAACAACCTTGGCTCATGTTTTGGTGGACATTGGCTCATCTTTGAATGTATTGCCTAAAAAAGCTCTTGATAGACTTGACTATGAGGGATTGACATTGAAGCCAAGTAACATAGTAGTAAGGGCTTTTGACGACTCGAAAAGGATGGTACATGGGGAGGTGGATATCCCCATAAAGGTTGGAACCCAAACATTTGATTCAACTTTTTATGTAATGGATATACGTCCCTCATATTCCTGCTTGCTAGGCCGACCATGGATTCACAATGTTGGCGCTGTCACTTCTATGTTGCACCAAATGCTGAAATATCTGATTCAAGGGAAGATTATCACCGTCCATGGAGAAGAAGAGTATATGATCAGCCATCTCAATTCCTTCAGATATGTTGAATTAGCTGGTGAATTTATTGAAACTCCATTTCAACACTTTGAAGAGGTCTCGCAAGATGTGGCAGTAACTAAGGTTGTTCCCAAGATCACAAGGCTTCCACTCCAGATGTCATCTCTGAAGGATGCCAAAGCAGTGGTAGAAGAAGGTGGGTGCACTATTTGGGGACAACTCCCAGATATCCCATATAAGTCTGACAAGTTTGGCATGGGTTTCACTTCAGGTGCCCAGAAAATTGTTCGTCGCGCTCGTGCTGGAGGACCACCCCTGAAGATCAGCAACTGCGAGGTCAACATCGTAGAAGATGATGAAGATAGCTGTGATTTGGAGGACTAGATATTCCCAACTGTCAGTGGAGGGCTCAACAATTGGGAGGCTAGAGATTTTGTCCCGATCACTTTTATTCCATAGTAGTTTGTCTTTACATTTTGTTGGATCTGTAATATTAAAACAATTCACACTCTTAAAACCTTGTGTCTTACCCGAGGCACAATGGTCCATTTGTAAGGGTTATTATCTCATTTTCATATGACATCAATGAATCATGGACGTTTTCGCATACAAACTTTTGTGCTCATTGTTTTTATTTTTACATTTTTTATTTCTTTCAAGGATAGCTATACCCTTACACACACTCACACTCACAATGCAGGTATACATCCATTCGGGATCCCATGGGTAACGATACTGCTATGGCCTTTTATGACCTTGAGAATCTAATCTACCAAGACGAAGACAAAGGTGAGGAAGATTGTGAAGTACCAGGGGAACTTTCCATACTACTACAACAAGAAGAGAGAACCATTCAGCCCCACGAGGAACTCGTGGATACAATCAACCTAGGTACCGAATAAGACAAAAAAGAGGTCAAGATGGGTACCAATCTGGAACCCAGTATCAAGGAGCGTCTGATTCAGTTGTTACAGGTTTATGTTGAAGTCTTTTCCTGGTCGCACGAAGACATGTCGGGACTTGATGCAGACATTGTGGTACATCGTCTGCCTACAAGAGAGGATTATCCGCCAGTAAAGCAAAAGGTTCGCCGCATGAGGCCTGATATGTCAGAAAAGATTAAAGCAGAAGTCATAAAGAAATTCAACACTGGATTCTTGGTTGTCACCTCTTATCCCCAATGGGTTGCCAATGTTGTTCCCGTGCCCAAAAAATACGGCAAAGTGAGAATGTGTGTGGACTACAGAGATTTGAATAGGGCAAGCCCTAAGGATGATTTTCCACTCCCCACATTGATATTCTAGTTCACAATACGGCACAACACAAAGTGTTTTCCTTCATGGACGGTTTCTCAGATTATAACCAAATCAAAATGGCACCTGAGGACATGGAGAAGACAACCTCTGTCATACAGTGGGGAACTTTCTGCTATAAGGTAATGTCATTCGGACTGAAGAATGTTGGGGAAACCTATCAGTGTGCCATGGTAGCCCTATTTCACGACATGATACATCACGAAATAGAGGTCTACATGGACGATATGATAGCCAGATCTCAAACAGAAGAATAACATCTTGATCACTTGCAAAAACTGTTTGAGAGACTGAAGAAGTACAAGCTGAGGTTGAATCCAAACAAATGCACATTTGGGGTACGGTCTGGTAAACTCCTAGGCTTTATCGTCAGCAGCAAAGGTATAGAGGTCGATCCTGCCAAAGTTAAAGCAATACAAGAGATGCATGCTCCTCGTACTGAGAAGGAAGTCAGAGGATTCTTGGGGCGTTTGAACTACATTGCCAGATTCATCTCTCACCTGACAGCTACTTGTGAACCAATCTTCAAATTATTGAAGAAAGATCAAGTAGTCAGATGGAACGACGAGTGCCAAGTTGCTTTTGACAAAATCAAAGAATACCTACAAGAGCCTCATGTGTTGATGCCACCAGTCGAGGGAACACCATTGATCATGTATCTGACTATTTTAGAAAACTCAATGGGGTGTGTATTGGGGCAACATGACGAGTCTGGCCGAAAAGAGCATGCTATTTATTACCTGAGCAAAAATTTTACCGACTGTGAAACCAGATATTCACTGCTCGAGAAAACTTGTTGCGCTCTGGCATGGGCTGCTCGCCGGTTAAGACAGTATATGCTGACTCATACTACTTTGTTGATATCTAAAATGGATCCGATAAAATACATCTTCGAGAAACCTGCTCTTTCTGGGAGAATAGCGAGATGGCAGATAATCCTGATGGAATATGACATATAGTATACTACCCAGAAAGCTATAAAGGGCAGTGTACTAGCTGATCACCTTGCTCATCAAGCTGTGGAAGACTACCAGCCCATGAAATTTGAATTCCCAGATGAAGACATCATGGCGTTAGACAACTGTAAAGAATTCAGGCCATATGACGGACCTGAACAAGGATCCCGATGGACCCTGTTCTTTTATGGGGCATCCAACGCACTTGGCAATGGTATCGGTGATGTACTCATATCTCTGGAAGGGTGTCATACTCCCTTTACTTCCAGACTCTGCTTTAATTGTACAAACAACATGGCAGAATACGAAGCATGCATCTTTGGTCTCAGAGATGCCATAGACTTGGGGATCAAATCCTTGGATGTATTCAGAGATTCAGCTTTGGTTATCAGTCAGATCAAAGCGGAATGGGACACCAAACACCCAAACCTTATCCCTTACAAAGAACATGTCTTGACGTTGCTACCACATTTTGAGAAGATTACCTTCGAGCATTTCCTGCGAGAAGAAAATGAGCTAGTAGACGCTCTAGCCACAATGTCATCTATGTTTAAACTTAATTGGGATAACGAGGCTCTCCAGATCACCATCGAATGAATGGAGGAACCAGCGCATTGTCACGAGATTAATATTGAAGAAGTAGTGGACCAGCCTTGGTTTCACAAAGTCAAGAGGTATCTCGAGGCTCAAGAATATCCGGAAGGAGCTTCAGTTAATGATAAGAAGTTCTTAAGGAGATTATATGCTAAATTCTTCCTTAGTAATGTCATTCTTTACAAATGCAACCATGATTGTGTTACTTCGATGCATAGATAAGGTTGAAGCCGAAAGGATCATGGCCGAGTTACATGAAGGCACTTTTGGCACCCATTCCAGTGGGCATACGATGGCAAAGAAAATCCTACGGGCAGGCTATTACTAGTCTATCATGGAAGCAGACTGCTATCAACACTCTCAAACCTGCCACAAGTGTCAGATCTATGCTGACAAAGTGCTTGTACCTCCGATTCCTCTGAATGTCTTGACGTCTCCTTGGCCCTTTGCTATGTGGGGATTGATATGATTGGGGAAATCAAGCCAACGGCCTCCAATGGACACCGCTTCATCCTAGTATCCATTGACTATTTTATAAAGTGGGTAGAGGCAGCTTCTTTCGCTTCCGTTACCAAGAATGTTATTGCCCGTTTCATCAAGCAGAATCTCATCTGTCGTTATGGTATCCCGGAGAGGATCATTACAGACAATGGTACGAATCTAAACAATACAATGATCACTGTCCTATGCGAGCAATTCAAGGTTCAGCATCACAAATCTTCCCCTTACCGGCCAAAGATGAATGGTGTTATTGAAGCTGCAAATAAGAACATTAAAAAGATCATACATAAAATGACAGTCACATACAAAGACTGGCATGAGATGCTACCATTCGCTCTCCACGGGCATCATACCACAGCTCGCACATCAACCGGGGCAACACCCTATTCTCTGGTTTACGGCATGGAGGTTGTCTTGCCTAACGAGGTCCAGATCCCCTCTCTGAGGATTATGAAGGATGCAGGGATGAACGAAGATGATTAGATCCAGACCCGACTTGATTAACTGAACTTGATTGATGAGAAGAGACTTACTGTTGTATGCCATGGTCAAATGTATCAAAAAAGGATGATCAAGGCTTTCAACAAAAAGGTCAAACGCCAAGTGTATCGAGTTGGAGATCTGGTGATCAAATGTATCATACTACCGCAAGGAGATCCCAGGGGCAAATGGAATCCTACATATGAAGGACAATTTGTAATCAAAAACATTTTCTCTTGTGGAGCAATGATCTTGACCACCATGGATGGTGACGACCTGCCGCACCCTGCGAATGCAGACATGGTCAAAAGATACTATGCATAAGAGACCCGCTAGGCTGACACACCTAGGCAAAACAAGGGTATCCCGACGAACTAAAAGAGGTTCGGGCAAAAATTAGGGGAAAAAACAAAAAAAATATGTACACCTGGAAAATTGAAAACCCGAAAGGGTGACTTGGGCAAAAAGGGGTTTCCCGGTGGACTGAAAACCCGAAAGGGCGGTCCAGGCAAAAGTTAGGGAATTAAAGCGTATGACTATGTCCCGTTGGATCACCTTACGAACAACCTGTAAACTCAAAGGTTCTGATCAATTCAATCATCTTCAGACGAGGCAACAAATATACAAAGTGCTCAGAGATATAAAGGCTTTAGCAGAATGGGAACCCCATGGGATAAATACACATAGCTATATTTTCTTTGTATTAAAATTTTCATTTTTTCTTACGACAGCGTTCTCCTACTATAATGTTTGTCTCACTGTATAAAAATACTTACTCAAAGTCAATACAAATATATTTCCTTTGAAAGTTAAAAACTATCTGTTTTTCTTTACTCTTGTGTTTTATTTACAAAAACGTCCAATGATTCATTGTTGAACATAATTACTGTTTACAAATAAACAAAATAAAAGACAATTACTAATGGCTTTAGAGGTAGGGAAATCTCTCTAAGCTATTTCCATAAATCCCCCATAATTTGCAGTTTAATTCCCAGCGAAACAAGCTTCCAATTATCAATCCCCAGTAGAAGTTGTTCAATTTCTCAGGATTTCCCAACAGGATTTTACAAGCAGTACACGGCATTTCCCTTACAACAGAGTTTGTTTCTCTAAGCGGAAATTCATCAACACCTCAACTTCACAACATGAAGACTTATGCTCCATATCCTCAGCAATGGACAGGGATTTATTTTCCCCAATCCAACAGCAGTGCATCAAACTAGCTCACATACGCATACATTGCATCCATATATCATAAACATTGATAACGCGGATGCATTATACTATGCATTTCATACAACATAACATTGCATATTAGCTAACATTTTATCTTTTTCAGGATAAGATTAATCAAACAGCTACCATTAACAATGTTCAAAGTCTTCAGATACAATTCAGATACGCCCCAGACATGGATGCCATTCTGATACTCATTCAGATTCAACTTCTCAAATACAGTTCAGATACGCTCTAGACACGGATGCCATTCTGATACTCATTCAGATTCAACTTCTCAGATACAGTTCAGATACGCTCTAGACACTGATGCCATTCTAATACTCATTCAGTTTCAGTTCTCAAATACAGTTCAGATATGCTCCAGACACTGATGCCATTATGATACTCATTCAGTTTCAGTTCTCAGATATAGTTCAGATACGCTCCAGACACGGATGCCATTCTGATACTCATTCAGTTTCAAATCTCAGATATAGTTCATATACGCTCCAGACACGGATGCCATTCTGATACTCATTCAGATTCAACTCTCAGATACGGTTTAGATACGCTCCAGACACGGATTCCATTATGATATTCATTCAAAATCATCCCCCAGATATAGTTTAGATACGCTATAGACACGGACGCCATTCTGATACTCATTCTTTCAGCTTACAAATTACAATACAAACAATCACTTTTGGATGGAATCTTTAAGCCCATCTCCTACAGCTTTCTATCACCTCTCTAAATGGCATCTTTAATCCCATTCCCTTAACCATCACATCACTGAGTGCAAATTTCTGGGCACTCTAGTGTCCAATCATCTTCCACCTTCGAGTCACGAATGGCGAAACTCGCCAATCTAACTCTTCAGGCTTAAGAAGATTGAACAGGGGCAGCTGTTGTACCCCAAAATTTTCCCTCTCACTTATCAAGAATTTGCTCACAAGATCTCCTTAGGTTCAAGACTGCACTAGGGTTTGATCAGCTCAAGACACCTCCTTAGGCACTGATGACCAAAATTAGGGTTTGAGTTTGCACAAGGATTTTTGAACTATCAATGCTTCATATTACTTTCATGGATCATTATGGACCCCCAAGATTACTCATGTCAAGTTTCAAGCCTTGGATCACACTTTTGATCAGTCAATTGAACAGTTGACCTAAAAATCAGTTGTATTGGAAAAAAGTCAACTATGGCCAATTTACAGTCAAACTTCATAATTATTTATCCACATCAACATTTTAGACTCATATGTATCATTTGATCAAGTTTGGACCACAATTCCTCAAGAAATTTGATCAAATCTCCAAAAGGGCAAAATGGTCAAAATTAGGGTTTTGACTAGGAAAGATCAATTTCTGATTTTTGACATAGCAAATGATCAATTGGTTTAAGGAATGATCTCAAGATTACAATTGCATCATTTTTACCTAATGACATGGATCAAAACATTGCCCAAGATCAATTGATTGACAGATGAATTTTCAGTCAACTAGTCAAAAGTCAATTGTACACTGAAAAGTCAAACTTTAACTTTTTGGTCAAAATCAAGTATCAAAGATTACAATTCATCAAAACATGTCATAATATGAAACTTATTCATCAAGAAATCAAAAAGTCAAGATTTCATTTTGAAAAGTCAAAATTTCTAAACAGAAATTTTTCTAAGTGTTGGAAATTTCATGTTTTTCATAACTTTGAGCCAAATTTTCACCATGATGCATGATGATTCAAGAGAAACTTCCAACATGAAAGTTGTAGATCCCCATGAAATATACAACTTTTCTTCACACAACTTCTTCCAAAAGTGCTTAGATCTCAAGTTATAATTTTATGAACATAGGGTCATGAAACTAAACACTTAGTGAAATTTTGCCCTAATTTGGTCAGGATTTTGACCCAACTTCATGGCACTTTTTCATATAGTTCCAAGGGGAATATTCAAAATAAATTCAAAGATGGGTTGTATAGAACATTGCAAGCTTTCCAAAATGTCCAAGAACTCTTTGAGATCATTCTTGAGTAGGGAGAATCGAAGAGATGAAATTAGGGTTTTGTCACTTGAATTACAAGTCATTTTGGATGAACACGTGAGCCAAATCAATGTTAGGCTGCATAATTTTTGCTTTACAGGCCTCAAACTGGTTTGTCACTCCATAATTAATGGATTACACAAACTTTTGAGCTAAAATCCAAGTGATTTAAGCTTTATCCAATTCACATTGCCATTTTGGGAAGAAAGTTAACAATACCATTCTTGAAAAGCAAGCTTTATGCATAAAGTCCATTCTTGAGCCTCTAACTTGTTCCCTCTGATCACACTTCATCTACAAAGTCAGAAGCAAGTGTGTTTAAAGCATAACCATTCTATCTTAGCAAGTACACAAGGCATTGAAACTTGTTTTCTCAAAAAAATCACATGTTATGCATAAACATGTAATTTCAAATTCTGATTAACAACAAGTCTCCAAGTTGTACATATCCACGAAGTTGTACATATCCATAGTTTGAATTTACATGGCATGAGCTTAGAGAATTTTAGAGTTGAAGTTTATGGAATTTTTAGGATTCAGATTAGGGCCAAAGAAATTCTCATTTATCTTTGACTTTTAGCTTTAGTTATTTACATGGTTAGATTCGTGAGGAAGAATGCAACAACTTTCATTTTGTCATCTTCCATTTTTGTTGAGAAATGAAGAAGTTGCAGGTACACTGGCTGGAGGTTGAAGATGAAGTCATCAGGACTTTATTTGCCTTACATATTTATTGTTTTGTTTATATGAACGGATGTATAGCCACCCTAGTGGTAAAGCGCGTGCCTGTTAACCTATGGGACCTGTGTTCGAGCCCTAGTGGTACCCTTTTACTTCTTTTTTTACACATTTTGGCATTTTCTAAATTTTTGAGTGCCTGGGCCTTATTGGGCTTGCTTTGTTTTTTTTATTTTTTGCTGACTAACCCTCTGCAGGCTATTGGCACCCCTGGCCCAAGTTTATTTATTTTTTTATTTATTTCATTTTTATTTTCTTAAATATATTTTCTAAATACTAAAAAATCATAAAATACAAAAAAAAATGCTAGGTTTATATTTTGACTTAATCTATTTTATTTCTCTCACAAAAAAAAATATTTTTATTAATTATACTTTATTTTTTACTTATTATCTTGTAAATATAATTAAAACTAGGTTATTAGTTATTTTATTTCATACTAATTAAAATATGTTATTTTTTATATAAAAAAAAAGGACCAAAAATATTTCATGATGCCATAAATATTTTCAAGACAAAAATACCAAAAAAATACTTTTTTCTAAACTTATTTTCATTAATCAATAGAACTAGGATTTTATTTAAAATCTTTTCTTAAATAAATTCAAGTTTAATTAATTATTTTCTTTAATTAATTAGGTTAAAATGATTTCCCTTTTTCTCATAAAAATCCAAAATACCCATTTTCTTAACAATTACATTTCTTGTATATTTATTTCATCTTTTACATTTAAATATTTGCACATCAATACCTATTCAATATGGTTGTAATAGACTAACTAGGTTCCCCACAAATATTGTAATAGCGTAGTAACTTTAAATTCCGCAATTTATCGCTTTATATACAAATGTTAGTAATTAGGGTTTGTATGGAAAGACTAAAACCAACCAAATAACAAACCCTAATCAAAGACAAATCAATGCATGTAAATCAAAACATTTTCACACATAGGCCCTTAGGGTAAACCCACTTTGTTGCCTTACAAAAATGGCCATATTACGCATGTAAGATATCTTAGCCAAAAACAAGCAAAAATACAAGATCATAGACCCTCGATAACGCTATCTAAGTTACCTTTCAAAATGATCTTAGCCCCTAACAAAAAATGCTAAGATACCTTGCAATATTGCTAATCATGGTTATACGATGACCCGCGCCTGTCCCGTTTACATCCAAAGATAGGGTTGTTTACCAAATCAATGGTAAGACAACAATGTCAAAGGAAAAGGAAATGAACAAGAAATACATTTGAGTAGGTAGATTGCTCCTAAATTACTTGCTCCATTTCAAAAACAAAAATCCTTGCTATTTTCAAAAACAAACACATACACTTTCAAACATCTTACAAAATTGAAAACATTTTCAAAAGATCAAACATCTTTGTATACATTCTTACGAACAAGAATCATTACAAAGATTGCCTAAACAATGGCCTCTTTACAAAATACTTTCAAAAACCACACTAAGCACAATTTTAAACAAAAGCAAGTGATCTAGAAAGTAACTAAGAGCCCATGGAAAACCATGGATGAAAATGGTGCTAATACGTTCCCTTTTCATAATCTACCCCCCGAACTCAAGAAACAATCTCAAAGGTCTTTCCTGTGCTTTTTCACCTTTCCTTTTGGATAAAAGAAAAGTCGGTGGCGACTCTTGCTAACCGCAACATTTGCGATCAAACGCAAAACCCTCAAGTCAGTTCTCCCACCGTATCACACATATGAACATGATTAACTTTCAACAAATATATGAAAACAGTAATAAGTATCTCCTTAAGGATTTGAATCATCCCCATAGAGTTACTTCAATAAAATCATCCCCACAGACTTGGATTCATGCAACCCCCCATCCAGAGTTCCAATCTCTCGAAATCCCTCTCCCCAGCTGAGTTGGTCTTAAAAGAAAAAGCCTTGTGGATTTATCCTTAAAGGAAACGCCTCTCCAGCAGGTTGTCAAATTTTCTCTTCAACATGGTTTATTTTCCCAACAAACTACAATTTCCCCAGCTTGAGTTTGCTTCTTGGACTATTACAAATCAACAGATGAAACCCATTAACCCCCGGCAGAGTCATTGCAATCCCTAACAGAGTCGTTACTATCCTTGAAAGTGGCTGTGAAGCCTGGAACCTGACCAGATAATAGTTGACTCCATTCCCCCAAAGCAAGTTACTGCAAGACCTGGACCCGACCAAATAATAGTTAATTTCATCTTCTCTAGTAAGTTGGTGCGAAGCCTGGGATTCGACCAGATAACAGTTAACTTTATTATCTCCAACAAGTTATTATGAAGCCTGGATTCGACCAGATAATAGCTAACTTCCATTCTCTCCAATCAAGAGATAACTCCCCAGTAGATTAATGGACAACTAAAACTCCTAAACTCTATTCCCCAAGCAGAAACCAACACTTCCCGCAGAGTTTCCTCAAGCAAAGAGCCAAAATCAATGTTCCCTATCGGAGTTTTCCTCAAACAACAAAATAGGAATCCCCGGTGGAAACACCCTATACAAAGTTTTAAGATACACATACTCTTCAACAGCAATCCGGGATTTAAAGTTTCCCCAACATTTGTCAAGGATTTATTTTCCAAGACAAAGATAGATTTTAACAATATTTCACATTCACACATCATATTACATACATGATAAATGCATACAGCATAATCTCATTTATTTTGAGAACATCATCAAGCCATGCATACATCTGCATGTAACTAACCCTCTTCCTTGCAGGAAAAGTCAATCAACAAAACAAAAGTCCTTTTCTGGATAGATTTACCTCTTCCAGTTAATAATAGGCAATCAACAATCCTCTTCTGGATAAATTCACTTCTTCCAATTAATGATATGCGAATCAAAGACCTCTTCTAGTTAGATTTACTTCTTCCAATTAAAGACAGGCGAACGAAAGACCTCTTCTGGTTAGATTTACTTCTTCCAGTTTAAAAATAGGAAAATGAAGAACCTCTTCTGGTGTAAATTTATTCTCTTCCAGATATCAACAGGCAAATACCACCAACGTTTCTCAAATAGGTCAGAGATTAATTCTCGAAACAAGCCAGGGCAACTATCTCTACGACCAACAAAAAGCGGGTTCCGGATTAATACTTGAAACAAGACAGGACAACTATCTATGAATAACTGATTGTAGATTAATACCTGAAACAAGATAGGATAACTATCTACATGAGAAGATTGAAGATTAACTCCCGGAACAAGACGGGGAAACTATCTTTCTTTCTCTTTTGTCAGATAAAGATCAATTCTTGAAACAATACAGAACAACTATCTACATGAGCATATTGAAGATTAACTCCTGAAACAAGACGAAGAAACTATCTTTATTTATCTTTGTTCAGATAAAGATTAATACCTAAGACGAGACAAGACAACTATATACATGAGCAAATTGAAGATTAACTCCCAAAACAAGACGACGAAATTATCTTTCTTTGGTCAGATAAAGATTAATTCCCAAAATAGGACGGGGCGACTATGTTTATTACCAATGGTATGAACTCCCAAAACAGGACGGGTTTACCAACAAACTGATTGTATATCAATTCCCAAAACAGGACGGGGCGACTATCTACATGAAAAACGCTTCCTTTAATACTTCTGCTAGTTCAGTTTAAATCGACCGATGATTTATCCTGATTCTGTTTCGGTAGACACTTTCTCTGTTTCAGTTAAATCGCTCCTAAGATTTATACTGGTTCATTATCCAGTTAAAAATTATTCAAAACCTCAGCTGGTTCAGTTTAAATCAACCAATGATTTATCCTGATTCTGTTTTGGTAGACATTTTCTCTGGTTCAGTCAAGTCGACCCTAAGATTTTTCTGATTCTTATCAAGACAAAAACAAATATAGCCATCTGTTGTTTCGGATTAAATCGACCAAAGATGCACCCTGATACTTCTTCCAATCTCTATCAATAATCCTTTGGATGACATCTATAAGCCCATCTTGGACGACTCCCCGTCACTTTTGGATGGCATCTATAAGCCCATCTCTGACAATATTCCGTCACTCTCCAAATGGCATCTATAATCCCATTCCCTATACAATAAATCCAAAGCATTACTTCTTGCACAAGCGAGTGCAAATTTCTGGGCACTCTAGTGTTCAATCATCTTCCACCTCTGAGTCACAAATGGCAGATATACCAGTCTAACTCTTCAGGTTTAAGAAGATTGAACAGGGGTGTTTACCATGGTTTTTGGTAAACAACCGCTGATCCTCCAAAAAGGAAAGACCTTTTGGTTACTCGCGGGATCGATCAGATTGATCCTAGAACATATGCTAACGTTTATGCTGGTTTGATGTAAAAGTTAATATCTAGGAAGAACGCACGCTCGACCAGGTATATGGTGTTTGTGGTTTTGGAAAGCAAATAGAAGTGCAGGTAAAATGCAGGAAACGTAAACTTTGCAAAAGAAGATTAAAACAATGTAATAGATTTGATTAATAAAAGGTGGTGTTTCTAATGTACATTCTCAGTTATTCTTTCACACACAGCGGGTACTTGAATAATGTTAAGTGACTAGTACAATAGGTTGAACACACGGAAAATCTACACAAACTTCCTATTTTTATACTAAAATTATGTAACTGTCGAGGGGTTGCCTCACTCTGGGATGAATACAAGTGTCTTATGCATGTCCCTTGACCTCTATCTTCCTGCCACGTCGCTTTCCCTTGACTGCTGGCGAAATGCATTTCCCTCCAATCTTCAAATTCAAATATCCTTCGTCCTTGGTGCTGACACGAGGGTTTGTTCTTCTAGTCGAAGGTCACAGGACCTTTCCAGTCGAAGGCTTGATGGTGATGTCTGGTCGAAGACCAATTTGTAACTCAGATATTTTCTCTATGTTTCTCCACCCGTCGAAGCATTTTCCAGCTTGGCTTTATTTGCTCTATTTTTGGCCCATAAGGCCAATATATCGTGGGTGTCGAATTCAAGAGCCAACAAATTTCCCCCCAAGAATGCCTATTTCGATGTCGAGAGAAATAGTCATTCTTTGATATTCATATTCGAAACTTGTCTCTTTTGTCCACAAAGGCTTAACGTGTACTTTTCGCCTTCCAATAGCTGCCATACTCAGAATCATCATTACTCTTTTCCCAAGACGACTTTTCAATCAGCCGTTACCATGCTGCCATGATGACCATTACTCCTAGAACCTAGGCAAGCATGTCAAACACTCCCCATCACCTTCACGGTAACTTCTTTACTGCTTGTCATGTGCCCCACTACGTCCATAGCATTAAATGGCCTTGACGAGAAACACTTCTCCCTGGACACTATAAATAGCTTTGAGCCCTCTCGTTTGGAACTTTCACAACACTTAGCATTTTCCATCTCTTCTGCAGAAAAACACCTTACACCGTAGTGACTCTATCATCTTTGTTTCTCACCAACTCATAACAATGGCTTTCCTCTCTAATGCTCCAAACAATCCTAAACCCAAGAATGTTTCTGACGTACAGCGTCAACCGGAGATCTTTCCCACCAGTTCTCCTTCTGCTTCAATTGAGGGGCTAAGGTTCATCTCCGAACCTATGACCAAAGAAAGGCGTATAACTCCCAGCTCCTCATCCCTATCATGTATTCTGAGGATATATGTGACATGTCTGGCCCTTTATCTGCATGCATCGAGAATCCCACAAAAAATCGTGATTTCTTCCCCACTCACCCTAGGCTTAAGCCTATAGGCTGTGCAAAGAAACCCAGGAATGATCCTGAGGATGTGACCCCATCTAACCAACAACATGCCCAGAGGAAGGAAGATATTAATCTTCAGTTCATGAATAAAGGGAATAGGATCTTTCGATCGTGCCCTAGTCTTTCTTCAGAATACTCAGACTGGCTAAATAAAATGGAGAAGGTACAAACCCCAATCTGGAAAGAAATGGGGATCTATGACCTGGTGATGTTGTCGAAGACAGGGTTATCTTATTGCCCTCTCATGTTAGTGTCTTCGTTATACTTCTGGGACAGCGCCCATTTCACGTTTCATCTTTCTTGTGGAATGGTGACCCCAACCCTTTTTGATATAACAGTGATTACCGGTCTTTAACCGACTGGCGATTACTTCGACCAAGAAGATTTATCTGAGGAAGCCATTGGGTTTTCAGCTACGAAGCCCACATACACCACATTCATCAATCATTTTCATGATAAATCTTGCAGCATTGTGTTGGAGGTGGAACATATAGCTTTCTTAGCTATGTGGCTATCTCGCTTCGTCTTCTGTACTAAGTCACTTCAAGTGACTAAGAAGATGCTTACGCTTGCAACACAACTTCACCATGGCTACCCTCTCTGCTTGGTTGAATTGATTTTGGCCAATTTGTATGAGTCCATCAGCAATGGTGTGACTCAACTCAAAGTCATTGGAGACAGGGCAAGCTTGCTACTTTCTGGCCCCTTCTGGCTTCTTCAACTCTGGCTCAACGCCACTTTCGAATCTTTTCTTCCTCAAAAGAATAAGATAAATGAAGAGGCCCCAGAAATTCTGAATAGGAGGGTCGAAGGCACCAGGCTAGTTTTGTTGACTCCGACTGACGAGGGTCAGCAATTTCAGAAAGCCTTCACCAGCTTTGTGATGATGTTTGCAGAGCGCCAAAATTTTGTTCTGACCATGGCTCCCTTTTCCAGTCGAAAATTTGGTCCAGAATGGTTCACTCGACCATTCCCTTCGGCTGATGAGGAGGACTTAGAGGACGAATATGTGGCTATTTGGGAGTCGTTTCTTCGACCCAGAATCATGCCGCTGAGATTCAAGAGTTCGAAGAATCAACTAAGTTTGATTTCTTATTGCTGTACCCCAAAATTTTCCCTCCCATATTTCTCAAGACATGTCAAGCATCATCTCCAAAGTTGTTCAAAATGGCTCAAGAGTTGGACATTCAAATCACCTCCTAAGGCAGTCAAGTCAAAATTAGGGTTTTGTGTTGCATCAAGGTCTTTACATACAAATGACCTCAAGTGCTCCCCAATGACCTAATATTTTCTTAAGTTCATCCATGTCAAATTTCAAGCCTTGCAGAGGAAGTTTGGTCAGTCAATTGCTCAAGAGGTCCAAAAATCGACTGTGCTAGGGCAAAAGTCAATTGTGACCTACAAATAGTCAAACCTCAAGATTTTTTGTCAACATTCTCATTTTGAAGGATAATTCATCATTTTATCAATGGTTGATCATGATTCATCAAGGATTGCTCAAGATTCATCAAGATTCAAAAGTTGCTAAATTAGGATTTTGTAGGAAAAGTCAACTCAACTTTGACAAGCATAACTTTCTCATACTTTATGAGAAATGACCCATCCAAAGCTAATTTTTAAGAGTATGCAATTTCCTACAATCCATCTTCACACCCCAAGATCAATAAATGCTCTCACAAAAAGTTACAAATTTGGACATTATAGGTCATTTTTGAAAGTCAACAAAAACACCTTTTTTGCCAAAGCTTATAACTTGAGCATGGAATGTCAAAATGAGATGATACCAAAAGGTTTGGTTATAGGACATCTCAAGGTTTCTAAAAAGTCCAAGAACACTTCCAAAAGTTCAAAATTGAAGAAGTTATGCATTAGTGAAGTTGGGCATTTTTCCAAAATTGCCAAAAGTCAACTATCCTCCAAACTCCAATTTTTGACAAAAGGGCCCACTTTTTTCCATTTGATTTGGTCTTATCATACCCCACACGTGTCCCATCTTTAATTTCATGACCAAACATTTATGTTTCTATTTTATTTAATTTTTATTGATTTAATTCATTTTAAATCAATATTAATTCAAATAAAATCTAAAAATTAATGGAATGAGATTCTTGTGGTCATTACAGCTTGCAAATATTATGAGACACTCATTCAAACTTGTGCCAAGTCAAAACATGCACAAAATCTCAGATTTGATGCAAATATAGAAACTTGATAATGGTGATTAAAATCAAATCTCCAATATTCAATTCCTATGGATTCAAGCCCAAATTTTAACCTAAACTCATTCCCTTATGTACACACAAGCCATAGAGATCAAAAACACGCCCTATGGACTACAGAAACGGCCAACTAAGAATTGAAAAAAGTGTGAAAAGTGAGAGATCGAATTCTTGTTTGGAGGCGTTTTCAAGGCAAGATCTTCACATAGCTCTCTTGTTGGCCATCTCCTAAAGCTGTAGCAATCAAAACCAAGTCCTAAAACCTCCTACATCGCGCTGTAAGTCATCACGAATATACCCCTGTACACGAAAACATAACTCATCATTCTTGCATCTTTTTGACCAAACATTAGCATATTCTTGTTCCTTGTGTGATTTCTAAGCGTTTTGTAATACTCAATTTCATTCTCATGGCCTATACTGTAACACCCGAATCTAGGGTTTTCTTGTTTTGTTTTTAGGCATTCTTGGCACAGGTACAATCAAGGCAAACCATGGCCATATTCGTGCTCAGGGAAGAGAGACGATCACATTGGTACCCTTAGCTTGCGTTTATATGGCCTGGGAAGGATTTTTGAAACATCCCATGAACTTTCCTGCGGATTAAAATCCGTAGGTAAATAACCAGGGATATTTGGAGAAGATGATAACGTGGCTAGGCGTAATTGGCTAGTTCAAATTATTGGCGCTTATTTTTTTTATTCCAGGCTTAGTGCGTTGTTTTACATATATTATTTGTTGCTTATTTTAATAACAGATGTGCAAGCCAGTTGAGTTGGCAAGGGAGGCGTGTCAATGAGCATTGGAACCTGGGTTCGAATCCCAGGTCCCCCAATATTTGTTGCAATTTTGTTTCAGGTTATTCCATGTAGCACCCAAAGTGTGGACTATCATATGCTTCCAGATCTCAAATGCCAAGTGGCCCACAAGGCAAATCCAATGGCCTAGGTTGAAGGACCACCATGGTCTCAAGTCAACAAACACGCTCTGGATTCTGAAAGTCAACAAGGCTGCCTACGTTTGGGCCCAGACAATTGCCATTCAGACCCCCTCTTTGGGCCCAATACCCCTTGGTTTATTCTATTTTCTTTTCATTATTTTTTTTATTTACTTACTTGATTTATTTTTATTATTCTTAATTAATTGCTAACCAAATAATTATTATTTTTCTTAATAAAAATCAGAAAACATAAAAAACATTATTTTTATTTATTAAACTTAATTTCATTATTTTATTTCTTTTGTAAATAAATGATTTAATCAATTTAGTTCTTTTTAATTAGGTATAATTTTAACATATTTTGCAATAAATTAAAATAAATTTAGAATATTAGGTTTTTAATAATTTTAATCATTTTATTTTATTTCCTTAATTATAAAAAAAACCCAAAAATATTTTCATTCAATTAATTAATTAATTAACTTAGATTTTATTTCCATTTTAATCCAAAATAACAAAAAAAAACATGATTTCTTTCAAAAAAGGGTCAAAACCCTAAAAAATGCTCCGATTTAATTTTCTCGCACGCGTATTATTTTTTATCCAATAATGTAATTGCTTCAGGAATGTAATAGTTTTTAAATTAGGACTTTTAATTATTTATCGCTTTTATTTACTTTCTGCAACCAACACACTTGCACATGCCACTCTTAGGGTACACCTCACTTGGTTGCCTTGAACGTGGTCATTGAGTATAGGAAGTTTTAGAGGTCATCCTCTTGTCCAAAGATCATAAGTTGCCTCGAAACGGTTGCCTCGGAAAAAATGATCTAAGACATTAGGGTTACCACTAAGGCATCCTAAACATTTCTTTAGTGACCACACGTCCCTTAATCGAATTGACCCGAAAACTCCAACGACGATGCTACATACTCCTCAATAGTGGGATAGCATTGTCTAAAGGACATTAGCACATTTTAATTCCTTTCTCGAGTAGGTAGATGGTTCTTAAGTACTTGCTCCTTTTAAAACAAAACAAAACATTTCGCACTTACACTCCTTTCAAAATAAAAACCCTTTTCAAACCCACAAACACAAAGAAAAGAAAACTTTTGAAAACATAATGAGCAAGTACCTAAGAGCTCGTGGATAACCACGGATAGAAAGGGTGCTAAAACCTTCCCTTTCTATAATCTACCTCCCGAACCCGAGAAATATCTCAAAAAAGGAATTTTTCTGTGCTTTTGTCCTTTCCTTGTTGGATAAAATAAAAGACAGTGGCGACTCTTGCTTACTGCGACATTTTGCAAACACAAACGCAAAACGCGAACCAGCATTCCAAAACAGTCAGTTCTCATTCCCATCGATCACAGAACTGGCGACTCTGCTGGGGATAATATTATAAGTGAGGTGTACCTTAGGATTAGATCATTATGTTTTCAACTGTATGCTTTATATGCTTTAAATTTGTGGGCTTGTATCGGAGTTCTATAGATCCTAACCCGGATTTGGGGATACCCTTTAGGTAAGTAGCAATAAACTATGAGGGATCTGTACGGCGTAGACCGATACGGATGAAGCAGTAGCTACGTTGGTGTGGCACTTTAGTCTGTACCGATATCCCTTGTGTTGGAAGGAGGAGAATATGGGTCTTCTAAGGGGTCATTAAGCACCAACTGACCTTAGAACCTTAAATTGACCAACTTGGCCATAGAACAGTAGCAGTATGCTACACTCATTGAGACTAAACTCTCGCGATGATTCCGGCCGCAAGAAAAGGTTGCTAAACTGGAATTATGACCGATTGAGGATAGTCAGTGATATTGAGATCCTCTAGAACCCGGTTACTATTTTTAGGACAGGTTTAAACCAACTGAACTGAAAGAGGGTAGTACATAAGCTCCATGCCAGCCTGAAATTTAAGGGCTCTCAGTGTGACTTGTGTGCCTTTACCATGTTTGCTATTTGTGGATACTTGTGGTGTGCCTTTATCATGACATCATGACATCATAAACATTGCATACATCTTGCATAAGGACTAACCTATTTCAAAGACAAGAGGGTTTCATCTTTGCTCTGTTTTGTAGGACATCATGATGCCCATGCGTAAGAATACTATTCAGATCAACTTTTTCCAAGTCCCTACCTTGCTTAAAGAGTTGGTTGCCAAGATGCCTGACACTACTTTCTTCATCAGGAGGCATGGTTCTCTTCTCAGTTTGGTCACCTCCAAATTGGACGAGCAGATGATGAGTGTCCTGGTCCAGTTCTATGACCCGATGTACCATTGTTTTACTTTCCAGGACTTCCAGCTGGTTCCTACCCTAGAAGAGTTCTCTGAGCTGCTCGGTATCTCTATTTTGGAGCAGACTCTGTTTACTGGTTAGGAGAAGACTCTTAGGCCTGAAGAAATTGCTGCAGCTCTTCATTTGACCAAAGAAGAGGTAATGGCTAACTGGGAGACTAGAAGTGGAACTAAGGGTTTTCTGACTAAGTTCTTGGTTGACAAGGCTAACTACTTCTGGGATAGCCTAGACTTTAAGGCGTTCGAGGATATTATGGCTCTTCTGATATATGGCTTGGTATTGTTTCCGAATCCCGACACTTTTATTAATATTAATGCCATAAAGATCTTCATCTCTCAGAACCCTGTACCCACTCTCTTGGGTGACATTCTTCATCAGCTCTATGCTCGTACTGCCCGAAAGCGGGGAACCTTGATGTATTGTGCTCCTTTATTATCGAGGTGGTTTATTTCGCACCTCCCTAAGTCAGTGCTGAAGAACAAAGAAGGAATGGGTTGGGCTTATAGGGTGATGTCTCTTTCTCATAATGACATTATCTGGACTCTCAAGGGTATGGATGAGGTGACTGTCATTGATTGCTGTGGAGAGTATCCTAATGTCCCGTTGATAGGGACCTGTGATACGGTGGGAGAACTGACTCGGGTTTTGCGTTTTGTGTTCGCAAATGTTCGGTTTAGCAAGAGTCGCCACCGACTTTTTATTTTATCCTAAGGAAAGGTCAAAAAGCACAGGAAAGACCTTTGAGATGTTTTCGTGGGTTCGGGGGGTAGATTATGAAAAGGGAAGGTGCTAGCACCCTTTTCATCCATGGGCTCTTAGTTACTTGTTTTAGATCACTTGCCTTTGCTTTTCAATTGCTTGAAATAGTGCTTTGTGTGTGTGGTTTTGAAAATGTTTTGAAAAAGATGCCTTGTCTAGGCAACCTTTGTAATGACTCTTGTTTGAGTATATACAAAGGTGTGTGTCTTTTTGAAAAGATAATTCAATGTTTTGAAAGTTGTTTGGAAATTGTTTTTGAAGTTGTGTTGTGAAGTGTGTTTAAAAAATGGCAAGGATGTTTTGCAAGTTTGATCAAGTAACTAAGAGCTATCTACCCTAATTTTACTCAAAGATCTTTCTCATGTTTTTAACCCTTTTAACAGTGTTATTTCACCATTGTATTTGGTGAACAACCTTGTGTTAGGATGTTAACGGGACAGGCGCGGGTCATCGTATGACCATGATAGCAATGTTGTGAAATGACTTAGCACTTTTCTGTAGGGACTAAGATCATTTTGAAAGGCAACTTTGATAGCGTCATCGAGGGACTATGATCTTTTTTCAATTTGTTTGTGCTAAGACATCCCACATGCATAACATGGCCATTTGTTTAGGCAACCAAGTGGAGATACCCTAAGGGTGCATGTGTGAATAGTGTGTTTGATTTGCATGCATTTTGTCTTGATTAGGGGTTTCCTACTTGTTAGTTTTATCTTTCCATACACACCTATTTACTAGCATTTGTATAAAGCAATAAAAATGTAGCAAATAAATATCCTACACTATTACAACCATATTGAAGTGCAGAAAAATATAAAGGAAAAAATAAGATAAAAAAGAAGAAAAAATGAGCTCCTTCGATTTGGGCAGGAGCAGCCTTTGATTTTCATTTTGTTGGCCTCCTTCGACTGGGGCTGGAAACAGCAAAGTCACGTCTTTCGATTAGGCTTTGGCACCAGTCAGGTCATGTACTTCGATTGGAGGTTGGCGCCAGCATGGGAGTGCCTTTCGTCTGAGCCTGGACTTAGTGCAAGTGTGCCTCTGGATGGGCCTTTCTGCCTTGTTGCCTTCTTCGATTTGGCCAGTGAAATCAGTGTGAGCGTGTCTCTGGCTGGGCCTGGAAGTCAGTGTGGAAACCAAAGGCTTCGTTTCATACTCCTGGTTATCTCTTTCGTTCGACCTGGAGAAAGAGGATAGAAGCCAGAAGCTTCGTTTCCTATTTCTTATTTCATGTTTCTTTCATTTAAAGCATTAAATGGCAACATGGCCTGAGGCCATGCTAGTATTTGTTTGGTAAACAGTTTAACAGTTAAAGCAAGTTCAGGTAAACAGAAAGCAAAATGAAAGGGTTAGCTCTGAAATAATATGTTAAAAATGTGGAAACGAAAGGAACAATGGTATGTACAATGTTTCAAACGAAAAGGAATTGTATTTACATGTTATGAAACGAAAGGTTCAAGGGTAAGAATAACTTACCTTGCTTCAGGCCTTGAATGGATGTGGGACCTTGAGTGGAGGCCCAGGATGCTGGATTCAAAAGAGGGGGCCAACAGCTGTGCTTGGAATGCTGGATTCGAAGGAAGGAAAGAAACAAGTCTTATGTTTCTTTCCAAACTGGATTCGAAGGATACTGAAGAGTACTTGTTCTTCAGAATCTAAGGAAGTAAGTATGTGATTCTGGGCTTGTTCTCACAAGTGTTGAAGGGACTTGAGAGATTTGTGGTGTTTGAGAAAATTTGGGGGATTCGTTCCTCTGGTCCAAAAATCCTCTCTTAGCTTTGCAAGAATTCCTCTATTTATAGAGAAAAAGAATGGACATGTTGTCCAAAGCCAGCCTTGCAAATAAATGATAGAATAATGTAACGTGAAAGTACATGTGGGGGCCTCTTGGCAGTTGGGGTGCAGAAAATAATAAAATAAAGCCCAGCTGGAAAGTAAATGTCCACTTGTGCCACAAAAGCAAGATGAATGGTTCAGATGAGGTTGCTTCCTTCTGAAGGAAAATAGGCGCAAGGCTCAAGACATACTTTTCTAAAAGGTAGTACTGTGCTATTAAGTGCAAGTGGTCTTAGACAACAAATGGGTACAGGCCTAAAAAGGGAAGACACGTGGCCTAGCCTATGGGTCTGAATGTTCAACTTGATCTTTTGAGTAGAACCCTCCATCTTTCTACACCTTTCGACCAGACTAGGACAACACGGCATTCGTTTTCACCAGCTGTTGTACCCCAAAATTTGCCCTCTCATGTTTTCCAAAGTCTTCCCTCTGCATGGTTGACCAGAAACCCTTGCCTAAGGAAAAAGAAAAAATTTTAGTTTTGTGATACGGTGGGAGAACTGACTTGAGGTTTGCGTTTGTGTACGCAAATGTTTCGGTTTAGCAAGAGTCGCCACTGACTTTTTATTTTATCCTAAGGAAAGGTCAAAAAGCACAGGAAAGACCTTTGAGATGTTTTCGTGGTTTCGGGGGGGTAGATTATGAAAAGGGAAGGTGCTAGCACCCTTTTCATCCATGGTTATCCATGGGCTCTTAGTTACTTGTTTTAGATCACTTGCCTTTGCTTTTCATTTGTTTGAAATGATGCTTTGTGTGTGTGGTTTTGAAAATGTTTTGAAAAAGATGCCTTGTCTAGGCAACCTTTGTAATGACTCTTGTTTGAGTATATACAAAGATGTATGTCTTTTTGAAAAGATAATTCAATGTTTTGAAAGTTGTGTTGTGAAGTGTGTTTTGAAAAATGGCAAGGATGTTTTGCAAGATTTTTGATCAAGTAACTAAGAGTTGTCTACCCTATTTTACTCAAAGATCTTTCTTATGTTTTTAACCCTTTTAACAGTGTTGCTTCACCATTGTATTTGGTGAACAACCTTGTGTTAGGATGTAAACGGGACAGGCGCGGGTCATCGTATGACCATGATAGCAATGTTGTGAAATGACCTAGCACTTTTCTATAGGGACTAAGATCATTTTGAAAGGCAACTTTGATAGCATCATCGAGGGACTATGATCTTTTTTTTCAATTTGTTTGTGCTAAGACATCCCATATGCATAACATGGCCATTTTTATAAGGCAACAAGTGGAATTACCCTAAGGGTGCACGTGTGCAAGTGTGTTTGATTTCATGCATTGTTATCTTTGATTTTTGGGTTGTCTAACTTGTTGGTTTTATCTTTCCATACACACCTATTTACTAGCATTTGTATAAAGCAATAAAAATGTAGCAAATAAATATCATACACTATTACAACCATATTGAAGTGCGGAAAAATATAAAGGAAAAAATAAGATAAAAAAGAAGAAAAAATGAGCTCCTTCGATTTGGGCAGGAGCAGCCTTCGATTTGCATTCTGTTGGCCTCCTTCGATTGGGGTTGGCAACAGCAAAGTCACGTCTTTCGATTAGGCTTTGGCACCAGTCAGGTCATGTACTTCGATTGGAGGCTGGCGCCAGCATGGGAGTGCCTTTCGTCTGAGCCTGGACTTAGTGCAAGTGTGCCTCTGGATGGGCCTTTCTGCCTTGTTGCCTTCTTCGATTGGGACAGTGAAATCAGTGTGAGCGTGTCTCTGGCTGGGCCTGGAAGTCAGTGTGGAAACCAAAGGCTTCGTTTCATACTCCTGGTTATCTCTTTCGTTCCACCTGGAGAAAGAGGATAGAAGCCAGAAGCTTCGTTTCCTATTTCCTGTTTCCTGTTTCTTTCATTTAAAGCATTAAATGGCAACATGGCCTGAGGCCATGCTAGTATTTGTTTGGTAAACAGTTTAACAGTTAAAGCAAGTTCAGGTAAACAGAAATCAAAATGAAAGGGTTAGCTCTGAAATAATATGTTAAAAATGTGGAAACGAAAGGAACAATGGTATGTACAATGTTTCAAACGAAAAGGAATTGTATTTACATGTTATGAAACGAAAGGTTCAAGGGTAAGAATAACTTACCTTGCTTCAGGCCTTGAATAGATGTGGGACCTTGAGTGGAGGCCCGGGATGCTGGATTCAAAAGAGGGGGGCCAACAGCTGTGCTTGGAATGCTGGATTCAAAGGATGGAAAGAAACAAGTCTTATGTTTCTTTCCAAACTGGATTCGAAGGATACTGAAGAGTACTTGTTCTTCAGAATCTAAGGAAGTAAGTATGTGATTCTGGGCTTGTTCTCACAAGTTTGAAGGGACTTGAGAGATTTGTGGTGTTTGAGAAAATTTGGGGGATTCGTTCCTCTGGTCCAAAAATCCTCTCTTAGCTTTGCAAGAATTCCTCTATTTATAGAGAAAAAGAATGGACATGTTGTCCAAAGCCAGCCTTGCAAATAAATGATAGAATAATGTAACGTGAAAGTACATGTGGGGGCCTCTTGGCAGTTGGGGTGTAGAAAATAATAAAATAAGGCCCAGCTGGAAAGTAAATGTCCACTTGTGCCACAAAAGCAAGATGAATGGTTCAGATGAGGTTGCTTCCTTCTGAAGGAAAATAGGCACAAGGCTCAAGATAGACTTTTCTAAAAGGTAGTACTGTGCTATTAAGTGCAAGTGGTCTTAGACAACAAATGGGTACAGGCCTAAAAAGGGAAGACACGTGGCCTAGCCTATGGGTCTGAATGTTCAACTTGATCTTTTGAGTCGAACCCTCCATCTTTCTACACCTTTCAACCAGACTAGGACAACACGGCATTCGTTTTCACCAGTTGTGTGCCCTTCGAATGGACCAACTGTGTGTTCTTCGAATGGCCCTTCTTTGCCAGCTTCAAAGTCCAATTCGAATCTATTTAGAACATTCCCTATTAGACAACTTCGACCAGTCCTTGGCCTTGTGATGAGTCTAAGTTCTGATTCGAAGTGTTCAGAACTTCCTTCATCAGAGCATCTTAGATTAAGAGAAACTCTGCACTAAAATGCCATTCGAAGGTCATTTCGTTCTGATGTTCTTATTAAGGGAAACTCTGAAGTTCCAGTTGAAGGACACTTTGAAGTTCTAGTCCAAGGACCTTTTGAAATGCCAATTGAAGGGTATTTGTCCATATACCAATCAAAGGGTGCTTGTTAAAATTCCAATCGAAAGGCTTTGTTAACAGGCCAATCGAAAGGTGTTGTTCATGCTAATCGAAGGACATGGTTAACATGTCTGTCGAAGCTGCCTTGACACAATGCTAAAACGAAGGATCCTGTGGCATGCCAATTGAAAGGCTTGGCCCAGGGTGCCAAACAAAAAGGTCTTTCAGAATTCCAATCGAAGGCCTTGACACAATGCCAATCTAAGTGCTTGTCCATAATGCCAATTGAAGCATTTTTGGACTGTCAATTGAAGTGCTTGTCCATAATGCCAATCGAAGTGCTTGTCCATGACAATCGAAAGGCTCCTTCAGAATACCAATCGAAGGGTCTTTCAGAATGCCAATCGAAAGGTACTTAAAGCACCACTCAAAAATTTTCTTTTTCCTTAGGCAAGGGTTTCTGGTCAACCATGCAGGGGGAAGACTTTGGAAAACATGAGAGGGCAAATTTTGGGGTACAACAGCTGCCCCTGTTCAATCTTCTTACACCTGAAGAGTTAGATTGGCGAATCTGCCATTTGTGACTTGAAGGTGGAAGATGATTGAACACTAGAGTGCCCAGAAATTTGCATTCGGTGATGTGATGGTAGAGGGAATGGGCTTAAAGATGCCATTTGGAGATGTGACAGAAACTTGTCGGGGATGGGCTTAAAGATGCCATCTGGAGATGTGACAGAATCTTGTCGGGGATGGGCTTAAAGATGCCATCTGGAGATTGTTGGTAGCTGTGGAGATGGGCTTAAAGATGCCATCCAGAGGTGAATGCTAGACTGTATCTATAAGCTGGAACTGGATGATTGCCAGCATGGCGTCCGTGTCTGGAGCGCCTCTGAACTGTATTAGAAAGTTGGGTTGTTTGAGCTGGTCGAGTAGATAGTTGTCTTGTCTGGTTTCAGGTATTAATCTCTGACCTGAGAAAGAAAGATAGTTTTCCTGGCTTGTTACAGGTGTTAATCTTCAATCTCTTCATGTAGATAGTTTTCCTGGCTTGTTACAGGTATTAATCTACAAACAGTCGTCCACAAATAGTTTTCCTGGCTTGCTACAGGTATTAATCCGGAACTTGAAAAGTTTGGCCGATGAGACAGTTGTCCTGTCTGGTTTCAGGTATTAATCTCTGACCTGAGAAAGAAAGATAGTTTCCTGGCTTGTTACAGGTGTTAATCTTCAATCTCTTCATGTAGATAGTTTTCCTGGCTTATTACAGGTATTAATCTACAATCAGTCGTCCATAGATAGTTTTCCTGGCTTGCTACAGGTATTAATCTGGAACTTGAAAAGGTTGGCTGATGAGATAGTTGTCCTGGCTGGTTTCAGGTATTAATCTCTGACCTGAGAAAGAAAGATAGTTTCCTGGCTTGTTACAGGTGTTAATCTTAAATCTCTTCATGTAGATAGTTTTCCTGGCTTGTTACAGGTATTAATCTACAATCAGCCGTCCACATATAGTTTTCCTGGCTTGCTACAGGTATTAATCTGGAACTTGAAAAGGTTGGCCGATGAGATAGTTGTCTTGTCTGGTTTCAGGTATTAATCTCTGACCTGAGAAAGAAAGATAGTTTCTTGGCTTGTTACAGGTGTTAATCTTCAATCTCTTCATGTAGATAGTTTTCCTGGCTTGTTACAGGTATTAATCTACAATCACTCGTCCACAGATAGTTTTCCTGGCTTGCTACAGGTATTAATCTGGAACTTGAAAAGGTTGGCTAATGAGATAGTTGTCCTGTCTGGTTTCAGGTATTAATCTCTGACCTGAGAAAGAAAGATAGTTTCTTGGCTTGTTACATGTGTTAATCTTCAATATCTTCATGTAGATAGTTTTCCTGGCTTGTTACAGGTATTAATCTACAATCAGTCGTCCACGGATAGTTTTCCTGGCTTGCTACAGGTATTAATCCATAACTTGAAAAGGTTGGCCGATGAGATAGTTGTCCTGTCTGGTTTCAGGTATTAATCTCTGACCTGAGAAAGAAAGATAGTTTCCTGGCTTGTTATAGGTGTTAATCTTCAATCTCTTCATGTAGATAGTTTTCCTGGCTTGTTACAGGTATTAATCTACAATCAGTCGTCCATAGATAGTTTTCCTGGCTTGCTACAGGTATTAATCTGGAACTTGAAAAGGTTGGCCGATGAGATAGTTGTCCTGGCTGGTTTCAGGTATTAATCTCTGACCTGAGAAAGAAAGATAGTTTCCTGGCTTGTTACAGGTGTTAATCTTCAATCTCTTCATGTAGATAGTTTTCCTGGCTTGTTACAGGTATTAATCTACAATCAGTCGTCCACAGATAGTTTTCCTGGCTTGCTACAGGTATTAATCCGGAACTTGAAAAGGTTGGCCGATGAGATAGTTGTCCTGTCTGGTTTCAGGTATTAATCTCTGACCTGAGAAAGAAAGATAGTTTCCTGGCTTGTTACAGGTGTTAATCTTCAATCTCTTCATGTAGATAGTTTTCCTGGCTTGTTACAGGTATTAATCTATAATCAGTCGTCCACAGATAGTTTTCCTGGCTTGCTACAGGTATTAATCCGGAACTTGAACAGGTTGATGGCAGCCATCTGTTGATTGACCTTTTCCTGAAAAGGTAAAACGTTAGTTGTATGCAATGTCATGATGTATCAAATGCATAATGTCATGATGTTCTCAAAAGTAAATGAGATTGTGTTATATGCACTTATCATGTATGTAAATAGGATGTATGAAATGTGAAATGTTAATGAATGTATTTTTGTCTAGGAAAATAAATCCTTGACAAAAGATGGGGAGTCATTAAATCCTGGACTGCTGTTGAAGAGTATGTGTGTCTTCAAACTTTGCTTAGAATATTTCCAATGGATTCCTGTTTTGTTGTTTGAGGAGAACTCCGCTGGGGGAAGTTGAAAACTCTGTGGAGAGTGTTGATCCATGCTTGGAGAAAAAGGTTCAGGAGTCTTGGTCGTTCGTTGCTCTATTGGGGAGTCAAAGTTGAACTGATATTTGGTCGGGTCCAGGTTTCGCAGTAACTTGCTGGGGATTGTAGAGTAGTCTACTGGGGAAGAGGAGTTGTGGTCCTTTGATTTGTAGTAGTCAGAGAGGCAAACTCAAGCTGGGGAATCCTAGTGTTGTTGGGGAAATAAACTTTGTCGTCAGTCCGCTAGAGAGGTGACATCTTTGTTGGGGGAAGTCCTCGAGGATTCTTGAGGTTGATTCAGCTGGGAAAAGGGGTTCAGAGATTATACTCTTGCTGGGGAATCATCCTATGAGAAGGACTTTGGGGAGACTTGTCATTGCCCCTAGTAGCGAATGTTTGTGGCATTGCCAAAAAGTTTGATTGTATGTAACCCTTTGTCGGGGTTGACGTTCAATGCCTCAAGTGACGGAGATGGAGACTTGCCCCTGGTTACTCTGCACTTCTTCAGAGATTTCTTGAAATCTTGATTGGACTGCCCCAGGTGTGCTGGAGAGTGATATGTCATGTCCCCCTGTTGATAGGAGATTTGTCAATGGAAATGTCATCCTTTTTGAAGTGATTTTGTTCACTGAGAGGGCTTTCGTTCATCGGATATTCATTGTGTGAATTTCTCCGCTGTCAAACAAAAAGCCAAAATGCAAACAGTGATATTCAAGTAATGCAAAGTTTATGCTTGTCTCGAAGTTTTGAAAAATGCGTTTTTTAGCAGAAAACTTTTTATAAGACAAATTCAACACAAAATTTAGGGCAAAGCCTTACAGGAGTCAGGATACCTTTTGTAACAGTATGCTTTCGAACTAACCCATGCTTCAATTAGGACTTTTGAAGGGTTGTAACGTGGCTTGGTTCACAGTTTAAGAAACAAAGGATAAAGGCTCAAAGTATATTTGTACCCACCCGCTCTTCGTGATGTTCTTCAATCCTAAACTCAGTTAATCGCGCGTCGCACTCTATTCGAGTTTGGAACGACATTTTGGTGATGGTTCACACCAGTTGAATTTTGGAAGGCAGTCATTTTTGCAACATTTTTCCTGTTGTTGAGGATTTGTAGCGACCTCGTTTTTTTGATTTGTTATCCCTAACTTTTGCCTGACTGTTCCTGTTTTCGAGATTACAGTCAGCGGGATGCCCCAGCTTTCTTAAGCCTCCTTTGTAGGTTTTGGCTCAGTGGGCTTTTCTCTTTTGAGAGATTGATTGCCTATGAGATAAAGAACCATCACTGTCTTTTGGTTCCAAAGGAATGTTTTTTATGTTTATTCGTTTGCATTACGAACTGAGAGTTTGCGACTTCAATGCGCATCTTTTTTGAATTAACTGAGAGACTACCCTGCCCCAGGTTTAATCAAAGGTTTTAATTTGTGATTAAAACAAAAAAACTCCTACTTCTTTGGCTCGAAGGGGTTGACTAGGGATTATCTTCCTTATAACTCCAGTGTTTGGGATTTGAAAGAAATGCATGTACATCGTCAGCAAGGTCTGTTCAAAAGCATATTGTATAGGATTATGGCATTGTTTCGTCATCCTCCCTCTAAAGGCTTGTAACTTTTAGCAAGAGTTGAATGTCATAAAGAAAGTAAAAAGCATAGTTTAAATGTAATGAAAATGAAAGGATGAATTCAAGACAAACATATGCAATGCATTAATGAAACAGAGTTTGACATTAATAGATAATTATTTGAATAACAAAAGAAGTTACAACTTGAAAATTCAAAGAAACAAAGACGCTCTCAATGATTCATCAAAGGAGCAGTGATTATGCTAGGGTCTCCGGAGGACCAAACTCAGTCTCCTTGGCATCAATCAAATTCTGAATCTTGTACTTCAATGCCCAACAATCGTTAGTATCATGCCCGGGACTGTCAGAATGATAAGCGCAGGTCGCATTAGGATTGTAGTTAGGAGAAGAAGTCTTGGGGTTTGGATGAGGTCCTATCAATGTAATTAGATTCATCCTCAACAAGTGTTGCAACGCTTGAGACAACGACATGTTGATGTTGGTGAACTGTCTTTTAGGCTCATCTGGCCTTCGTTGATTTCCCTTTTGCAGTTGTCGGTGAGACGCAGAACCAGAGACCAGGACTGCCCTTACGTGTCGGTCGCGGTGACTTTTTTTACTGTTCACAGCATTGGACTCTTTCTTCCCATTGTAGGATATTTTCTGGGCATCAGAGGGTGTAGCTCCTTGGATCTTTCCACTTTTGATGTCGGCTTCGACCCTTTCGCCGGCTAGTATTAGCTCGGTGAACCCGGTTGAGGAGATTCCAATTAAGTGATTGAAGAAAGGCCCTGTCAAAGTTCCCATGAAGATGTCAATCAGCTCCCTGTTAGTTAAAGGAGGTTGTACCCTACCATCCAGATCTCTCCACTTTTGAGCGTATCCCTTGAAGTTCTCGTTGGAACCCATGGTCATGTTCTGCAATTGCACACGAGTTGGTGCAAGATCAGCATTGTACTGATACTGTTTGTAAAAATCAGTAGCTAAATCCTCCCAGGTGTGGATGCGAGAACTCTCCAGTTGATAAAACCACTCGAGTTGAGTCCCTACCAAGCTTTCTTAGAAGAAATGGGTCCAAAGCTTTGGATCAGTTGTGTATGGTTGAATCTTGCGGACATAAGACTTTAAGTGCATCTTAGGGCAAGAGACTCCATCGTACACGGCAAAGATAGGGACTTTGAACTTTGGCGGGACGACCAGCCCAGAAACTAAACCCATGTCTCCTAAATCCAAGTCAGGTATTTGTTGAATCTCTATAGCACTGAGGCGATCCTCCAACTGTTTGTACTTGTCATCAGCGAGAGGATATTGTTCTTCGGAGTAGTCAGCTTCACCATCATCAATCTCCAAATTGTGGTCTTCTTCCAGACTATCCCCTATGTTGGATGGAGTTGAAAGATCTAGGGTTTTAGGTCTTCTTTTCAGGATGCCCGCTGCCTTCTTGGACTTCTTCTTCTTGTCTTTGAGAAGGAGAGCTTTCAGATCCTCTTGCCTTTTACCCATAGCCAGAAGCATTTGTTGGAATTGAGCGTTTTGAGCTTGGAGATCTTTCACTGTTTGTTCCATATCCACCTTACTGAAATAAACAGTAGGAAGATAAAGAGACCTGTATGGGAGAAACCTGTCATGATGTGATGCATGATATGCGGATGCATGTTTTCAAGGATCTCGCGGGATAAACACAAGGAAATGTTAGAGGTTGAACTTCGATCGACATCTTTGATTGGAGAACTTTGTATCGGTGGATGTCTTTCCACGAGAATCAAGCTCACCATGTCAAGTGGGTCATAGCCCCTGATTCAAGTTGTTGCACTTGATCTTTGACGGTGTTTGTTTAGAGGAAAACCCTTTTTCCCCTTGGTAGACATCTGGTTCAACGTGACCCTGCATTGAAAGACCCTCGAGATCCTTGAAATGGTTATTGAAAATGCTATGGTATGATGTTATGATGATATGTACATGTATGCAAAAGTAAGCAAGTGTATATACAGGCAGTCATATTCACACAAAGCAAACAAGTCCTTAGGTTTAGGCTTGCATGGGGTTTGTAGGTAAGTACCCTCTTGAAGTTAGTTGGCTCAACCTGTCCTAAAATAGAAATCGGGTTCTAAGGAGCTCAATATCACTGGATTATTTTCTATGTTCATTGTTTTGGTTTAGCCACTTAACTGGCGACCAAAATATTCCAAGAAAACAATCCTCAATGAGTGTAGCATCGAGTATCTACCAACTTCGGACTGCACCAAAGTCGGTCATCTCACTACCCCTAAAAAGGCCAAGATGGTCAAGTAAGGTTCTAAGAGTTCGTTAGTGCTTCATGACATCACTCAACAGCCCCGTATTCTCCTTGACTACTCAAGGGCTACCGGTACCCACAAATATGTCACACTAACATAGCTACTGCTTCAACCATGTCGGTATACCCCGCACAGTTCCCTCACAGTTTATTGCTATTTACCTAAAAAGGTGCCCCCAAATCCGGGTGTAGGATTTAAAACAAACCCAAGCAAGGAACCCAAAAAGTAAAGCAATCAAAGCAATCAAGGTAAGCATGTAAAGGTGATCTAAAACCCTAAGGTAACCCCACTTTTAGAAATTTCCCCAGCAGAGTCGCCAGTTCTGTGATACGGTGGGAGAATTGACTTGAGGTTTGCGTTTGTGTTCGCAAATGTTTCGGTTTAGCAAGAGTCGCCACCGACTTTTTATTTTATCCTAAGGAAAGGTCAAAAAGCACAGGAAAGACCTTTGAGATGTTTTCGTGGGTTCGGGGGGTAGATTATAAAAAGGGAAGGTGCTAGCACCCTTTTCATCCATGGTTATCCATGGGCTCTTAGTTACTTGTTTTAGATCACTTGCCTTTGCTTTTCATTTGTTTGAAATGATGCTTTGTGTGTGTGGTTTTGAAAATGTTTTGAAAAAGATGCCTTGTCTAGGCAACCTTTGTAATGACTCTTGTTTGAGTATATACAAAGATGTATGTCTTTTTGAAAATATAATTCAATGTTTTGAAAGTTGTGTTGTGAAGTGTGTTTTGAAAAATGGCAAGGATGTTTTGCAAGATTTTTGATCAAGTAACTAAGAGTTGTCTACCCTATTTTACTCAAAGATCTTTCTTATGTTTTTAACCCTTTTAACAATGTTGCTTCACCATTGTATTTGGTGAACAACCTTGTGTTAGGATGTAAACGGGACAGGCGCGGGTCATCGTATGACCATGATAGCAATGTTGTGAAATGACCTAGCACTTTTCTGTAGGGACTAAGATCATTTTGAAAGGCAACTTTGATAGCGTCATCGAGGGACTATGATCTTTTTTTTTCAATTCGTTTGTGCTAAGACATCCCACATGCATAACATGGCCATTTTTATAAGGCAACAAGTGGAATTACCCTAAGGGTGCACGTGTGCAAGTGTGTCTGATTGCATGCATTGTTATCTTTGATTTTTGGGTTGTCTAACTTGTTGGTTTTATCTTTCCATACACACCTATTTACTAGCATTTGTATAAAGCAATAAAAATGTAGCAAATAAATATCCTACACTATTACAACCATATTGAAGTGCAGAAAAATATAAAGGAAAAAATAAGATAAAAAAGAAGAAAAAATGAGCTCCTTCGATTTGGGCAGGAGCAGCCTTTGATTTGCATTATGTTGGCCTCCTTCGACTGGGGCTGGCAACAGCAAAGTCACGTCTTTCGATTAGGCTTTGGCACCAGTCAGGTCATGTACTTCGATTGGAGGTTGGCGCCAGCATGGGAGTGCCTTTCGTCTAAGCCTGGACTTAGTGCAAGTGTGCCTCTGGATGGGCCTTTCTGCCTTGTTGCCTTCTTCGATTAGGCCAGTGAAATCAGTGTGAGCGTGTCTCTAGCTGGGCCTGGAAGTCAGTGTGGAAACCAAAGGCTTCGTTTCACACTCCTGGTTGTCTCTTTTGTTCGACCTGGAGAAAGAGGATAGAAGCCTGAAGCTTCGTTTCCTATTTCATGTTTCCTGTTTCTTTCATTTAAAGCATTAAATGGCAACATGGCCTGAGGCCATGCTAGTATTTGTTTGGTAAATAGTTTAACAGTTAAAGCAAGTTCAGGTAAACAGAAAGCAAAATGAAAGGGTTAGCTCTGAAAAAATATGTTAAAAATGTCGAAACGAAAGGAACAATGGTATATACAATGTTTCAAACAAAAAGGAATTGTATTTACATGTTATGAAACGAAAGGTTCAAGGGTAAGAATAACTTACCTTGCTTCAGGCCTTGAATGGATGTGGGACCTTGAGTGGAGGCCCAGGATGCTGGATTCAAAAGAGGGGGGCCAACAGCTGTGCTTGGAATGCTGGATTCGAAGGAAGGAAAGAAACAAGTCTGATGTTTCTTTCCAAACTGGATTCGAAGGATACTGAAGAGTACTTGTTCTTCAGAATCTAAGGAAGTAAGTATGTGATTCTGGGCTTGTTCTCACAAGTGTTGAAGGGACTTGAGAGATTTGTGGTGTTTGATAAAATTTGGGGGATTCGTTCCTCTGGTCTAAAAATCCTCTATTTATAGAGAAAAAGAATGGACATGTTATCCAAAGCCAGCCTTGCAAATAAATGATAGAATAATGTAACGTGAAAGTACATGTGGGGGCCTCTTGGCAGTTAGGGTGCAGAAAATAATAAAATAAGGCCCAGCTGGAAAGTAAATGTCCACTTGTGCCACAAAAGCAAGATGAATGGTTCAGATGAGGTTGCTTCCTTCTGAAGGAAAATAGGCGCAAGGCTCAAGACAGACTTTTCTAAAAGGTAGTATTGTGCTATTAAGTGCAAGTGGTCTTAGACAACAAATGGGTACAAGCCTAAAAAGGGAAGACACGTGGCCTAGCCTATGGGTCTGAATGTTCAACTTGATCTTTTGAGTCGAACCCTCCATCTTTCTACACCTTTCGACCACACTAGGACAACACGGCATTCATTTTCACCAGTTGTGTGCCCTTCGAATGGACCAACTGTGTGTTCTTCGAATGGCCCTTCTTTGCCAGCTTCAAAGTCCAATTCGAATCTATTTAGAACATTCCCTATTAGACAACTTCGACCAGCCCTTGGCCTTGTGATGAGTCTAAGTTCTTATTCGAAGTGTTCAGAACTTCCTTCATCAGAGCATCTTAGATTAAGAGAAACTCTGCACTGAAATGCCATTCGAAGGTCATTTCGTTCTGATGTTCTTATTAAGGGAAACTCTGAAGTTCCAGTTGAAGGACACTCTGAAGTTCCAGTCCAAGGACCTTTTAAAATGCCAATTGAAGGGTATTTGTCCATATACCAATCAAAGGGTGCTTGTTAAAATTCCAATCGAAAGGCTTTGTTAACAGACCAATCGAAAGGTGTTGTTCATGCTAATCGAAGGACATGGTTAACATGTCTGTCGAAGCTGCCTTGACACAATGCTAAAACGAAGGATCATGTGGCATGCCAATTGAAAGGCTTGGCCCAGGGTGCCAAACGAAAAGGTCTTTCAGAATTCCAATCGAAGGCCTTGACACAATGCCAATCGAAGTGCTTGTCCATAATGCCAATTGAAGCATTTTTGGACTGTCAATCGAAGTGCTTGTCCATAATGCCAATCGAAGTGCTTGTCCATGAAAATCGAAAGGCTCCTTCATAATACCAATCTAAGCGTCTTTCAGAATGCCAATCGAAAGGTACTTAAAGCACCACTCAAAAATTTTCTTTTTCCTTAGGCAAGGGTTTCTGGTCAACCATGCAGGGGGAAGACTTTGGAAAACATGAGAGGGCAAATTTTGGGGTACAACAGGACCCATGGAGGAATTTCTTACAACCCATGCTTAGCTCTCCGTCAGTTTGGAAGAGCCAGAAGAGAAGGACCTCATGAGATGTTGATGCCTCATATCATCTTTGATTTTCAGGGGGATAACGACGAGCTACGTTGTATATTTATAAGGGCTTGGGACAGAGTTCACCAATCAGATCCACATGAGTTGAGTCCAAAGACTTCTCTGCCAATGGAGCCATATCTTAGATGGGTCCGCATCCGTGCCCAGAAGCTAGGTATGCCATATGAAGTTGTCCGGCCTGTCACTCTTGAAGTTGCTAATGAAGACGGGGTTCTTCCAACCATTATCCACCCTTATATGCCCACTGATATTGGGGCACTGAAGAGGTCTTGGATGCAGTTGAGGGATGAACGGGATTCGTACCGGGAGAAGTTCAACGAGCAAGAGTAAAAGATCCAGAAGCTGACTAGGCAATTGGAGAACAAGCGGATCCTGAATGATTATGTCCGCACTGAGAAGAAGAGACCATAGGAGCATTGATGGACCTTTGATGATTTCCTTTCCAGTTTTTATTTACTTTTCAAGTATTTCCATTCTTGTAATGCCTTAAAGGCAATTTGTTGAACAATTTAAATTTTGAAGTTTAAATCTAATAAAGTGTGTTTCCTTTCTTGTTTACAAATTTGAATCCCGATTGTCTTTGAAATCATAAATCATACGCATTTCATCCCATGCACTTCATGAACAGGTACCCTTTTACAGGTCTCTTATCTTCTTCGTTGTTTATTTCAGCGAACATCATGTCTACTAAACCTTCAACTGAGCAAGCCATCAAGGCCCTCCAGGCCCAGAATGCCCAATTTCAAGAGTTGTTCATGAATCTAGCCAAGGGTCAGCAGGACCTGAAGACCTTGATTCTGAAGGAGAAAAAGAAGAAGAAGAAGAAGAAGAGGACCATCCTGTTCAATACTGGACGCAGGTTTGGAAACGGGCTGCAGAATGAAGTTGATCTGACCATCTAATCTGGAGGGAAAGATAGTCCACAAGAAAGGAGGGCTCCTAGCCCTATGGTCTCCGCCAACGAGACAGACTACGATGAAGAACAGTATCCTCCTGCTGAGGATAAGTACAAACAGCTGGAAGACCGTTTGAGCGCTATGGAAATCCAGAAGGTTCCCGGTTTGGACTTCGGAGATCTAGGTTTATCGTCTGGGGTGGTGATTCCCCATAAGTTCAAGGCACCAGCCTTTGCCAAGTATGACGGAGTTTCCTGTCCGAAGCTGCACCTCCGGTCATATGTGAGGAAAATCCAGCCCTACACTACTGATAAGAACTTATAGATCCATTTCTTTCAAGACAGTCTCTCAGGGACTCAGCTTGAGTGGTTCTATCAGTTGGACGGAGCCAGTATCCGCAACTGGGAAGATTTGGCTACTGCATTCTATAGGCAGTATCAGTATAACTCCGACCTTGCTCCTACGCGTACCCAACTCCAGGGTATGTCAATAGGAACGGGTGAAGGATTTAAAGAATATGCTCAGGAGTGGAGAGACCTTGCCGGAAGGGTGCAACCACCTTTAGCTGATCGGGAACTTGTTGATATGTTTCTGGGGACCCTGTCGGGTCCATTTTTCAACCACTTGATTGGAAGCTCTTCTGCTGGGTTTATAGATCTTATTTTGACTGGTGAGAGGATTGAGGCTGGTATTAAGGCTGGAAAGATACATAAGGGTGCCTCATCGAGCATCGAGAAGAAGCCGTTTAAGAAAGAGTCCAGTGCTGTCTACAGTGCAAGAAGACAAAATAGACCTGAACACCGCCAAGCTGTCAATGCGGTTGTTATTTCAAAACCTGCTGGTGCTCCTCAGTACAACAATCAACAAAAGGACGAGAGACCTAAGAGGTAATTCACTCGTCTCAGCATGACCTTATCTCAGATTCTGCCACAGTTGCTGAAGACTAATCTGGTGACTCTAAGGGAACCCCCAAAGAATTCAAATACAACGTCACCAAGGTATAACCCTAACGCCCGCTACGCTTATCACTCCAATAGCCCGGGGCATAATATAGATGATTGTTGGGATTTGAAGAACAAGATACAATACTTAATTGATACAAAGGAGATTGAGTTCGAGGCGCACGAGAGGCCTGATGTTGTGACTGCTCCCATGCCCAAACATGGAGTAAATGTTGTGGAGGAAGACTTGTTTGTAGTTTCTGTGGATGAAATTGTTACCCCTCTAATGACTGTCAAGAAGAACCTGTTGCTAGCCGGTTTATTTTCGGGCTGTGACGAGGGTTACCATATGTGTTCTGTTTTACCTACCGGTTGCCCATTCCTGAAGTCAGGTATCCAAAACCTGATGGATAGTAAGGAGATTCTGTTTGAGAAGATTGTTGTTCCTTCCATTCCTATTGAAGAAGTCGCCATCATTACCATTTTCGACAATTCTTCCAAGGCTCCCTCGAGGAAGCCTGTTAGAATTACATCTGTTCCGAAGATCGCACCTGTGATTATCACTATTTCGGGGGCCATCCCCTACACCTCTGACAAAGTTGTCCCTTGGCACTATGGGGCTGATGTTTATTTTCATGGAGTTAAGCAAGAGTTGGATGCTGATACCGGTGTCAACAACATTACTAGACCTGCTAAAGTCACCCGCAGCGGTATACTTTTCTCACCTGATATTGCTCCACCAACTGTCCGAAGACCTGTTGCCATTACACCTGCAAGTGTACCTACTGCCATTCCTGATCAAGTTCCTATTCTTACCCCTGTCACCGAGTCATCTGACGCTCGGAGAAAACGGATCACCACTGATGTGCCTGCCCAGACGGAGGCACCGAAGACAATTACTGTTGAAGCTTCCAAGCAGGAGATGGAAGAGATTCTGAAGATTATTAAGAAGAGTGATTATAACATAGTTTAGCAGCTGGGGCAAACCCCATCCAAGATTTCTATGTTGTCACTATTGCTGTGCTCATAGGCCCATGCCAAGGCTCTGATTACCTTCCTGAAGACTGACCACGTGCCACAAGAGACATCAGCTGATCAATTTACCGATTGTGTGGCCAATTTAACTGCTGATAATGGTTTGGGTTTCTCAGACGCCGATTTGACTGCCAAGGGAAAAAATCATAATGATGCCCTGCATGTCTCCATTGAATGCAGGGGCACTACTCTTGCACATGTATTGGTTGATATTGGTTCCTCATTGAACTTCTTGCCCAAGAAAGCTCTAGACCGGTTGGATTGCAAAGGGTTGGAGCTAAAACCAAGTAACATTGTTGTTAGGGCCTTTGATGGGTCTAAAAGGATGGTGCACGGTGAAGTTGATATTCCAATTAAAGTTGGTTCTCAGGTCTTCAATTCTACGTTCTATGTGATGGACATTCGGCCATCCTACTCTTGTTTGCTGGGTCGTCCATGGATCCATAAAGCTGGGGCCGTAACCTCAACGCTCCACCAAAAGTTGAAATACCTGGTCAAAGGGGAGATTGTGACAGTACAAGGGGAGGAAGAGTACATGGTCAGCCACCTCAACTCATTCAGATACGTAGAGATGGATGGGGAGTTCATTGAGACCTCATTTCAGCACTTTGAAGAGGTTCCCCAGACACTGGCATCAGCTGAGACTGTAGTTGAAGATTCTCCTATGAAGATGGCTTCCTTAAAAGATGTCTGGGCTGTTATTGAGAAGGGTGAGTGTGCAAATTGGGGCCGACTCCCTGATTTTACACAGAAGACTAACAAGTTTGGTTTGTGTTTCACTGCAGAAGCTCAAAGGGCTGTTCGAAGTGCAAGGATTGGAAGACCTCCTGTGTTCATCAGCAACTCGGGAGCGAATGCCATTGAAGAGGATGTAGAAGAGTCTGAATTCGACAGCTGGATCTATCCTACGACCAACGGTGGACCAAGCAACTGGACAGCAAAGGACTTCATCCCTATTACTTTTGTTACCCAGTAATGAAACTTTTGTTTTGAATTAGTAATAGACAATGTTTTGAAACTTTATGGCCCAGTGTCTTACCCGGGGCACCGTGGCTTCATTTGTGAGGGCTTTGGTGTGTCATTTTCATATGTCATTAATAAAAGCATTGGACGTTCTTGCATTTCAAATCTTGTGCTCCTTGTCTTTCTTTATATTGCAAAATAGCTATTTTACACACACTCACGTATACAGGTCCACATCCACTCTGGATCTCACTGGTAACGACTCTGCTACTGCCAGTTATGACTTTGAAAATCCGATCAACTTAGTCGAAGACGAAGGTGAAGATGATTGCGAAGTGCCTGGTGAACTTGCAAGACTACTGCTCCAGGAAGAGAGGGCCATTCAGCCACATGAAGAGCCGGTGGAAACAGTGAATTTGGGTACCGAGACAGACAAGAAGGAAGTCAAGGTTGGTGCTAACCTGGAGCTTAGTGTGAAACAACGTTTGATTCAGATGTTGCAGGACTATGTTGAGATCTTCGCCTGGTCTTACAAAGATATGCCTGGGTTGGATACTGACATTGTGGTTCATCGCCTGCCTACCAAGGAAGACTGTCCTCCAGTGAAACAGAAGGTTCGCCGTATGCGCCCAGAGATATCTGAGAAAATCAAGGCTGAAGTTATGAAATAATTTGACGTCGGTTTTCTAGTAGTGACTTCTTACCCTCAGTGGGTCGCCAATGTGGTTCCAGTGCCGAAGAAAGATGGTAAGGTCCGAATGTGTGTTGACTACAGGGATTTGAACAGGGCGAGCCCTAAGGATGACTTCCCTCTACCTCATATCGACGTTCTGGTTGACAATACTGCTCAGCACAAGGTCTTCTCCTTTATGGACGGTTTCTCCGGTTATAATCAGATAAAAATGGCTCCCGAAGACATGGAGAAGACCACCTTTGTTACTCAGTGGGGTACCTTTTGCTACGAGGTCATGCCTTTTGGACTGAAGAATGCTGGGGCAACATATCAGCGTGACATGGTTGCTTTGTTTCATGACATGATCCATCATGAGATTTAAGTATACATCGACGACATGATTGTAAGGTCCCAGACTGAGGAGGAACACCTTGACCATCTACATAAGCTATTTGACAGACTGAAGTTGTACAAGCTGAGGTTGAACCCGAACAAGTGCACCTTCGGGGTGAGGTCTAGTAAGCTATTGGGTTTCATCGTAAGCGACAAAGGTATTCAAGTGGATCCTGCCAAAGTGAAAGCCATACAAGAGATGCCAGCTCCCAAGACAGAGAAAGAGGTCAGAGGCTTTTTGGGACGACTGAACTACATCGCCCGATTCATCTCTCACCTAACTGCTACTTGTGAACCAATCTTCAAGCTACTGAAGAAAGATCAAGTGGTACGTTGGAATGATGAATGTCAGGCTGCTTTCGAAAGGATCAAAGAGTATCTCTAAGAGCCACCTATTCTGATGCCACCAGTTGAAGGGAGACCTCTGATCTTATACTTGACAGTACTTGACAACTCAATGGGGTGTGTGCTGGGGCAGCATGACGAGTCTGGCCGAAAAGAGCATGCTATTTACTACCTTAGCAAAAAGTTTACCGACTGTGAGACCCGATACTCACTGCTTGAGAAAACTTGATACGCTTTGGCATGGGCTGCTCACCGGCTGAGACAGTATATGCTGACTCACACTACTCTGTTGATATCAAAGATGGATCCAATCAAGTTTATCTTCGAAAATTCTGCCTTGTCCAGAAGAATAGCAAGATGACAGATGATCTTGACTGAGTATGACATCCAGTACACAACTCAAAAGGAAATCAAAGGAAGCTTATTAGCAGACCATTTGGCACACCAGGCAGCGGATGATTACCAGTCTATGAACTTTGAATTCTCGGACGAGAATATCATGTTAGTAACTGATTGTGAGACACCTGGACCGGATGAAGGACCTGAGGAAGGATCCCAATGGTCTATGTACTTTGATGGAGCTTCGAACGCTTTGGGCAATGGCATTGGCGATGTGATCATATCTCCTAAAGGCTCTCATACTCCGTTTACCGTCCGACTATGTTTCAACTGCACCAACAACATGGCGGAGTATGAAGCGTGCATCATGGGTCTTCGAGCTGCAATTGACCTAAGGATTAAGTTTCTGAGTGTCTTCAGAGATTCCGCTCTCGTGATCAGTCAGATCAAAGGCGAGTGGGATAAGAAACACCCAAATCTTATCCCTTACAAGGAGTATGTGTTGACATTTCTTCCCCATTCGAGGAGATAACCTTTGAATACTTCCCTAGAGAGGAGAATCAGTTGGCGGACGCGCTGGCTACGATGTCTTCTATGTTCAAAGTCAATTGGGACAACGAAGCTCCCCGGATCATTATTGAAAGATTGGACGAACCTGCGCATTGTTGTGATCTTGAGACTAAAGAGGTAACAGAAAAGCCCTGGTTTCACGAAGTAAAAAGGTACCTCGAGGCTCAGGAATACTCCGAGGGTGCATCTATTAATGACAAGAAGTTTCTGAGGAGGTTCGCGGCGAAGTTCTTCATCATCAATGGCATTCTTTACAAACGTAACCATGATTCGACCTTACTGCGTTGTGTGGATAAGATTGAAGCAGAAAGGATCATGGCAGAGCTGCATGAAGGTACTTTCGGAACTCATTCCAGTGGACATACCATGGCAAAGAAAATCCTCCGGGCAGGATATTACTGGTCCACAATGGAAGCCGATTGTTATCAGCATTCTCGGACATGTCACAAGTGCTAGGTCTATGCTGATAAGGTGCACATACCTCCAGTTCCTCTGAACATCTTGACGACACCTTGGCCTTTTGCAATGTGGGGCATTGATATGATCGGCGAGATCATACCTACGGCATCCAACGGGCATCGTTTCATCCTGGTAGCGATTGATTACTTTACAAAGTGGGTTGAAGCAGCTTCCTTTGCTACTGTAACCAAGAACGTTGTGGCACGATTCATTCGGCATAATATGATCTGTCGATACGGTGTACCAGAGAGGATCATTACGGACAATGACACCAATCTCAACAACAAGATGATCACTGAGCTTTGCGAGCAATTCAAGATATAGCATCATAACTCTTCTCCCTACCGGCCGAAGATGAATGGGGTTGTGGAAGCAGCTAATAAGAACATTAAGAATATTGTGCAGAAGATGACAGTGACATACAAAGACTGGCACGAGATGTTACCATTTGCTCTTCACGGGTACCGTACCTCAGCACGGACGTCAACAGGGGCAACACCATATTCCTTGGTTTATGGCATGGAGGCAGTCTTGCCCATTGAAGTTCAGATACCATCTCTTCGGATCATGAAGGATGCAGGTTTGAGTGAAGATGACTAGATTCAGACCCGGCTTGATCAGCTGAACCTAATTGATGAAAAGAGACTTACTGCTATTTGTCATGGTCAGACGTATTAAAAACGAATGATCAAGGCATTTAACAAGAAAGTCAGACGACAAGAATATTAAGTTGGGGACCTGGTAATGAAGCGCATTATCTTACCTCAAGGTGATCCCAGGGGCAAATGGACCCCTACTTACGAAGGGCCATTTGTGGTTAAGAACATTTTCTCAGGAGGAGCTATGATTCTAACCACCATGGATGGTGACGACCTTCCTCACCCCGTCAATACGGACATAGTGAAAAGATACTATGCATAATCAAAGACCCGCTAGGTTGACTGGCCTAGGCCAAAATAAGGGCTTCCCGACGAACTAAAAGGGTTCGGGCAAAAATAAGGGATGAAAATGAAAAATCTGTACACCTGGCAAGTCGAAAACCTGAAAAGGCGGCTTGGGCAAAAAAGGGTATCCCGGTGGACTGAAAACCCAAAAGGGAGGTCCAGACAAAAGTTAGGGATTAAAGCGTAACACTATGTCTCATTGGATCACCTCGCATCCAGACTTCGGTATCGACTATCAAGCTCGGACGGCACTAATCAATCAGATTCATCTTCAACTAAGCAGCAAAGCGATGAGATGCTTGAAGATATAAAGGCAATAGCAGAGTTGGAACCCAGTGGGATTATTCACATAGCTGCTTTGTTTCCTTTTCACAAATTGTATAAATTCTTTTGTTCGGCGGCGTTCTCTTACTAGGACGTCAGCCTCTTGTACAAAAATGCCTATTTTCAGGCCAAACTTCAAAATCAATACAAATTCATTTTCAGAAATTTCAAGTTGTTTTTCCTTTATCTGTTTTGTTTTGCAAAGAACGTCCAAAGTTCATTTTTGATATATGCATTTGACATTAATTGTTGATCATAAATATTTACATGCGAAACGAAAGGAGAATTACTGGTAATATCAGAAACAGGGGCAATAAGAATTGCCCGAACTGTATAGTTACTCTGTCTACCAGGTACCAAGATAGATTCAGCTGAAGGATATGGCTAAGATACCTCCACTCCCCGCAGAGCAAGACAGTAATAGTAGCTCTCCCAGTTGAAACTGGCAACTATGAATGAATCAGCAATACTCTCCCCAAGCAGAGTTAGTCTACCACCAGCCCTAAAAAGGTTTGGTATTCCCATAAGGTCTTAATCTTCCCCAATGGAGTATAAGAATATTCTCCAGCAAGCATATGAGCATCCCCGGCAGTCTTAATATTCCTCAAAAGAGTATAAGAATGTTCCCCGACGGAATACAAGATACCCCTAGTGGAGCCATTTCCCCAGCGCAGTCTAAAAAAGTTTTCCCAACAGAGTTGAATCATCTTCCCCAGTAGACTTTGGAAGCTTATCCCCTGCAGAGCGCAAATAAATCTCCCCAGCCAAATTCAGAGGGTTATCCCCACAAGAGTCTAACAGGGTTATCCCCAGCAAGTTGCAACTGAAAGATCATCCCCAACGAAGTTCTTTCCTTTTACAAATAGGACTTCAATCCTCAATAGATTTAATATCACCAGCAACGGTAATCCATCCCCAGCAGAGTTTATCAGCGGAATCCCCAGCGGAGTTTATCGTTAAAATCTTCAGCAGAACATCTCTTCCCCACAGAGTAATTCCCCACAGAGTAATCTCTTCATCAGTTTATTCCCCAACGGAGTTCTTTTCTCCTGCAGGTTTATCCTCACAATCATCTTCGTTCACCATCCCTGGCGGAAGCGAAGCATTCAACTTTATTCTCCAGCAACTCCGGGATCTATTATCCCCGACTAAAACATCACATGTCCATACATAATGATACATGCATATACACATCATACCATACGATCTCATTTATTTTGAGAACATCATTTCCTGATACATATCATGCATTACATACAGCTAACCTTTACCTTTCAGGAAAGATACAATCAAAATTCAAGTTATGAAGCCCGGGTGCGACCGGATAGTCTCTTGAGTTCTACAGCATATTGTGAGGCCCGGATTACGACCAGATAACAATATCAGACTACCGCGAAGCCTGGATTACGACCAGATAGTGATATCTCTCGAAAGTAATCTATGAAGCCCGGAGAACGACCGAATATTAGTTTATTCCCCAGTGAGCCGTGAAGCCCGGATTACGACCGGATAGCAACTCAGTAAGCACCGTGAAGCCTGGATTCGACCAGATAGTGGTATATCATAAACACAAGCCGTAAAGCCTGGATTACGACCGGATAATAGCTCATCAAGTTATTGTGAAATCTGGATTACGACCAGAAAGCAATACAAGACCATGAAGCCTGGATAACGACCAGATAATGGTAGGAGATGTTGTGAAGACTGGATTACGACCAGATAGCAACCAAGAGTACTACGAAGCCTGGATTTCAACCAGATAGTGGTATAACACACTATGAAGCTAGGATTACGACCAGATAACAATTTACCCAGTCAGTTATTGAGAAGCCCGGATTCGACCGGATACTAGTAAACCCAACAGTCAAAAGGAAGACCGGATGCGACCGGATAACCACTTGATTTGTTCTGAAGCCTGGATTTTGACCAGATAAGAAATAAGGTATTGTGAAGATTGGATTCGACCAGATAGCAGTACGTGACACCATGAAGCCTGGATTCGACCAGATAATGGTATAATACATTGTGAAGCCTGGATTACGACCAGATAACGGTACAAGGCACTGTGAAGCTTAGATTCCGACCAAATAGCAGTTTACATGGACAATTACTAAGAAGCCCGGAGTCGGCCAGATATTAGTGTGCCCTAAATTCAAGTTGAAGCCCGGGGGCGACCAAATAACCACTTAATTTATTCTGAAGCCTGGATTTCGACCAGATAAGAAGTGAGGTATTGCAAAGCCTGGATTACGACTGGATAGCAAGTTTAATCTCATCTCCCCAGTAAGTCACTATAAAGCCTGGATTACGACCAGATAGCAGTCAGTCTTATCACTATGAAGCCTGGTTTATGACCAGATAGTAGTTCACTCTCACCTCTTCAACAGAGATGTTTCCTCAGTAGAATAACGGACGACCGAAGATCCTAAAGTTCTATTTCTCCTAAGACAAATAATGGTATTCCCCAGTGGAATCTCCCTTAACAACAGGTATACAAGTTCTCGCTAAGAAATCTCTTACGCGATCGACACTCCTTCCGATGGCATCTTTAAGCCCATCTCCCATCATCAATCTCCAAATGGAATCTGTAAGCCCATTCCCGACATCACAAGACAATTACTACTTCATGCGAGTGCAAATTTCGGGGCACTCTAGTGTTCAATCATCTTCCACCTTCGGATCACGAAAGACCCGAATGTCAATCTATATCCTCAGGTTTAAGAAGATTGAACAGGGTCAACTGTTGTACCCCAAAATTTGCCCTCCCATATTTCTCAAGACATGTCAAGCATCATCTCCAAAGTTGTTCAAAATGGCTCAAGAGTTGGACAGTCAAATCACCTCCTAAGGCAGTCAAGTCAAAATTAGGGTTTTATGTTGCATCAAGGTATTTACATCCAAATGACCTCAAGTTCTCCCCAATGACCTAATATGTTCTTAAGTTCATCCATGTCAAATTTCAAGCCTTGCAGAGGAAGTTTGGTCAGTCAATTGCTCAAGAGGTCCAAAAATCGACTGTGCTAGGGCAAAAGTCAACTGTGACCTACAAATAATCAAACCTCAAGATTTTTTGTAAAAATTATCATTTTGAAGTATAATTCATCATTTTATCAAGGGTTGATCATGATTCATCAAGGATTGCTCAAGATTCATCAAGATTCAAAAGTTGCTAAATTAGGGTTTTGCAGGAAACGTCAACTCAACTTTGACCAAGCATAACTTTCTCATACTTTATGATAAATTACCCATCCGAAGCTAATTTTGAAGAGGATGAAATTTCCTACAATCCATCTTCACACCCCAAGATCAAGAAATGCTCTCACAAAAAGTTACAAATTTGGACATTATAGGTCATTTTTGAAAGTCAACAAAAATACCTTTTTTTCCAAAGCTTATAACTTGAGAATGGAATATTAAAATGATATGAGACCAAAAGGGTTAGTTAGAGGACATCTCAAGGTTTCTAAAAAATCCAAGAACACTTCCAAAAGTTCAAAATTGAAGAAGTTATGCATTGGTGAAGTTGGGCATTTTTCCAAAATTGCCAAAAGTCAACTATCCTCCAAACTCCAATTTTTGACAAAAGGGCCCACTTTTTTCCATTTGATTTGGTCTTATCATACCCCACACGTGTCCAATATTTAATTTCATGACCAAACATTTATTTTTCTATTTTATTTAATTTTTATTAATTTAATTCATTTTAAATCAATATTAATTCAAATAAAATCTAAAAATTAATGGAATGAGATTCTTGTGGTCATTACAGCTTGCAAATATTATGAGACACTCATTCAAACTCGTGCCAAGTCAAAACATGTACAAAATCTCAGATTTGATGCAAATATGGAAACTTGATAATGGTGATCAAAATCAAATCTCCAATATTCAATTCCTATGGATTCAAGCCCAAATTTTAACCTAAACTCATTCCCTTATGTACACACAAACCAAAGAGATCAAAAACACGCCCTAAGGACTGCAGAAACGGCCAACTAAGAATTGAAAAAAGTGTGAAAAGTGAGAGATCGAATTCTTGTTTGGAGGCGTTTTCAAGGCAAGATCTTCACATAGCTCTCTTGCTGGCCATCTCCTGAAGTTGTAGCAATCAAAACCAAGTCCTAAAACCTCCTACATCGCGCTGTAAGTCATCACGAATATACCCCTGTACACGAAAACATAACTCATCATTCTTGCATCTTTTTGACCAAACATTAGCATATTATTGTTCCTTGTGTGATTTCTAAGCGTTTTGTAATACTCAATTTCATTCTCATGGCCTATACTGTAACACCCGAATCTAGGGTTTTCTTGTTTTGTTTTTAGGCATTCTTGGCACAGGTACAATCAAGGCAAACCATGGCCATATTCGTGCTCAGGGAAGAGAGACGATCACATTGGTACCCTTAACTTGCGTTTATATGGCCTGGGAAGGATTTTTGAAACATCCCACGAACTTTCCTGCGGATTAAAATCCGCAGGTAAATAACCAGGGATATTTGGAGAAGATGATAACGTGGCTAGGCGTACTTGGCCAGTTCAAATTATTGGCGCTTATTTTTTTTATTCCAGGCTTAGTGCGTTGTTTTACATATATTATTTGTTGCTTATTCTAATAACAGATGTGCAAGCCAGTTGAGTTGGCAAGGGAGGCGGGTCAATGAGCATTGGAACCTGAGTTCGAATCCCAGGTCCCCCAATATTTGTTGCAATTTTGTTTCAGGTTATTCCATGTAGCACCCAAAGTGTGGACTATTGTTGTACCCCAAAATTTGCCCTCCCATATTCCTCAAGATTTGTCAAGAATGATCCTCAAAATGGCTCAAGGGTTGTACAGTCAAACCATCTCCTAAGCCATCTGAAATTAGGGTTTTGGTTCTTTCAAGGAATTTGGGGTTTTCAATGGTTCAATCAAGTCTCATAGGCCTATATACATTCTCAACCACCTACATACCAAGTTTCAAGACTCACAGTGTCAGTTTGCACAGTCAAAAGCTCTATTTGATCTACAGTCAACTGCAAGGGCAAAAGGGTCATTTTGCAGTCAAAAGTCAGAATTTTTGGTCAACATCTCATTTTGAGTCCACAATCATCATTTGATCAAGTCTTGATCATGATTCCACAAGGATAGCTCAAAAATCATCAAGGTGCAAAAGGTTACTATTTTTGGACAGTAGAAAAGTCAATTGTATCTTGACCAGGGCATAACTTTTTCATGGTTTGTCAGATAAATCTCATCCAATGCTCATCTTGAAGGGGATGCAATTTCCTACAATCCACCTTCACACTCCAAGTCCAAGAAATGCACTCACAAAAAGTTATCAATTTTTACATTATAGGTCAATTTCAAAAGTCAACAAAAGTACACTTTAAGTCAAAGGCCATAACTTGAGATTGGTAAATCCAAATGACATGGGACCAAAGGCATTGGTTAGAGGACTTCAAGAGCTTTCCAAAATGTCCAAGAACATGGTCATATGATCAAAATTGAGCAAGATATGCATTGGAGAAGTTGGGAAATTTTCATGAATTTGCAAAAATCAACTTTGCTCAAAACACCTCATTTTTGCTAATGGGCCTCAAATCTCTTCTTGAAACTTCATCCATGACCTATGCACGACCCATCAAGCTTAATTGAATTTATTTTCTTATTTTTATTGATTAATTGGATTTTTAATTAATATTAATTCATTTAATTAATTTAAATTGTAGGAAAATGCAAGATTTGATTTTTCAATCTTTTTGTGAAGCAAATATGGTCAATATACGCTGGCAATTTCGAGCACCAAGTCAAAGATACAAAATCTCCAAATTTGGCAACATTTTCCAATCATGAAAAATCAAAAGATTTGATTTCCAATCAAGGATTCAAGCATCAATGCAATGGATTTTTGTTCAAGCTCTTGACCTAATTCAGTTGCTCTATATATATGCAAGCAAATCCTAACCTCATGGACGTGAAAAAAGCTGCAGAAAGACCTTGTCCAATTTCAAGAAATACCAAGAAAACTCAAAACTGATTTTTGCATTCCAGGCCAATTCAAGGCATTCTATTGATTCAAACACATTGCAGGAAGTGTCAGGAACGTGTGGCAATCAAATTCAGGCCTTAAAGCTCAAAGAATCGTCCTAGACAGTTTCACGGTTTACACCTTTTATTCAAATTCGTATTGCTTAATTCATGTGCATTTAACATGTTTTTGTTGATTGTTTTGCATTGCTAGAAACCATATGAAGCTGATGGAATGGTTTAATTGAACTGAAACGCCATGAATCGAAGAATGCCATGAACGATTTTTTAGGGTTCTTGAGTTTCAAATTAGGGCTATTCAATCCAGACAAAATTAGGACTTGTGAGACATATGGTTGAAATCACGAGACCAAGACGAACACAAAGGACCCCTCGCAAAATATTTATATGTATCATGGTGCTAATCGCTATTTTTCGTGCAAGCATATAGTGGGGGTTAAAAACCCCCGCTATCTAATGTTAATTTTGCAGGTACAGCGAAGAAGATAATGAGGTGTTGATACTCCATTGGGCAATTTGAAAACACGCGCGTTTTTTGTTTTACAGCATATTATTTGGTTTATTAATATATTAATTGCTTGCCATTATAAAATCAATTGGAACGACCTGGCTGAGTGGCAAGCGCGCTAGTATGTGATCATTGGGACCTGGGTTCGAATCCCAAGTCCCCCAAAACACTTATTCCATTTTTCTTTATGTGTTCATATGTAGATTCCAAAGTGATGTCCACCATGCACTTCATCTCTCCAAGCGCCAGATGTCTCTAGACATGAATCCAATGGTCCTGAGTGGAAGACCATCATACTCCCAGTCAACACGCGCCATGGATGATCATCAAAGTCAAATAGGCTTGCAGTATAATGGGCCACGAATTTCCAGACACACCTCCTAATTGGGCCAACACCCCCTGGGTTATTCTTTTTTCTCTTTTTACATTTTCCATTTAACTATTTTTATTATTAATTATTATTATTATTATTATTTAATTAACCAAATTAACTTTTTCATAATAATCAGAAAACTAAAGTATAATATATTTTTATTATTTATTAAAATTAATTTCACCCTCTTATTATTTTTGTAAATAAATATAATTAACTAATTTAGTTTTAATTAGGTTAAATTTGATATTTCCACAATAAATAAAAGCAACATAGAATTAGGGTTCTTGACAACTTTTAATCATTTTTTTTTTAATTTTCCTTAAAACATAAAAAACTCAAAAAAAAATTTCTTTTAATTAATCAATTAGTTTTAGTTTTAATTTAATTAAATGCAAAAAGGACAAAAACTTATTTCTTTCTCAAAAAGGGTCAAAACCCTAAGGACTTCTCCGATCCAATTTTCTCGCGCGTGTGATTATTCTTGATTAATTTTTGATCCATTATTATGTAATTGCTCCGAGGATGTAATAGCTTTAATTAGGACTTTTTATCGCTTTTATTTATTTTCCGCAATTTATTTTCCAAGGGTTTGTTTTTGGCGATGTAAATACCCGACGCCTTGTAATAGCGTAGATTTATTTTCCGTAACATTTAACTGCTAGATGTATGTTAATTAGGCTATGCATGACAAGACTTATTTCTGAAATTAAAATCAACCCGTAGCTCACTATAACATGTGCAAAGATAACTTAACTGAATCCTGACACACTCGCACATGCCACTCCTAGGGTACGCCTCACTTGGTTGCCTCGACGTGGTCATTGAGTATATGGTGCTTTAGAGGTCGCCCTCCTGTCTAAAGATCCAAGTTTCCTCGAAACGGTTGCCTCGGATAAAAACGATCTAAGACATTAGGGTTACCGCTAAGGCGTCCTACTATTGCTTTGGTGACCACATGTCCCTATAATCGAATTGACCCGAAACTCCAACGACGGTGCTACCTACTTCTCAATAGAGGGATAGTACTGTCTAAAGGACATTTACACAGCTTAATTTCTTTTGAGTAGGTAGAGGTTCTCAGGTACTTGCTCTTTCAAAACAAAAAATACTTTTTGCACCTACACTTTTCTGACAAAAGTTTTCAAACAAACACTTCATACACTCTTGAGGACAGATACAAGAGTCAAATCGAAGTTTTCAAACAAAACTCTTTTCAAAACCCACAAACACAAGAAAAGCAAAAACATTTTGAAAACATAGTGAGCAAGTACCTAAGAGCCCGTGGATAACCACAGATAGAAAGGGTGCTAACACCTTCCCTTTCTATAATCTACCTCCCGAACCCGAGAAACATCTCGAAAAGGAATTTTGCTGTGCTTTTGTCCTTTCCTTGTTGGAGAAAATAAAAGACAGTGGCGACTCTTGCTTACCGCGACATTTTGCTAAACGCAAACGCGAACCAGCATTTCAAAACAGTCAGTTCTATTTCCACCGATCACAAAACTGGCGACTCTGTTGGGGATATATAAGTGAGGTGTACCTTAGGATAAGATCACCATGTTTTCAATTGTATGCCTTATATGCTTTAATTTTGTGGGCTTGTATCGGAGTTTCATAGATCCTAACCCAGATCTGGGGTACCCTTTTTTAGGTAAGTAGCAATAAACTGTGAGGGACCTGTCCGGCGTAGACCGACACGGGTGAAGCAGTAGCTACGTTGGTGTGACACCTTGGTCTTTACCGATATCCCTTGTGTTGGAACGAGGAGAATATGGGTCTTCTGAGGAGTCATTAAGCACCAGCTGACCTTAGCACCTTAAATTGACCAACTTGGCCATAGAACAGTAGCAGTATGCTACGCTCATTGAGGCTAAACTCTCGCGATGGTTCCGGCCGCAAGAAAAGGTTGCCAAACTGGAATTATGACCGATCGAGGGTAGTCAGTGATATTGAGATCCTCTAGAACCCGTTTACTATTTTTAGGACAGGTTTTAACCCACTGAAACTGAAAGAGGGTAGTACCTAAACTTCATGCCAGCCTGAAATCTAAGGGCTCTCTTGTGTGAATTGTGTGCCTTTACCATGTTTGCCTTTTGTGAATACTTGTGGTGTGCCTTTATCATAACATCATAACATCATAACATTGCATACATCCTGCATAAGGACTAACCCATTTCAAGGATCTCAAGGGTTTGTGATGCAGGTCATAATGAACCAAATGTCTAGCAACGGGCAAAGGGGATTTATTTTCCTCTAGCCAAGGTTGTTTGGAAATCAAAACACGAACTTGAGTCAGGGGCTATGACCCACTCGATATGGTGAGCCTAACTCTTGAAGAAGGACTCTCAGCAACACGAAGCTCCTTCAATCAAGCCGCAAAATTCAAATTCTAACAAGTTTCTTTGTTTACCCCACGAGATCCTTGAAAACATTGCATGCATATATCATTCATCATATGCATAACAGGTACCCCTTTTACAGGTCACTTATCTTCTTCGTTGTTTATTTCAGCAATCATCATGTCTACTGAACCTTCCACTGAACAAGCTATCAAGGCCCTCCTGGCCCAGAATGCCCAGTTCCAAGAGTTGGTTATGAGCCTAGCCCAGGGTCAACAGGATTTGAAGACTCTGATTCTGAAAGAGAGGAAGAAGAAGAAGAAGAAGAGGACCATCTTGTTCAATACTGGTCGCAGATTTGGGAATGGACTGCAGAATGAGGTTGAGCTGACTACCTCATCTGTAGGGAAAGACAGCCCCCAAGAGAGAAGGGTTCCTAGTCCCGTGGTCTCCGACAATGAGACGGATTATGATGAAGAACAGTACCCTCTTGCTGAGGATAGGTACAAACAATTGGAGGACCGCCTGAGCGCCATGGAGATTCAGAATGTGCCCGGGTTGGACTTTGGAGACTTAGGCTTATCCGCTGGGGTGGTGATTCCCCACAAATTCAAGGCACCTGCTTTTGCCAAATATGACGGAGCCTCCTGCCCAAAGCTGCACCTCCGGTCGTATGTAAGGAAGATCCAGCCTTACACTACTGACAAGAATTTGTGGATCCATTTCTTCCAGGACAGTCTTTCAGGTAGGGGTGTTCGCGGTGCGGTTTGGGCGGTTTTGAAGAAAAAAATCACCCGAACCGCAAGAGAAAAAAACATGCGGTTTGGTTTGGTTCGGTTGAATTTTAAAAATAAATCTTAACCAAACCAAACCAAACTAATGCGGTTTGGATTGGTTCGGTTGGTTCGGTTTTTTATAAAAAAAATTATTAAGTCATACATACAAATATAGAGGAAAATATAATTTTGTGTTTAATTGTTCATACATTACCATAAAAAAATTTATAATTGTCAAAATAAGTTTATAATTTGATACATTAAATTGCGTATTATAATTTTATCTAAATCTAAAGAATGATATAAACAATATTGCATTCTTAAATAAATATTATACAAAGAATACGATAAAACATATTTTGTGAAAATAATATTTATAAATGAATAATGTTTTATTTTTTTATGATTTGTAAATTAAAATGAATATAATACAAAGTATGATAAAATATACACATAATACATGTTGATTTCTCTATAGAATTAAAAAATATATATTGGTTAGTAAGATTTTATAACATAATGCGGTTTTGTTTGGTTTGGTTCGGTTTGTAAAATACAAACCACAAACCGAACCGAACCGTGCGGTTCCGCGAGAAAATGACCCAAACACATCCGAACCAAATGCGGTTTTTTGCGGTTTCAGTTTGGTTCAGTTTGGTTTTGCGGTTTTCTATTGGGCCGGTTTGGTTTTGAACACCCCTACTTTCAGGGACTCAACTCGAATGGTTCTATCAGCTGGATGGGGCCAGTATCTGCAACTGGGAAGATTTGGCTACTGCGTTCTATAAGCAGTATCAATATAATTCTGACCTCTCTCCTACGCGTACCCAACTCCAGGGTATGTCAATAGGGACGGGTGAAGGATTTAAAGAGTATGCTCAAAAGTGGAGAGACCTTGCCGGAAGGGTGCAGCCACCTTTAACTGATCGTGAACTTGTTAATATGTTTATGGGGACCCTGTCTGGTCCATTCTTCAACCATTTGATTAGAAACTCTTCAGCCGGGTTTACAGACCTTATCTTGACTGGGGAGAGAATTGAAGCTGGCATCAAAAGTGGGAAGATTCAAGAAGCTACACCTTCTGATGCTCAGAAAAAGCCTTACAGTGGGAAGAAAGAGTCCAATGCTGCGTACAGTCAAAAGAGTCGTCGTGACCAACACGTAGGAGCAGTCTTGATCTCTGGTTCTGCGTCACACCGACAACAACAAAAGGGAAATCAACGAAGGCTGGACGAGCCTAAAAGACAGTTCACCAACATCAACATGCCATTGTCACAAGCACTGCAGCACATGTTGAAGATGAATCTGATTGCGGTGATAAACCCTCCTGCGAACCCCAAGACTTCTTCTCCAAACTACAACCCAGATGCGAGGTGTGCCTATCATTCCGGTAGCCCGGGGCACGATACTGGCGATTGTTGGGCGCTGAAATACAAGATTCAGAATATGATTGATGCTAAGGAGATCGAATTCGAGCCTTCTGAGACTCCCAATGTGATCACTGCTCCCTTGCCAAAACATGGCTAGGATTGAGAGATTTTTGTTCATTTGAATTCTGAAGCTGTATTTTTCTTTGCTTATTCAAACAATTATCATGTCAAACTCTTTTATTTCATTAATGCATTACACGTGTCTGTTTTGAATTAATTGTTTTCACTATGCTTAAAATTGCTTCATTTTTTGTGATGTTCAACTCTCGATCTAAAATTCTAAGCCTTTTGAGGGAGGATGACGAAAATGATACCACAATCTTTACAGTATGCTTTCGAACAGACCCCGCTGATGAGGTACAGGCATTGTTTCAAATCCTAAACAGTGAAGTTATAAGGAAGATAATCCCTAGCCAACCCCTTTGAGCCAAAGAAGTTGGAGTTTTTCTTTTCAAAAATTAAAACCCTTAATCAAAACCTGGGGCAGGGTAGTTCTCTCAGTTGATCCAAGTGCACAATGAAGGGCATCAAAGAAGTCCTTCCCAAACAAAACAAAAAAACGGTGATGGTTCCGTATAATCGTAAGGACAGGCAGTCATTGTCTCAAAAAATAAAAGCCCAATAAGTCAAAACCTATGAAGGAGACTTACAAAAAATGGGGCATCCCGCTGACTGTAATCACAAAAGAAATAGTTCAGGCAAAAAGACAGGGATAATAAAATCGAAAAGAAGGAGGTCCTACAAACCCTCAACAAAAAGAAATGACTGCCTATTCAAAATAAACTATCAGTATCCGAACCATCACTGGAATATCAGAGCAAAGACTCAAACAAGATCTAATGCACGATTAGCTAAGTTTAGGATCGAAGAACATCACGAAGAACGGGTGGGTACAAATAAAATTTGAGCCTTTATCCTTTGTTTCTTAAACCGTGAACCAGGCCACGTTATAACCCTTAAAAGTCCTAGTTGAAGCATGGGTTAGTTCGAAAGCATACTGTTACAAAAGGTATCCTGACTCCTGTAGGGCTTGCTGTAAAATCCTGAGTTGACATCACATTTTACAAAAATTCACTTGTTTTATTGAAAACTGCATTTTCAAAGAACTTCAAGACAGACATGAGCTTTGCATTCTTAAAATAACATTGTTTGCATATGACTATTTGTTCGAACAGCAGAGAAATTTGCATGATGAATATCTTGTGAACAAAAACCTTTTCAATAAAAAAAGTCACCTCAAGTGGAAAAAACACTTCCAATCAAGGGGCACGACATGATCATTGTTCATTATCTGGGGCAGTCAAGTCAAGATTCAAGGAATCTCTCAAAATGCCAAATAGCCAGGGGCAAATCTCCGCCTGAGTCACTTGGGGCATTGGATGTGAATTCCAACACTGAATCTTGCATGATCAGACATCTTCTGGTAGTATGGCAACACAATACTACTGACAGTGACAACTCCCTACATCCTGAGAGCATGGACATAGTCAAAAAAATACTACGCATAATCAAAGACCCGCTAGGTCGACTGGCCTAGGAAAAAATAAGGGCTTCCTGGCAAACCAAAAGGGTTCGGGCAAAAAATAAGGGATGAAAATGAAAAAATCTGTACACCCGGCAAGTCGAAAACCTAAAAAGGCGGCTTGGGCAAAAAAGGGTATCCCGATGGACTGAAAACCCGAAAGGGAGGTCCAGGAAAAAGTTAGGGATCAAAGCGTATGACTATGTCTCGTCATCTCGTCACTGGCCTACCAGAAGAAGATTTGTCAATCGGCAGCTATCAAGCACCTCATAGGCCTTCTTCTCCCGCAGAAACTGGGGCAATAAGAATTGTCTGAACTGTACAAGCTGCTCTGTCCAACAGGTACAAGGTAGATTCAGTTGAAGAGTATGACCAAGATACCTTCACTCCCTGCAGAGTAAGACAATAATGGTAGCTCTCCCCACTGAGACTTGCAACTACGAACAAATCAGCAAATACTCTCCCCAAGCAGAGTTGGTCTACCATCAGCCCTAAAAAGGTTGGGTATCCCCAGTAGATCTTGATATTCCCCAGCGGAGCATACAGATATTCCTCAGCAAGCATCCCCGGCAGTCTTAATATTCCTCAACAAAATATAAGAATGTTCCCCGGCGGAATACAGATACCCCAAGTGGAGCCATTTCCCCAGCGCAGTCTAAAAAAGCTTCCCCGTCAGAGTTGAATCATCTTCCCCAGTAGATTCTAGAAGCTTGTCCCCAGCGAAGTTCTTTCTATCCCCAGCGGAGTTCATCATCAAAATCCCCAATAGAGCTTATCAACGGAATCCTCAGCGGAGTTATCGTTAAAATCTCAGCAAAGCATCTCTCCCCATAGAGTAATTCCCTGCAGAGCAATCTCTTCACCAGGTTTATTCCCCCATGGAGTCATCTTCTCCTACCGGTTTATTCTTGCAATCATCTTCGTTCATCATCCCCAGCGGAAACGAAGAACTCTACTCTTCAACATCAGCCCAAGATTCAACAAACTCCCCGGCACTTGTCAAAGATTTATTTTCCCATACAAAAATACATTCATAAAACATTTCACATTTCATGCATGACAAAGTGAATACGACATGATCTCATTTTGAGAACATCATGCATCATGACATTACATGCAACTAATGCTTTGCCTTTTCAGGAAAAGGTCAATCAAAAGATGATTACCATCAACCTTTTCAAGTTCCGGATTAATACCTGTAACTAGCCAGGAAAATATTTGTGGACGATTGATTGTAGATCTATACCTGTAACTAGCCAGGAAAGTTATCTACATGAAGAGATTGAAGATCAACACCTATAACAGGCCAGGAAACCATCTTTCTTTCTCAGGTCAGAGATCAATACCTGAAACCAGCCAGGACAGTATCTCCTTGACCAACCTTTTCAAGTTCCAGATTAATACCTGTAACTAGCCAGGAAAATATATGTGGACGACTGATTATGGATTAATACCTGTAGCAAGCCAGGAAATTATCTACATGAAGAGATTGAAGAGTAATACCTGAAAGAAGCCAGGAAGCCTTTCTTTCTCAGGTCAGAGATCAATACCTGAAACCAGCCAGGACAGTATCTCCTTGACCAACCTTTTCAAGTTCTGAATTAATACCTGTAGCAAGCCAGGAAAATATCTGTGGACGACTGATTGTGGATTAATACCTGTAGCAAGCCAGGAAATTATCTACATGAAGAGATTGAAGAGTAATACCTGAAACAAGCCAGGAAGCCTTTCTTTCTCAGGTCAGAGATCAATACCTGAAACCAGCCAGGACAGTATCTCCTTGACCAACCTTTCTTAAGTTCCAGATCAACACCTGTAACTAGCCAGGAAAATATCTGTGGACGACTGATTATGGATTAATACCTGTAGCAAGCCAGGAAATTATCTACATGAAGAGATTAAAGAGTAATACCTGAAACAAGCTAGGAAGCCTTTCTTTCTCAGGTCAGAGATCAATACCTGAAACCAGCCAGGATAGTATCTCCTTGACCAACCTTTCTCAAGTTCCGGATTAATACCTGTAGCAAGCCAGGAAAATATCTGTGGACAATTGATTGTAGGTTAATACCTGAAACCAACCAAGAAATTATCTACATGAATAGATTGAAGAGTAATACCTGAAGCAAGCCAGGAAGCCTTTCTTTCTCAAGTCAGAGATCGATACCTGAAACCAGCCAAGACAGTATCTCCTTGACCAACCTTTCTCAAGTTCTGGATTAATACCTGTAGCAAGCCAGGAAAATATCTGTGGACGACTGATTGTGGATTAATACCTGTAGCAAGCCAGAAAATTATCTACATGAAGAGATTGAAGAGTAATACCTGAAACAAGCCAGGAAGCCTTTCTTTCTCAGGTCAGAGATTAATACCTGAAACCAGCCAGGACAGTATCTCCTTGACCCACCTTTCTCAAGTTCTGGATTAATACCTGTAGCAAGCAAGGAAAATATCTGTGGACGACTGATGGTGGATTAATACCTGTAGCAAGCCAGGAAATTATCTACATGAAGAGATTGAAGAGTAATAGCTGAAACAAGCCAGGAAGCCTTTCTTTCTCAGGTCAGAGATCAATACCTGAAACCAGCCAGGACAGTATCTCCTTGACCCACCTTTCTCAAGTTCCGGATTAATACCTGTAGCAAGCCAGGAAAATTCTGTGGACGACTGGTTATGGATTAATACCTGAAACCAGCCAGGAAAACTATCTACGTGAAGAGATTGAAGATTAATACCTGTAACAGGCCAGGAAACTATCTTTCTTTCTCAGGCCAGAGATTAATACCTGAATCCAGACAGGACAACTATCTACTCGACCAGTTCAAACCACCCAACTTTCCAATACAGTTCAGAAGTGCTCCAGGCACGGACACCATGCTGGCAATCATCCAGTTCCAACTTATAGACACAGTCTAGCATTCACCCCCTGGATGGCATCTTTAAGCCCATCTCTGCAACTACCCATTACATCCCAGATGGCATCTATAAGCCCATCCTCCTACCAACAATCTCCAAATGTCATCTGTAAGCCCATTCCCGACATCACATTGCTGATATTACACCATGCGAGTGCAAATTTCTGGGCACTTTAGTGTTCAATCATCTTCCACCTTCGGATCACGAAAGGCACACAAGCCAATCTACATCCTCAGGTTTAAGAAGATTGAACAGGGGCAACTGTTGTACCCCAAAATTTTCCCTCCCATATTCCTTAAGATTTGTCAAGAATGATCCTCAAAATGGCTCAAGGGTTGTACAGTCAAACCATCTCCTAAGCCAGCTGAAATTAGGGTTTTGGTTCTTTCAAGGAATTTGGGGTTTTCAATGGTTCAATCAAGTCTCATAGGCCTATATACATTCTCAAGCACCTACATACCAAGTTTCAAGACTCAGTGTCAGTTTGCACAGTCAAAAGCTCCATTTGATCTACAGTCAACTACAAGGGCAAAAGGGTCATTTTGCAGTCAAAAGTCAGAATTTTTGGTCAACATCTCATTTTGAGTCCACAATCATCATTTTATCAAGTCTTGATCATGATTCCACAAGGATAGCTCAAAAATCATCAAGGTGCAAAAAGTTACTATTTTTGGACAGTAGAAAAGTCAACTGTATCTTGACCAGGGCATAACTTTTTCATGGTTTGTCAGAAAAATCCCATCCAATGCTCATCTTGAAGGGGATGCAATTTCCTACAATCCATCTTCACACTCCAAGTCCAAGAAATGCACTCACAAAAAGTTATCAATTTTTACATTATAGGTCAATTTCAAAAGTCAACAAAAGTACACTTTAAGTCAAAGGCCATAACTTGAGATTGGTAAATCCAAATGACATGGGACCAAAGGCATTGGTTAGAGGACTTCAAGAGCTTTCCAAAATGTCAAAGAACATGGTCATATGATCAAAATTGAGCAAGATGTGCATTGGAGAAGTTGGGAAATTTTCATGAACTTGCAAAAGTCAACTTTGCTCAAAACACCTCATTTTTGCTAATGGGCCTCAAATCTCTTCTTGAAACTTCATCCATGACCTATGCACGACCCATCAAGCTTAATTGAATTTATTTTCTTATTTTTATTGATTAATTGGATTTTTAATTAATATTAATTCATTTAATTAATTTAAATTGTAGGAAAATGCAAGATTTGATTTTTCAATCTTTTTGTGAAGCAAATATGGTCAATATAAGCTGGAAATTTCGAGCACCAAGTCAAAGATACAAAATCTTCAAATTTGGCAACATTTTCCAATCATGAAAAATCAAAAGATTTGATTTCCAATCAAGGATTCAAGCATCAATGCAATGGATTTTTGTTCAAGCTCTTGACCTAATTCAGTTTCTCTATATATATGCAAGCAAATCCTAACCTCATGGACGTGAAAAAAGTTGCAGAAAGACCTTGTCCAATTTCAAGAAATACCAAGAAAACTCAAAACTGATTTTTGCATTCCAGGCCAATTCAAGGCATTCTATTGATTCAAACACATTGCAGGAAGTGTCAGGAACGTGTGGCAATCAAATTCAGGCCTTAAAGCTCAAAGAATCGTCCTAGACAGTTTCACGGTTTACACCTTTTATTCAAATTCGTATTGCTTAATTCATGTGCATTTAACATGTTTTTGTTGATTGTTTTGCATTGCTAGAAACCATATGAAGCTGATGGAATGGTTTAATTGAACTGAAACGCCATGAATCGAAGAATGCCATGAACAATTTTTTAGGGTTCTTGAGTTGAAAATTAGGGCTATTCAATCCAGACAAAATTAGGACTTGTGAGACATATGGTTGAAACCACGAGACCAAGACGAACACAAAGGACCCCTCGCGAAATATTTATATGTATCATGGTGCTAATCGTTATTTTTCGTGCAAGCATATAGTGGGGGTTAAAAACCCCCGCTATCTAATGTTAATTTTGCAGGTACAGCGAAGAAGATGATGAGGTGTTGATACTCCATTGGGCAATTTGAAAACACGCGTGTTTTTTGTTTTACAGCATATTATTTGGTTTATTAATATATTAATTGCTTGCCATTATAAAATCAATTGGAACGACCTGGCTGAGTGGCAAGCGCGCTAGTATGTGATCATTGGGACCTGGGTTCGAATCCCAGGTCCCCCAAAACACTTATTCCATTTTTCCTTATGTGTTCATATGTAGATTCCAAAGTGATGTCCACCATGCACTTCATCTTTCCAAGCGCCAGATGTCTCTAGACATGAATCCAATGGTCCTGAGTGGAAGACCATCATACTCCCATTCAACACGCGCCATGGATGATCATCAAAGTCAAACAGGCTTGCAGTATAATGGGCCACGAATTTCCAGACACACCTCCTAATTGGGCCAACACCCCCTGGGTTATTCTTTTTTCTCTTTTTACATTTTCCATTTAACTATTTTTATTATTAATTATTATTATTATTATTATTATTTAATTAACCAAATTAACTTTTTTCATAATAATCAGAAAACTAAAGTATAATATATTTTTATTATTTATTAAAATTAATTTCACCCTCTTATTATTTTTGTAAATAAATATAATTAACTAATTTAGTTTTAATTAGGTTAAATTTGATATTTTCACAATAAATAAAATCAACATAGAATTAGGGTTCTTGACAACTTTTAATCATTTTTTTATATTTATTTTCCTTAAAACATAAAAAACTCAAAAAAATATTTCTTTTAATTAATCAATTAGTTTTAGTTTTAATTTAATTAAATGCAAAAAGGACAAAAACTTCTTTCTTTCTCAAAAAGGGTCAAAACCCTAAGGACTTCTCTGATCCAATTTTTCTCGCGCGTGTGATTGTTCTTGATTAATTTTTGATCCATTATTATGTAATTGCTCCGAGGATGTAATAGCTTTAATTAGGACTTTTTATCGCTTTTATTTATTTTCCGCAATTTATTTTCCAAGGGTTTGTTTTTGGCGATGTAAATACCCGACGACTTGTAATAGCGTAGATTTATTTTCCGCAACATTTAACTGCTAGATGTATGTTAATTAGGCTATGCATGACAAGACTTATTTCTGAAATTAAAATCAACCCGTAGCTCACTATAACATGTGCAAAGATAACTTAACTGAATCCTGACACACTCGCACATGCCACTCCTAGGGTACACCTCACTTGGTTGCCTCGACGTGGTCATTGAGTATAGGGTGCTTTAGAGGTCGCCCTCCTGTCTAAAGATCCAAGTTGCCTCGAAACGGTTGCCTCGGATAAAAACGATCTAAGACATTAGGGTTACCGCTAAGGCGTCCTACTATTGCTTTGGTGACCACATGTCCTTATAATCGAATTGACCCGAAACTCCAACGACGGTGCTACCTACTTCTCAATAGTGGGATAGTACTGTCTAAAGGACATTTACATAGCTTAATTTCTTTTGAGTAGGTAGAGGTTCTCAGGTACTTGCTCTTTCAAAACAAAAAATACTTTTCGCACCTACACTTTTCTGACAAAAGTTTTCAAACAAACACTTCATACACTCTTGAGGACAGATACAAGAGTCAAATCGAAGTTTTCAAACAAAACTCTTTTCAAAACCCACAAACACAAGAAAAGCAAAAACATTTTGAAAACATAGTGAGCAAGTACCTAAGAGCCCGTGGATAACCACAGATAGAAAGGGTGCTAACACCTTCCCTTTCTATAATCTACCTCCCGAACCCGAGAAACATCTCGAAAAGGAATTTCGCTGTGCTTTTGTCCTTTCCTTGTTGGAGAAAATAAAAGACGGTGGCGACTCTTGCTTACCGCGACATTTTGCTAAACGCAAACGCGAACCAGCATTTCAAAACAGTCAGTTCTATTTCCACCGATCACAGAACTGGCGACTCTGCTGGGGATATATAAGTGAGGTGTACCTTATGTTAGAACAATGTTTGAATCTACTACCCTATATTTGAGTTTTGATGATAACAAAGTGAAAAGATATAGTATTTATATGTCTCATGTTTGAACTATATGCTGCCTAAAATTACTATGCTCTGACTTGCAGATACGCTGATTAAAATAAGCAAGATCACTTCTTCAGCATCAGAATTTGATTTCATACACCAGCATCAGAAGTTGCTGAATCAGAATGTCAAGATCAGATGATCAACTCACGTACATGCTGAAGCTTGATGAACAGAACTGCGCGTAAACACTCTGATACAGAATCAAATAGTTCATCAGCAGCGAAGCAGAATCAGAATGAGCCAAGCCAGAACGTGCATTGAAGAAGCAACGGTACTGTGCATTGAACGCTAATTAATTCCAACGGCATCATTCTAGACAAGATCTGCTCAAAAAGGAAAGCTTGTTATTAGCATTGAATCAAGAATATTGCATTCAACGTTCATCTTCTCAAGTGCTATATAAACAAAGCTTCGAAGATTATAATGGCTAATGCTCTCCAAATCTCTACACGCACAAAGCTGAACCATAATCTTCATCTACCAGTTTTGCTAAACCAACAAACTCTGATACTCCATTAGTGTTTAGCAATCTAGTTTCTAAGCTTAATTTGTGTATACATCACAGTTGTGATAAAGTTTTGTAGAAAACATTCACACATTGTTTTATACCTTTGTAAGAAAGTGTTGCCTTGACAAACCGGATTGTGGTTTGAATCAAGAAGGCTTTAGCAGTTGTTAAAGCAGTCTGTAATATTCAGTTGAATATAGTGAATTAAGACCTCGTTGGAGAGAGGCGAAATCACCTTGACGGGTGGACTGGAGTAGTTTGAGATCAAACGAACCAGGATAAAAATATATTGTCAATTGCTTTAAGATTTCAGTTTTACAATTCAACCCCCCCTTCTTGTGTTTTTCACCCCTTCAATTGGCATCAGAGCGCCTGGTTCTGAGCTAAAACACTTAACCGTGTCAGTACAAGATCCAGCGTCAGAAAAACACAATGGCAGGAAACAACTCACACTTCAGCAATGACAATAATGAGGACAGAGACAGATTCAGCGGCAAACCTCCAGTCTTTGATGGAGAAAACTTTGATTACTGGAAAGACAGAATTGAAAGCTTCTTTCTAGCACATGATGTTGATCTGTGGGATATGGTGACAGATGGATACACGCACCCTGTGAATGCAACTGGTCAGAAGATTGAAAGAAAATCAATGACTGATCAACAAAAGCGTGACTTCAAGAATCACCATAAGGCCAGAACCATCCTCCTCAGTGCCATCTCCTATACTGAGTATGAAAAGATCTCCAACAGAGACACAGCTAAGAACATCTTTGATTCTCTCAGAATGACGCATGAGGGCAACGTTCAAGTCAAAGAAACAAAAGCTCTGGCGCTCATTCAGAAGTATGAGGCGTTCAAAATGGAAGAATCTGAATCCATTGAAACTATGTTCTCTAGATTCCAGATTCTGGTAGCTGGTCTCAAAGTTCTGGACAAAGGATACTCTACTGCTGACCATGTCAAGAAGATAATCAGAAGTTTACCCAAGCAGTGGAGGCCTATGGTTACTGCTCTGAAGCTAGCTAAAGATCTCAACAAGATCACTCTGGAGGAACTTATAAGCTCCCTCAGAAGTCATGAGATAGAGCTAGAAGCTGACGAGCCTCAGAAGCAAGGTAAGCCTTTAGCTTTAAAATCTAACAGAAAATCTGAATCTAAAGTTTTGCAGGCAGTTGAAGAAACATCTGATGGATCCTCATCAGAAGAAGACGAACTTTCCCTTCTCTCCAGAAGAGTAAATCAACTGTGGAAGCAAAGACAAAGGAAGTTCAGGAATCCCAGAAGATCTGATCAGAACGAGTCTTCTTCCAGATACAGAAGGACAGATTCTTCCTCTGGATACAGAAGATCTGAAGGCTCCTCCAGTAGCAAGAAGCCAAACACAAAAGACATCATCTGCTACGAGTGCAATGAGCAAGGACACTACAAGAGTGACTGCCCAAAGCTTCAGAGGGAAAAGCCCAAAAAGAAGTTTGGAAGAGAGAAGAAGAAAAGTCTCATGGCCACATGGGATGACTCTGACTCGTCTGAAGCTGACTCAGAATCAGATGATGAAAGGGCAAACATAGCGCTCATGGCTAACATTCCAGATGATAGTGAAGCTTCTGAATCAGACTCAGAATCAGACACAGAAGAGGTATTCCCTAACTTCGCTGTTAATTTTACAAAGGTTGAACTTGCTGAAAGCCTCAATGAAATTCTGGAACGCTATCAGCAGATTAGAGCTAAATTCAGAGACCTGAAAAGGAATCTTGAATCTGACTCTAATAAGTCTGAGAGTCTCAAATTGGAAAACTCTGAGCTGAGAGATAAAATTTCAAAATTAGAAAACTCTTTACAAAACTCTCAGAAGGAACCAATTTCTGAAACTCCCAGCAACGCTGATGAGATCATCAAGGAGTATGATCATAGTTTCCAGAAGTTCCTTGCTAAAAGCATAGATAGAAGCAGAATGGCTTCAATGATCTATGGAGTTAGCAGAAACGGCAGGAAAGGAATAGGATACCAAGGTAAGGTTCCTACACCTAAGAATGTCATGGATTTAACTATTAAACACACTCCTCTAAATTCACACTTTGTGTATGGTCACACACACGACATCAAATACACTAGCAGTAAGCACTCTGTGAAACCAAAATTCAACCAGAGTTTTGGTAAAACTAACAAGTCAGGACCCAAGAAAATCTGGGTACCTAAGGATAAAATAATACATGTTGCAGATATCTTTAGCAGCAAGTCAGAAACACCAGTCATGGTACCTGGACTCTGGCTGCTCACGACACATGACGGGAAGAAGGCATATGTTCCAAAGCCTGGAACTTAAGCCTGGAGGCCACGTTGGCTTTGGAGGCAATCAGAGGGGAAAGATAATTGGATCTGGAACTGTAGGTAATGGAAATCTTCCCTCTATTAATAATGTTCTGCTTGTTGATGGATTGATGCATAATCTGTTATCCATAAGTCAATTAAGTGATAACGGTTATGATATAATCTTTAATCAAAAATCATGTAAAGCTGTTAGTCAGAAAGATGGGACTATCCTGTTTAATGGAAAGAGGAAAAACAACATTTACAAAATCAAACTTTCTGAACTAAAGAGTCAGAACGTAAAATGTCTTCTGTCTGTTAACAACGAGCAGTGGATCTGGCACAGAAGATTGGGGCATGTTAGTATGAGAAGAATATCTCAGATTAACAAACTCAATCTGGTCAGAGGACTTCCAAATTTGAAGTTCAATTCATATGCTCTGTGTGAAGCATGTCAGAAAGGCAAATTTGCAAAACCTTCTTTTAAATCCAAAAATGTTGTTTCTACCTCTAAGCCATTAGAACTTCTGCACATTGACTTATTTGGACCAGTTAAAACTGCTTCAGTCAGTGGTAAGAAGTATGGGTTAGTAATCGTAGATGACTATAGCAGATGGACATGGGTAAAGTTCTTAAGACACAAGGACGAGTCACACTCTGTGTTTGTTACCTTCTGTAACCAAGTTCAGAATGAAAAAGATCTTAGAATCGTTAAAGTCAGAAGTGATCATGGTGGAGAATTTGAAAATAAAGATTTTGAGTCATTCTTTAATGACAAAGGCATTCTGCATGATTTCTATTGTCCTAGAACTCCCCAACAAAATGGAGTTGTAGAACGAAAGAACAGAACATTGCAAGAAATGGCCAGAACCATGATCAATGAGACAAACGTTGCTAAGACTTTCTGGGCAGAGGCAATAAACACAGCGTGCTACATTCAGAATAGAATCTCAATAAGACCTATTCTGGAAAAGACTCCATATGAATTGTGGAAGAACAGAAAGCCCAACATTTCATATTTTCATCCATTTGGATGTACTTGCTTTATGTTAAATACAAAGAATTATTTGAACAAGTTTGATTCTAAGGCACAGAAGTGTATTATGTTAGGATACTCTGAACGCTCAAGAGGGTACAGAGTATACAATACAGAAACACAGATTGTGGAAGAATCAATCAGTGTTCGTTTTGATGACAAGCTTGACTCTGAAAAGTCAAAGCAGAATGAAAATCTTGCAGGTATAGAAATTGAATTTGCAGGTTCTGAAGACAAGTCATCAGAAGCTCTCAACACAGACATTCCTTCAACGTCTGAAAGGAGCAATGCTAGAAATCCTACAACAGCTGCTGATCAACCTCAGAAGAGATTGCCCAGAAGCAGTTTGGATCACCCAGAAGAGACTATCCTAGGAAGAAAGGAAGATCCAATCAGAACAAGAGCAAGCTTCAGAAACTCTGAAGAAACTCTTATGGGACTTGTGTCTCTGATTGAACCTTCTTCTATTGATGAAGCACTTCTGGATAATGACTGGATTCTGGCAATGCAAGAAGAGCTGAATCAATTCACCAGAAACGACGTATGGGATCTCGTTCCCAGACCAAAAGGATTCAACGTCATTGGAACAAGATGGGTGTTCAGAAACAAGCTAAATGAACAAGGTGAAGTCATCAGAAACAAGGCACGACTGGTTGCACAAGGTTATAGTCAGCAAGAGGGGATAGACTATACAGAAACCTTTGCCCCAGTCGCCAGGTTAGAATCTATCAGACTTTTAATTTCATTTGTTGTTAATAGAGGCATCACTCTGTATCAGATGGATGTCAAAAGCGCATTCTTAAATGGTTATATAGAAGAAGAAGTCTATGTTCACCAACCCCCAGGTTTTGAAAATACAAAACATCCAGAACATGTTTTCAAACTGAAAAGGTCACTGTATGGTCTGAAACAAGCTCCCAGAGCTTGGTATGAAAGGCTAAGTAACTTTCTGCTTGAAAATGAATTCACCAGAGGGAAAGTGGACACTACTCTATTCTGTAAAACAGTTAAGAGTGACATTTTAGTCTGTCAAATTTATGTTGATGATATTATTTTTGGTTCTACTAATCCTTCTCTTGGAAGAAAATTTGCTAAGTGTATGCAGGCAGAATTTGAGATGAGCCTCATGGGGGAACTGAAATTCTTTCTAGGAATTCAGATCAATCAAACTCCAGAGGGAACTTACATTCATCAGAGCAAATACATCAGAGATCTTCTGAAGAAATTTGACCTCTCAGAATGTAAGCCATCAAAGATTCCAATGCATCCCACGTGCATTCTGGAAAGAGAAGAGGTAAGCAAAAGTGTAGAACAGAAGGTCTACAGAGGTATGATTGGTTCTCTCCTCTATCTGACTGCTTCAAGACCTGATATCTTATTCAGCGTATGTATTTGTGCTAGATTCCAATCAGATCCTAGAGAATCTCACTTAACAGCTGTTAAGCGAATTTTCAAGTATCTGAAAGGTACTACTAATCTGGGTTTGTTTTATAGAAAATCTAGTGATTACAGCTTAGTAGGCTACTGTGATGCTGATTTTGCTGGAGACAGAGTGGAACGTAAAAGTACTTCTGGAAGCTGTCAGTTTCTGGGAGAAAATCTGATCTCGTGGTCCAGCAAAAGGCAATCAACAATTGCTCTGTCAACAGCAGAAGCTGAGTACATAGCAGCAGCAGGATGTAGCACACAAATGCTCTGGATGAAAAGTCAGCTTGAAGACTTCCAGATTTTTGAGAGTAACATTCCTATTCTTTGTGATAATACTTCTGCTATTTGCTTAAGTAAGAATCCTATTTTACATTCTAGAGCTAAGCATATAGAAATAAAACATCAGTTCATTAGGGACTATATTCAGAAAGGTATTTTAAACTTGAAATTTATAGATACAGACCATCAATGGGCTGATATCTTTACTAAACCCCTTTCAGAAGATAGGTTTAATTTCATTCTGAAACATCTCAGCATGAAAGTATGCCCAGAATGAAAATGTTTTAATTCCATGTATTTATCTTCAGAATGTAATTATATTACTGTGAACTTCTGATCAATCTCCTTTCAGAAAGATAGAACATGCAGATTGTATCAGATGCAAGTCTAAAGATCTGAGAGCCTAATCTCAAAGACAGACGTGCTGATCACTACATCAAACAAGTGTCATCCAATCATCAGCAAATCTCTGAAGCAGAACGCGTGCACGCTTCTGAGAAGGCAAAGCGCTGATTGGGTGCATTGAGACACATGTCTGGTAACCGTTTTTAAGTATCTTTCTCAAATCCCCCAAAATCAGCAAGCATTTAATGAAAAGTAATCACGCTTGTTAAATGGCAATCATTATTTTTCTCTCTCTTAAAAACGTTTAATTTTTCAAAATAATTTTTGAAAACTCTATTTAAGCACATTAATCCTTCATTTTTAGTCTTTACGCTTTCTCATAATCTCCGAAACATTTTCTGCATATTTCTGAGTTTATCTCCTACAAACCTTTTTCTCTCAAATCATTCTCAAAGCTTTCTTTAGTGAGAACAATGGCATCCTCCAGTATTTCTGCAGGCAATCAGAAGAAAGAAACCTCTGAACAATATCAGGTGCCCCTCAGAACTCTTCTCACACCGGTAAAGAATCTTGAAGTTCTCTCTGAGTTAATCGTCGACTTTGAAAGTTTGAAGGAAAATGGATTTGACCTAACTGAAGAAATTAGGGCTCAAAAGTGGGAGAGGTATTTCGATAGGTTGGTTGGACCAACATTCCCAGCGCTTGTCAAGGAATTTTGGATTCACGCCAAGATTGCTAAACACCTAGTCATCTCTTCTGTCATGGGAAAGAAGATAGTGATTTCTGAAGATCTCATTGCTAGGCTAATCGGTCAAAGTGGTGGTGGAGTCCGTTGTGTGGACATGGCTGATAGATGCCCTGATATAGGTGTGGTAGCCAACAGCACTTTCACTCTTGGATTGCCCAGCAGCAAAATTAAGGATCTGAAGGATCACTGCAGAGTATGGGCCAAGATTGTTCTTGGATGCTTCAATCACAGGAAACCAACAAGTTCTCCTGATTATATAAACGTGGATCAGCAATTTCTGATCTACTTTATTGATCAGAGGGTAAAGATCAATCTGGCACACTTCCTGTTCAACCATCTCAAGACCAGTGTCAAAGAAACAAGAGAAGAAGAAAGAACCAAAAGGGACTGGATACCGTTTGGAAGGCTCATATCAGATATTCTGACAGAGAATAAGCTGATAGAGTATCTGAGCGAAGCTCAAGTGCTGAGCACTATTGAACCAACTGTTGGAAAACCGCTGAACGCTAAGAACCTGAAAAAGATGAAGCTGATAGAAAATATTAAGAAGGAACCCAGAGCTACTTCAACTGCTGACATCTCCAGCAGAAGAGTGCCTCTGAGTGATTTCCCAAAATTTTCTGAAATGGAATCCAAACCAGAGATGTTTCTCAAGTATCCAGATTCATACAAGGAAGAAGATACAGGTTCAAAGCTGAAGATCAAAGATCTGAGTCAAATCCAACCAGAAGTGACTCAGAAGAAGACAAAGAAGAGGAAAGCGCCAACAGAAGGATCATCTCATCAGACTCCAAAGATAAGAGGTATTTCATCTGCTGCCCCTATTTCAATTTCATCTACTATTCCAACATCTGCTGCCCCTCCTCAAACCTCTCACAGAATATCCATTCCAATCCCTACCATTGATGAAACCATACCAGAAGACCCTTCTGAGGCCTTACTACTCAGAAGACCCAGAACTAAGATTTCCAAACAACCAATTGTTTCAACAACACCAGCACTTGATAGAGTGCTAGCTGATATTGAGCGTGAACATGCTTCTGCTCAACCAAATTCTGAACCACCAAATATTCCTCCTCCTCAACCAGAACCACAACCTGAACCAGAAATACAACATCAACCAGAACCAGAACAACAACAACAACAACCACTCACAGAAGAACCTCTGATCCCTGAGCAATCAGAGATTCCACCTTCTCAACCAGAAAATAATCCACCTTCACCACAAACAGAGTTTCACCACTATGAAACCCCTTCTCCTCATCATTCTGACCCTCACTCACCTCAACCTTCACCGCTGGCAATCCAGTTGCCATGTGGAACCACTATTGTCAGGCCCCAGTTGCCATCCTCATTAGAATCAACACCTCCAAAAACTCCAACCACTCCAATAGAAATATCTGACTCTGATTCTGATAACCCTCCTCCAAAACAAACAACCTCTTAGAAAATCGCTGAAAACCCCAGCAGAACTTTCATTGACTTGACAAGTCTTGAACGTCTTGCTGATCTAAGACACAAAATTGCCATCCCCAAACCAAAGCAACCAGATGTTGGCTCTGGTATTTTGAATTTTGAAACAGGTATGCTGCAATGGATTGCTTCTTTGAAACAAGTTTGTCCTGGGATGATTGACCCAGCTGCTTCTGATCAGCTCTGGTCACAGTTCAGACTATGGGTACGTGCTGAAGCCCTCAAGCTGCAGGACGTCAACTATGAGCAGGCTCAACAGAACTTCAGCAAGCTGCTGAAGGAAGTTGAAAGTCAGCTGCCTCAAGAAGTTGTGCTCCCTCTGGACAGTGAATCTTGGTCTGAGAAAGAGCAAGCTGCAAAGGTGCAACCATCAGAAGAAGACAAGACCATTCAGGCTGAAGAAAATCCAGCAGAAGATGTCGCTGAAAGTTCTGAGAAGCTTCCTCCCTCTGACACTTCTCAAGCTGCCTTGGACAGGCAGGCTCTGGAAGAATTAAGGCTGAATGACTTGCGTCTACAGCAGCGGATGGAAGAGAATGATCAGAAGATGAAAGCACGAATGGATGTGCAGGACAGCAAAATTGACACCGTGGTCAACATGGTTCAGAAGCAGAATGAAACTTCTGAAAAGATTCAAGCAATGCTGGAAAGCCTGTTCTCACGCATGCCCCCTCAACCTTAAATCTTTTTCATGCATAACTTTTTCATGCTTTCTTCATTTTCTGATGTACTGTTTTGACTATGTTTTGTAATGTTCTTTTGCTCTGATTATGAACTATTTTAATATAATTTGTTTTTCTGATCTAAATTGTTTTAGCACATCACCAACACTTTTTGATTGCTGACAAAAAGGGGGAGAACAAGAATGATATTTAAAATCAATAACGGCTAACTAGACAGAAATTCTCAAACATTCTAACTCTATTACTTGAAATGTTTTTCTGTTTTTGTTTAAAGTCTACAGGCACAAGGAAGCTCCTGAACACTATGAAGACTAGAAGCTCTGATCAAAATGTAGAAGCTCTGATCAATGTTTCTCTGATCAAATATGAAGTTCTGATCGACCAAACACTCTGATCCAAAGCAAAGCTCTGACAGGAAAAGCTCTGAAGCTCTGCTCTCTGATAAGTCAAAGACTCTGATAAGCTGATGTTCAAAGAAAGAAAAAGATCTGATCCTGAAGTACACGTATCATCAAAGGGAAGTAATCAACTCAGGGGGAGTATCTCTTAACTCTGATTTCTCCTTACTTCTTAACTCTGAAACATTTCCCAGACACCTTTTCACGTTATTTTTCATTTAAAATATCTAGTTTTTGTCATCATCAAAAAGGGGGAGATTGTTAGAACAATGTTTGAATCTACTACCCTATATTTGAGTTTTGATGATAACAAAGTGAAAAGATATAGTATTTATATGTCTCATGTTTGAACTATATGCTGCCTAAAATTACTATGCTCTGACTTGCAGATACGCTGATTAAAATAAGCAAGATCACTTCTTCAGCATCAGAATTTGATTTCATACACCAGCATCAGAAGTTGCTGAATCAGAACGTCAAGATCAGATGATCAACTCACGTACATGCTGAAGCTTGATGAACAGAACTGCGCGTAAACACTCTGATACAGAATCAAATAGTTCATCAGCAGCGAAGCAGAATCAGAATGAGCCAAGCCAGAACGTGCATTGAAGAAGCAACGGTACTGTGCATTGAACGCTAATTAATTCCAACGGCATCATTCTAGACAAGATCTGCTCAAAAAGGAAAGCTTGTTATTAGCATTGAATCAAGAATATTGCATTCAACGTTCATCTTCTCAAGTGCTATATAAACAAAGCTTCGAAGATTATAATGGTTAATGCTCTCCAAATCTCTACACGCACAAAGCTGAACCATAATCTTCATCTACCAGTTTTGCTAAACCAACAAACTCTGATACTCCATTAGTGTTTAGCAATCTAGTTTCTAAGCTTAATTTGTGTATACATCACAGTTGTGATAAAGTTTTGTAGAAAACATTCACACATTGTTTTATACCTTTGTAAGAAAGTGTTGCCTTGACAAACCGGATTGTGGTTTGAATCAAGAAGGCTTTAGCAGTTGTTAAAGCAGTCTGTAATATTCAGTTGAATATAGTGAATTAAGACCTCGTTGGAGAGAGGCGAAATCACCTTGACAGGTGGACTGGAGTAGTTTGAGATCAAACGAACCAGGATAAAAATATATTGTCAATTGCTTTAAGATTTCAGTTTTACAATTCAACCCCCCCTTCTTGTGTTTTTCACCCCTTCACCTTAGGATAAGATCACCATGTTTTCAATTGTATGCCTTATATGCTTTAGTTTTGTGGGCTTGTATCGGAGTTTCATAGATCCTAACCCGGATCTGGGGTACCATTTTTTAGGTAAGTAGCAATAAACTGTGAGGGACCTGTCCGGCGTAGACCGACACGGGTGAAGCAGTAGCTACATTGGTGTGACACCTTGGTCTGTACCGATATCCCTTGTGTTGGAACGAGGAGAATATGGGTCTTTTGAGGAGTCATTAAGCACCAGCTGACCTTAGCACCTTAAATTGACCAACTTGGCCATAGAACAGTAGCAGTATGCTACGCTCATTGAGGCTAAACTCTCGCGATGGTTCCGGACGCAAGAAAAGGTTGCCAAACTGGAATTATGACCGATCGAGGGTAGTCAGTGATATTGAGATCCTCTAGAACCCGTTTACTATTTTTAGGACAGGTCTTAACCCACTGAAACTGAAAAAGGGTAGTACCTAAACTTCATGCCAGCCTGAAATCTAAGGGCTCTCTTGTGTGAATTGTGTGCCTTTACCATGTTTGCCTTTTGTGAATACTTGTGGTGTGCCTTTATCATAACATCATAACATTGCATACATCCTGCATAAGGACTAACCCATTTCAAGGATCTCAAGGGTTTGTGATGCAGGTCATAATGAACCAAATGTCTAGCAACGGGCAAAGGGGATTTATTTTCCTCTAGCCAAGGTTGTTTGGAAATCAAAACACGAACTTGAGTCAGGGGCTATGACCCACTCGATATGGTGAGCCTAACTCTTGAAGAAGGACTCTCAACAAAACGAAGCTCCTTCAATCAAGCCGCAAAATTCAAATTCTAACAAGTTTCTTTGTTTACCCCACGAGACCCTTGAAAACATTGCATGCATATATCATTCATCATATGCATAACAGGTACCCCCTTTTACAGGTCACTTATCTTCTTCGCTGTTTATTTCAGCAATCATCATGTCTACTGAACCTTCCACTGAACAAGCTATCAAGGCCCTCCAGGCCCAGAATGCCCAGTTCCAAGAGTTGGTTATGAGCCTAGCCCAGGGTCAACAGGATTTGAAGACTCTGATTCTGAAAGAGAGGAAGAAGAAGAAGAAGAAGAGGACCATCTTGTTCAATACTGGTCGCAGATTTGGGAATGGACTGCAGAATGAGGTTGAGCTGACTACCTCATCTGTAGGGAAAGACAGCCCCCAAGAGAGAAGGGTTCCTAGTCCTGTGGTCTCCGACAACGAGACGGATTATGATGAAGAACAGTACCCTCTTGTTGAGGATAGGTACAAACAATTGGAGGACCGCCTGAGCGCCATGGAGATTCAGAATGTGCCCGGGTTGGACTTTGGAGACTTAGGCTTATCCTCTGGGGTGGTTATTCCCCACAAATTCAAGGCACCTGCTTTTGCCAAATATGACGGAGCCTCCTGCCCAAAGTTGCACCTCCGGTCGTATGTAAGGAAGATCCAGCCTTACACTGCTGACAAGAATTTGTGGATCCATTTCTTCCAGGACAGTCTTTCAAAGACTCAACTCGAATGGTTCTATCAGCTGGATGGGGCCAGTATCCGCAACTGGGAAGATTTGGCTACTGCGTTCTATAAGCAGTATCAATATAATTCTGACCTCGCTCCTACGCGTACCCAACTCCAGGGTATGTCAATAGGGACGGGTGAAGGATTTAAAGAGTATGCTCAAAAGTGGAGAGACCTTGCCGGAAGGGTGCAGCCACCTTTAACTGATCGTGAACTTGTTGATATGTTTACGGGGACCCTGTCTGGTCCATTCTTCAACCATTTGATTGGAAACTCTTCAGCCGGGTTTACAGACCTTATCTTGACTGGGGAGAGAATTGAAGCTGGCATCAAAAGTGGGAAGATTCAAGAAGCTACACCTTCTGATGCTCAGAAAAAGCCTTACAGTGGGAAGAAAGAGTCCAATGTTACGTACAGTCAAAAGAGTCATCGTGACCAACACGGAGGGGCAGTCTTGATCTCTGGTTCTGCGTCACACCGACAACAACAAAAGGGAAATCAACGAAGGCCTGACGAGCCTAAAAGACAGTTCACCAACATCAACATGCCATTGTCACAAGCACTGCAGCACATGTTGAAGATGAATCTGATTGCGGTGATAAACCCTCATGTGAACCCCAAGACTTCTTCTCCAAACTACAACCCAGATGCGAGGTGTGCCTATCATTCCGGTAGCCCGGGGCACGATACTGACGATTCTTGGGCGCTGAAATACAAGATTCAGAATATGATTGATGCTAAGGAGATCGAATTCGAGCCTTCTGAGACTCCCAATGTGATCACTGCTCCCTTGCGAAGACATGGCTAGGATTGAGAGATTTTTGTTCATTTGAATTCTGAAGTTGTATTTTTCTTTGCTTATTCAAACAATTATCATGTCAAACTCTTTTATTTCATTAATGCATTACACGTGTCTGTTTTGAATTAATTGTTTTCACTATGCTTAAAAGTGCTTCATTTTTTGTGATGTTCAACTCTCGATCTAAAATTCTAAGCCTTTTGAGGGAGGATGACGAAAACGATACCATAATCTTTACATTATGCTTTCGAACAGACCCCGCTGATGAGGTACAGGCATTGTTTCAAATCCTAAACAGTGGAGTTATAAGGAAGATAATCCCTAGTCAACCCCTTTGAGCCAAAGAAGTTGGAGTTTTTCTTTTCAAAAATTAAAACCCTTAATCAAAACCTGGGGCAGGGTAGTTCTCTCAGTTGATCCAAGTGCACAATGAAGGGCATCAATGAAGTCCTTCCGAAACAAAACAAAAAAACGGTGATGGTTCCGTATAATCGTAAGGACAGGCAGTCATTGTCTCAAAAATAAAAGCCCAATAAGTCAAAACCTATGAAGGAGACTTACAAAAACTGGGGCATCCCGCTGACTGTAATCACAAAAGAAATAGTTCAGGCAAAAAGACAGGGATAATAAAATCGAAAAGAAGGAGGTCCTACAAACCCTCAACAAAAAGAAATGACTGCCTATTCAAAATAAACTATCAGTATCCGAACCATCACCGGAATATCAGAGCAAAGACTCAAACAAGATCTAATGCACGATTAGCTGAGTTTAGGATCGAAGAACATCACGAAGAACGGGTGGGTACAAATAAAATTTGAGCCTTTATCCTTTGTTTCTTAAACCGTGAACCAGGCCACGTTATAACCCTTAAAAGTCCTAGCTGAAGCATGGGTTAGTTCGAAAGCATACTGTTACAAAAGGTATCCTGACTCCTGTAGGGCTTGCTGTAAAATCCTGAGTTGACATCACATTTTACAAAAATTCACTTGTTTTATTGAAAACTGCATTTTCAAAGAACTTCAAGACAGACATGAGCTTTGCATTCTTAAAATAACATTGTTTGCATATGACTATTTGTTCGAACAGCAGAGGAATTCGCATGATGAATATCTTGTGAACAAAAACCTTTTCAATAAAAAGAGTCACCTCAAGTGGAAAAAACACTTCCAATCAAGGGGCACGACATGATCATTGTTCATTATCTGGGGCAGTCAAGTCAAGATTCAAGGAATCTCTCAAAATGCCAAATAGCCAGGAGCAAATCTCCGCCTGAGTCACTTGGGGCGTTGAATGTGAATTCCAACACTGAATCTTGCATGATCAGACATCTTCTGGTAGTATGGCAACACAATACTACTGACAGTGACAACTTCCTACATCCTGAGAGCATGGACATAGTCAAAAAAATACTACGCATAATCAAAGACCCGCTAGGTCGACTGGCCTAGGCAAAAATAAGGGCTTCCCGATGAACCAAAAGGGTTCGGGCAAAAAATAAGGGATGAAAATGAAAAAATCTGTACACCCGGCAAGTCGAAAACCTAAAAAGGCGGCTTGGGCAAAAAAGGGTATCCCGATGGACTGAAAACCCGAAAGGGCGGTCCAGGCAAAAGTTAGGGATCAAAGCGTACGACTATGTCTCGTCATCTCGTCACTGGCCTACCAGAAGAAGATTTGTCAATCGGCAGCTATCAAGCACCTCATAGGCCTTCTTCTCCCGCAGAAATTGGGGCAATAAGAATTGTCAGAACTGTACAAGCTGCTCTGTCCACCAGGTACAAGGTAGATTCAGTTGAAGAGTATGACCAAGATACCTTCACTCCCTGCAGAGTAAGACAATAATGGTAGCTCTCCCCACTGAGACTTGCAACTACGAACAAATCAGCAAATACTCTCCCCAAGCAGAGTTGGTCTACCATCAGCCCTAAAAAGGTTGGGTATCCCCAGTAGATCTTGATATTCCCCAGTGGAGTATACAGATATTCCTCAGCAAGCATCCCCGGCAGTCTTAATATTCCTCAACGAAATATAAGAATGTTCCCCGGCGGAATACAAGATACCCCCAGTGGAGCCATTTCCCCAGCGCAGTCTAAAAAAGCTTCCCTGCCAGAGTTGAATCATCTTCCCCAGTAGATTCTAGAAGCTTGTCCCCAGCGAAGTTCTTTCTATCCCCAGCGGAGTTCATCATCAAAATCCCCAATAGAGCTTATCAACGGAATCCCCAGCGGAGTTATCGTTAAACTCTCAGCAAAGCATCTCTCCCCATAGAGTAATTCCCCGCAGAGAAATCTCTTCACCAGGTTTATTCCCCCATGGAGTCATCTTCTCCTACCAGTTTATTCTTGCAATCATCTTCGTTCATCATCCCCAGCGGAAACGAATAACTCTACTCTTCAACATCAGCCCAAGATTCAACAAACTCCCCGGCACTTGTCAAAGATTTATTTTCCCATACAAAAATACATTCATAAAACATTTCACATTTCATGCATGACAAAGTGCATACGACATGATCTCATTTTGAGAACATCATGCATCATGACATTACATGCAACTAATGCTTTGCCTTTTCAGGAAAAGGTCAATCAAAAGATGATTACCATCAACCTTTTCAAGTTTCGGATTAATACTTGTAACTAGCCAGGAATATATCTATGGACGATTGATTGTAGATCTATACCTGTAACTAGCCAGGAAAGTTATCTACATGAAGAGATTGAAGATCAACACCTGTAACAGGCCAGGAAACCATCTTTCTTTCTCAGGTCAGAGATCAATACCTGAAACCAGCCAGGACAGTATCTCCTTGACCAACCTTTTCAAGTTCCAGATTAATACCTGTAACTAGCCAGGAAAATATCTGTGGACGACTGATTGTGGATTAATACCTGTAGCAAGCCAGGAAATTATCTACATGAAGAGATTGAAGAGTAATACCTGAAACAAGCCAAGAAGCCTTTCTTTCTCAGGTCAGAGATCAATACCTGAAACCAGCCAGGACAGTATCTCCTTGACCAACCTTTTCAAGTTCCGGATTAAAACCTGTAGCAAGCCAGGAAAATATTTGTGGACGACTGATTGTGGATTAATACCTGTAGCAAGCTAGGAAATTATCTACATGAAGAGATTGAAGAGTAATACCTAAAACAAGCCAGGAAGCCTTTCTTTCTCAGGTCAGAGATCAATACCTGAAACCAGCCAGGACAGTATCTCCTTGACCAACCTTTCTTAAGTTCCAGATCAACACCTGTAACTAGCCAGGAAAATATCCGTGGACGACTGATTATGGATTAATACCTGTAGCAAGCAAGGAAATTATCTACATGAAGAGATTTAAGAGTAATACCTGAAACAAGCCAGGAAGCCTTTCTTTCTCAGGTCAGAGATCAATACCTGAAACTAGCCAGGACAGTATCTCCTTGACCAACCTTTCTCAAGTTCCGGATTAATACCTGTAGCAAGCCAGGAAAATATCTGTGGACGATTGATTGTAGGTTAATACCTGAAACCAGCCATGAAATTATCTACATGAAGAGATTGAAGAGTAATACCTGAAGCAAGCCAGGAAGCCTTTCTTTCTCAAGTCAGAGATCGATACCTGAAACCAGCCAGGACAGTATCTCCTTGACCAACCTTTCTCAAGTTTCGGGTTAATACCTGTAGCAAGCCAGGAAAATATCTGTGGACGACTGATTGTGGATTAATACCTGTAGCAAGCCAGGAAATTATCTACATGAAGAGATTGAAGAGTAATACCTGAAACAAGCCAGGAAGCCTTTCTTTCTCAGGTCAGAGATCAATACCTGAAACCAGCCAGGACAGTATCTCCTTGACCCACCTTTCTCAAGTTCCGGATTAATACCTGTAGCAAGCCAGGAAAATATATGTGGACGACTGATGGTGGATTAATACCTGTAGCAAGCCAGGAAATTATCTACATGAAGAGATTGAAGAGTAATACCTGAAACAAGCCAGGAAGCCTTTCTTTCTCAGGTCAGAGATCAATACCTGAAACCAGCCAGGACAGTATCTCCTTGACCCACCTTTCTCAAGTTTCGGATTAATACCTGTAGCAAGCCAGGGAAATTCTATGGACGACTGATTATGGATTAATACCTGAAACCAGCCAGGAAAACTATCTATGTGAAGAGATTGAAGATTAATACCTGTAACAGGCCAGGAAACTATCTTTCTTTCTCAGGCCTGAGATTAATACCTGAAACCAGACAGGACAACTATCTACTTGACCAGTTCAAACCACCCAACTTTCCAATACAGTTCAGAAGCGCTCCAGGCACGGACGCCATGCTGGCAATCATCCAGTTCCAGCTTATAGACACAGTCTAGCATTCACCCCTTGGATGGCATCTTTAAGCCCATCTCCGCAACTACCCATTACATCCCAGATGGCATCTATAAGCCCATCCTCCTACCAACAATCTCCAAATGTCACCTGTAAGCCTATTCCCGACATCACATTGCTGATATTACACCATGCGAGTGCAAATTTCTGGGCACTTTAGTGTTCAATCATCTTCCACCTTCGGATCACGAAAGGCACACAATCCAATCTACATCCTCAGGTTTAAGAAGATTGAACAGGGGCAACTGTTGTACCCCAAATTTTGCCCTCCCATATTCCTCAAGATTTGTCAAGAATGATCCTCAAAATGGCTCAAGGGTTGTACAGTCAAACCATCTCCTAAGCCAGCTGAAATTAGGGTTTTGGTTCTTTCAAGGAATTTGGGGTTTTCAATGGTTCAATCAAGTCTCATAGGCCTATATACATTCTCAAGCACCTACATACCAAGTTTCAAGACTCAGTGTCAGTTTGCACAGTCAAAAGCTCCATTTGATCTACAGTCAACTACAAGGGCAAAAGGGTCATTTTGCAGTCAAAAGTCAGAATTTTTGGTCAACATCTCATTTTGAGTCCACAATCATCATTTGATCAAGTCTTGATCATGATTCCACAAGGATAACTCAAAAATCATCAAGGTGCAAAAAGTTACTATTTTTGGACAGCAGAAAAGTCAATTGTATCTTGACCAGGGCATAACTTTTTCATGGTTTGTCAGAAAAATCCCATCCAATGCTCATCTTGAAGGGGATGCAATTTCCTATAATCCATCTTCACACTCCAAGTCCAAGAAATGCACTCACAAAAAGTTATCAATTTTTACATTATAGGTCAATTTCAAAAGTCAACAAAAGTACACTTTAAGTCAAAGGCCATAACTTGAGATTGGTAAATCCAAATGACATGGGACCAAAGGCATTGGTTAGAGGACTTAAAGAGCTTTCCAAAATGTCAACGAACATGGTCATATGATCAAAATTGAGCAAGATGTGCATTGGAGAAGTTGGGAAATTTTCATGCATTTGCAAAAGTCAACTTTGCTCAAAACACCTCATTTTTGCTAATGGGCCTCAAATCTCTTCTTGAAACTTCATCCATGACCTATGCACGACCCATCAAGCTTAATTGAATTTATTTTATTATTTTTATTGATTAATTGGATTTTTAATTAATATTAATTCATTTAATTAATTTAAATTGTAGGAAAATGCAAGATTTGATTTTTCAATCTTTTTGTGAAGCAAATATGGTCAATATATGCTGGAAATTTCGAGCACCAAGTCAAAGATACAAAATCTCCAAATTTGGCAACATTTTCCAATCATGAAAAATCAAAAGATTTGATTTCCAATCAAGGATTCAAGCATCAATGCAATGGATTTTTGTTCAAGCTCTTGACCTAATTCAGTTGCTCTATATATATGCAAGCAAATCCTAACCTCATGGACGTGAAAAAAGATGCAGAAAGACCTTGTCCAATTTCAAGAAATACCAAGAAAACTCAAAACTGATTTTTGCATTCCAGGCCAATTCAAGGCATTCTATTGATTCAAACACATTGCAGGAAGTGTCAGGAACGTGTGGCAATCAAATTCAGGCCTTAAAGCTCAAAGAATCGTCCTAGACAGTTTCACGGTTTACACCTTTTATTCAAATTCGTATTGCTTAATTCATGTGCATTTAACATGTTTTCTTGATTGTTTTGCATTGCTAGAAAGCATATGAAGCTGATGGAATGGTTTAATTGAACTGAAACGCCATGAATCGAAGAATGCCATGAACGATTTTTTAGGGTTCTTGAGTTTCAAATTAGGGCTATTCAATCCAGACAAAATTAGGACTTGTGAGACATATGGTTGAAATCACGAGACCAAGACGAACACAAAGGACCCCTCGCAAAATATTTATATGTATCATGGTGCTAATCGCTATTTTTCGTGCAAGCATATAGTGGGGGTTAAAAACCCCCGCTATCTAATGTTAATTTTGCAGGTACAGCGAAGAAGATAAAGAGGTGTTGATACTCCATTGGGCAATTTGAAAACACGCGCGTTTTTTTTTTACAGCATATTATTTGGTTTATTAATATATTAATTGCTTGCCATTATAAAATCAATTGGAACGACCTGGCTGAGTGGCAAGCGCGCTAGTATGTGATCATTGGGACCTGGGTTCGAATCCCAGGTCCCCCAAAACACTTATTCCATTTTTCCTTATGTGTTCATATGTAGATTCCAAAGTGATGTCCACCATGCACTTCATCTCTCCAAGCGCCAGATGTCTCTAGACATGAATCCAATGGTCCTGAGTGGAAGACCATCATACTCACAGTCAACACGCGCCATGGATGATCATCAAAGTCAAACAGGCTTGCAGTATAATGAGCCACGAATTTCAAGACACACCTCCTAATTGGGCCAACACCCCCTGGGTTATTCTTTTTTCTCTTTTTACATTTTCCATTTAACTATTTTTCTTATTAATTATTATTATTATTATTTAATTAACCAAATTAACTTTTTTCATAATAATCAGAAAACTAAAGTATAATATATTTTTATTATTTATTAAAATTAATTTCACCCTCTTATTATTTTTGTAAATAAATATAATTAACTAATTTAGTTTTAATTAGGTTAAATTGGATATTTTCACAATAAATAAAATCAACATAGAATTAGGGTTCTTGACAACTTTTAATCATTTTTATTTATTTATTTTCCTTAAAACATAAAAAACTCAAAAAAATATTTCTTTTAATTAATCAATTAGTTTTAGTTTTAATTTAATTAAATGCAAAAAGGACAAAAACTTCTTTCTTTCTCAAAAAGGGTCAAAACCCTAAGGACTTCTCCGATCCAATTTTTCTCGCGCGTGTGATTATTCTTGATTAATTTTTGATCCATTATTATGTAATTGCTCTGAGGATGTAATAGCTTTAATTAGGACTTTTTATCGCTTTTATTTATTTTCCGCAATTTATTTTCCAAGGGTTTGTTTTTGGCGATGTAAATACCCGACGCCTTGTAATAGCGTAGATTTATTTTCCGCGACATTTAACTGCTAGATGTATGTTAATTAGGCTATGCATGACAATACTTATTTCTGAAATTAAAATCAACCCGTAGCTCACTATAACATGTGCAAAGATAACTTACTGAATCCTGACACACTCGCACATGCCACTCCTAGGATACGCCTCACTTGGTTGCCTCGACGTGGTCATTAAGTATAGGGTGCTTTAGAGGTCGCCCTCCTGTCTAAAGATCCAAGTTGCCTCGAAACGGTTCCCTCGGATAAAAACGATCTAAGACATTAGGGTTACCGCTAAGGCGTCCTACTATTGCTTTGGTGTCCACATGTCCCTATAATCAAATTGACCCGAAACTCCAACGACGGTGCTACCTACTTCTCAATAGTGGGATAGTACTGTCTAAAGGACATTTACACAGCTTAATTTCTTTTGAATAGGTAGAGGTTCTCAGGTACTTGCTCTTTCAAAACAAAAAATACTTTTCGCACCTACACTTTTCTGACAAAAGTTTTCAAACAAACACTTCATACACTCTTGAGGACAGATACAAGAGTCAAATCGAAGTTTTCAAACAAAACTCTTTTCAAAACCCACAAACACAAGAAAAGCAAAAACATTTTGAAAACATAGTGAGCAAGTACCTAAGAGCCCGTGGATAACTACAGATAGAAAGGGTGCTAACACCTTCCCTTTCTATAATCTACCTCCCGAACCCGAGAAACATCTCGAAAAGGAATTTTGCTGTGCTTTTGTCCTTTCCTTGTTGGAGAAAATAAAAGACGGCGACGACTCTTGCTTACCGCGACATTTTGCTAAACGCAAACGCGAACCAGCATTTCAAAACAGTCAGTTCTATTTCCACCGATCACAACTATCATATGCTTCCAGATCTCAAATGCCAAGTGGCCCACAAGGCAAATCCAATGGCCTAGGTTGAAGGACCACCATGGTCTCAAGTCAACAAACACGCGCTGGATTCTGAAAGTCAACAAGGCTGCCTACGTTTGGGCCCAGACAATTGCCATTCAGACCCCCTCTTTAGGCCCAATACCCCTTGGTTTATTCTATTTTCTTTTCATTATTTTTTTTATTTACTTGATTTATTTTTATTATTCTTAATTAATTGCTAACCAAATAATTATTATTTTTCTTAATAAAAATCAGAAAACATAAAAAACATTATTTTTATAAACTTAATTTCATTATTTTATTTCTTTTGTAAATAAATGATTTAATCAATTTAGTTCTTTTTAATTAGGTATAATTTTAACATATTTTGCAATAAATTAAAATCAATTTAGAATATTAGGTTTTTAATAATTTTAACCATTTTATTTTATTTCCTTAATTATAAAAAAAAAACCAAAAATATTTTCATTCAATTAATTAATTAATTAACTTAGATTTAATTTCCATTTTAATCCAAAATAACAAAAAAACATGTTTTCTTTCAAAAAAGGGTCAAAACCCTAAAAAATGCTCCGATTTAATTTTCTCGCACGCGTATTATTTTTTATCCAATAATGTAATTGCTTCGGGAATGTAATAGTTTTTAAATTAGGACTTTTAATTATTTATCGCTTTTATTTACTTTCCGCAATTTAAATTAAAGGGTTTGTCTTTGGTGATGTAAATACCCGACGCCTTGTAATAGCTTAGATTTAATTTCCCGCAATTTAATTTCCGCACAATATTAACTGTTAGATGTTTGATAAATAGGCAATGCATGACAAGATCAATCTTTAACTTAAAATCAACAATAGCTCACCCATGACATGTACAGATAAAATTAACCGAACCAACACACTTGTACATGCCACTCTTAGTGTACACCTCACTTGGTTGCCTCGAACGTGGTCATTGAGTATAGGAAGTTTTAGAGGTCGTCCTCTTGTCCAAAGATCATAAGTTGCCTCGAAACGGTTGCCTCGGAAAAAATGATCTAAGACATTAGGGTTACCACTAAGGCATCCTAAACATTGCTTTAGTGACCACACGTCCCTTAATCGAATTGACCCGAAAACTCCAACGACGATGCTACCTACTCCTCAATAGTGGGATAGCATTGTCTAAAGGACATTAGCACAGTTTAATTCCTTTCTCGAGTAGGTAGATGGTTCTTAAGTACTTGCTCCTTTTAAAACAAAACAAAACTTTTCGCACTTACACTCCTTTCAAAATAAAAACCCTTTTCAAACCCACAAACACAAAGAAAAGCAAACTTTTGAAAACACAATGAGCAAGTACCTAAGAGCCCGTGGATAACCACGGATAGAAAGGGTGCTAACACCTTCCCTTTCTATAATCTACCTCCCGAACCCGAGAAATATCTCAAAAAAGGAATTTTTCTGTGCTTTTGTCCTTTCCTTGTTGGATAAAATAAAAGACGGTGGCGACTCTTGCTTACCGCGACATTTTGCAAACACAAACACAAAACGCGAACCAGCATTCCAAAACAGTCAGTTCTCATTCCCACTGATCACACTTATCAACCGAATCTTGTCTCTCGACAGTTTAGTAGTGTTCAGTCACTTCCATCTCCCATCTACTCTCGAGAGAAGCTGCTATTATTTTATAACGCAGATTACTCAAAGGATGCTACTACTAAGCACTTTGGTAGGTACGTTGGTCAAACCTTACTAACTCTGTTCGACTTTAATCTTAATTTTATGTGTTCGCCCAATTTTGAGGGGTGGTGGAGGCAATATTACAACGAAGAATTCTTCGACGAGAAGGATTTCGCCAACCACCTTCGCGAGGAGTTCAAGCTGGTCTTTGACAAGATCAAGAAAGGTAATATTTTCTTTCTTTTTTGTCTCTTTGTCTTAGATTCAATCATTCGACATCCAACTTATATTTGTTTCTTGTATAGCTTCCAAGAGGACCAACACCAAAAAGGTTGTTGAAAGCACCAAAGGGGGAGCCTCTTCTGTGAATCCTTCACCAAAGGTATTCACTTTCTACTATACCTTTCTCCTTTACTATTTTCTGGTATAGATGTTAATTCTTCAGACTCTTATCTTTCTGGGTGTTTAGAAAACCACTCTTAAGAAACAGAAGGTCCAGGAGATTGAAATCTCTAGTGATGAAGAAGAGGAATCTCCTCCTGTTCCTCTGAAGAGACAAAAATTAAAGAAACCAGCTCCTATACCTGAGCCTCTCCCAAAGACAAAAATCAAGATTCCAGCTACCAAATCGAGGCCTCCTCCTGTAATCATCAGAGAGCCCACTGAGGAAGAGGTAGCCGTTAGGCTGAATAATCCTAGTGAGAGTGAGAACTCCAGTCCTGGTGCCAAAATTCCTCTTCAGGTATTTACTTCGACAGACATCTGCTTACTTCCTAAACTAGCCCCTTTTTCCCTAATAATTCTGAGAATAAAACTTCTTAATCTTTAGGATATTGCCGACACTTCTAAACAGACTCCCATTCTTGTCAAAGGATCTATCACTTTGTTAAATAGTAAGGGAGATCCTACTTATAGGCCTTCTTCAGCAAAAGGCTCCTTTGTGAGCTCAGCTGGTGAGGTGAACCAAACTTCTGAGCTTCAATATAAGACCATAGAAGAAGCAAATGAAGAAGGCCCTATAGGAGAATAGGAAGAAATCAAGGCTCCACTAAATGATGTACGGGAAGGTGAAGAGGAGGAGGCTACTAATGTTGTAGTTGGAACAGAGAGGGAAGGTATGCTGGAGGGGGAGAATCAGAATGAAAGAATTCCAGAGGCTAATGGAAGAGAAAACTCTACTGAGGGGGCCCAAAATGTTGCAAACACTGGAGCTTCCCATGTTCCAGCACAGGTAGAAAATGTGGCTACTGCTATTAACGAGGGTGCCCCTTCGACAGGGTCTCATACCAAAAAAGATTTGGCCTTGTTGAAACAGCAAAATCCTCTGGATTATTTGACTTCCATTCTCGAAGGGCGAGAAACTTCTTCTGATTACAGTGTTTTGACTGCGTCTGGAAAATCTACCTCAACATCTTCTCTTGATGAGGCGCTTCAGAAGGTTAAGGCGCAAATTTTCAAAAGATATTTAATGCTAACCTTGGAGGGAGAACCTACTGCTCCCTCCTTCCTGAAGACCACTTTGAGGGTTGTTGATCTCCTTGTTGCTTCTCCAGATATAGCTAGTGTTATTTTGGATTTAACTTTCAACACTGACCAAGTGTCAGCAGACTACAATCGTCGAAGGACTCTCACTCGCGAGATCAAAGAGGCCAACAATCACGTAGCTGCTTCCTGGCACGCTGCTATTGAATCAGCCTCAAAAGTAAAAGAGATGTCGAAGGCTCAAGAGGCTAGGCAGAAAGAAGCTGAGGAGATTGATCAAGATACAACTAAAATGAGGGTGCAGATTAAAGAACTAGAGGCTAAAATTGCCGCCAACGAAAAAAGAAAAGAAGAACTTCTCGCCATTATACTGAGCCTGAAAGCCAAGAGGAACTTGTTGACGGGTTAAAACATGCTAATCAAGCTCAAACGCTCGACCCTAAACTTGAAACTCTCTATCAGTCGAAGGCTCTGTGTGAAAGGCGTCTGGAACTTCAGAAGATCAAATACCTTCAGATCAAAGCCAATATCCCCTTTTAAATTCTATCTCTGTATTTGTATAATCATCTATTGTAATGACTTAAGGCCATTTTGGAAATTTTTAATGAAATTTCCATTTTGGATTTTTCCTTATTTCGACTGTGACTATACATTGGCTATTTTAACCTCTTGAAGCATAGGTCTATACTTTTTTAAGTATTTACCGTTTACTCTCAGAAGCCTTTGATCTTCATTTAACTCCTCGATCTCATAGGCTCCACCAGAGAAAGTTTGGATAATTTTGAAAGGTCCTTCCCACTTAGGGGACCATTTTCGCATATTTTTATCTTTTCGATCCATTGGGAGAATTACCTTCCACACTATATCCTCAGGCAGAAATGTCTTAAGTTTTACTTTTCGATTGTAGGATTTTTCAACCCTTTTCTTCTGTAATCTTAAGAGGTCTAAAGCTTTCAACCTTTCTTCGTCCAAATCGACTAATTTGTCCAACATCATATTCCAATAAACTTCAGAAGGGATGTCTCTGAACCCTCATTGACTGTAGACAAATCTCCACTGTCAATACCGCATCATGACCATAAGTTAGACGAAATGGTGTTATTCCTGTAGCCTCTTTAGGAGAGGTTCGACAAGCCCATAAAACTTGATCTAACTTCTTGTGCCAGTTTCTTGGCTTCTTTCCCACGTGTTTCTTTATTAAACTGATTACTACCTTATTTGCAGCTTCGACTTGGCCATTGGCTTATGCATAGTAAGGTGTAGACGTTAACAGTTTGAATCCCGTTTCTGTAGCAAATTCTTGCATTTTTCGACCAGTAAATATGATCCTTGATCTGTCGTTATTGTCTCAGGGGTTCCAAATCTATATATAATGTACTTTTGAATAAATTAAATGACATTCTCTTGGTCTACATTGACTAAAGGAATTACTTCAATCCATTTAGTAAAATAATCAATATCCACCAATATGTATTTCTGGCTTTTAGAGGGCGTTGTTCGAATCTCTCCAATAAGATCCAAAGCCCATCCTCTAAACGACCAAGGTTTCACAATCGAATGAAGTTCGCTTGCCGGTACATGCTGGATACATGTATGCACTTGACATTCTTGACATCCTTTTGCAAACTCAACACAATCTTTTAACATAGTGTTCCAATATAGTCCTTGTCGAAACAACAACCATTTCATCTTATGGCCTACTTAATGTGCTCCACATGCCCCGACGTGTGTGGTAGAAAGAGCTATGTATGCTTATGTTTCACTTAGGCATTTCAGTAGCACACCATCAGGTGTTTTATTGAATAATTCATTTCCCATTAGTATATATCTCAATTCCCTATACTTTATCTTTCACTCTGTCAAAGCCCATAGATTCTGTAAATAATCAACTATAGGCTTTCTCCAATATTGTTCTGTTAGATTGTCTATGAAAGAAATTTCAAAGTTTTCATGATCAGTGTATCCCAATGTTGTTGTACTCAAATCTATTGGAGCCAACTTAGTGGATGCTACTCTTCCTCTAACCTCGATTGATTGTTTTAGTTTTTCTTTGGAAATTTTATACGCGGAAGCGATCTGTGCTAAATCGTTAGCCACTCGATTTTCCAATCTTGGTATATGTCGAATGTTAACCACTTCGAAATTCTTCAACAAACGCCTGGATATTACAAAATACATGATAATATTTTCTCTTATGCACTTGTATTCTTTCGTAACTTGTTTTAGGACTACTCTGAGTCTCCCATTATTTCAACCCGAGTTGCCCCCAATTCCAACAAGATTTTAAGGCCTACGATTAAAGCTTCATATTCAGCCTCATTATTCGAACAATCTCCTTCGATCTTGTACTTAAATGTTGTTGGAATTTTGTCTGGAGAAATAATTAGAACCCCCACTCCAGTTCTGTCTTTATGACTAGAACCGTCAAAGTATAACTTCCAAGGTTCAATCTCCAAGTAATTTAGTGATTCTTCATTTATTGAGTGGTCAACTATAAAGTCTGCTACCACTTGACCTTTCACAGCCTTGAGAGGCATAAAGGTTAATGAATACTCAGTTAATGCAAGTTCCCATTTGCCAATTCTACTGTGCAAAATAGGTTTTGACAACATATATTTGAAAACATCAAAATGTGACGAAACGTAAACATCAACTAGTTTAATATATTGCTTGAGTTTTGTACATGAGAAGTAAAGACATAAGCATAGTTTTTCAACTTCGTTATATCTAGTTTCTACATCATTTAAAACTCTACTGAGGTAGTATATGGGTCTTTCGACACCATTCTCATCCTCTTGAGTTAACATTCTCCATAAGGTTTTATCAGATGCAACTATGTACAATCTCATACTTCTATTCCTACAAGGAGGTACCAGAATAGGTGGCTTGGTGAGGTACTCTTTGATTTTGTCGAAGGCCTCTTGTTGTTATTTCCCCCATTCAAATCCTCCTTTGCTGAGTCGAAGTAGTGGTGAGAAGGCTTGCGTTTTCCCACTGAGGTTGGATATAAATCTCCTTAGGAAATTTATCTTCCCAAGTAGATACTACAATTCCTTTTTGTTGGTTGGCGCTTTGGCTTCCTGAATAGCTTTGGTCGTGTTTTGGTTTATCTCGATTCCCTTTTTATGGACCACAAAGCCTAAGAAGTCCCTTACTTTGACACCAAAAGCGCACTTTAGAGGATTCATTTTCAGACCATAGTGTCTCATCCTCTCAATGGATTGCCGAAGATGGTCCATGTGAGCCTTCCCTGAAACAGATTTGACAACAATATCATCAATATAAATCTGCATAAAAGTCTCAATAAAATCATGGAAGATAGAATTCATTGCTCTTTGATATGTTGCCCCTACGTTTTTTAGGCTAAAAGGCATCACTACCCATTCGTAAGTGCCTAAGGCCCCAGGGCAACGGAATGTTGTCTTCGACACATCCTCTTCAGTAATAAAAATTTGATTATATCCAGAGTATCTGTCAAGCATACTCATGTACTTAAAACCAGCGGCAGAATCGACAAGCATTTCCGCCACAGGAATTGGATATTCATCTTTGGGTGTTGCAACATTCAGATCTCTGAAATCAATGGACACCCTTAAGGTACCATTTTTCTTTATAATAGGTACTATATTTGCAATCCATTCTACATACCTGGTCGTTCGGATGAACTTACATTTTAGCATTCTTTCGACTTCCATTTTGATTTTCGACAGAATCTCCGGTGCAAAGCGCCTTGGAGTTTGCTTGACAGGCTTCTTTCCAGGTTTTGTTGGCAATTATAGTTCCACCAAACTTCTGTCGCGGCCATTCATTTCGTCATAATCTCACGCAAAGCAATCTCTGAACTCTTTTAACAATTGGATCATTTCGACCCTGAGTTTTGGATCTATCTTCGCGCTGATATATGTTGGCTTTTTCATAGGACCCTCATCTAGATTTATTTCTTCTAAGGGGTCTTGTGCTAGCATTCTAACGTTGTTCGCCAACAGATCCTTTTCGAAACCTAGAGGTTCATCATCATAGATGGCGTATAACCTCTGATTTCGAACTTGTTTCTCTTCCGAGTCAGGAGGTTCTGGGTCGAAATCCTTCCCAGGGCCTTCTTAGGAAGATACCTATTCATTGGCTTCAAGAGCCATATATTTGACTTCAGCCTCTAAGGCCGCTATCATTCTATTTTCGGCTACATATGCCGAAATCCTTTGTAGAGCCTGTGGTTCAGTCATCATCACCAAACTCACTCCCCTAGCCTGTTGGCCGTATATCATCAACCCCTCCATAGTCGATGTTTGATAAATCCTCTCTATCCCACTGAAAACCATGATTAGAGTGTAGATAAAGAGAGCAGAAAGCATTGGGTGCTGGAGTCAGATCGAATTCAAGAGGGATGCATGGCCCTATATGAGCCAAGTTCTTGTCGAAGCTATTTTTTCCAATTTTGTTAACTTCGCCCAGGTAGTAACTTTGATCAGCCTCGATGTTCTCTATGATACCATCAGGGCGCCATAACGTAACCCTCTGATGCATCGAAGATGGCACTGCACCTATGCCATGTATCCACTCTCGACCCAAAAGCATATTATAATTTGGTTTTGCTGAAATCACCATAAACATGGTAGGTCGAAGAATTGAGCCCACCTTGAGATCTAGTTGTATAACTCCCATGGTGGTTCCAATACCCCCTTCATAATTTGAGAGGACCATGTTGTGGGGATTAATATCAGCATCCCCTTTTCCTACTTTTCTTAGCATAGATTGTGGAATTATATTTACGGTCGCCCCACAATCAACCAAGATTTTATTTATAGTCACTTCCCTTATCTTTACTCTGATAAATAGGGGCTTGAGGTGATTTTTCATCGCCTCAGTAGGTGGCTCAAAGAAAGCATTATGCTCCTCAACACAGCCATTATTTATCACGTAGTAACACATTAGCCTATGTCTGTCCATTTCTTGTTCGACCATCAAATCGATTTCTTCGACTTCGACCTGACGGTTATACTCCCTAGGCAGCACTAATATTACGTTTACCATAATATCTAAAGTATCGTCGGAGTCAGAATTATCTTCGTCATTTGACCCACATTGTTCTGGCCACACCAGTCTTCTAGCAATTGGTTCCCTCTCCAGAGGTTTCCTTTGCTTTCCTTTTTCTTTTCTTGGCACGTTGGTGCTAGATTCTGGGTGAGGCTTTGTTGCAGCCTCTTTCTCGGCTTTTTGCCGTCTTTGGAATCTTCGCCATTGGGAACGAGACATGGGGTTCTTCCTTTTGTAGTTTCTTGATATGTGAGCCATTTTATTCATTGTAGTAGTATGGTACTCTTTCCTGTAATCCAAAGAAGAGCCCATTGGCACGTCAAACATTCGCCATTTTTCTTCATTGGGCCTTTTTTTACCCACAGTATTGAGCCAAGTATCCACAGGTACATTAGTTGGAGGCCGAAAAGTTGGTGGCCTCCTTACTTGGTTTATGGGTCCTTTTTTATGTCCCCTCCTGGGATCGTATCTAACTTCTGGATCCATTTTTGGTTGAGCATTGGTCCCCCATTTTTCCTTTACTGCTCTCATACCTTGTATGTGCTCCGCAGCTTTCTTGTCGAAAATGGAACTACATCTGGGACACAACATCACTTCAGACTTCTTCTTCTGGCATCGATGTAAAAACTCTGCCAGATCCTCGTTTTCTTTTGGAAATTCTATCTTGTTCACTTCCTATTGTCGAATGGCCACCTCCGAAGCGTTGGCCTCAGGTACCTCGACCATGTTTACCTCCATGTTGCTCTTGGAAACGAGGTTCAGTTTCTGTATCTTGGCTTCCAAGTTTTCTGTCGAACCCTTAACGGTAGCCAAGTAAGAACCTGTAGTGCTTCTCTTGTTGGAGCTTTCAGCAACTCCTTTGTTTGAGCCTTCAGTAGCTCTTTTGCTTGAGCCTTCAGTAGCTCCTTTGTTCAGCCCTTCAGTGGCCTTCCTCACCCCTTCGACAGTTTTCCTAGATCTGTTTCCAGTAAAACTGCCAAATACAGGCTTGTTGATGAAGTCCTCAGAAACTTCAACCATATGGATGCCAACTGGTTCAGCATAGTATGCATCCATTTGTAGCGGGTTTACATCAATTTTCATTGTCGGCTTATCAACGAACTTGAGCCTTCCTTCTTTGAGTGCTTCTTGAACAAGATCCCTGAAAAGAAAACATTGTGAGGTTTTATGGCCTAGAAAATTGTGATATTTACAAAAACCTCTTTTCTTTCTTTGTTCTAAAGGAGGCATATTTTTCCCATGGGACACTATCATTTTGCCATCTTTGACTAATAAATCAAATATTTCGTCACATTTAGTGATGTCGAAACTATATGTTTTCTTTGGGAATCTGTCACTGTTCCTTTCGGACTCAACAGGATTCTTCCCATTTGAGGGCACTAGCAATTTACAAGAGTATGGCGGCCCTTGTTTTAATTCTGCTAAATCTATTTCGCCTTCTTCGACATCTATAGGGTCACTAGATGTCTTTAGATCGTCATCATCCATTTCGATATAGGCTACTCTTTCTCTTCGATGAGTTTTGGTCGCTTTAGCCTTTTTCGGCTTTAATGTGTTCTACTTGTCGAACTCTATCGGCTAGCTGGGCCATGTCTCTTAAGTATTGGGTATCTAACATTTTCCTAATGGAATAATCTAGGCCCCTTGCTGCCATTTCAACCAATTCATGTTCAGGAACTTGGGTAAAGCACCTGGCTTTAAGCAGTCGAGACCTATTCAGATATTCATCTATTGGCTCAATGAATCTCCTCTTCACACTAGCCAGTTCTTTTAAACTTATTTTGGTATGTCCCATGTAAAATTGTTCATGGAACAACCTTTCCAATTGATTCCAATTATGGACCGAATTGGCTGGGAGGGTAGTGAACCAAGTAAAAGCGTTTTTTGTTAAAGAACTTGGGAAATATTTAATCCTAAGGTTTTCATTGTTTGCTATTTCCCCGGATTCTATCAAATATCTCGCCACATGTTCGATAGTAGACTCTGTCGTATCCCCTGAAAATTTAGTAAACATGGGGACTTTTCTCCTAGGGGGTAAGTCTGTTTGCAGAATATATTCTGACAATGGGAATGTGAATTTTAGTCTGTGAAAACCAACGTTCATCCCATTCTATATCATAATCCTTTCGATCATGGCAGTCAGATTATTATTTGTTCCATAATTTTGGTGTCGAACTTGCTGTATCAATTCATCAGCATTTTGGTTCCTATTCACCATAATCACTCCTTGATCGACTTCTCTAGGGATCTGTAGGGGATTTCGAGGTATTTCGACCCTAGGTTTCTCTATTTCTACTCTAGGGATCTGTGGATTTTGATTAACGGTTAAATCTTCTTCCAAGATTACCCCTTGGTTTACTCTTATTGGTATTCTTTGAGGTTGTCGAATAGTTTGGGGTACCCCAAAGAATTCAGCCATGCACGTCATTTGCGCTGCCATTTGTTGATTCGACTGGGTAGTATTTGGTATTAGGGGGTTCAGCACTGTACTTAGGGTCCGTGCCAGCATTTGCACCATATCATGGTTGCTTTCATCCATTTGTTGCCTCAAAATTGCTGCAGAAGCATTTGTGAGGCTTGGTATTGCATGTGATGGTCCTCCTAAAAGTTGGTTTCTACCTAAATTTGCCATACTGGCTCCAGATCCCTGTAATGGTGATGACGTACTCGCCAAAGGTTCTGAAAATGTAGACACAACGTTCATAAGGCTAGCCATTTCACTGGTTGGCATGCCATATGGCTGTTCTCGACCCATCCAGGCTATCGAAAATTCTGGGGGAATGTACGGTCGAGATCCTGGATTTGCCCTTGGTGGGGGTGTTCTTAATGGGCCTCTAGGACCTACATACGAAAGTATGGGTCTTGTTTGATTCGTGGTCAACGTTGGTACTGAACCAACAGAAGTTGAGACATTTTCTCCAACAGTAGTTATAACCGCTGTTCCTGTAGTATTTGGTGGAGGTATTTCTCCATGATTTTGTTTATTAGCCATTCTACTTTCTCTACTTATCTTCCTAACAGTACACTCGTTGGTTATTCTACCACTTCTTAATAACATGCAACGTTGTATACGTGTAACAGGAAAGCAATCACATAAATGAACAAACAGATGATAAAAATTAGCAACGTCCCACTGGGCGTGCCAATTTTTTTACCGTGGTTTTTGGTAAACAACCATTGATCCTCCAAAAAGGAAAGCCCTTTTGGTTACTCGCGAGATCGATCAGATTGATCCCAGAACATATGCTAACTTTTATGTTGGTTTGATGTAAAAGTTAGTATCTAGGAAGAACGCACGCTCGACCAAGGATATGGTGTTTGTGGTTTTGGAAAGCAAATAGAAGTGCAGGTAATATGCAGGAAATGTAAACTTTGCAAAATAAGATTAAAACAATGTAAAAGATTTGATTAATAAAAGATGGTGTTTCCAACGTGCATTCTCAGTTATTCTTTCACACACAGCGGGTACTTGAATAATGTTGAGTGACTAGTACAATAGGTTGAACACACGGAAAATCTACATAAACTTCTTATTTTTATACTAAAATTATGTAATTGTCGAGGGGTTGCCTCGCTCTGGGATGAAGAAAAGTGTCTTATGCATGTCCCTTGACCTCTATCTTCCTGCCACGTCGCTTTCCCTTGACTGTTGGCGAACTGCATTTCCTTCCAATCTTCAAATTCAAATATCCTTCATCCTTGGTGCTGACACGAGGGTTTGTTCTTCTATTCGAAGGTCACATGACCTTTCCAGTCGAAGGCTTGATGGTGATGTCTGGTCGAAGACCAATTTGTAACTCAGATATTTTCTCTAAGTCTCTCCATCCGTCGAAGCATTTTCCATCTTGGCTTTATTTGCTCTATTTTTGGCCCATAAGGCCAATATATCGTGGGTGTCGAATTCAAGAGCCAACAAGGGGTAGCTGTTGTACCCCAAAATTTGACCTCCCATTTTTCATTCAAGATGTTCTCCTAGGGTTTCTCAAATACTCAAAATGGCCCAGGGTTTGATCAAACAGATTCTCTTCCTAGGCATTGAGTCAACAATTAGGGTTTGGTACTTCTCAAGCAAATTTAAGTTTCCAAGGTTTCAAATAGTCTTTGTGGTTCTTCATCTATTCTCAAGGATGCTTGTGTCAAGTTTCAAGCCTTGCATTGCGAGTTTGCTCAGTCATTGGTTCATATGACTTAAAATGAACTACATTGACCCAAAAGTCAACCTTTTCAAGATCAAGTTCAAACAATTATAACTTCTTCATTATTCGATATTTCTGAGTGGTTTTTTTTTGCATATGACTCTCCTTAACATCATCTCCAATTTCTCTTTACCAATCAAGAGCGGATTATGTGCGAAAGATCATCAAAATTTGAATACTTTAGAGGTCACTTTCTGGATTTTTGACCTAATCTCAAGTAACTGTTTCCTGACTTCCAAGAATCATAATTTCCTCAATTTTCAAGATCTTGAGACAATTATTTTTGTTTGCACATTGACGTGAGGAATGTCATCTACAGTTTTCTTTAAAGACCGGAGTCAAATTGTGCATAGAAGGTTTTGAAACTTATCGAAACATTATAGGTCAAATCTTGACTTTAAAAAAGGGTTCTGCTCCAGTGATATGGTGGGAGAACTGACTTGAGGGTTTTGCGTTTTATCGCAAATGTTGCCGTTAGCAAGAGTCGCCACCGACTTTTCTTTTATCCAAAAGGAAAGGTGAAAAAGCACAGGAAAGACCTTTGAGATGTTTTTTGAGTTCGGGGGGTAGATTATGAAAAGGGAAGGTATTAGCACCCTTTTCATCCATGGTTTTCCATGGGCTCTTAGTTACTTGCTAGATCACTTGCTTTTGTTTCAAATTGTGCTTTGTGTGTGGTTTTTGAAAGTACTTTTGAAAATGGAGCTTCGTAATGGTTCTCGTCTCTATAAGAACGCATACAAAGTGTTTGTTTCGAAAATAGTTCAAAGAGGTGTTTGTGAGATGTGTTTTTGAAAGTGATTTTGAAAAGGTGTCTTTGTGATGATTTTCGTCTCTATAAGAATGCATACAAAGTGTTATCTTTTGAAAATGTTTCAAATGAGAGTGTTGGTGTAAAAATGTTTTTGTTGTGAGCAAGCGAGTAACTAAGAGCGAACCTACCTACTCAAAAGGTCTTAGATGTTCTTTTCCTCCTCCTTTAGATGTTGCTATCTTACCATTGATTTGGTAAGAAGCCCCATAGTTGGATGTGAAGGGACAGGCGCGAGTCAATTTTACATTCATCGAAAGCAACTTATGAGACGCTTTAGCAATTTTCGTAAGGGACAGATCATTTTATTAAAGCCACATCGAGGGTCATCGAGGGACTACGATCTTTTATTGAAGGGTCATTGCTAAAGCACCCCATATTCAAGGGACATGATTGTTTTCGAGACAACAAGTGAGATTATCCTAGAGGTGCATGTGTAAATAATGTGTTTAATTTGCATGCGTTTAGTCTTTGATTAGGGTGGCCTATTTGTTGGTTTTATCTTACCATACATCCTAGTTACCAAAATTTGTATAAAGCAATAAAAATGCAGGAAATAAATATCCTACATTATTACTACCATATTGAAAGGCAAGAAAATGTAAAGGCAAAAACAAAATAAAAGAAAGGAAAATGAGCTCTTCGACCCAGGCAGTAGCACCCTTCGACTCAAATCTTCATGGCCCCTTTTGAATCTTCCTTTTTTGTTTCCTTCGACTGCAGGAGTGTTAGCCGGTAACCTTCGACTCACCCTTCTTGCTATTTCTTTTGATAGGCTTTAGGAGTCAGCATGGAATGCACACCTTTCGTTTCAAACTCTTTGATGTCCCCTTTGATTGCAGGAATGCAAAGCTCCCAAGTTTAGATTTCGAGAAGGCTCCAATGTTTAGCCAGTCAAAAGATACAGGAAACCTGTCTAAACTTGAAAATGAAACCAACAAGTGTAACTTTCGACAACTATAAATCAGGGGTTAACACAAGATTATTAGGAACCAGGATCCAAAGTCTAACTAGTCAGGGTTGAGATTCTCAGTATACAAGCAGTGAGGGTCGAAAGCATGATCAACTTCCCAGATAGGATATCTACATTTTCCTTTTATTTACATTCACAAATGATATTTAAGTGAGCAAAGTTTTTAGTTTAGAGGAAAACTTACCTCTTGAAGTGCTTAGTCGTAGGACTTGTAAGTGGCTTCTTCGATGATGGATGGAGCTTCATTGGAACCTTCCCGAAGCTAGTTTCGTTGCTGTTTTGTTTGGGCAGTCAGTTGTGGTTAACTATCTGGCAGTTGGGGATTGAGTCGAAAGGTTTGCTTATGTATGAAGGTATCTGAGTTGTTTAAAGTTTGAGTGTTTGGGAATGTTTGAGAATTTTTAATAGTGTTTGAGAGTTTTTTTGAGAATTTGGTAATTTCTTCACAAACAGAGTTTTTTTTTCAACTATCCGGGGGCCCTAAAATGTGTGATGGAGGCTCTTATTTATAGATGAGTTTGGCTGAGGTTTGGGAGGGAAAACAAAAGAAATTTGAACAAATTGGGTATATTGTTCTTGTAGCCTTCAAGGTACAGTTTTTATATACCAATTTGGTGAAAATACGGGGGCAGCTTGGCAGGACTGGTTTGTAGCAGTTTTGGAATGTTGTGGCCAGTGCAACAAATTTGTACCTGATACTACTAGCATCTGGACTACTTCTCCTTTGTTTTGACCAACTGGCTCTAGCTTTCGACTAGACTTCTTTTCAGATAACAATGTTTCTTTCAAAATGACCTTCGAATGGACCACATATGCATCTTGCAATTCTTCAGATGGGCCACCAAGGTATAACCTTCGATTGGAACATCCAGACATGTCATGGTATAGAGGCTATGCATGTGTCAAAGGGAAGCTGCGGGAGGCTAGTAGTAATCCACCAAGTTCTGAGTCGAAGGACATCAACAGGGGGCTTTTCTCTCTTTGAGTCGAAAAAGGCTACAAGAGACTCTTCTTCTTGGAGTCGAAAAAGTATACAAGAGGCCCTTCCTCTTTGAGTCGAAGGAGGCTACCAGAGACTCTTCCTCTTTGAGTCGAAGGAGAATGTTCTAAAGGGAAACCAAACTCAGTCGAAGCTAAAATGGAGGAGCAACTTCTATTGAAGTTAAGCACCAGTCGAAGCAAACTTATTTTCTTTAATTTTGTCAAAAGCAGTCAAATTTATCTGCTTTGCTCTTTCAATAGCTTCCTCCTTGACCTAATGCTTGAAAATCCAATATGATCCATGGCGACTTGAGCTGATCAAACCTTGTGCAGTTTTGGCCCAGTAGAAATCTTGTGAGGAGATTCTTAAAAAAGTGAGAGGGCCAATTTTGGGGTACAACAGCTGCCCCTGTTTAATCTTCTTAAACTTGAAAAGCGAGATTGACGCATTTATCGTTCGCGGATTAAAAGTAGAAGATGATTGAACACTAGAGTGATCAGAAATTTGCGCTTGATGATGCACTGGTCGATTGGATGAGGAAGTGGGCTTAAAGATGCCATTCGAAGGTGATTGTTGGATTGTACCTGTAAGCTGGAACTGAATGATTATCAGAATGGCATTCGTATCTGGAGCATATCTGGAATGTATTTGAATGAGTGACAGAATGACATTCGAATCTGGATCGTATCTGGACTGTATTTTGAATAAGTGACAGAATGATATCCGAATCTGGATCATATCTGGACTGTATCTAGAATAAGTATCAGAATGTTAGCCATATCTGGATCACATCTGAACTGTCTCTAGAAGGAATCTTGGGTGACTTTTATCTCAACAGTATGATGAAGGAATCTTGGACGATTACTACCTCAGCAGGATGATGAAGGAATCTTGGACGATTACTACCTCAGCAGGATGATGAAGGAATCTTGGATGATTACTACCTCAGCGGGATGATGAAGGAATCTTGGACGATTACTACCTCAAAAGGATGATGAAGGAATCTTGGACGATTACTACCTCAGCAGGATGATAAAGGAATCTTGGACGATTACTACCTCAAAAGGATGATGAAGGAATCTTGGACGATTCCTACCTCAGCAAGATGGTGAAGGAATCTTGGACGATTACTACCTTAGCAGGATGATGAAGGAATCTTGGATGATTACTACCTCAGCAGGATGATGAAGGAATCTTGGACGATTATTACCTCAGCAGGATGATGAAGGAATCTTGGACGATTACTACCTTAAAAGAATGATGAAGGAATCTTGGACGATTACTACCTCAGCAGGATGATGAAGGAATCTTGGACGATTACTACCTCAAAAGGATGATGAAGGAATCTTGGACGATTACTACCTTAAAAGGTAATGATAACCTTTATCTTTCGATCGATCTTTCCTGAAAAGGTAAAGAGTTAGTTGTATGCAATGTCATGATGTATGCATTGTGTAATGATGTTCTCAAAATAAATGAGATTTATGTTATATGTATTTTGTATGTATATGTTATAAATGTTATTGAGATGTAAGTGTGTCTTCAAACTTTGCTCAAAATGTTTCCACCTGGGATCCCTGTTTTGTTGAGGAGAAATCCGTTGGGGACAGTTGAAAACTCTGCAGGGAGAATGTTTATTCCTGTTTGGGAAAAGAGTTCAGGAGTCTAGGTTGTTTGTTGCTCTACTGGGGTCGAAGTTGAACTGATATCTGATCGGGTCTAGGTTTCACAGTAACTCGGCGGGGATTGTAAAGTAGCCTACTGGGGAAGAGGAGTTGTGGTCCTTTGATTTATAGTAGTCGGAGAGGCAAACTCAAGCTGGAGATTTCTTCCGTTTGTTGGGGAAATAAACCTTGTTGCCGGTCTGTTTGAGAGGTGATGACTTCGTTGGGGGAAAGTCCTCAAGGATTCTTGAGGTTGTCTAAGCTGGGGAAAGGTTTTCAGAGATTAAAATCTTGCTGGGAAATCATCCTATGAGAAGGACTTTGGGGAGACTTGGAATTGCCCCTAGCAGCCAATGTTTGTGGTATTGCCAAAAATGTTTGATTGTACATAACTCTTTGCTGAGATTGACGTTCAATGCCCCAAGTGATGGAAATGGAGACTTGCCCCTGGTTACTCTGCAATTCTTGGGATATTTCTGGGAATCTTTACTGGACTGCCCCAGGTGTGTTGGATAGTAGACAGGTCACGCCCCTTTGTTGATAGGAGTTTTTCAATGGAAGTGTCATCCCACTTGAATTGATTTTGGTTCACTAAGAGAGCTTTCGTTCATTGGATATTCATTGTGTGAATTTCTCCGCTGTCAAACAAATAGCCATATGCAAACAGTTATATTCAAGTAATGCAAAGTTAATGTTTGTCTTGAAAATTTGAAAATGCGTTTTAGCGAGTAAGGGAATTTTGTAAGAAAAATTCAAACTCAAGATTTAGAGTAAAGCCTTACATGAGTCAGGATGCCTTTTGTAACAGTATGCTTTCGAACTAACCCATGCTTCAATTAGGACTTTTGAAGGGTTCTAACGTGGCTTGGTTCACGGTTTAAGAAACAAAGGATAAAGGCTCAAAATGTATTTGTACCCACCCGTTCTTCATGATGTTCTTCAGTCTTAAGCTCAGTTAATTGTACGTTTGAACTCCAATTGAGTCTGGGATGACGTTTTAGTGATGGTTCAAACAAGTTAAGTTTGTTGGAAGGCAGTCATTTTTGCAACATTTTTTTCATGTTGTTGAAGATTTGTAGTGACCTCTTTCTTTTGATTTGTTATTCCTAATTTTTGCCTGACTGTTCCTATTTTGAGATTAGAGTCAGCGGGATGCCCCAGTTTTCTTAAGTCTCCTTTGTAGGTTTTGACTTAGTGGGCTTTTCTTTTTGAGAGATAATGACTGCCTATTTGGTAGGGAAACATCACCGTCTTTTGATTTTTTTTTATGTCATTCATTGTATTACGAGATGAGAGTTTGCGATTAAACGCACGTTTGAATTAACTGAGAGACTACCTTGTCCCAAGGTTTTGATTAAAGGTTTCAATTTGTGAAAAAGAAAAACTTCTACTTCTTTGGATCGAAGGGGTTGACTATGGATTATCTTCCTTATAACTCCAGTGTTTAGGATTTGAAAGAATTCATGTACATCGTCAGCAAGGTCTGTTCAAAAGCATATTGTATGAGATTATGGCATTGTTTTCGTCATCCTCCCTCTAAAGGCTTATAACTTTTAGCAAGAGTTGAATGTCATAAAGTGAGTAAAAAGCATAGTTTAAATATAATGAAAATGAAATAATTCGAGACAAACATATGCAATGCATTAATGAAACAAAGTTTGACATTAATAGGTAATTGTTTGAATAACAAAAGAAATTACAACTTGAAAATTCAAATGAAACAAAAGCATTCAATGATTTGGCATAAGAGCAGTGATCACGTTTGGAGTCTCTGGAGAGTCAAAATCGATCTCCTTGGCATCAATTAAGTCTTGAATCTTGTTCTTCAAAGTCCAACAGTCGTCGGTGTCATGTCCGGGACTGTCAGAATGATAGGCACATCTTACGCTCGGATTGTACTTAGAAGAGGAGGTATCATGAATTTGAGGAGGATCCTTTAGTGTGATCAGCTTCACCTTCAGCAATTGTTGTAATGCTTGAGACAAAGGCATGTTGATGTTAGTGTACTGCCTTTCTTGATATCTTACCCTACGCCTATTGACCTGTCTTTGTTGAACATATGTAGGATTAGAGATCAGGATTGCCCCTACCTGTTGATCATGACGACTCTTTCGGCTGTACAAAGCATTGGACTCTTTCTTTCCATTGTATGGCTTTTTCTGAACGTCTGAGGGTGTAACTCCTTGGATCTTTCCACTTTTGATGCCAGCTTCAACCCTTTCACCAGTCAGTATCAGCTCGGTGAACCCGGCCGAGGAGCTTCCGATTAGGTGTTTGAAGAAAGTCCCTGTCAAAGTTCCCATGAAGATGTCGATCAGTTCCCTGTCAGTTAAAGGGGGTTGCACCCTACCAGCCAGATCTCTCCACTTTTGGGCGTATCCTTTGAAGCTCTCGTTGGAACCTATGGTCATGTTCTACAATTGCATGCGAGTTGGTGCAAGATCAGCATTGTACTGATACTGTTTGTAAAAAGCAGCAGCTAAATCCTCCCAAGTGTGGATGCGAGAACTCTCCAATTGATAGAACCACTCGAGTTGAGTCCCTACCAGGCTTTCTTGGAAGAAATGGATCCAAAGCTTTGGATTAGTTGTGTATGGTTGAATCTTGCGGACATAAGACTTTAAATGCCTCTTAGGGCAAGAGACTCCATCGTACAGGGCAAAGGTAGGGATTTTGAACTTTGGCAGGATGACCACTCCAGAAACCAAACCCATGTCTCCTAAATCCAAGCCAGGTGTCTGTTGAATCTCCATAGCACTGAGGCGATCCTCCAACTGTTTGTACTTGTCATCAGTGGGAGGATATTGTTCTTTAGAGTAGTCATCTTCAGCTTCATCAATCTCTAGACTGTTGTCTTCTTCATGACTATCCCCCATGTTGGATGGAGTTGAAAGATCTAGAGCTCTTTTGACTGGTCCTCTAGGTCTTATTCTCAAGTTCAGGATTTCTACTGACTTCTTGGACTTCTTCCCCTTGTCTTTGAGAAGGAGAGTTTTCAGGTCTTCTTGCCCTTTATCCAAAGCCAGGAACATTTGTTGGAATTGAGCGTTTTGAGTTTGGAGACCTTTCACCATTTGTTCCATATCCATCTTACTGAAATAAACAGTAGGAAGATAAGGAGACCTGTATAGGAGAAACCTGTCATGATATGATGCATGATATGGGGATGCATGTTTTCAAAGATCTCGCGGGGTAAACACAAGAAAAAGTTAGAGATTAAACTTTGATCAACAACTTTGATTGGAGAACTTTGTATCGATGGATGTCCTTCCACGGGAATCAAACTCACCATGTCAAGTGGGTTGTAGCCCTTGACTCAAGTTTTCCATACTTGATCTTTGACGGCGTTTGGTCAGAAGAAAATAAATCCCCCTGCCCCTTACTAGACGTTTGGTTCATCATAACCTGCATCAAAGACCCTCGAGATCCTTGAAATGGTTATTGAAAATGCTATGGTATGATGTTATGATGTTATGATGTTATGTACAGATATGTGAGGTAAGCAAATTTATATACAAATAATCATATTCACACAAAGCAAGCAAATCCTTAGTTTTAGGCTTGCATGGAGTTTGTAGGTAAGTACCCTCTTGAAATTTAGTTGGCTTAACCTGTCCTAGTTAATAGTAATCGAGTTCTAAGGGGTCTCAATATCACTGATCTTTCCCCCGAGCTTCATTCAATAGGCGATTGACTCACAACCAAACGAAACTCAAGAGTCAAACCTCAATGAGTGTAGCATCGAGTATCAACCAATTTTCAGCTTTACACCGAAACTGGCTATCTCACTACTTCCTAAGGGCCAAGTTGGTCAAGTAAGGTTCTAAGGTCAGTTGATGCTTCACGACACCACGCGGAGGCCCCGTACTCTTCTTGACTGACTCAAGGGTTACTGGTACCAACCAAAGTGCCACATCAACGTAGCTACTGCTTCAACCATGTCGGTATACGCCACACAGTTCCCTCACAGTTTATTGCTACTTACCTAAAAGGTGTCCCCAAATCTGGGTGTAGGATTTAAAACAAATCCAAACAAGGAACCAAAATGTAAATCAAACATATCAAACAATGTAAGCAAGTAAAGGTGATCTAGCCCTAAGGTAACCCCACTTTTATAAATTTCCCCAACAGAGTCGCCAGTTCTGTGATACGGTGGGAGAACTGGCTTGAGGGTTTTGCGTTTTATCACAAATGTTGCGGTTAGCAAGAGTCGCCACCGACTTTTCTTTTATCCAAAAGGAAAGGTGAAAAAGCACAGGAAAGACCTTTGAGATATTTTTTGAGTTCGGAGGGTAGATTATGAAAAGGGAAGGTATTAGCACCCTTTTCATCCATGGTTTTCCATGGGCTCTTAGTTACTTGCTAGATCACTTGCTTTTGTTTGAAATTATGCTTTGTGTGTGGTTTTTGAAAGTACTTTTGAAAATGGAGCTTCGTAATGGTTCTCGTATCTATAAGAACGCATACAAAGTGTTTGTTTCGAAAATAGTTCAAAGAGGTGTTTGTGAGATGTGTTTTTGAAAGTGATTTTGAAAAGGTGTCTTTGTGATGATTTTCGTCTCTATAAGAATGCATACAAAGTGTTATCTTTTGAAAATGTTTCAAATGGGAGTGTTGGTGTAAAAATGTTTTTGTTGTGAGCAAGCGAGTAACTAAGAGCGAACCTACCTACTCAAAAGGTCTTAGATGTTCTTTTCCTCCTCCTTTAGATGTTCCTATCTTACCATTGATTTGGTAAGAAGCCCCATAGTTGGATGTGAAGGGACAGGCGCGGGTCAATTTTACAGTCATTGAAAGCAACTTATGAGACGCTTTAGCAATTTTCGTAAGGGACGAGATCGTTTTATTAAAGCCACATCGAGGGTCATCGAGGGACTACGGTCTTTTATTGAAGGGTCATTGCTAAAGCACCCCATATTCGAGGGACATGATTGTTTTCGAGACAACAAGTGAGATTATCCTAGAGGTGCATGTGTGAATAATGTGTTTGATTTGCATGCGTTTAGTCTTTGATTAGGGTGACCTATTTGTTGGTTTTATCTTACCATACATCCTAGTTACCAACATTTGTATAAAGCAATAAAAATGCAGGAAATAAATATCCTACACTATTACAACCATATTGAAAGGCAAGAAAATGTAAAGGAAAAAACAAAAAAAAAGAAAGGAAAATGAGCTCTTCGACCCAGGCAGTAGCACCCTTCGACTCAAATCTTCATGGCCCCTTTTGAATCTTCCTTTTTTGTTTCCTTCGACTGCAGGAGTGTTAGCCGGTAACCTTCGACTCACCCTTCTTGCTATTTCTTTTGATAGGCTTTAGGAGTCAGCATGGAATGCACACCTTTCGTTTCAAACTCTTTGATGTCCCCTTTGATTGCAGGAATGCAAAGCTCCCAAGTTTAGATTTCGAGAAGGCTCCAATGTTTAGCCAGTCAAAAGATACAGGAAACCTGTCTAAACTTGAAAATGAAACCAACAAGTGTAACTTTCGACAGCTACAAATCAGGGGTTAGCACAAGATTATTGGGAACCAGGATCCAAAGTCTAACTAGTCAGGGTTGAGATTCTCAGTATACAAGCAGTGAGGGTCGAAAGCATGATCAACTTCCCAGATAGGATATCTACATTTTCCTTTTATTTACATTCACAAATGATATTTAAGTGAGCAAAGTTTTTAGTTTAGAGGAAAACTTACCTCTTGAAGTGCTTAGTCGTAGGACTTGTAAGTGGCTTCTTCGATGATGGATGGAGCTTCATTGGAACCTTCCCGAAGCTAGTTTCGTTGCTGTTTTGTTTGGGCAGTCAGTTGTGGTTAACTATCTGGAAGTTGGGGATTGAGTTGAAAGGTTTGCTTATGTATGAAAGGATCTGAGTTGTTTAAAGTTTGAGTGTTTGGATGTTTGAGAATTTTTAATAGTGTTTGAGAGTTTTTTTGAGAATTTGGTAATTTCTTCATAAACAGAGTTTTTTTTCCAACTATTTGGGTCCCCTAAAACGTGTGATGGAGGCTCTTATTTATAGATGAGTTTGGCTAAGGTTTGGGAGGGAAAACAAAATAAATCTGAACAAATTGGGTATGTTGTTCTTGAAGCCTTCGAGGTACAGTTTTTATATACCAATTTGGTGCAAATACGGGGGCAGCGTGGAAGGACTGGTTTGTAGCAGTTTTGGAACGTTGTGGCTAGTGCAACAGATTTGTACCTGATACTACTAGCATCTGAACTACTTCTCCTTTGTTTTGACCAACTGGCTCTAGCTTTCGACTAGACTTCTTTTCAGATAACAATGTTTCTTTCAAAATGTCCTTCGAATGGACCACATATGCATCTTGCAATTCTTCAGATGGGCCACCAAGGTATAACCTTCGATTGGAACATCCAGACATGTCATGGTATAGAGGTTATGCATGTGTCGAAGGGAAGCTGCAGGAGGCCAGTAGGAATCCACCAAGTTTTGAGTCGAAGGACATCAACAGGGGGTTTTTCTCTCTTTGAGTCGAAAAAGGCTACAAGAGACTCTTCCTCTTGGAGTCGAAAAAGGCTACAAGAGACTCTTCCTCTTGGAGTCGAAAAAGGATACAAGAGGCCCTTACTCTTTGAGTCGAAGGAGGCTACCAGAGACTCTTCCTCTTTGAGACGAAGGAGAATGTTCCAAATGGAAACCAAACTCAGTCGAAGCTAAAATGGAGGAGCAACTTTTGTTGAAGTTAAGCACCAGTCGAAGCAAACTTATTTTCTTTGATTTTGTCAAAAGCAGTCAAATTTATCTGCTTTGCTCTTTCAATAGCTTCCTCCTTGACCTAATGCTTGAAAATCCAATATGATCCATGGCGACTTAAGTTGATCAAACCTTGTGCAACTTTGGCCCAGTAGAAATCTTGTGAGGAGATTCTTGAAAAAGTGAGAGGGCAAATTTTGGGGCACGGCAGCTCCTAATCTCAATTCATGAAGGCATCGTTTATTGGGGCGGGTTTGAAGTACAAGTTATAATTCATTTTGGTCGATATAATTTTTGTTCTCATCAAATACTTGTTAGCTTCAATTACAAGGTGATTTGAATTTGTCATTGAAATTTGGAATTGAAGATTTATCAAGATAATCCAAGGTCCATTCAAAGTTCATTCAAGGGATTTATTTTTGATACAAATTTGTCAAATGGATCCATATTTTAAGGTGGGAAGATTTATTCATTTGGAAACAAATAACAAGATTACAAGACTTATTCAAGGCTTAGTTCAAGTTTCCCTCATGTTCGCTTAGTTCATCATTGTTCATCATTCAAAAATTCATTCAAGTATCAATAATTCATTTGCAAATTCAAATGGAAGATTTTGGAATTTCATCAAAAACAAATAAAGATACAAGATGTTTACAATTATAAAAGAATTGAGGAAATATATTCAAGACAAGTTCCATTCATGTTACAATTTTATTAGAATTATCATTACAAAGTTACAAAAGGAATTACAAGTTTGTACAAACTATTATTTCCAAAATTCTAAAAATTTGCCCAATAGATTGCTGTAAATTAGCCCAACAACAGTTGACATACAACCCATTTTCCAGCCTTGTTTCTGCAGCAAAACAGTCCCAAAAAGTGTTGTAAAATGCTACAAAACTGTCCAAAAAATAGCAACCAAAATAGTCCAAAAAACAGTAACCAAATCAGTCTAAAACCTGTTGAACAAACTGCTATAAATCTATTGTAATACAGTCTGCTAACAGCCAGTTGCCCTGCATCATAACAGCCCAAAAATTATATCAATATGGCTAAAGAAAACTGTGTGAATAAAGAATCAAAACATTAGGCCAAAACAATTCAAAAACTTATCAGCTTTACCTCTAAATCTCACTCCAATGTGCCTATAAAAAGGACCTTGTATAAAGAGGAAAGGGGGGAAGAAATCTGAAAAACATACAAAAAAATTCAGCAAGAGAAAAAACAGAAAAAAGAGAGAAGTTTGTTCAAAGTTTTAACAGCAAGAATAAGAGTAAGAGAGGTTTGCACACCAACAAAACAAAAAATTCAAGGAGAGAAAACTTACTGTTTAGAAGCTCCATCGGAGAGACTCCGATAGGTATTTCTTCTTCCCTATTTACTTCTGCATAACTTTCTCATATATCCATGTTTCAATCTTCTTTTGCACCACTTTTACGCCATATGAAAGCTTGCTTTATCATACTTTCCTTTGCTGTATTTTTGAGTTGCTGCAATACATGGGCATTTAGACATGTTTAGAAATAGTAATAATAATAATAAACATAAGAAAAACTAGATTTAAAATAATAGAAACTACATAAATTAGAGGAATTATACATTATTTATTTGTCTAACCTTCTCCAAAACTCAAAAACATTTCTTACATTTTCCCTCACTTTTTCTCCCCACTTCGTCATTCCACTCTCTCTAGTCTCTACCATTCTCTCTTCTTAGATCAAACTTAGAATCTCAAAGAACTATAACTTTGTTAATGGGCAACAAAATAGTGTTATTGTTTCTCCAGCAAGGTGTAAGTCTGTTACTATGAAGAGGGAAAGAAAACCAAACACAGATAACAACATACGCACGCAAGAAGAAACTCAGGGAAAAACACAACAGAAAAATTCTAACACAATCATCCTTGAAAACATCTCAACCCCTGTCTGCACAAAATTAACATAAAGAAAAAAGAGAGGGATTTTTGTTAAGCAAAAACAAGAAAAAGATTTACAAAACTTCAACTCAAATAATTGATACCCACAATAAATTTCCATTCTCCCTATTCAGCAAATTTCCGAAAAAAGAACAGCTCCGAATTTCAATCTTACCTACAACTTCCCCTAAGCAATATCAAGATCCTGCAATCAATTTTCCAGAAATCACTCAGAACCAACAACTTCAATACCTTCTGCTTAAATCTTCTCTCAAGCTGCCAACGCCTTGTTTCACAATATTCTTGAAACTCCGACACATAGCCTAAACTACAGTATACAAAATTAGCATTGTCATTTCGATTTCGTGGAAATTAATCAACGGTGTTCACATCAAAAGTCAACATGGAATAAGAAGAAGAAACAGCTCCGCGCATACCTCAATTTACTCTTCGTAAAAGCCATCAAACCCGTCGGAGTCAGCGTCTTATTTAAAGAAGAGAAGAATGTAGATAGATCAAAGTTGGAGAGTTTCCATTACACTTCAATGGAAGAATAGGGAAACGAACATGGAAACTCCTTTCAAAGATTTGAACTTAGTCACCGCTAATTCAATGCATAACCAAATTTATCTCAATGGATCTTATGTCCAACACTCTCTTATCCGTCATAGCGTCTCCAGCCATGGTTCATTCTATCAAAGAGATTCCCGACTTCACTTCGCATTTCAATGCTATGTACGTCAACCTCGACACACTCTCTCCTGAGTCTCTTTCTGCTATGATAACTGCAGCTCAGATATCCTCCAAGTTGGGTATTCCTTGGGTTCTTGATCCTGTCGCTGTTTCTGCCTCGGCTTGTTGGATTTAAACCCACTGTTATTGGAGGAAATGCTTCTGAAATTATTGCTCTTTCTTCCTCCACCAAAATCTCAGACCGTCGCTACACTCACAAAGTCGTAATCACCAGTCAATTTTTGAGTCGCCTCTTTATTTTCGTGTTGCTTGGATTTATTCTATTCATGTTTTCGTTTGGTGTATTTGTTGTGGTGAACTTGATTGGAGATGGAAAGAAAAATTGAAGGGAAGAGGAAAAAATGGTGATACGGATGAAAGAGGAAGAGGATTAATGTTTTTTTACTTCATTTTTCTTGTTAATCATTTTTGTTGGTACTAACAATAATAATGATAATCTGCAATGTCCCTTCCCCATTGTTGTACCCCAGTTTTTGCCCCTAAGATCCCTTCATCATACCATATTGTTTCAATCACCACAAAATCACATTAGGGATTTTGGTTCTTCTCCCTATCTTTAGCTTTGCTCTTTGAGGAGTTGCCAAGAACCTTGACTTGTTTGCTTTTGTGATCATAGATATTGTACTTTTAATTTTCTCTCTAATTAACAAAATGCAATGTTGGTTTGTCTTACTTGTTGATAATGTAGGTAAAGGCAATGAGGTTTAGCAAGTTGTTTCATGGACTCATGAGTTTATTTCCATGCCCTAGTCAAAAGCTTGAGAGATTTAAACCTCATCATTGAAGTTGTTTTGAAGTTGGTATTAAATTGGTTTTGGTGGCCATAGGTCCTCATCATCATCCTCAAAAATTTATATTCACAAAGGAAGAATATTGGCACAAAAAGTTTGTTCAAACTTGGCAAAGTTCCACCAAGCATTCTCCTGGTCTAGAGGCTAGGGTTTTGGACTTCAAAGGGGCATATCTTGCTCATCTTTTGGTATTTTTGAGTGATTCCAAAAACATTCTTCTCTTCATTGAGTTACCAACAAATCACTTCAAAAGTTCCAAGGAGTTTTCATGTGGAAGGAACTTGGTGAAGAAGAAAGATTACAAGTCATCCAGATAAATCCTTAATTTTCCATATGTGACTTCAAATGGTCATAACTTGGTCATTCTTTATCACCTTGAGCCCATTATTTTTCCATGATGATCTTAAGGTTGTTTACTTCATGCCTTCTTTTATGTGCAAAGTGATAAAATGGATGGAAGTGGCCTTAAGAATGCAAACGATTATAGGTGATTTCATGATTTTTGGCCAACTTCAACAAGTCATAAATTTCTCAATTTTTGGAGATTTTGAGTGGTTCAAATTGCAAAATGTCATTCAAGAGATCTACTTCATTCTATCTTTTTTCGTAAAGAGCAAATTCTAAGTGGAAGGCCATGTTTGGATGCAAGAGATTATAGGTCATTTTTAAAGAAAATTTTGAAATATTTCTAAGTATAGAAAGTCAACTCTTTTTCTTCAACTTTGACTCCATGTAATTTTCAGCTCAAGTCTCCATTTGATTCCATTCTTTTTCCTTTGCAAAGCTTTTTACCTCATCTTTCCAAAGCATCAAGAATTTTTCCCTAAGACTCTGAGGTGGAAATGCCATTGGATTGAACTTGGTAACTTGGAACTGAAGTTTCTCCATAAGTCAGAATTTGAAATCCATGTTTTGACCTTTAAACATCAAATTAGCACGCGTTTGTGGTCTAAACATGTTTAACCAAGTTGCCAAAGTGGATTAGAGCCTTGAAACGCAAGAATTAGATGAGTTTTGATGCAAATCAGATCACACTTTGCTCGTGCATCAGGTTCATACGATTTCCCTCCAATTTGCATCATTTCACACGCTTGAGCATCCCATTTGATTCCCTATAAATAGAGGGTCATCCCCCATTAAATTTTCCAAGTTTAGATAGCCAGAATCACCCTGCCAAACTTGCTTCAGAACTCAGAATTTAGCTACTTAGAATCCTATTCTCAAGCCTTTTTCAATCCATTTTCTTCATCAATTCACCTTCCTTGATCTTCCCTGAAGTTAACCATATATTCACATTCAAGAATCGTGCCCTATATTACTCCATAGAAGTCCAGTTTCAGAGCTCTGCAACTTAACTTCAATAGGTAGATTCCTTCACCAATTCTTCAAAACTTTGGTATCATTGTGTTTCTCTCATTGCCCTGGTTCTAGTCACAACACTTACTTTTATCTGGAAGCACGTTTTGACCATGAATTTTCAAATCCCTTTTCAAAACTTTCTTTCCAAATTGCTTGAGTTACAGTTTATATAAAAATGGGGCGAGGGTATGGTTATCTTCGTCTTGAAGAGACGAAGCGAATGGCATAAGCCTGAGCTTCTGATTTTATAGTTTAAGAGACCTGTAATTCGTGAGTGCTGGAGATTGAAGATGACCAACGTGTCACCTTCTAACCAATGAAAGTGTGCCATTTATTTTTTTCAAAAATCTGATTTATTAATGATTTTGTACATTATTCACTAAAGACCATGATATGCACAGCACGCCAGATCCTTTGGAATTGATTACTAACGCATTTTGACTCTCATCCAATGGTCCACATCTTTTTCTTTTATTTTCTTTTTCTGATTTTTATATTTTAATTGTTCTAAATTTCAAAAAATCATAGAAAATTCATTTTTAGTCCAAAAAATCCAAAAAAATTATGAAAAATATTTTTGATCATTCTCTTTCTGATTTTTATTTTTTCACAGTTTAATTTTGTGTGTTGGTATTTTTTTATGAATTTTACACTTATTTGATTTATTTAAAATGTTTAAAAATACTTTTACACATTTTTAAATTCTGGAAAAATTATGGAATGATCCAATGATATTGTGACAAATATTGGTGACCTTATTTTATTTTTATTTTTGACTTTACTATTTTTGTTTATTTTACCCATTTATTTTAATTTTAAAAAATAGTTTTTGACTTTTAAAAATTCCCAAAAAAATTGTATAATTACTTGACCTATTTTCTGATTTTTTTTCTATGGTCTTACTTTTCATTTCTTGATTAATTTGAATTTAATTGACATTTTCCTTATTATTTTTCCATTTTTTTAAAACCATTTTTTAACCCTTTAATGCATTTATTAAATATATTATTATTTTGTGAATATTTTTTTGTTGTCTTGGGTTGATTTTTTTATCATGGCTTTATTAACATCATTGGATCCATGGTGTTGAGTTAAACTCCACAAAAGATGGATGAATAATTTTAATAATAGTTTGATTAAATATTAATTCAAATGTGGTTTTTCTTTTTACCCTAATTCCTCTTCATTCCATCCCCTTCTCATTGCACTAAATGTTGTTGGAGAATGATCTCTATATCATGTCTCAAAACAAATGGTGCACAGATTGCTATTGACCGGCCTCAAAATAGGTGCGACTTCTATATAAGTCCACTTACGATTGCTTAACATAGCGCTAAATTTTGTCCCGATTCAAATAAATAATCATTCATGGCCTAAACTTATGATTGCAAGCCCAAGTATGTTAATTTGATCTCTTTGATCCAATAACCTTGAGATTCAGGAGGCTTTGTTTCTACCAATCCTCTAATGGATCTACAACACCTTTGGTCAACGCGGATCACTTAAACATCGTTGATCATTAAAAGGTACTTGTGAGAATTTCAAATGGATGATATACTTGACAAAAAGCAAATGCAACTTGTTGTGTGGAGGATTTGGTTCTACCAATCCTCTAATGAGTTCCAAATGCAAGTTTCAAGATGGTCATCCAACTAACCACTAATTATTGACTCGTTTTATCTTATGCTTTTATTCTTTTTATGCTTTATGTACTATTTATTTTTTAGCATTTTACATTCCATGCCATTTTCATCTTTGCTCATTTGAGCATTTATATTCTTGTCATTTTTACTTTGCTCACTTGAGCTTTTCTTTTTCTTCTCCTAAGATACTTAATAATCAACTTAAACCCTAAAAAACTCTTAATGGTACTCGGACTATTTGGTGATTATCCTTGGCATTATGGAGCAGTGGACTTTTCTTGGACTTAGGATTAGAAACCTTGGCCTATCTTGGAGACCTTGTGATCTTGTCTTATTATTTTGTCTGAAGCGCTTGAGGTTTACCTCAAGACATTGGGTTGCTTGTTTGTTTTTGTATGCACGTTTTTGTGATTTCATCATTTGTTTGTAATCTGGAACTCACCCGTATACAGCCGTTACTCTGCCCAATTTTTGTGAAGACTTAATACACTTGAAGTTTGGTTCTCTCAAGAGGTCCAATATCTTTGCTTGCTTGGTTTCAATCCAAAGAATAGGAATTATATATTGGCTCATAATGTCAAGTATTGACTTTTTGTTGGTTAGATGGTTCTTATCCCTAGCTTTTACCTTATGCTTTAGGATAGTCCCTTCTTCTCCTCCCATCTTCTTTAATTTCAAAAATCTTCTTCCCTTTTGAAAACTCTTCTTGTTTTTCAAACTTAAACTATTTTCATAATAAACTTGGACTTATGTCCATGCATTTTCAAAAAATTTAATAAATAAACTCCAACCAACTTAATAATACCTTGACTTTTTTTTAGAAGACTAAAAGTCTACCAATCTCATTTCAAACCATTTTGCCACTTTGGCTTTTACCTTTAAACTTTTCTTAAAAGATTAGACTCTTGTCAATCCTTGTAGTGATTCAAACAACTATACTTATACAATATGTAGTGAAGAGAGATATTTTCCACTTGGGTGTTGAGTGAGGCATTGTTGATTTTAAATCCAAGCCATATCCTCCACTTTGAGATGATGAAAATTCTCCTTTCTCATGATTGTGGGTAGTAAGTATGTTTTCCACACGGATAATGACGATGATGTCTTATCTCTTAAAATTAACCAACACATTTGTGTTTCAAATTTTTAAAAGAGGAACTACGTGTACCCTGATCCCCTATTGCACGAAAGGAGGTACGTAGGTACTAAAGATTCGCAACCGCGGCGGGTGAAAAAAAATCATAAAAAATATATTTCTTCTCTCACCTCCACCATCCATTTCATATATAACACATTTCATTTTTATAGCCAAAATATAAATATTTTACAAAGAGGTTCTTATGGAGTATCATAGATGTTTAGGGTGCTAATACCTTCCCTTTGCATAACCAACCCCCTTACCTTGAATCTTTTTCCCTCTTTTTAGGTTACTCGCTCTTTTCCCATTCCTTCGGAAACAATAAAGCGCGGTGGCGATTTTTATTTTGATTTGTATAAAGTCTAGTCAATCAAATGGATTAGTCTTGAACATTTCTACCGCTACAGAAAAATGGCGACTTCACTTGGGACAGATTGACCTCTTGCTGGTCCATCCCTAAGAGGGTTAAGCCTATATTTGTTTATATCTATATATGTGCTATTGTTGTTTATGTGTTATATTTTTGTATATATGTTTGTCTGGATTTTCCTGGTTTTCAGGGTGCTTGGTGATTACTCATGAGTCCTATACCCGGACTTGGGAAAACATTAAGATAGGACGGGCGGTATAGTCATATTAACTTTTAGGGAGTAATCCCAAAAAAAGGAGGCATGAGATCCCCCACTCTGTGGAGGCCCCTTTTACTGTAGTGTCGTTTACCAAGTAATCGGGAAGACGTACTATTTTGGACCTGGGAGCCTGCTGAAACTGAGGACCGTAGAATACCAAACCCATCTTGGACTTTTAGGTGTAGTGCGGAAGCTATGACAGAGTAATCCAGAAATAGTTGTCACGCGATGCTATGCTCAGACGAGTTTTTCTTGAGAATATTACTAATTACCGAGTTAATTGGGAAGTTGGTAATATCCGAAGGAAGGATGTAGACTCTGGGAACCTCCAGAACCTTGTTCAGTAGTTGATAACTTTTAGACCAATACCTTATGGGTAGTACCTTCGAACTCATGCTCGTGATATTGAACCTATGAACCCTATATGTGTGATCTTGTGTGTGATTGTTGCATCATGCATCCATGCACTCATAAGCATCTTTTGAAGAAAACAATATTTCAAGGGATTTAAAGATTGACTATTTATGAATATCTCAAGTACTGTTAACCATGGATTTTGGAAAGAGAAAGACCGGGAAATACAGTTTCAAGGATCCCAAGATATATGAGTTAATCAGTCTGATTCTAGAGGTTGAGTGCCCTACAGACTTTCAGAAGAAGTATGGATCCGTTATTCCTCTCATGAAGCTGAAGATGAAGGAGGGTATTCTCTCGACCTTGGTCTAGTTCTATGATCCGGTGTATCACTGCTTTACTTTTCCCGATTATCAGTTGATGCCTACACTGGAGAAGTATTCTCATCTATTGGATTTACCTGTTACCGATCGTGTTCCTTTTACTGGTTTAGAGGGTGAGCCAAAACCACATGAGATTGCTACTTTGATTCATTTGGGGAAGTCTAAGGTAGAAGCCTATATGACTACCAAAGGAGGGATTAGAGGATTATCAGCTCAGTTCTTATTGGAGAAAGCTCGTTACTTTGCCATGATGAAGAGTACGGTTGCTTTTGAGGCCATCTTTGCTTTACTTGCTTATGGGTTATTCTTATTCCCTAATGTGGACAAGTTTGTCGACATTAACACTATCAGGATTTTCATGATTGGAAACCCGGTTCCTACACTATTGGGTGATGCTTATTACTCTGTTCATCTTCGGAGTTCTTATCATGGGGGAATGATTATATATTGCACACCTTTGTTGTACCGGTGGTTCATCTCTCATATGCCTCAGTCTGATGCTTTTTGGGATGTCAAGAAGGAACCTCATTGGGCTCCTAAGATCATGGCACTTACTCACTCGGATATTGATTGGTATCATCGAGCTTACCAGGATGTGGAGATTATTGACAGTTGTGGTAGTTTCCCCAATGTACCTCTTCTTAGTATAAAGGGAGGAATTAACTATAACATTGTTCTTGCATGGCGACAACTTGGATATCCGATGAGGGATAAACCAAACAATATTCATTTGAGTAGTTTCTTTCTGAAGGAAGGAGAAGACCACATGGAAGCTAGGGAGAAGATTGAGAAAGCCTGGCGTCACATTTATAAGAAGAGTAGGAAGTATTTGGGGCCTAGGGGTGTCGTTTCTTTGGAACCATATCTTCAGTGGGTCCGATCGAGAGCCATTCAGTTGAAGATGTCGTATACTCGGGAGACACCCATGCCTGATCTATTTGTGAAGACCACTCCTCCTTTATTAGATGATCTAGAGGAGCTGCAGCTTGCTTTGGTTAGGATGCAACAGGAAAGGGATGCTTGGAAGAACAAGTTCCAGACTTTAGAGAGTTCCTACAGAGCGGACCTGAAGGAGAAAGACGATTTGATCGAGATCCTTGAGAGTCGAGCGGTGGAGTCTATGGAGAGGAAAGGGGATTTATTTTCTCCTAAGCCTCAAATAGGTTTTGATTACTCGCTTCCTGATTCAGATGATTGGAAGGAGGTTGCCATCAGACAGGTGGAAGAAAACCAGAGGTTGAGGGCTCAGATTGCCAGGCTCACAGGGAAGCGCCAACGTACAGATTGATCTCTATCAATTTCTTTTTCTTAGGATATTTAGATTGTATTTTCATCTTGTACTTGGGATCATTGAAACTTGTAATCCATTTTGGGGTTATTATAATATAAAAAATTCAGTATTTCAAATGCGTTATTATTTTGATGTTTGCAATATGTCTATAAATCTTAAATCCCTTGAAATATTAAATGATAAAGTAAAAATAATCATGTGCATTGCACATCATGCATCATATTGCACATATTTCTTGCATTAATTATGCATATCCAGGTGCCTTACCCAGCTTCTTTACTTTGTTCAGCAAGCTGACTCGTCACTACTACACTCGGGCTAACTTCAGAAAAAAGATGGACAATTTGGAACAGGAGAATCATGAGCTGCGCGAAGAAGTTTCTACTTTGAAGCCTAGCTTGGACAATTTGACTACTCTGATGGAAGCTCTGGTGGTTGCTCAGAATCATCCACTGAGTGTTCAACCTCAACCAACAAGGGCAAGTGCTGAAGTTCCTGTTGTTCCTGTATCCGCTACCCCGACTGTTGTTCAGAACCGTATGCCTCAGGGATATCTGTGGGGAATGACAGAATTTTGCACCTGAAGGTTTCAATTTGGGCCCCCAAGATGCTCCAGTGGTTCCAAATGTTGTTACTCTGGCACCTCCTATGGTGCATGTTGTTCCTGTTGCACCTCCTTCGGTGAATTTGGTCTCGTTTGTTAATGAAGATGTGTGTCTTCCTTTCCCTCTACTGAGTGAAGATTTGGGTCTTTATGACAGAATGGATGATTTCCAAGAGCAGTTTGAAAGAAAGCAAAGAGAGATGAAGGCTCTTAGGGGAAAAGAGTTATTTGGGCAGAACGTGAATGAGCTGTGTTTAGTCCCGAATGTTAAAGTGCCTGCTAAGTTCAAGGTCCCTGAGTTTGAGAAGTACAAGGGCAACACTTGCCCTCGTGCTCACTTGGTGATATATGTAAGGAGAATGTCAACCCACACTGATGATCAGCGTCTGCTGATTCACTTTTTCCAAGATAGTCTGACCGGCGTAGCGTTGAAATGGTACATGAGCTTAGACAGTGCCAACATCCATACCTTTAATGATTTGGGAGAAGCATTCATAAAATAATACAAGTACAATGTGAACATGGCACCCGATCGTGACCAGCTTAAGGCCATGGTTCAGAAAGACAGAGAACCGTTCAAAGAGTATGCGCAGAGATGGCGCGAAGTGGCTGCACAAGTGATTTCTCCTATGGAAGAGAAAGAAATGACTAAAAAATTTCTGAAGACGCTAGGCGCTTTCTACTACGAAAGAATGGTAGCAAGTTCCCCAAGTGATTTTATAGAGATGGTAGGAATGGGTGTCCGCCTAGAAGAGGCAGTAAGAGAAGGCCGTTTGACAAAGGGTGAAGGATCCATAGGTGTGAAGAAACCAGCTTATGGGTTTACAAAGAAGAAAGAGGGGGATACCAATGCTGTCATGCAAGAGAGGAGAGTGAATGCTCCTAGAAGGAATTTTCAGCGTCACCAGCAAGTTGCTTCAGTGACTCCTGTTATAAATACCGCTCCAACTACCGTTGCTTATCAAAGACAATCCCAACAGGGGAACCAAGGGAATAGTCAGAGAAGGGAGAACTATGACCTTATTCCCATTAGTTATGCAGAGCTACTACCAGCATTGATTCAGAAGAAGTTGGTCCATACCCGACCACCTCCAGCAATACCATCACCATTGCCTTGGTATTACAAAGCAGACCAGACGTACGCCTTTCATCAGGGAGCACCAGGGCATAGTGTTGAAAATTGTTATCCTTTGAAGACTGAAGTGCAAAGGTTGGTGAAGTCTGGAATTTTATCTTTTAAAGACATGGGGCCTAACGTGAAAGACAATCCTCTACCCAAGCACGGGGGAGTGATTGCTGTGAATATGGTGGTCGGTTGTCCAGGTGACTTCCGGATTTTTGACATTAATCTGGTTGGAGGGGATCTAGTAAAGATGCATGCAGACCTATGTGAATTCAGTTATTATACGCATGACCATGCCGGTTGTGTTGTTTGCAGTACAAACATCCAGGGTTGCGAGAAGATAAAGTCTGACTTACAGGAGATGATGGATGAAGGTTTAATCCATATAATCAGGCCTAGGGAAGAATATGAGGAGGAAGTGAATATGGTTTCTGGATGTCCGGGTGAATTCAGAATTTTTGAAGTAGAACATTTGAATGAAGATCTCGTACAATTGCATGCCACTTTCTGCCGTACTGTTGGACAGGTGGAACACCAATACAAGTCTTGCTTAGTTTGCTATCAAGACCCCCGAGGATGTTCTATTGTGAAGAAGGGTGTTCAATTGCTGTTAGACAATGGGACTATTAAGATCACGAGACATAGAGATGATTATCACGAGATTGATATGGTTGAAGTTTATTTGATGAAAGAAGAGTCAGAGGAAGAGTATGCCTCCGCGGATGAGTATTTCTCTTCAGACGAAGATTTGTTTGCCAGAAATGACCTTTTGAGGGCTGATTGTGTTGAGGAAGGTGTAAACGTCATTGTACCTTGTTTTGGTGCACCCGCTCATCTTGAGGTGGAGTACCATAGCAAACCAGTTGTTACCCCATTGGTAATTAGTCTGCCAGGTCCTGTTCCTTATAAATCAAGTAAGGCTGTGCCATACAAATACAACGCTACAATATTAGAAGATGGGGTGGAGGTTCCCATTCAGCCAATGCCAGATGTCGGAAATATAGCTGATAATAGCAGGGTGACCCATAGTGGTCGCGTGTTTGCGCCGGTTATTCGAAGAGATATTGTTGCTGGAAAGAAAATTGCTGAGAACGATGAGCTTAAGAAGGCTGCAGGAGAGACTAGTGGAGCCACGTTAGATAAAGAAGTGGATGATATCTTGAGGTAATTAAGATGAGTGACTAAAAAATTGTAAATCAGCTATTGCAGACTCCTTCAAAGATATCCATTCTGGCATTACTGATGAATTCCTCCGCTCATAGAGAATTACTGATGAGAGTACTAGACCAAGATTTTGTAGAGAATGACATGCCGTTAGATCAATTTAGAAGCGTAATTGGAAACATTAAGTCATGTAACAACTTGAGTTTCTGCGATGATGAGTTACCAGATAAAGGGAGGAATCACAACCTGGCCCTCCCCATATCCATGAACTGCAAGAATGACTCGCTATCTAATGTGCTAATTGATAACGGATCCGCGTTAAATGTTATACCAAGAAGTACCCTCATGAAGTTAAAGTATCATGGAACACCTATGTGCCCGAGTGGCATCATTGTGAAGGCTTTTGATGGGTCGAGGAAATCTGTCATCGATGAAGTAGACTTACCTATCCATATAGGACCACATTTGTTCTTGATAAATTTCCAGGTAATGGACATTATTCCCGTGTATAGTTATTTTCTAGGACGGCCATGGATACACGAAGCAGGGGTTGTCACTTCAACTCTGCATCAGAAGCTAAAATTTGTGCGTGAAGGGAAGGTAGTGATCATGAATGGGGAGCATGCATTGTTGATATCCCATTTATCCTCTTTCAGTATCATAGAAGTGGATGAGGCTGCTGTTGGAACCCAGTTCCAAGCCCTATCCATTGATAACATAAGGAAGAATGATAATTATGTGGTTTCTCTGAAGGATGTGCAGCAGGTTGCGCGCAATGGTCATAATGCAGTTTGGGGACGACTTGTAGATCCACCCATGAACAAAAACAGAGCTGGTTTGGGTTTCTCTTCGAAGAATGGCAAAAGTGAAAGTTTAAAGTCAAAGTATTCTGTGAAAATTATCATGATGTTTTCTGCAGCGGAGGCTACCTCCATCTGATTGGTTCTAGAATTAATGTTGTTGAAGAGGATGAAGCAGAGCAGGAAGTGTCGAATTATGTGACGCATGGATTCCGAGTTCAGAACTGGGTCACCATTGATGTTCCTTCTTGCATACATATTTCAAAGTAATTTGTTTTGTTAATTTGTCTCTTTCTTTTGAAAAGCTTTTACTTTGCCCAAGGTGGAAGTATTAATGTTGTAGGGCTTATCTGTTTGCTATAATTGATAAGATCATTAATAAAAGTTGTATTTGCTTCCAAAATTATGTCTTTTATTTTCTGCCTTTTTCTTGGGAAATGGTAATAATAATAAAAAACCTTTCAAAATAAATAATAACTGAAAAATTAATCTGCATGATCACTTGTTATATGTGACAGTTTCTAAAAGCAATCATAAATCGCATGTGCAGATTAATTAAAAAACATGTTGAATACAATGACCCTGCACCCTCTCCCAACTTTGAACGTCCTATGTTTGGGGCTGAAGAGGAAGATTATGATGAGATTCCAGAAGAGGTCTCACGGTTGCTTGAGCACGAGGAGAATACCATTCAGCCGTAAAAGGAGCCTTTGGAAGTGGTTAATTTGGGTTCAGAAGAAGATCCGAAAGAGGTTAAGATTGGAGCATCGTTTCATCCTGATGTGAAGAGCGGGTTGATTGAGCTATTGAAAGAGTATGTGGATATTTTTGCTTGGTCTTATCAAGATATGCCTGGTCTAGATACATACATTGTCGAGCATTGTTTGCCGTTGAAGCCACAGTGTCCGCCAGTTAAACAAAAGTTGAGAAGAACCCATCTAGATATGGCAGTAAAGATCAAGGAGGAGGTCTTAAAGCAGATTAATGCTGGTTTTCTTGTGACGTCAGTGTATCCTCAATGGATTTCCAATATTGTCCCAGTACCGAAAAAAGACAGGAAAGTCCGCATGTGCGTAGATTACAGAGATCTAAATAAAGCTAGTCCAAAAGATGATTTTCCATTGCCTCACATTGACATGTTAGTGGATAGCACAACAAAATTCAAAGTATTCTCGTTCATGGACGGATTTTCCGGGTATAATCAAATAAGAATGGCTCCAGAGGACATGGAAAAAACAATGTTTATCACACCCTGGGGAACATTCTGTTACAGAGTGATGCCCTTCGGGTTAAAGAACGTTGGTGCAATGTACCAGAGGGCTATGACAACCCTATTCCATGATCTGATGCACAAAGAGATCGAAGTATATGTTGATGATATGATTTCCAAATCCCAAACTGAAGAAGGGCATATAGAAGATTTGTTGAAGTTGTTTCAATGTTTGAGGAAGTATCGTCTCCGCCTGAATCCAAATAAATGCACCTTCAAAGTTAGATCGGGGAAATTATTGGGTTTTATTGTTAGTCAGAAAGGAATTGAAGTTGACCCTGACAAAGTCAAGGCAATTCAAGAAATGCCAGCACCAAGAACTGAAAAGCAAGTCAGGGGTTTCCTCGGGCGTTTGAATTATATCTCCAGATTTATTTCCCACATGACGGCAACGTGTGAACCGATCTTTAAGTTGTTAAAGAAATATCAAGGTTGTGTGTAGACAGATGACTGCCAGAGGGCATTTGAAATTATTAAAGAGTATCTGCTTGAACCTCCTATCTTGCTCCCTCCCGTAGAAGGAAGACCGTTGATTATGTATCTGACAGTGTTAGATAAATCTATGGGTTGTATTCTGGGACAACGGGATGAAACAGGAAAGAAAGAGTTCTCCATTTATTATCTCAGCAAAAAGTTCACTGATTATGAGTCACGGTATTCTATGTTAGAAAAAACATGTTGTGCTTTGGCCTGGGCGGCAAAGCGTTTGCGGCAGTATATGTTGAATCATACTACTTGGTTGATCTCCAAAATGGATCCAATCAAGTATATTTTTGAAAAGCCTGCTCTTACTGGGAGAATTTCCCGCTGGCAGATGTTGTTATCTGAATATGATATCGAGTACCGCACTCAAAAAGGCTATCAAAAGTAGTGTGTTGGCAGATTACCTTGCTCATCAGCCGGTGGAGGATCATCAGTCTGCAGAATATGAATTCCCCGATGAAGATGTGATGTTCTTGAAAGTGAAATATTGTGTGAACCATTGCCTGAGGAGGGCCCCGACCCTGAATCTCGTTGGAGTATGGTATTTGATGGGGATGTGAATGCTTATGGTAAAGGAATTGGTGTTGTGATTGTTACTCCTCATGGATCGCACATTCCTTTTACTGCAAGGTTAACATTTGATTGCACTAATAATATGGCGGAATATGAGGCTTGCATCATGGGTCTTGAGGAAGCTATTGATCTCAGAATCAAGATTCTAGATGTATACGGTGATTCGGCTTTAGTAATAAATCAGATTAAAGGAGAATGAGACACTCGTCACCCTGGCTTGATCCCTTACAAAGATTATGCTAGAAGATTACTGCCCTTCTTCAATAAAGTTGAATTCTATCACATTCCTAGGGATGAAAATCAAATGGCAGATGCTCTGGCAACTCTGGCTTCCATGTACCAAGTAAATGCTTGGAATGATATACCCTGAATTACAGTTCGACGGCTGGATAGGCCCGCTCGTGTGTTTGCGACAGAGGAGGTAGCAGATGAAAAACCTTGGTATTATGATATCAAACATTTTCTTCAGACTCAGGAATACCCATTTGGTGCGTCAAAGAAAGATATAAAGACATTGAGAAGATTGGCAGGAAGTTTCTTCCTTAGTGAAAATGTGTTGTACAAGAGAAATTTTGACACGGTCTTGCTCAGATGCGTGGATAGACACGAAGCAGACATCTTGATGCATGAGATTCATGAAGGTTCATTTGGCACTCATGCCAACGGGCATTCGATGGCTAAAAAGATGCTAAGGGCAGGTTATTATTGGTTGACAATGGAATCTGATTGTTACAAATTTGCAAAGAAGTGCCATAAATGCCAGATTTATGTAGATAAGATCCATGTGCCTCTGACACTTCTCAATGTGATTTCCTCCCCATGGCCTTTCTCCATGTGGGGTATTGACATGATCGGGATGATAGAATCCAAGGCTTCGAATGGACACTGTTTCATCTTGGTAGCAATTGACTACTTTACCAAATGGGTAGAAGCTGCTTCATATGCCAATGTTACCAAATAGGTGGTTGTGCGTTTCATCAAAAACAATCTTATATGCCGCTATGGTGTGCCAAGCAGAATCATCATTGACAATGGCTCAAATTTGAACAACAAGTTGATGATAGAATTGTGTGAAGAATTCAAGATCGTCCATCATAATTCATTTCCATACATGCCAAAGATGAATGTGGCTGTTGAAGTTGCTAATAAGAATATCAAGAGAATTATCCAGAAAATGGTTGTCACTTATAAGGATTGGCATGAAATGCTCCCTTTTGCTCTGCATGGATATCGAACATCTGTTCGCACTTCAACATGAGCAACCCCGTTTTCCCTAGTGTATGGAATGGAAGTTATATTCCCTGTCGAGGTAGAGATTCCCTTGCTGCGTGTGATAATGGAAGCCAAATTTTCAGAGGCTGAATGGGTTCAGAATAGGTTTGACCAATTGAATTTGATTGAAGAGAAGAGAATGACAGCTTTGTGTCATGGGCAATTATATCAGAAAAGAATGAAGAAAGCATTTGATAAAAAGGTCAAACCTCGTGAATTCAAAGAAGGCGGCCTCGTGCTCAGGAAGATCATTTCTTTCAACGCTAATTCTAGGGGCAAGTGGACTCCCAATTTTGAAGGCCCGTATGTTGTCAAGAAAGCCTTCTCTGGTGGTGCATTAATTCTTGAGACTATGGATGGCGAGGAGTTCCCACGTCCCATGAATGCTGATGCAGTCAAGAAATACTTCGCCTAAAGAAAGAAAAGAACAACTCGCTAAGTTGAAAACCTGAAAGGGCGGCTTAGGCAAAAAGGAGTGTCTCGGTAGGCCGAAAACCCGAAAGGGCGGTCTAGGCAAAAATTAGAGACATAAACAGAATAAATTTCCCGCTAAGTTGAAAACTCGCAAGGGCAGCTTAGGCAAAAGTTAAGGATTTTCTTGGTAAGTAACTACGTCAGATGAGACTTGATCGTTAAAGCAACAATCTTCTCGGATCCTCACCATACTTCAACAAAAGTTGCTGCTCAGGATTTAAAAAGTTGCTAGGGGGGATAGTGGTCATTGTATCTCAATGTATATTTTCCATTATGTATTACCATTTCCCAAACTTTGTAATCATCCATGGAGTCTCACCATTCGCAGACTACCATTCTATTAATGAAATTCGAGCTTTTGCCCAATTCTTTGTGTTCTTATTTTTATTTAGCTTGCAAAGACTTCATTTATTACTGATAATAACTGTTAAAGCAGAGAGATTAAAAAGAAAAATTGACTTTTCAAAAGAAAAGAGAAGAGATCTTTACAATTCAATTTACTTTGGGATTTGTGTTGAAACAACGGCAACAAGAATGGTGATCCCAAGAATGAACAAACTCCATTTGTTTTAAGAAGATTTACTCCCTTCATGAAGGTTTTCTCAGGTCATTTTTCTGGTGTGCGCAATCTTTGTTGTTTCTCAGATGGTTAAAGACGATATCAATGGGTATAAGGTACAGTATTGGGTTGGTGATCCCATTATCCCCAGTCAAGTCTTGATTCGCTTTTGATTTTGGGTTTGCATGGTCAGAAGCCTTCGTCCCAGTTTCCCCAGCAAAGTCTTCCCTCATATGATGAAAGTTTTTGGAATTAATATTGACTTCTCGATTTCCCAGGAAGGTTATCCCAGGGCATCTTTTGTTGGAATGAGTATTTATGATGAAAGTTCCAGTCCGCAGTTTTTTCTCCAGGGAGGTAGGCTTGAATCCCCCCAGTGAGACTTGGTTGTTTCGACGTCAGTCTGTTTCATTTGAGATTGATCTTGCAATCTCCAATAGGCATGTTGCTTTTGGAAAACTGTTTCTCTGATGAAACCGGGAGAAGGATGTTCTATCCCGGTGTCTGTTTGATTTAATCTACATTCGGATACTGTTTCTCCTCAGTGAAGTTAATGCAATAGGTTTGGTTTCCGCAATCGCTTTTACCTTTCCTGGTTTGATCTTTCTGGTTGAAGCTTAGCCCAATGATGTTAGTAACTGAGGCGGTTTCATTTGTCTGCACTGATTACGTATCCTTTTTATCAGCATATGCACAATAGAACTCATACATTCATACATACATCATGCATCGCTAAAATCATCATTCATTGACATTGTGTTTTGACCTTTCCTGCAGCGCTTTTTGCTTAGTTGAATTTGGTCTTCCCTCTTGAGTTTATTTCTCAAAGTATGAATCTGCTTTGGCCGTCTTGCTCCGGTATATTTCTGAATTGGATTTGTGGTTGCATGACGATATCATTTATTATGGATTTCTGAAAACTTTGAGCTTTTGTCTGTGCATTTATTTTGCACAAGAAGACTTTATCTCCTCAGCAGGAATATCATGGCATTTCTCCGGGAAGTCATATTTCTATCCCTAAAAAGTCATTTCTTTTGGCATTTCCCCTTTGACAATAAGTGGAAGTCTCTTTATTTGAGACATGTTACATATTACCCTTTCCAGGAAGATCTCCTTGGTTAAAGAAGAAGTTGAGACCCGTTCTTGGCAGAACACCAGAATTCTGGGAAAACTTGATATATATTTTTCTCTTTCTACCTTCAGTGAACGTTGGTAGTACATCGGCAGTGAACGTCGGTGTTTGTTATCTTTTTGCTATCTTCAATGAGCGTTGATAGTTCATCGTCAGTGAACGGCAGTGGTATTATATATTTTTCTCTTTCTACCTTTAGTGAATGTTGGTAGTACATCAGCAGTGAACGTCGATGCTTGTTATCCTCTTCTCTGATTCTATTCTCGTGGTTTACCAGCGATTTATTTTCCTGGTGAGATTGCTCTTTTGCTTCTGCATTTTGTGTTGGCTCCCCAATGCTACTTTGTGTCTCTTCCGTTCCATTCACATGCATTCATATGCATAAACATTTGCATGGCATCTTAGGGCCAAAAACAGGGTTTGTTTTATATTTAAGTGTCTTCGATCACGTCGACACGAAGATTTTAACCTTCGTATCTCCGGATAGAAGAAACTTAAATAAGGGCAGCTGTTGTACCCCAATTTTTGCCCCTAAGATCCCTTCATCATACCATATTGTTTCAATCACCACAAAATCACATTAGGGATTTTGGTTCTTCTCCCTATCTTTAGCTTTGCTCTTTGAGGAGTTACCAAGCACCTTGACTTGTTTGCTTTTGTGATCATAGATATTGTACTTTGAATTTTCTCTCTAATTAACAAAATGCAATGTTGGTTTGTCTTACTTGTTAATAATGTAGGTAAAGTCAATGAGGTTTAGCAAGTTGTTTCATGGATTCATGAGTTTATTTCCATGCCCTAGTCAAAAGCTTGAGAGATTCAAACCTCGTCATTGAAGTTGTTTTTAAGTTGGTATGAAATTGGTTTTGGTGGCCATAGGTCCTCATCATCATCCTCAACAATTTCTATTCACAAAGGAAGAATATTGGCACAAAAAGTTTGTTCAAACTTGGCAAAGTTCCACCAAGCATTCTCCTGGTCTAGAGGCTAGGGTTTTGGACTTCAAAGGGGCATATCTTGCTCATCTTTTGGTATTTTTGAGTGATTCCAAAAACATTCTTCTCTTCATTGAGTTACCAACAAATCACTTCAAAAGTTCCAAGGAGTTTTCATGTGGAAGGAACTTGGTGAAGAAGAAAGATTACAAGTCATCCAGATAAATCCTTAATTTTCCATATGTGACTTCAAATGGTCATAACTTGGTCATTCTTTATCACCTTGAGCCCATTCTTTTTCCATGATGATCTTAATGATGTTTACTTCATGCTTTATTTTATGTGCAAAGTGATAAAATGGATGGAAGTGGCCTTAAGAATGCAAACGATTATAGGTGATTTCATGATTTTTGGCCAACTTCAACAAGTCATAAATTTCTCAATTTTTGGAGATTTTTAGTGGTTCAAATTGCAAAATGTCATTCAAGAGATCTACTTCATTCCATATTTTTTGGTAAAGAGCAAATTCTAAGTGGAAGGCCATGTTTGGATGCAAGAGATTATAGGTCATTTTTAAAGAAAAATTTGAAATATTTCTAAGTATAGAAAGTCAACTTTTTTTCTTCAACTTTGACTCCATGTAATTTTCAGCTCAAGTCTCCATTTGATTCCATTCTTTTTCCATTGTAAAGCTTTTTACCTCATCTTTCCAAAGCATCAAGAATTTTTCCCTAAGACTCCCTGAGGTGGAAATGCCATTGGATTGAACTTGGTAACTTGGAACTGAAGTTTCTCCATAAGTCAGAATTTGAAATCCATGTTTTGACCTTTAAACATCAAATTAGTACGCGTTTGTGGTCTAAACATGTTTAACCAAGTTACCAAAGTGGATTAGAGCCTTGAAGCGCAAGAATTAGATGAGTTTTGATGCAAATCAGATCACACTTTGCTCGTGCATCAGGTTCACACGATTTCCCTCCAATTTGCATCATTCCACACGCTTGAGCATCCCATTTGATTCCCTATAAATAGAGGGTCATCCCCCATTAAATTTCCCAAGCTTAGATAGCCAGAATCATCCTGCCAAACTTGCTTCATAACTCAGAATTCATCTACTTAGAATCATATTCTCAAGCCTTTTTCAATCCATTTTCTTCATCAATTCACCTTCCTCGATCTTCCCTGAAGCTAACCATATAATCACATTCAAGAATCGTGCCCTATATTGCTCCATAGAAGTCCAGTTTCAGAGCTCTGCAACTTAACTTCAATAGGTAGATTCCTTCACCAATTCTTCAAAACTTTGGTATCATTGTGTTGCTCTCATTGCCCTGGTTATAGTCGCAACACTTACTTTTATCTGGAAGCACGTTTTGACCATGAATTTTCAAATCCCTTTTCAAAACTTTCTTTCCAAATTGCTTGAGTTACAGTTTATATAAAAATGGCGCGGGGGTATGGTTGTCTTCGTCTTGAAGAGACGAAGCAAATGGCATAGGCCTGAGCTTCTGATTTTACAGTTTAAGAGACCTGTAATTCGTGAGGGCTGGAGGTTGAAGATGACCAACATGTCACCTTCTAACCAATGAAAGCGTGCCATTTGTTTTTTTCAAAAATCGGATTTATTAGTGATTTTGTACATTATTCACTAAAGACCATGATATGCACAGTGTGCCAGATCCTTTGGATTTGATTACTAACGCGTTTTGACTCTCATCCAATGGTCCACATCTTTTTCTTTTATTTTCTTTTTCTGATTTTTATATTTTAATTATTTTAAATATCAAAAAATCATAGAAAATTCATTTTTAGTCCAAAAAATCCAAAAAAATTATGAAAAATATTTTTGATTATTCTCTTTCTGATTTTTATTTTTTCACAATTTAATTTTGTGTTTTGGTATTTTTATGAATTTTACACTTATTTGATTTATTTAAAATGTTTAAAAATACTTTTACACATTTTTAAATTCTGGAAAAATTATGGAATGATCCAATGATATTGTAACAAATATTGGTGACCTTTTTTTTCTTTTTCTGACTTTACTATTTTTTACTATTTTTGTTTATTTTACCCATTTATTTTAATTTTAAAAAATAGTTTCTGACTTTTAAAAATTCCCAAAAAATTTGTATAATTACTTAACCTATTTTTTGATTTTTTTTCTATGGTCTTACTTTTCATTTCTTGATTAATTTGAATTTAATTGACATTTTCCTTATTATTTTTCCATTTTTTTAAAACCATTTTTAACCCTTTAATGCATTTATTAAATATATTATTATTTTGTGAATATTTTCTGGCTGTCTTGGGTTGATTTTTTGATCATGGCTTTATTAACATCATTGGATCCATGGTGTTTAGTTAAACTCCACAAAAGATGGATGAATGATTTTAATAATAGTTTAATTAAATATTAATTCAAATGTGGTTTTTCTTTTTACCCTAATTCCTCTTCATCTCATCCCCTTCTCATTGCACTAAATGTTGTTGGAGCATGATCTCTATATCATGTCTCAAAACAAATGGTGCACAGATTGCTATTGACCGGCCTCAAAATAGGTGTGACTTCTATATAAGTCCACTTACGATTGTTTAACATGGCGCTAAATTTTGTCCCGATTTAAATAAATGATCATTCGTGGCCCAAACTTATGATTGCAAGCCCATGTATGTTAATTTGATCTCTTTGATCCAATAACCTTGAGATTCATTATGTGGAGGCTTTGGTTCTACCAATCCTCTAATGGATCTACAACACCTTTGGTCAACGCGGATCACTTAAACACTGTTGATCATTAAAAGGTACTTGTGAGAATTTCAAATGGATGATATACTTGACAAAAAGCAAATGCAACTTGTTGTGTGGAGGCTTTGGTTCTACCAATCCTCTAATGAGTTCCAAATGCAAGTTTCAAGATGGTCATCCAACTAACCACTAATTATTGACTCGTTTTATCTTATGCTTTTATTCTTTTTATGCTTTATGTACTATTTATTTTTTAGCATTTTACATTCCATGCCATTTTCATCTTTGCTCATTTGATCATTTATATTCTTGTCATTTTTACTTTGCTCACTTGAGCTTTTCTTTTTCTTTTCCTAAGATACTTATTAATCAACTTAAACCCTAAAAAAATCTTAATGGTACTTGGACTATTTGGTGACTATCCTTGGCATTATGGAGCAGTGGACTTTTCTTGGACTTAAGATTAGAAACCTTGGCCTATCTTGGAGACCTTTTGATCTTGTCTGATTATTTTGTCTGGAGCTCTTGAGTTTTACCTCAAGACATTGGGTTGCTTGTTTATTTTTGTATGTAGGTTTTTGTGATTGCATACTTTGTTTGTAATCTGGAATTCACCCGTATACAGCCGTTATTCTGCCCAATTTTTGTGAAGACTTAATACACTTGAAGTTTGGTTCTCTCAAGAGGTCTAGTATCTTTGCTTACTTGGTTTCAATCTAAAGAATAGGAATTCTATCTTGGCTCATAATGTCAAGTATTGACTTTTTGTTGGTTAGATGGTTCTTATCCCTAGCTTTTACCTTATGCTTTAGGATAGTCCCTTCTTCTCCTCCCATCTTCTTTAATTTCAAAAATCTTCTTCCCCTTTTGAAAACTCTTCTTGTTTTTCAAACTTAAACTATTTTCATAATAAACTTGGACTTATGTCCATGCATTTTCAAAACATTTTAATAAATAAACTCCAACCAACTTAATAATACCTTGACATTTTTTTTTAGAAGACTAAAAGTCTACCAATCTCATTGCAAACCATTTTGCCACTTTGGCTTTTACCTTTAAACTTTTCTTAAAAGATTAGACTCTTGTCAATCCTTGTACTGATGCAAACAACTATACTTCTACAATATGTAGTGAAGAGAGATATTTTCCACTTGGGTGTTGAGTGAGGCATTGTTGATTTTAAATCCAAGTCATATCCTCCACTTTGAGATGATGCAAATTCTCCTTTCTCATGATTGTGGGTAGTAAATATGTTTTCCACACGGACAATGATGATGATGTCTTATCTCTTAAAATCAACCAACACATTTATGTTTTAAATTTTTAAAAGAGGAACTACGTGTACCCTGATCCCCTATTGCACGAAAGGTGGTACGTAGGCACTAAAGGTTCGCAACCACGGCGGGTGCAAAAAAATCATAAAAATATATTTCTTTTATCACCTCCACCATCCATTTCATTTATATCATATTTTATTTTTATAGCCAAAATATACAGATTTTACAAAGAGGTTCCTACGGAGTACCGTAGATGTTTAAGGTGCTAATACCTTCCCTTTGCATAACCAACCCCCTTACCTTGAATCTTTCCCCCTCTTTTTGGGTTAGTCGCTCTTTTCCCATTCCTTTGGAAACAATAAAGCACGGTGGCAATTTTTATTTTGATTTGTATAAAGTCTAGTCAATCCAATGGCTTAGTCTTGAACATTTCTACCGCTACACCCATAAAGCTACCAAATGGCGCCTCTATTATGCTTAGAGTTTTCCAAACTCTTCTTTTCCTCTTCCCAATCGGGTCAATCCAGTGGGCTTGATTGGCCCAATCATCATCATCATCACCCTTTTTATTTTAATAGAATCATAGATATAATAGATAATTAGTTTAGTTCAATTGGCAAAGCACACCACTAACAACCAAGGAGACTCAGGTTCAACCCCTGTTGAGGCCTTTATTCTATTTTTCTTGATTCTTTTAGCCTTATCTCCAAATTTTATCAAATATTTAATAACAAAATTTGTTTAGGTTTAGTTTTAATTTTTTAAATTCACCTAAATAAAAATATATAATTTCAAAATTAATTTATTTTCTTAATTAATTTAGGACTTTGTGAATAATTTTGTTTATATTTTTTATCGTTTAGTTAACTTTCCTTTAAATTATTTAATTTCTACATGATAAAATTCAAAATAATAGAACAAATTCTTTATTTCCAAATTTCTCACAAACAAAAATACCAGAAATATTATAGTGTTGTTTATTTTGCTAATTAATTTTATATATTGTGATAGTTTAAATATTTGTTCATTTTTAATTCGATTGGGTTATATTGATTGTTTATTTAAATTTTTGATCACATTGTCGATTCAATCCAACCCCATTTGTAAATTTGTATTCCCCATTCCTGAAAGCTTTATAATAGCGTAGAATTTTAATTTCCTCAATTTACTGCTTTTCTTTATATTGTATAGTAATTAGGCGTGTATGGCAAGATTTAAAATCAACCGTTAGATAACCCTAACCTTAAAGACAAATTAACTTGAATAAAACACTTTTCACACGCGCACCTCTATGGTAACCTTGTTGTTGCCTCAGAAAAATAGTCATGTCCCTTGAATGTGGGACGCTTTAGTAAAGGCCCTCGATTAAAAAGATAATAGTCCCTTGATGACCCTTTGATGTCGCCTTCGGTAAAACGATCTTAGTCCCTTATGAAAATTGCTAAAGAATCTTACAAGTTGTCTTCTATGACTATACGATGACCCGCGCTTGTCCCTTCACATCCAAATGATAGGCTTCTTACCAGTCAATGGTAAGATAACGATATCTAAAGGAGGAGGAAATGAACAAAGACCTTTTGAGTAGGTAGAACTTTCATAGTTGCTTGCTCACAACATTTTCAAAACAACATCTTTCAAACACACTAACACTTTCAAACATGAAATATTTTCAAAAAGGCAACACTTTGTATACATTCTTATAGAGACGAGAATCATTACAAATTTCGCCTAAACGAAAGGCACTTTTCAAAAATACTTTCAAAAACAAATCACAAACACATTTCAAACAAAGAATTTTCAAAGTGAGCTAGCAACTAAGATCCCGTAGATAACTACGGATGAAAAGGGTGCTAACACCTTCCCTTTTCATAACCTACCCCCCGACCTTAAAAAAATATCTCAAAAGGTCTTTCCTGTTCTTTTCACCCTTTCCTTTATTAGATAAAAGAAAATTCGGTAGCGACTCTTGCTATCCGCAACAATTACGATACAACGCAAAACAACCAAGTCAGTTCTCCCACCGTATTACAGTACCCTTTTCATCCATAGTTATCTACAGGCTCTTAATCTCTAGATCACTTTGAAAATGCTTTATGTTTGTGTATGTTGTAAATATTTTGAAAATGCTTAAGTGCGGCGATTTTGTAATGATTCTCGTATCGTTGATAATGTATATAAAATATTTGTTTTGAAAATATTTATTGAAAGGGAGTGTTTGGAAAGATGTTTTAAAAATGCCAATGTAAGGAAATTTTTTAATGATTCTCGTACATTGAGAATGTATACAAAATGTTTGTTTTGAAAAGTGTTTTGAAAGTAGTTGTTTTGAAAGTGTGAAGTGTGAAATTTATTTTATTTTTGTGAGCAAGCGATTACGAGCGATCTACCTATTCAAAAAGTCTTTGTTCTTTTATTCCTCCCTTAGATAGTGTTATTCTACCATTAGTTAGTACGAATCCATATCATTGGATGTGAGGGACAGACGTGGGTCATCGTACAGTCATAAAAGGCAACTTTTAAGACACTTTAGCAATTGTTGTAAGGGACTAAGATCGTTTATCGAAGGCAGCATCTAAGGATTGTCGAGGGACTACAATCTTTTAATCAAGGGTCTTTGCTAAAGCATCTCATGTTCGAGGGACATGACTATTTTTTATCCGAGGCAACAAGTGAGGTTTACCCTAGAGGTACATATATGCAAAGTGTGTTTGATTCAATTATTTTATCTTAAATTGTGGTTGTCTAATGTTTGATTTTAAATATTTCCATACAAGCCCTAATTACTAACAATAATAATGAAAGTAGTAAATTGCGGGAATTGAATGTCCTACGCTATTACAACGCTTCGAGGATAGGGGTTACAAGTTTATGAATGGGGGAGGAAATCAATAAACCCTAATTTGTCTATTACAAGTGTTTGAGCAATTACAATAATTGGGAAATAAGGACGAAATATAAAATGTGTGAAGATGGTAAGAAGGGAATAATGTTTTAAGAAACCCTAAAAACATTTCTAAATGTTAAGAAAATAATTTATTGTTTTTGTTTAGAAAATATTTGAAATGTGAAATAAAATAAAAATAAAAATTAGACTTAATTCTAATTTTATTTATAAATTAATTATTTAAAATAAAATAAAGTGTGATTAAATTAATTTATTAACAAATTAAACTAATTAATTAAAATCTAAAGAACTACAACAGACCCATTCCCAAGAGGCCACATCCACAGTACTCCCTCAGAAGCTTCCCACACTGTTGTAGTTCTGAGGGAGTAATGTGGATGTGAAGATCTGATACGTTGATGAGGATCTAGTGGCTCTAGAGTGAGGGAGCACGGCGTGACCTGATGAGGTACCTGCACGTGACCACAAGACAACCACATTAGTGGTGACAAGTGTCACTGTCTGATTAGCATGCTGAGTAAATTTTAGTTAAACAAAAATTAAATAATAAACAAAAAAATTAACATTCAGAAAACTAAGCATTACATCTTTCTCTTCCCTTTGTGTTTTCTCTCTTATCTGAAAAGAACTCGTCGGAGCTCTTGCAGGAAATCGCCTGTGGCGATGACGGCAGTTGAAAGTGTTTTGGCTTTGATCTTTGACTTTTTTACATCAACAACTCCGTCTTGTTCTCCTATTTGCTAATCTAGTATTGATTTTTGCAGATGATGAGCGAAGTCAAGTAGATCTTGAAGGGGGTTTTGGTAGCACTCAAATTTACGATTCCTTCGTTGCTTTTTGGGTGAGACCTCTCTATATCTCTTCTATACTCTCTTCCTCTTCGTCTTTCTAAAGTTTCAGAAGGGGTTTTTGGTTTAGGGAAAGTGATGAACAAAATTAGGGTTTCTGTTTTGCTGGTCGTCGTTTCTATATTTTGTGTGTGAACTGTGGCCTCCTTTTTCTTTCTCTGTGAACTATTTTTGAAGGGTTTTGTGGTATTGAAGAAGATGATGAATAGTTTAGGGTTTGTGGTTCTACTGCTGTGTAGTATTGAACAGGGCTCCTCTGGAACTTGTGCATTGATTCCTTAAATGCTGTGAAATTAGGGTTTAGTGTTTGAGCTTATTGATTATCTTAACAGGCCTTGTTCAAACTTGTATTGGACTTGTGATTTTTTGTTATCTTGCACTTTTTCTATGTTATGCTGCCCCTGTTGCTTGTTGGTCGGTTTGCCATTATGACTTTACTAATTTTTTGTGAATTATGTGTTATTCGGCTGAAACTGTGAGATTCTGTGTTGGGCTGGAAATGTGATTTTTGTTACTGTAGTAACTATAATGCCTTTTCACTGAGTTGTACTTGTGCAGTAAATTGCTTTTTGAGTCTTTACTTTTACTGTGAACCAAACAAGTCCTTTTTGGAGCATTTGTTTGAGATTTGTAGTAAAGATGTTTTGGCCTGTGATTAGCATTTTAAATCTGATTTGAAATAAACAAATATGAGGTTGTTGTTATTGTGAACTTGATTTCAATGTGATTCCCTATATTTTTTATTCCTTCACAAAACCACTGATGATGAAATCGTGAAACCCTTGTTGAAAGCTTTCTTGTTCATGTTTTTTTATAATTATTTTGTACTAACATGTCTTCTTTCCTTGTTTCGTGTATGGTTGATGAGGGAAAAATGAAGATGGCAAGGCAAAGTTGAAGAAGGGACCGTGGCTGCCATAAAAGAGCTTGTAGGGAAATTTGAAGAAGTTTTGACTAATTCATTAGCAACCAAAGGAAAACTTCATTAGATTATGAATTCCATTTTAGTTTTGCATTTTAAAAACTTAGGACTTGTGATTAGAAAGCTTGGGAATTGATGTTAGAACATAGTTTGATTTTACAACCCTTGTAAGAGTTTTGATGATAACAAACACAAAGAACAATTATGCACTCTAAAATTATATTCTGTTTTGCAGAAAAGTTCTGATGGAAGAAGATCAGAAGATAAGTTATAAAGTTGTTTCTGTTGTGATTGTAAACATCTCTCAAAAAGATCTGATGAAAGAAGATCAGAAGATGCGCTAAAAGGATGTCTTTAACTCTGATTATAAAACTCTTTGAAATAAGTTCAACGCTGCAAACAGGATTTTATGGCTCTGATCTCCAAAGTTCTGAAGCAAGTAGCAACAGATACTTCAATGTTCTGAAGCGTTACAAATCAAATATTTACAATTCAAGAGTAATGGCTGGAAGGGAACAAGGATCTTTATTTTTGGAAATCACCTTAATTGTCATTAATCAAGTTTCCAAATGATCATCCATGCTTCGCCTATTTAAACAAGCCTTAAGGATAAATCGTTTACGATTTTCACACATACTCAACAATGTTCAATCATCTCTAATCCTCAAACGTTCAATATTTTCAACTGTGTAAAACATCATTATATTGTGATACTGTTTCGTAAGAAACAATACTATACACTGTTTATTCTTATATTGTTTAGTGAATTTCCTTGAGAAAAAATAGGTTATGGTTATACTCAAGAAGACTTTGGCAGTTGTCAAAGTAGACTTGTAATCAAGATTGATTAGTGGATTAAGACCTTGTTGGAGAGAGGCGAAACCACCTTGGCGGATGGACTGGAGTGGTTTTTAGTTCAAACGAACTAGGATAAATATCAACGTGTTATTTTCTTTGAGTTTTAAGATTCCAATTCAACCCCCCTTCTTGTGTTTTTCCATTCTTCAATTGAATCATGTTTATAACAAACTTTAGAGAAAGTTCGTATTTGGATGTAAGAGTCCCTTGCAAAAATCTTGTAAACTTGTATAGTATCAATTGAAATTAGAATTTGCAATTCAATCTTCTATTCCATAGTTCTTGTGAAATAACTTAAATGTTGAACAATTGGAAATCTTCAATTTTGACTTGTATTGAAACAATTCATGCTTTGAAGTTTTCAAGTGACTTTCTTGTAAGCTTTGTATGATCCCTATAAAACTTGTAGCCTTTGTAGGATTTGCAATTGAAATTGATGATGATATGAATCTTGAATTAAGAACACAATGATCTTAAAATTCCTTCTCACTTCTAAACTCAAAAATGCAAAACATTCTAAGTAGCAAATGTAAATAGCCTTGGGTAGAAGGAAAATAAAATGGTCTTCAATTTCTTTATTTCCAAACTTGTCAAGATGAATATCTTTTAAGTAGTAAAACATAATAACCAAAATTCTCTCCAATGGTCTTTTTGAAATTCAATCTCTAGTAAGCCCAAATATGCACTCTAAAAAGCCCAAAGAATGTACTCTAATAAGCCCAAAATATATTTACTAGACTTTGCATCTTAACTTCATCATTCAAACTCATAAATTGAACTAACAAGTAACCAAAAAAATCCACTTGATTAAGAGGCATATTGAAGAAGCTTTACAGAAGAAAGGATCCTCAATGAACATGAACACGAAACCCTAATTTCTCAGACCAAGATTAATGACGAATGCATTGAACATTACTTGATCGAAAAGGAAATCCTCAAAGCCCACATAAACCCTAATTCTGACAAATGATGTCCCAAGCTCAAAACCTTAATTCCTCTAGACATGAGGGAGAAACCCTTGAGCAAGGATGACTTATATGATGAAAATAAGATAATTCTTCATGAATCTTGATCACAACAGGTGTCACACACTCAAAAGTCAAAACCCTAGTACAACACCAACGGATAGGAGAAATGTGATTCTCTTTTGAAACACTTGCAACCCTGAACCTTTGATGAAACAAAAAATCAGTTGACATGTCTTGAAGCCTTGGTAGCCTTGAGTAGTTGGAAACCCTAAGAGAATGTCTTGAATAAAAGGGAGGGAAAATTATGGGGTACAACAAACATGAAGCAATCAAAACACAAGAAAAGTCACATAGGAAGCGAATTTGTGTCCCACAAATAAAGTGGAACACGAAGCAATCAAATCATAATTGAAAGCTTTATCAAAGTACCTTGCACAACTTAACAAACAAGTTAGTAATAACAAGGCAAACGTAATCGAAGTTACACAATCATCTCACAACTCAAAACAAAGTAGAATCATGAAGAAAATAAATTTGAACAAGTCTCGGAACAACAACTTTAAAACTCGGGCAGCAATGTCATCAACACATGAAAGTGAGCAAAAGTCGCATTAAAAGCTACCAAACTTGTCAACAATAGTCCATAATAAGCACATAAGAATCAAGACTAGCAAAGATAATTGGGAAAATCCTTCAATTCTCAATCCAAAAATTATTAAATCAAAACACACATTGTGTACAAGTCAGCCTCTGATCATGGTCCAAAAATAGGCCCAAAATAGTGTTTGACAATTAATAAACGCAAGCTTCGATCGAGCGATGGCCAATTAGAACAACTTAAAAAAACTCAAAATAAAATGTAAATCAACTTGAAAAAATAAGGGGGGGAAATTCTAAAAATCCCTAAGACACCAAAGGATAAAAACCATATTTTTGTGAATTTTATATGCCAAGATACGGTCTAAATTTGGATCAAATCGTGCAAGTGAATGCATCAACATCCATTTTTTACGCATTGACAAAATGAATTTTAAACTCAACAAAAATTAATTAAGAAAAATATACAAAAAAAATATCAAAAAAAATCTAAGACACTATAAAATCATGTACATATTTTTCCAGATTTTTTTTATAGAACATCGAAATTGTGAGCTAAATCGAACGAGGTTTCACAAGTATAACAAAAAGTTGCTGGGGGTGTGAAACACAATCTCAGAGTTGAACTAAACTTAGTTCAAATTTCATTATACTGGGCATAATAAGGGGTATACGCTTAGCAATTGAACTCCAAGCCCAATGCATATTCAGTCCACTCCAAAGTTATTTCATCATTTTTTTTTATTTAATAAGAGAATTAAAAAAAATAAAGAAAATAGACAACAATTTAAACGATGCGTTTGGAGAAGAGAGTTAGGGTTCACAAAATTGTGTCTCTTCATCTCCTCAAAGCGAAATCTATTTCCCTCTCATTTCATGCGCAGACGACGACGACCTTTTCTGATCATCACTTTGCCTCTTCATCTCGTCAACAACGTCGCGTTTCTCAACATTCGTTGTTGTCTCAACTATTATGAATCATCACCTTCACCGCTTCGATCGCCAATTCTTTTTCATCTCAATAGTGCCTTACCTCTCAGCTTCCCTCAATGTCCCTTATGAGTTTCTTTCAACAAAAAGAGAATGAAATCTATATGAAGTCGTGCTATGGTAGAAAGATATGTGGAGAATTCAAGGAAAGTGGAACCTGATCTGGTTGCTCGAAGGAGATGATGATAAGCTCTGAGAAAACCAGAGGGTAGATTTCTATCGTAAGGTACAAAAATTGCTTTTACGCTAGCTTCTGTCTGCGTACCTTCTTCTTCTTTTGTCAATTCTACTCTTTTCATCTGTTTTCTTGCATGTTGCAATGTGTTGATGAATGTGCGACTCCACTATGATGTTGTTGCGATCTTGTTGCAGATTCGCGGTGATGATGATGATGATGGTGATGCGAAAATGATGATGAAGTTGCATGAAGATTGCAGAGAGAGAGGGAAGATTGAAGTTTTTTGTGGATTATGGTTATTCTTCTCAAGAGTGAAGAATAATGAAGATGAAGATTGGTGAAGGTGATTGAAGGTTGCTCTAAATTGATGAAGATGAAGTTTTGATTATGCAGAGGAGAGAGAGAGAGAGAGAGAGAGAGAGAGAGAGAGAGAGAGAGAGAGAGAGAGAGAGAGAGAGAGAGAGAGAGAGAGAGAATTTCATTTTTTTTTGTTGGAGTTTCTGTGTGATTCTTCAGAGAATTGAAGAATGAACTCAACCAAGGTGAGTTTATGTTTTGTAGTCTATTAGATTATGTTAACGTTAATGTCCTAGTTTGTAGGAATTATTTTCTAATTTGTAGGAGTTATTTTCTGTGTTGTTAATAAGTTGCCTAGTCTTTAGGAAGTCCTATTTTTTAGGCTAGTTCTTTGATTCTGTTATGTAAGGCTTTTAAATAGCCAACTTCTCAAATGAAATAAACAAGCTTTTCAGGTTATCATTTGGTATCAGAGCCCAACGATTAGGGCCTGATAAAAAGCTTCAATAAAGAGTGAAACACTGTGTGAGAGCAGAGATGGCTGAGAATAGTAGTACCAACGGGAAATTCGTGCAACCGGCAATTCCAAGATTCGATGGGTACTATGAGCACTGGGCAAAACTTATGGAGAATTTCCTTCGTGCAAAGGAATATTGGACTCTAATTGAGAAGGGACTCGATACGGTTCCAGAGGGCACTCAAGCGACAGAAGCACAAACGAAGGTGATAGAGGAGCAATGATTGAAAGATATGAAGATAAAGAATTATCTCTATCAAGCAATTGATAGAGAAATCTTGGAGACCATACTCAATGATGATACTTCCAAGCAGATTTGGGACTCTATGAAACAAAAGTTCAAGGGTTCCTCAAGGGTGAAGAGGGCTCAATTGCAAACATTGAAGTCTGAGTTTGAAATACTCAGAATGAAGGAGGGAGAGACTGTTAATGCCTATTTCGGGCGAACTCTTTCCATTGCCAAACGGATGAAAGCGTGTGGAGAAATTGTACAAGAAAGGGATATTACAGGGAAGATTCTCAGATCCCTGGTACCAAAATTTAATTATGTCGTTTGCTCCATTGAAGAATCCAACAACGTCGACACTCTCACAGTTGATGAACTTCAAAGCAGCTTGTTGATCCATGAGCAGAGAATGAAGAATGTTGACGGAGAAGAACAAGTATTGCTGAAGGTGACTCATGAAGGGAGATCAGAAAGAGGGAGAGGAGGCAGAGGAAGAGGGGAAATTAGAGGAGGTCGAGGAAGAGGGAGGACATATCTAAACAAAGCTAATGTGGAATGTTACCGATGTCACAATTTTGGCCACTTCCAATATGAATGCCCTACATTGGGAAAGCATTCAAATTACGCCGAACTAGACGAGAAGGAGGAGATGTTGTTGATGGCCTATGTTGATGAAATTGGAGCAAAGCGAGAAGACATTTGGTTCTTGGATGCAGGCTGTAGTAATCACATGTGTGGTAACAAAGCTCTATTTTATGAGTTTGGAAGTGTCTCTCAACAAACTGTGAAGCTGGGCAACGATACTAGAATGCAAGTTTCTGGCAAAGGAAGCATCAAAATGGAGGTTGATGGTGCTAATTTCATCGTCGGTGATGTTTTTTGTGTCCCTGAACTCAAAAATAATCTTCTAAGCATTGGGCAACTCCAGGAAAGAGGTCTTTCCATCCTTATAGAAGCTGGAATGTGCAAAATCTTTCATCCACAGAAAGGTTTGATTATTCAAACCAAAATGACGGCAAATCGGATGTTCATCTTGGTAGCCAAGATGCTATCAATGTCAATCCAACCAAAACAGGAAGTATGTTTCAGTGCAGCACGTGAGGACCACACACACCTCTGGCACTGCAGATTGGGACATATCAGCAACACAAATCTCCAAATTTTGCAGCGTAAGAAAATGGTGCATGGTTTGCCTCAATTGATAATCTCATATGAAGTCTGTGTAGACTGTTTGAAAGGAAAGCAACACAGGGAGCCCATTCCAAAAAGAAGCACATGGAGAGCAACACAAAGGTTAGAACTCATTCATGCCGACTTGTGTGGTCCAATTTCACCTATTTCTAATAGTGAAAGAAAATATGTGCTATGCTTAATTGATGATTATAGCCGGAAAGTCTGGTCCTATATTTTGCATGTAAAGTCAGATACATTTGCTGTATTCAAAATATTTAAGACATTTGTTGAGAAAGAAATCGGTCTTTCTATCAAATGCCTACGAACAGATCGAGGGGGGGAGTTCACCTCTATTGAGTTCAACGATTTCTGTAAAGACAATGGAATTAAAAGACAACTGATGACGGCATACACTCCTCAACAAAACGGAGTCGCTGAAAGGAAAAACCGTACAGTGATGAACTGTGTAAGAAGCATGTTGTCTGAAAAAGGTATTCCAAAACCTTTTTGGCCTGAAGCAGTGAAGTGGGCAGTTTGTGTTCTCAATCGATGCCCCACAGTAGCCTTAAAAGATACAACCCCAGAAGAAGTTTGGAGTGGATAAAAGCCATCAGTTGAACACCTCAGGGTCTTTGGGTGTGTGTGTCACATACATGTACCAGATGCAAAAAGAACGAAGTTGGAAAGCAAAAGTATAAGTGGCATTCTGTTGGGAATTAGCGATGAATCAAAAGGATACAAAGTATATGATCCCGTGTCAAAGAAGGTAGTAATCAGTAGGGATGTTGTGTTTGAAGAGAAGGAAAAATGGGATTGGGATAATAGCTATAAGCAGCAGATACTTGATGAGCTTGAATGGGGAGAAAGTGAAGATAAATTAACTGTAGAAGAGGAAATTGATGGTGACTTGGAGGCTACAAATACAAATGTTGATGATAATGTTGCTATTTTTGAAGATGAAATTGAGACAAGTGATGCAACAACACATCCCACAATTTTCAGCACTTCCTCACACTCTGGTACAGAAGTACGAAACAGGAGGCCCCCTGTCTGGATGAATGATTATGTGAGCGGAGAAGGTTTTTCAGATAATGAAATTAATTTTGCTGTAGGTACAAATTCAGACCCTGATAATTTTGAAGAAGCTATGAAAAGTGAACATTGGAAGAAAGCTATGGAGGTTGAAATCAAGAGCATAGAAAAGAACAATACATGGTTTCTCACTAATTTACCAAAAGGGGCAAAGCGGATTGGAGTAAAGTGGGTTTTCAAAACGAAACTGAATGAGCACGGTGAAGTGGAGAAATTTAAAGCCCGATTGGTCGCCAAAGGGTATGTGCAGCGATATGGAATTGATTATGCTGAAGTCTTCGCACCGGTGGCTCGAATGGACACTGTCAGAATTATTCTGGCACTAGCTGCTCAGAAGGAATGGAAGGTATATCAACTCGACGTCAAATCTGCATTTTTACATGGCGAGTTAATGGAGGATGTCTATGTAGAGCAGCCCCTTGGTTTTGTGAAGAAAGACGAACCTCACAAAGTGTACAAGCTTAAAAAAAGCTCTCTATGGACTCAAACAAGCTCCTCGAGCTTGGTTTAGTCGCATCGAATCTTATTTCTTAAGGGAGGGATTTGAGAAGTGTTCTAGCGAGCAGACTCTGTTCGTTAAAACCAGCGTTCAAGGTAAACTTCTGATTGTAAGTTTATATGTTGATGATTTAATATATTCCGGTAATGATGAATCAATGATAGGGGAATTTAAGAAGTCAATGATGAAGGAATTCGATATGTCGGACTTAGGAAAGATGAGGTATTTCCTTGGTATTGAGGTGCAACAATTAGAAAATGGAATCTTCATTAGCCAAAAGAAGTATGCAGGAGATATACTTAAAAGGTTTCAAATGGAAGATTGCAATGCTGTTTTAAATCCTATAGTTCCTGGTTTCAAAATTTCGAAAGATGAGAATGGAGTTATGGTTGAGAGCACTTTCTACAAGCAGCTAGTTGGGAGCTTGATTTACTTAACATCAACTCGTCCAGATTTGATGTATGCAGTGAGCTTAATTAGTAGGTACATGTCTCAACCTACAAAACTTCATCTTATGGCTGCAAAAAGGGTGCTAAGGTATGTGAAGGGAACTACCAGCTTTGGCATTTTATATTAGAAAGGAGCAAGTAGCATGTTGACTGCCTACAGCGACAGCGGTTACGCAGGATGTTTGGAGGATAGAAAGAGCACTTCAGGATATGCTTTCATGATCAGTTCAGGAGCAGTAGCTTGGTCTTCTAGAAAGCAACCAATTGTAACATTGTCAACAACGGAGGCTGAATACGTAGCAGCGGCGGCATGTGCTTTTCAAGCGATGTGGATGAAAATGGTTCTTAAAAGGCTTGGCTGTGATAATAATGAGTGCACAACCATTTTTTGTGATAATAGTTCAACAATAAAATTATCCAAAAATCCGGTTCTGCATAAAAGGAGCAAGCATATTGCAGTTCGGTTTCATTTTCTAAGAGATTTATGCAAGGAAGAAGCAATTTGTTTAGTTCATTGTGGCTCACAGGATCAAGTTGCTGATATCCTAACAAAGCCTCTCAAGTTTAAACAGTTTCAGATGCTTAGAGATTTATTTGGAGTATGTGAAGTAAACTAAGTAATCTACTTAGTTTAAGGGAGAATTTGTTAACGTTAATGTCCTAGTTTGTAGGAATTATTTTCTAATTTGTAGGAGTTATTTTCTGTGTTGTTAATAAGTTGCCTAGTCTTTAGGAAGTCCTATTTTTTAGGCTAGTTCTCTGATTCTGTTATGTAAGGCTTTTAAATAGCCAACTTCTCAAATGAAATAAACAAGCTTTTCAGTTTATCAGATTAATAGAAAATTGCTAGGTTGTTATAAGGTTAGAGGAAGTTTGTTAAATTCTGTTGGAAAGTTAGTTAAGTGGTCAAAAAAATCTGTTAGAAAATAACCATGAGTTAGTTATTTGTTTTCCATGGTTTTTTCTTAACTGAGATGCAAATGAACCGAATATGAAGCTGGCTTGGTTTTGATTTTATACTTTCTGAATATTTTTCTAAACTGGATAATGGATGCAGGGTTGTAGTTAGTTTATTAGTTTTTTCTGATATATGCAGGGTTAATTGATTCTTCTGTATTCAAATTTTCAAACTGAGTTGGTATGGCGAACTTGCAGGTTTGCGGGACTGGTTTTTGATCAGTGTAGAGGGCTAGTTTTCCCGCGACTTGACTGTGATTTCATAACCGTTTGGGGTGATTTTGGAATGAACTGGTCTTCATTGTTTGTATGGACAGATTTTGATTGGATTGCATTGTTTTGTGGCATTTAACTTGCACTTGATTTATTGGTGTTAATGTGTTGGGTATAGAGCAGTGTGAGTTTATTACCATGCCAATTGGATGTAGGTTTTTATGATTGGTCATGGAAGTTGGCATGGTACAAGAAATTTTTGGCACAGTGTTTGCAAATGAAGATGAGCCGAATTTTGGGGCATGAAGGTTTGGAGAAGTTTGGAAGTGAAGACGGAAGACAAAATTGGATGGAGACTTGGTAGTTTAGGATTAAGTTTTAACGTAAGTGTTTCTTGTAATGGTGATGATATTGTAATTATACTTGGAATTGTAATGACTTGTGATGGTTTGAACTTGGAATTGTAGTCTTGTACGATTTGAACTTGGAATTGTAGTCCTGTATGGTTTGAAAATCCCATGATAATCCCTTAAAATATTCAAATCATTTTCTTCCAAATTTAATTTTGAATTCCAAACTCCTTTGACCTTAAACCCATAAAATCCACTGTGTACAACGCTTTCTTCAATTGTAACTTGAATAGGTCATGTAATACCAAATTAAATAAACCACTATCTCTCAATGTCTTCAAGTGAATGAATTCTCCTTGTAATTATTTGCCTTTGGAGTCTTAATTCAACATTCTAATCTCAAACTTGCATGATAAGCAACAAATCTTTGAAAGGATTATGGTGCATTAAATTCCAAGAAACTTGCATTTGCAAGCAATAAACAATTGAGAGAATAACCAAGTTCTGATCATAATGAATCCCTTGTTTTATATCTTGTATCATGCTTCAGGATTTTGTAATTCAATCCTCAAAGGCAACTCAAATTGGTAATCAATGATATTAAGACAAATGCCTTGAAGGAAATCTTGAAGAAGATAGTTTTAGAACTTGAGGATGAACCATAGCTCAAAATATTCTCCTCTAAAGTATTAACGGAAACCCTAGAATTAACAAATCAACCCTAATTCCAGTCAAACTCAACTGAGTATCTTGACCAAAACCCAATCACAAAAAAAATGAAATCCCGATCTTTTGAAAAATACAGAGAAATAAACTCTGATTAAAGACATTGGTGAACTTTGGAGAAGGATAATCCTTGTAACTTGCTGAAAAGATATATTTAATAACCATGAATCAAAATCCTAATGTCACACTTCACTTCTTGAAAAAATCAGCATTTATTTGGTATATACACTCAAACAAAAAGAAAAACCTAACTTGCATAATCACTGATCATTCGGACCCATGGTACTTTATTGAATAAAATGTATGACTATGCAAATGCCCTAATGGTAAGCAATTGAATGTGAAGCCTAAGCCAGATAAAAGTACAATTAGGAGGGGAAATTTTGGGGTACAACAGCTGCCCATATTCAATCTTCTTTAACGGAGGGTGAGATTGGCAGTAGCTTTTCGAACAACCAAGGTGAAAGAAGATTGAATACTTAATAGAACCGTAAAATTTACGCTCTGAAGACAGTCGGGTATTATTATATTTTGGAGTTTTTTGTATCTTCTATTTTTTATCTTCTTTTTTTGGGTTAAAGTGGTTATCAGGGATAAATTTCTTTGATGTCAGGTCAAGGTTAGACACACAAAAGAGATATTGGATATCGGGAGACATGTGTTCGAAGCCAGTAGCGAACATAAATGACAGAGACTAATCAGGGGAATCCATATCAAAGATACCAATGATATATGCCCTGAGGAAAGGACACGTACAAAAGATATCTAACATAAATGCCCAAAGCTGGTAGCAAACACAAGAAAGAGATTAGATGAAAGGAATCTTACGAGGGTATCACAGACATATGTTCGGAGCTGGTTACAAACACATGACAAGAAAGAGATTAAAAATACATGTTTGGGATCGGTAGAAAACACATGCGAGAAAGATATCAAAAATACATATCCAAAGTCGGTAGAGGATACATATGAAAGAGACAAACCGAAGAACGCTCTAACAAGGATATCAACATGTCTGGATTCGGTAGCAAACACATAAGAAAGAGATATTGAAAATACATATCCGGAGTCGGTAGTGGATACATACGAAAGATATAAAATATATATGCCCAGAGTTGGTAGCGGATATAAGGAAGATATTGGGTACATATCAGAGAGAGACCGTTCAAAACAGACTCTAGCAAGGGAAGGAGATGATCAAATATGAAAGAGACCTAACATTGCAGACTCAATCGAAGATATCGGAGATGGAATAGATCTAACAAAGCGATCTTGACCAGACATATCAAAGGAAGAAGAAATCTAACACAACGATTTCAACCAAAGAGATCAAAGATGGAAGAGATCTAACAAAGTGATCTCGACCAAGTATCAAGGAAGGAAGAAATCTAACACGTCGATTTTAACCAAAGATATCAAAGAAGGAAGAGACCTAACACATCGGACTCAACCGAAGATATCACAGATGGAAGAGATCTAACAAAGCGATCTCGACCAGATATATCAAGGGAAGAAGAAATCTAACACTGCGGTTTTAACCAAAGATATCAAATAAGGAAGGGGCCTAACACAGCAGACTCAACCTAAGATATCAAAGAAGGAAGAGATCTAACAAAGCGATCTCGGCCAGGTATCAATGAAGGAAGAAATATAACACAACAATTTCAACCAAAGATATCAAAGAAGAAAAAGACCTAACACAACAGACTCAACCAAAGATATCAGAGATGAAAGATATCTAACAAAGCGATCTCGACCAGAGATATCAAGGGAAGAAGAAATATAACACATCGATTTCAACCAAAGATATCAAAGAAGGAAGAGACCTAACACAACGAATTCAACCGAAGATATCGAAGATGGAAGAGATCTAACAAAGCGATCTCGACCGAACATCAAGGAAGGAAGAAATATAACACATCGATTTCAACTAAAGATATCGAAGAAGGAAGAGACCTGACACAGTGGACTCCATCAAAGATGTCAAAGATAGAAGAGATCTAACAAAGAGATCTCGACCAGAGATATAAAGGGAATCAGAAATCCAACACATCGATTTCAACCAAAGATATCAGAGAAGTAAGAAATCTAACACAACAAACTCAACCAAAGATATCGAAGATGGAAGAGATCTAACAAAGTGATCTCGACCAGATATCAAGGAAGGAAGAAATATAACACAGCGATTTCAACCAAAGATATCAAAGAAAGAAGAGACCTAACACATTGGACTCAACCAAGGGACGTTTGAACAAAAGAGGACTTCAAAAATACCAGATAAAGATCTCTTGAATCAAAAGAGAAACTCAAAGATCGAACAAAGAATGCTTGCATAAAAAAACAAACTCAACGATCAGAAGAAACGTCAGGTGAAGGCAAAACTAATAAGCGAAAAGATCATCGAGTGAAGGCAGAATTACTGGGGATAAGATATACATGTCTGGTCAGAATTAGACACGTATGAGAAAGAGACCCGACCAAAGCAGACTCTAACGAAGGACGCTAAAACCAAGGTGAACCTGAAATGACAAGAAGACTAGCCGAAGGTAGACTCTTGAGAAAAGAACACTGATTGGAAGCAAACTTACAGGGGATTCATGTTTGTATTGAACCCAAACAGAACGTCAATCGAAGGTAAACTTACGATTAGAAAAAAAAAGACCAATTGTAATGATTGTAAACAAGGATTGCCAACACACGTTGGACTTTAAGAGATTGCAAATACGTAAGAAATACAAAATCTCTCAGGCCAAAGGCAGGGTGTAATTCTTCAAGAGTGGTAATTATCTGAGTTACCACACACCAAGTATGGATACTCAAATATTGGAGAAATAAGAAAGATTATACACCGACTCTTACTCGCACTCTGACGACAAAGATAACACGGGTAAAATAACCAAGGGCTTGCAAGGGAAAGAGAAAACCACAACCTACTGGGGAAATTGGAAGTACCAAAGACCTGACTGGTGGTAAACCAAGAAAGACTCTGTTGGGGAAACATGATAGGATCAACCTAGGCTTGCTGTAGAGATAATTCAAATCTGAGCGTATAACAATCTGGTTATTGCAAGTAAACATAATTGGCTTATACTTATGCATGTTTGAATTTTTTTCTGTTTTTGTTATATGAAATGTAATGATGCATGTTTAGCGATGCGCCTGGGAAAGCGCGGCAATAATCAATTGCTGAGAAGACAAGAGACTTTTGAACAATTATCCTTGCACATTTGATCCTCTGTAGAAAATAATCAATCTAAACTTTAAAGGGGAATCAAGATTCAAAACCATTAACTTATAAAGATTGATATCATTGGGGAAGTAACTTCCTGGGGAGAGTAATGCAAAATTAAATCGCAGTTCAAAGAAAAACTTGAACTCTGATTCAACTCTTCGACTTTCTAGGAAACAAATTCTTTATCTTCTATTAGAAAGAGGAGAGCTTCGCTGGGGATGGAAACTTTCTCGCATATAATTTCTCGATGAAGATAACTTCTACTGGGGAGTATAGAAATTCTTAAATAAAAATAATTCTACTCAGACCGCACTAGGGATAACATCGTTGAGGGGTAAAAAATCTTCACTTGGGGAAGAAAAAAACATCCTGGGACAGAAACTCTATTGGGGATATCTCAACAAAATCTTTTATCACCAGGGATGAAAGAGTTTTGAATAGCACTACCATGTACACCACACTGGAGAAACAGGACACTTGCTCCACTAGGGAAAGAAAACATGCTCCACTGGGGAATAATAGATAACTTACTTCGGCAGGTCCTCGAAATTTGATTTCAACTAGGGATAAAGACTACCTCTTACACTGGGGAGCCAAAAAACTTTAGATGGTAACATCAATAATACCCATTGCACTGGGTGTAGCCATCTTTGCAAGATTCAAGCCGGCAAGGATTTTTGTACTGGGGAGCATAAATCACTTCATTGGGGATGATGGTCGTCCTCATGAGGATACCAAACCAGAATCTCCCATAGGTAAACGTGAATATCTTCAAGAAACTCTGATATAGACAGGTCACATTGGAGAGAGAGGGTGCACCCCTCACCGAGGAGGAGAGTGCATACTTCATGGGGAGAACGAGCGTGAACCTCACTGGGGAAGCCACATAATATTGACTTCAAGGGGAGTATATCAAGAATCTCCGGTTGGTGAATAAAACATTTCTTCCGAGAAAACCTGGAAAGAAATAGATTGCACTAAAAAGGAGGAATTATGCTCAGACGAGAGTATGTCTTCACTGGGGATGAATGATTCTGTATTGAGCATAAGTGAGCATTCATTGGGTAAATTGGATCCCATTCTATAGAAATCCTCATGTTGGTCGCATACAGGACCTTCTTGATTCATTTGCTGGTATGTTTCTTCTTATAAAAGACCAATAATACTTGCAAAAAAAAATAAAGTATGGCAATATACCCCATGTGTGGAATGGAAACCTTTGTTGAGGAATAAACAGTTTGAAGCACCGACCACTGGGTAAAAACTGCGATGCAAGATTGCAAATCCAACATGTCAACTCCGAGGAGAAATGCCATTAAAAAGTGGATTTGGAGAAGATGTTGCAACAATAAATTGCAGTCCACTGAAAATAAATCATCTTGACTTCAAATAGCTTCTAAATTTCTAGGGAGAAGAACCATTCTCCTCCTGCATAGAAATGAGGATGCTTCGCTAGGGAATAAAGATCTCAGAAGAGAAACCCCTTGGTAGACAGAGTTTTGTCAAGTAGCAATAGATCTTTTACTGGGGAAATGAGTCCTTTTAGGAAACAACATTTCCATCATGAACCTCGTATGAGTAACAACCTCACACGCTTCCCACTCTCTTGCTCGTACCCTGCTGGGGATAACAATCTAAACTTCAATTGGAGATAATGATCCTAACTTCCTGACATGCTCTTCAAATTCACAAGTTATCTAGCCTGTGCATGGACTTGATATGATAAACCCTTTAAGATGTGGAAGTACCCCTGCATAATTTCTTGCCCCAGTCTATAGGGCCTTTTGAAGAAAATTGCCTCGAGAGGACTTTCTGAGATTTGTACCAGCAAGATAAACAACCCCAGTGTTATGAACTTTGGAACACGGCACCTGGCTAACCAAAGTTAGATATGGTTTCAAACATGCTTGAATGGATGCCCATGCATCTTCAGATTCTGAAAAGATTCTCCTCTAATCGACGAATTCTCAGTGAAATTTGTCAAATTTCGACATAACTGCCCCAGTTTGACTGTACTTTAAGGGATCAAATCTCGACTTGAGTGCCTCATATTGGCTGAACACTTACTGAATAAAGTATTCGACATGCTCTATGTTCCCCTTAGAGTAGTCAAACTCTAAGATACCTCTGCTTCTGCCCAACAAAGTACTACCATTGAAATATATTGCCCCTGCTTAACAGAGTCTCGACAAACCATTTTCTCGCCTCATGCTCACAGAGAAATGAGAAAACTCGCAGATTTTTTAAGATAACACCTCCTCGGGGTAATTGAATTACATCTTGAAAGTAGGTTATCCCAGAAATATACTTCTCAACTTGAACTGCTTTGTTCTCCAATCGGATACTTGAAGAAAATACGTCCCTCGGGACCAACTAAAAGTAATGTGCCACTGCTCGACAGATACTAAGGGCAATCAACTTTTGCAATCTGCTTTAGATCATTTCTCAAACTGGTATTCTTTTACTCGATGGAGTCAATAGAAGGTCTTCCCCAGATTAAGATCGTTCTAAAAAATGACTCACTTTTCAACGGTATCCTGAAGCAATTTGTCCCTTGAGATAATCAAACTTTCATCTGATGCTCATTATGCAAACTCACTTAACGTTTAAGCACTTGTTCATATGCAAAGAATGTTTATTCTAAGAATGATAATTCTAATGCAAATCCTATGCTTGTCTTGAAGTTTAAAACTTTATTGAAAAAATGTTGAAACATCAAGTTTTTTCTTATGCAAAAGAAATTAAAAAGATGGTGTGATACCAACTCAAAAGTCTTTAGCAAGCCTCTTAGGAGTCAGATTATCGTACTCTTATTACATTTTTGATTTCAAATTAACCTATGCTTGAGTTAGGACTTTTAAGGGTTGTAATGTGGCCTGGTTCACAGTTGTAGAAAAAAAGGATTTAAGGCTTAAAATGTTTGGTGCCCACTTATTCTCCATGATGTTCTCTAGCCATAAGTTCAGTTAACTCGATGCGAGCACTCATCTCTCGAGAGGAGTTTACAATAATTGATGAACCACTGAGGTTTCTTGGACATGGCAGTCACTCACCTTGGCTTCTTTTGTGCTTCGGGTCACACGACTTTGTTCCTTGTTGAGGATTTCTATTTGGTAATCCCTTTTTTGCCTTTCAGGCTTTCCATTTCTCCCTTACTTTCCCTAACTTTTTCCTGGACAAGTTTCCTTTTGAATTTGACTCTGAAGTCCAGCGGGATGCCCTGACTTTTGCCTAAGCAACTTGTTTTTTTCAAGTTTTGACTTAGCGGGACTTTTTGTCTCTTTCTCTTTTCAAATCGTGTGACTTCGAGTCATTTTTGACTTTGTTGGAAGGATTGTGGCTGCCTCGGTCCTTGGTAGACGAGGGATAACCATTATTGTATTGTCATCTGTTGACCTCCTGACGTGTGAGAGGTACCCATTGGGATATCATTCTCTTTGATGCACGTTGCTGATAGATGAGGGTTAACCATTTTGGTTTTGACTTTCCTCAGCCTTTTGATGGATAACCATTGTTGTATCATTAGATGCACACTCCTAATGAGTTCTAAACGCTCGATCGGATTAACCTAAATGTACCTTACCCCGGGTTAAATGTGAGGGTTTTTTCTGACAATAAAAGAAACTCCCACTTCAAGGCTAAAAGGGTTTGACGAGGGTCTATCTCCCTTATATCTCCGGTGTTTGGGAATTTGAAACAAGGCCTATACATTGTCCGCAGGGTTCTACTCAAAAGCATACTGTTTGAGATTATAGGTATATTTCTCATCATCCTCTATCCAGAGGTTTTTTGTTTTATTTAACAAGAGTTAAGTATCAAAAAGCAAAGAAAAATATTAATGAGTGAATATGAATGGATTAATTCAAGACAAACATATTCAACGCATTATGATTAATATTAAAAATAAGCAATTTTTGCATACAAGAAAGTACTGAACCAAACAAGAAAGATTACAAATGAGAATGCAAATGTAATTTGAAATTTCCATGTTAAGGAGACTAGTCTCTGTATGGACTTGTTTCTTCAGAAGATACTCTGGCAGTCTTGACATTCACTGAGTCAAAGGAGACTTCAAATCTGACCGGCTGGTACGAAATTGATGACCTTTGCACTAAGTAAGCCTTACACTTCATCTTTGAATGGTTTACAACCTTCAGTTGAATGAACAGGTACCTCTGCATGGTAATCACATCAGATTCCCTCAACAAATGTGATGAATGCTTTATCAAGCGAATTTGCATAAACTGCATCTCAAAGTATCTTCTACTGTAGAGAAGAAATGCCAACCATATTCTACTACACATAAGAGAAAATCAACCGATGAATTTCAGAGCATCTCCCACTACACAAAAGAAGCATCGTCTTCTACTAGACAAAAGAAAAAATCCAGAAATTGTACCAAAGGATCTCCTACTACACAGAAGAAAGTAAACTCTTAATGTAGAATTCGACCTTTGAGGTATTTTTCTTCTACATAACAGTAGATGTCCAAGAACTCGATATCTTATACTTCTTAATCATAGAAGTATCAACCCATCTTCTACTACACATAATAAGAATTCAACTGAGGAGAAAAAGTATGAAACGGTTTATCGACCGTGGACTTGACTTTGGAAAAGGATCCAGCCAAGTGTTGGACTTTATACTTCAACCCCTTGCAGTTTACAATATCATGACCAAGTGCCCCAGAATGGGAGACACATCTGGCATTTGCATCGATATTAGGAGAGAAATTTGTGGGAGGAGAACCCAAGACACGAAGCTTAGTCAACTGAATTTCCAACAACCGAGGAAGTAATTGGATACAAGGTATAAAGATTGTATAAACATTCTCTCAGGTTTCTTTTGTATTTGCTGATAATCTTTGCCCCGTGGGTTCACTTGGAGACTAGAAACTAGCTACTGACGATAAAATCCGGGAACACGAAGTTCTAGGTGAGACCCACAAAGTATTTATCGATTTGACAAATGTCCCATAGGTTAGGGATGAATGAAAACTTATGTTGCAATAGCATATATATAGGATCACTTTCCTTTGTTGACACTATCTTCAAAACTTTCATTCCCGACTCAATGTAGTCTTTAACTGGTTATTTTCCCCCTTAAGGATTTCTAACTATGGGTCATTACTTGTATGTCCTCAATAAATAGTCCCATCTAATTTTTCAATTCATCCAATTCCCCACGAAGTTGCTCCATGGCTTAGTTCTGATCACGGAGTGACAAGATGTCAAAATTCATAGTTCTCAAAAGAATACCGGACCTAAATAAGAATTTCCCCAACTCTGAGTACATGTTATGAATGCGTGAAGATGCATGAGGTGAATGAGGGGATGCAATGCCATGTTCAATCATTTTCAAGGAACCCACATGCTTCTAATTTTGATTTTGATCCAGTAGGAAATGGACAAACACAACATAATGTTCACAAGCACGATTCCTTATAAATAGAAAGAACATGTGTGGTAACTTTTTTCATGCATACATTTTTACAAATTTATTTTTTTGTGAAAATAAATATGCTATGATGCAATTGCAATACCATATGTTCAAAATTTCAGCATAGCAACTGTACAATCCTCTAGATAACTGTTGTATCAATCTGTTGAATGATCTGAATATCACAGGATCAAAGGTTCAACACCAATTTCAGAACACAACGGAACCAAGTACCATGAATAACTGTTGTATAATCTCAGAACAACTTGGATATATCAGGATCAAAGGTTCGGAGCATAACCAAAGAAAACTAGGTCACCAACAGAACAAAACGGGCACCATCAGAACATAATCACCATCTGTACCTGTAAAGATTATTCCCTCCCCACTCACGGGTAAAGACTAGGTCAGGGTAGATCGATGGTAACTTAAAATCACGGGTTCGTCTGAAAGCACTACCATAAAGCCACAAACATGGATGACGATAACACCCCATTTGAACCTCATCTGAGCATATATGACATGACAGTGCTGGTAGGACCTTCGTCTAATAGTCGTCATGTTCTACTTTATTCATAAGTTTCCTAGATAATGCACTCTAGCTTGGGTATTTGGCCTTTTACCTTGTTGTATCCCAAAATTTTCCCTCCCATTTTTCAAGACAATATGATTCAAGTTATCTTCTCATGCTCCTAAGGTTCTCAAGTACTCAAGACTATTCAAGAGTTGATCAAATGAACCCTTCTCCTAAGTAGTGGCCTACAATTAGGGTTTTGGTTTTCTCAAAGAAAATTGAGCTTCTAATGACTCAAGTGATTTCCATGGTTCCTCATATGCTTCAAAGAATCTTCATGTCAAGTTTCAATCCTTACATCACAAATTTGCTCAGTCAATTGCTCAGATGAGTGAAAATTAACTCTATTGGACAAAAGTCAATTATGGTCAACATACAGTCAAACTTCAAGATTTTTGTTCAACACAAACATTTTGAACTCACATTCATCATATTAACAAGGGTTGATCATGATTCATCAAGAAAACTCAAGATTCATCAAAAGTCAAAAGTTACTAAATTAGGGTTTTCTTAAGGAGATGTCAATTGAACTTTGACCAAGCATAACTTTCACATGTTTAATCATAAAATTCTAAATCAAAACCTATCTTGAAGGAAATTTAATTATCTACAACTTTGTATCTCTAAGCTCAAGTCCAAAAAATGCTTCATTTGAGAGATATGAGTCAAGACATTACATTGCATTTTAAAAGTCAACAAAAAGATACTTTTTGTCAAATCAATTTAAATCAAGTTAAAGATTTAAAATGAAAAAATTACCAACATGATAGTTGTAAGAGACATCTTGAGCTTTCCAAAAAGTCCTAGATCATCTTCATATGACAAAAATTAAGCAAGTTATGAGTTGCACAAGTTGGGCAATTTTGAGGAAATGCATGAAGTGCAAATTGAGCAAACTTGAAATTTTGGACTAGTGGACCTATCTTTTAAGGTCTAAACATTCTCATGACCTTATAGAGGACTCCTAAACTCGTTCATGCCTTACCATAATTTTTATTTATATTTATTTTGATTTTTATTCAATTAAATACAAAATGAATTAAATAAAATAACAAATGATGGACCAAGGTATGTGGGCTTGGTTTTGGATCAAATTTGAGGCCCAATATTTCGTGACAACCAAGCCAAAACCGTGTGAGGCATATATGGAAGGATATATTCATTATTTTGGAAATTTTTCATATGGTTTTTGGAAACAAATCATGCCATGATTCCTCAAGATTCCTTCCATCTTTGTTAACCTAAATATGTTCCCTATAAATACAAGAACAACATCAGATCATAGGACACGCCAAAGTTTCCATATAAGTGATAACGAGAAATCGTATCATATAATTACTACACTTTATAAATAATTTCTGGTTTCCAATTTCCATGTTTAATTTAACTACCCTTGTCACGAGAGTGAGAGGATAATTAACACGATTTTGCCACGAGAGTGGGAAATTAATTAAGGCAAGAACCTGCACGCGAGAGCTGGGGTTCGACCCAGATAGTGGTAACGAAACATTAATTTTTAAATACATGAGAGTGTTTTAACAAATTAATTAAACTCAAATTGTTTTCAAAAAGTGTTATTAAATTAAAGTGCATCCACTAGGTTTAGTAGCATGACTTATTTCATGAACACGAGAGTGTATGTCTCAGGTTTTTAAACAATTCGTTTTTACCGAAATACTTTATATGCCAAGCGATTCACCGAATTCCCGAAGTCCGACTATCACATACCGGTATAGCTATTACTATTATTTTTAATTAAACTCTTTTCCCCCCTAAAACCAAATATTCATCGCTTAGTTAAATAATTGTAGCATTAGATCGTATGCGATTGATCCTCAGTCTCTACGGGTTCGATAATCATTTAAAACTAGAACGACTAAACTGTACACTTGCAGTTAGTATCCCGATAGACTCATAAAGTCCCGATCAAGTTTTTGGCACCGTTGTCGGGGACTGATTAGTCAATTAAGTACGATTCTTCTGTTGCGCATTTAGACTAGGCAACAGAAACCCTTTTTCGATTTGTATGCCAAGGACTCGCTCACAAGGCGAACCACTTGACAAATCGACGGACGAACCTGAACGCATCCTTTCCATAAGAAGAACAGTCATGGATTACTGTTTAAATCATGCTATTCCTTTACCCAAACCCGAAATTAAAATTGATTCCGAAACAGATTCTAATTCTTCCTCTGAAACCGAAACTAATCCAGAAGTAGACATGGCCGAAGAACAAAGGACCCGTCCACTGAAGGAGTACGCAGCTCCATCACAACAATAACCCCACAATAGCATTGTTGCACCAGTAATAAATCAAAACGATTTTGAGTTGAAACCGTCATTGATATCAGCTATCCAACAACGCCAATTCTCTGGAAATCCTACCGAGAATCCAAATGAACATCTTACAAAATTCGTTCAATTTGTCGACACAGTTATAGCAAATGGTGTTAGTAAAGATGCAATAAGATTACGTCTTTTCCCTTTCTCGCTAAGAGATAGAGCTTGGGCTTGGTTGCAATCCTTGCCGTCAAATTCCGTCACTACGTGGGAAGGACTTAAGACTGTATTTTTAGCACGATACTTTCCCCCAAGCAAGACTGCTGCATTAAGAGCTCAAATCAACGGATTTAGGCAGAAGGATACTGAATCGCTATTCGATGCATGGGAATGCTACAAAGATATGATGCGAATGTGCCCACATCACGGACTAGAAAAATGGTTGATCATCCATACATTTTATAATGGACTCTTGTACAACACAAGACTCTCTATAGATGCCGCCGCAGGTGGTACACTAATGGACAAGCCTTACGACGAAGCTAACCAACTCATTGAAAATATGGCTCAAATCCACTATCAGTGGGGAGGAGAAAGAACACCTGTGGAGAAAACTCAAACCAAAAGTGGGATGTACGAGATTAGTAGCCTAGATAAAGTTAATGCTAAGGTAGATGCTCTTACCCAAAAGATAGAAAGATTGACCTTACCTCCTGCAGCCACCGTGGCTGCAGTTACCCCAAACTGCGAAGTTTGTGGAGTTCCCGGTCATATTGGAACCGAATGTCAAATCTTAGCAGGAATATCAGCTGATCAGGTGAATTACGCTCAAGGTAATCCTTATGCTAATACCTATAATCCTAGTTGGAAGAACCATCCTAACTTCGCGTACAAGAACAATAACGCTTTATATACACCTGGCCAAGCACCTGTTGTACCTCCAGGTTATCAAAAACCCGTTGTTAATGTTCCTAACATTCCTAAGAAATCTAACCTTGAAATCCTAATGGAAAATTTTATCGCTAATCAAGCTCAACAAAACAAAGAATTCCTCAATCAAAATGTTCACACCGGTGAACAATTGAAGCTATTAGAAAATAAGGTAGATGCCCTAGCAACTCACAATAAAATGTTAGAAACCCAAATCTCCCAAGTAGCACAACACCAAGCTAGTTCTGCCGCACCTGCTGGTACGTTTCCTGGACAGCCACAACCCAATCCTAAAGGACATGCAAATGCTATCACATTACGAAGTGGGACAAAACTTGATGGACCGGTAGATCGTAGACTCTAAAACCCGACCATGTATCAGAAACCTGAAAAGGAAGCAGAGAAATCGAAAGAACAATCTGAGAATGTAGAGGAAGACGAGAATGAGAACAGAGAGGCTTCAGAAAAAGCTTACGTACCCCCACCTCCATATAAACCACCAATTCCATACCCTCAAAGACTTGCAAAATCCAAAAATGATGGGCAATTTAAGAAATTTGTAGAACTTCTGAAACAATTAAACGTTACTATTCCGTTTACAAAAGCTATAACCCAAATGCCGTCATATGCTAAATTCCTAAAAGAAATATTGTCTAATAAGAAAAAATTTGTTGAAAATGAAACCGTTATGCTAACTACCGAATGTAGTCCCATAATTCAAAATAACATGCCTCCAAAGCTAAAAGATCCTGGTAGTTTCTCCATACCATGTGTAATTGGAAAATCTGTCATAGACAAAGCTCTATGCGATTTAGGAGCAAGTGTTAGTCTAATGCCCTTATCTATTTGCGAGAAACTCAAATTAGGTGACATGAGACCTACCAAGATGTCCCTACAACTAGCCGACAAATCAGTAAAATTCCATGTTGGTATGCTAGAAAACATTCATGTCCGAATAGGACAATTTTACATACCAACTGACTTTATAATAATAGACATCAAGGAAGATTCGAACATTCCCATCATATTAGGAAGACCATTTTTAGCCACTGCATGAGCCATTATTGACGTTAAGAAAGGAAAGCTTACCTTCGAGGTAGGAGAAGAAAAAGTAGAATTCATTCTTTCCCAATTCTTCAAAGCCCCTGCTATAGATGACTCATGTTGTTTCCTAGATATTATTGATGAATGTGTCAAAGAACTAGAAAGCCAAGAAGACACCTATTCTGGGATGTTGAAAATTCCGACACCAACTATCTTCAAGGATGATAACTGGAAACAAGAATATCAAGATGCCAACCTAAGCGAATGTTTCGCCTTAACACCCGATCCTACCCCAACTGATAAGAAAACTGGTATAGAACTTAAAACGTTACCTGAAGATCTTAGGTATGAATTTTTAGATAAAGAGCTCGAATGACCAGTTATAGTCAATGCCAATTTAGGGAAGATCGAAACTGAAAAACTTCTTAATGTGTTAAGGAAGTATCCAACCGCGTTAGGCTATAATATATCAGATCTAAAAGGAATAATCCCTTCTCTCTGTATGCACCGCATTATGCTGGAGGAGGACTGCAAGACTTCTAGAGAACATCAAAGACGAATAAATCCTATCCTAAGTGAAGTCGTTAAGAAAGAAGTACAGAAACTACTAGAGGCAGGCATCATATACACAATATCAGATAGCAACTGGGTTAGTCCAGTTCATGTAGTACCTAAGAAAGGAGGTGTTACGGTTATAACAAACACAAAAGGCGAATCGGTGGCACAACGTACCTAAACAGGATGGAGAGTGTGTATCGATTACAGAAAACTAAACAAAGCTACGCGCAAGGACCATTTCCCATTACCATTCATTGATCAAATGCTCGAGCGCTTAGCCAAACATTCCCATTTCTGCTATCTTGACGGATACTCAGGATTCTTCCAAATTCCCATTCATCCAGATGATCAAGAGAAAACCACGTTCACATTCCCCTATGGTACCTTTGCATACCGAAGAATTCCATTTGGACTATGTAACGCACCTGCAACTTTCCAACGATGCATGATGGCGATTTTCGCAGACTTTTTGGACGGAATTATGGAAGTATTCATGGACGATTTTTCTGTCTGTGGAAGAAAGTTTTGACGGATGTTTATCAAATCTTGAACTAGTACTGAAACGCTGTGTCAATGTCAACCTAGTGCTCAATTGGGAAAAATGTCACTTCATGGTGAGACAAGGAATTGTGTTGGGCCACATTGTATCAAACAAAGGGATTGAAGTTGATAAAGCAAAAATCGAGGTTATCAAAAACCTTCAACCACCCAAAACAGTTAGAGAAATAAGAAGTTTTCTAGGACACGCTGGTTTTTACCGACGTTTTATAAAAGATTTCTCTAAAATCACTAAGCCACTAACTGAATTATTGATGAAAGAAGCCGAGTTTATTTTCGACGATAAATGCTTAAACGCATTTGAGACGCTTAAAGAAGCCTTAATTTCAACACCTATTATGCAACCTCCTAATTGGAACCTACCATTTGAAATAATGTGCGATGCAAGTGATTATGTTGTAGGCGCAGTCCTAGGATAACACAAGGATAAAAAGCTTCACGCTATCTACTACGCAAGCAGAACACTCGATCCCGCACAAATGAATTACGCCACTACGGAGAAGGAACTCTTAGCTGTTGTATTCGCATTGGACAAATTTCGTTCCTACTTAGTGGGCGCCAAAATCATTATTTACACGGATCATGCTGCGATCCGATACTTGCTAAGTAAGAAAGACGCCAAACCACGACTACTCAGATGGATCTTACTCCTACAAGAGTTTGACTTGGAAATAAAGGACAAAAGAGGGACTGAAAACGTGGTAGCGGACCATTTATCAAGATTAGATGGAATCCAAACCGAGAATGTTCCTATAAACGAAGATTTCCCATATGAACGCCTTATTGCTAAACTAGAGGTAGCTCCTACCGACAATTTAGATCAACACAATGAACATTTAACAACTGCGGTAGTAAAAGCCATTTGTACCAACACCACATTACCATGGTACGCTGATTTCGTTAACTACTTAGCCGCCGGTGTTTTACCACCCGATTTAACGTACCAACAGCGGAAGAAATTCTTCCATGATCTTAAACACTACTTTTGGGATGAACCACTACTCTTTAAAAGAGGCGCCGATGGTATTTACCGTCGCTGTGTTCCTAACGATGAAATAGACGACGTCATTTCCCATTGCCATTCCGCCCCTTATGGTGGACACACTAGTACATCAAAAACTTGTGCAAAAATACTTCAAGATGGCTTCTTTTGGCCTACTTTATGGAAAGACGTCCACGTAGCAATTATGAACTGCGATAGATGTCAACGCACAGGAAATATATCTAGACGTGACGAAATGCCGCAAAAAGGGATTCTTGAAGTAGAAATTTTCGATGTGTGGGGAATTGATTTCATGGGACCGTTCCCCGCATCTTTTGGAAATATGAGTTTAGAAGTGAGAAAGAATTTTAAGATCATTGTGTTCTTAATTAAAGATTCATATCATCATCAATTTCAATTGTAAATCCTACAAAGGCTACAAGTTTTACAAGGATCATACAAAGCTTACAAGAAAGTCACTTGGAAACTTCAAAGCATGAATTGTTTCAGTACAAGTCAAAATTGAAGATTTCCAATTGTTCAAGATTTAAGTTATTTCACAAGAACTATGTCATAGAAGATTGAATAGCAAATTCTAATTTGAATTGATACTATACGAGTTTACAATATTTTTGCAAGGGACTCTTACATCCAAATACAAACTTTCTTTAAAGTTTGTTACAAACATGATTCAATTCCTAATCTTTCTAATCACAAGTCCTAAGTTTTTAGAATGCAAAACTTAAGTAGAATTCCTAATCTAATGAAGTTGTCCTTTGGTTGCTAATGAATTAGTAAAAATTCTTCAAATTTCCCTACAAGCTCTTTCATGGCAGCCACGACCTCTTCTTCAACTTTGCCTTGCCATCTTCATTTTTCCCTCATCAACCATACATGAAACAAGGAAAGAAGACATGTTAGGACAAAATAATAATAAAAACATAAACAAGAAAGCTTTCAACAAAGGTTTCATGATTTCATCATTAGGGGTTTGTGAAGGAATAAAAAATATAGGGAATCACATTCAAATCATGTTCACAATAACAACAACCTCATATTTGTTTGTTTCAAATGCTAATCACAGGCCCAAACACCTTTACTACAAATCTCAAACAAATGCTCAAAAAGGGACTTGTTTGGTTCACAGTAAAAGTAAAAATTCAAAAAAAGCAATTTACTGCATAAGTACAAACTCAATGAAAAGGCATCACAATCATCACAGTAAATAACAAGATAGTAAAAAGAGTTTTATGTCTTAGCTCAATAAAAAGTTGCTGAAAAGGATAGTACAGAAAATCAGAACCACCAAGCCCAACACATAATTCACACAAAACCAGTAAGGTCAGAATGGCAAACGGGCCAGCAAGCAACAGGGACAGTTCACAGGGCCAGTAAGAAATATGGACAGTTTACAGGGTCCGCAAGCAACACAGACAGTTCACAAAAAATTATACATAAACGCAGCCGCAGAACCATAAACCTTGGATTCAAAACCCTTTAAAATCATTCACAGGGCCAGCAAGCCAAACAAACAGTTCACACAAAATCTACAAACACAGCAGCAACAACAAAACCCTAGCCCTAGTTTTGTATCATCATTTTCCTAACCACAGACACTTCAGAAATTGCAAAAGAAGAGAGAACAAAAATATAAGCTAAAAGATGGAAAGATAATACCGGAGAAGCATCAAAAGGAATGAAGAACACCCAGATCCATACATCTCGACTCCATTCCCTCTCTTTTCCTTTTGTTTTCATTCGTGCATCTTATATCATAATATAATACGGCGGGAGAACTGACTTGGTTATTTTGCATTTGATTGCAAATGTTGCGGTTAGCAAGAGTCGCCACCGACTTTTCTTTTATCCAAAAGGAAAGGTGAAAAAGCACTGGAAAGACCTTTGAGATTGTTTCTTGAGTTCGGGGGGTAGATTATGAAAAGGGAAGGTGTTAGCACCCTTTTCATCCATGGTTTTCCATGGGCTCTTAGTTACTTGCTAGATCACTTGCTTTTGTTTGAAAATGTGCTTTGTGTGGTTTTTGAAAGTATTTTGTAAAGATGCCATCGTTTAGGAAAACTTTGTAATGATTCTCGTTCGTAAGAATGTATACAAAGTGTTGATCTTTTGAAAATGTTTTCAAGTTTGTAAGATGTTTGAAAGTGTAGGTGTTTGTTTTTGAAAATAGCAAGGATGTTTTTGTTTTGAAATTGAGCAAGTAACTAGGAACGTTCTACCTACTCAAAAGTCTTTCATGTTCATTTCATTTTTCCTTTGACATTGTTATCTTACCATTGATTTAGTAAGTAACCCTATCTTTGGATGTAAAAGGGACGGGCGTGGGTCATTGTATAACCATGATTAGCAATATTGTAAGATATATTAGCATTTTCTTTAGGGACTAAGATCATTTTGAAAGGCAACATTAATAGCGTCATTGTGATACGGTGGGAAGAACTGACTGTTTTTGGAATGCTGGTTTGTGTTTTGCATTTGTTTTCACAAAATGTCGCGGTAAGCAAGAGTCGCCACCGACTTTTATTTTATCCAACAAGGAAAGGAAAAAAAGCATAGAAAAATTTCTTTTTCGAGATTATTTGAGTACCCGTAGATTATAGAAAGGGAAGGTATTAACACCCTTTCTATCCGTAGTTATCTACGGGCTCTTAGGTACTTTCTCATCATTTTCAAAATTATCTTCTTTGTGCTTGTGGGTTTGAAAAGTTTTTGTTTTAACTTCGATTTAAATATTGCTTATGTCCTCAAGAGTCTAATGAAGTGTTTTTGAAAACCTTGTTTGAAAAGGAGTGTAAGTGTGAAAATTTTGTTTTTTTTTGCATGAGCAAGTATCTAAGAACTATCTACCTACTCGAAAAAGGAATCATTCTATGCTTGTTTCCTTTAGACAATTCTATCCCACTATTAGTGAGTAGGTAGCACCGCCGTTGGAATTTGAGGGTCAATTCGAATGAGGGACATACGGTCACTAAAGCAATGTTAGGATGCCTTAGCGGTAACCCTAATGTCTTAGATCATTTGTTTGAGGCAATGATATCCGAGGCAACCATTTTGAGGCAACTATGATCTTTTAGACAAGAGGACGACCTCTAAAGCGACCTATACTCAATGACCGTGTACAAAGGCAACCAAGTGGGGTGTACCCTAGGAGTGTGCATGTGCGAGTGTGTCGTTTTCAGTTATTTTTATCTTTGCACATGTTAAGGGTGATCTAATTTGATTTTAAGATTAAGCATTCATTCTTGTCATGCAAACCCTATTACCAAACATCTAACAGTTGTATAATTTGCAGAAATTAAAGGCGGAATTTAAACTAAATTATTACAAGGCGTCGGGTATTTACATCGCCAAAAGCAACCCTTTGAAAATAAAATAAAGCGATAAAAATTAAACGTCCTAATTAATTATTACATACCGGAAGCAGATACATCAATTGGATAAAGAAGAATAAAGTGGGAGGGAAATTAAATCGAATGTGAATTAGAGTTTTGACCCTTTTAAAAGAAAATGCCTTTTTTAATGTTTTTATTTTTAAGAAAAGAAATTAAATCCTAAAATTAAATACTAAATTAATTATTAAATTAATTAAATGGAAAAAATAATTAATGACATGTTTTTGAAGTTTTTGTTAATTTAGGAAAGAAATTAAAATAATTAAATTATAGTTAAAACCTAATGATTTCTAATTAATTTTAAATATTTACAAAAATAAATTCAAGTTATCTAATTAATCAACCTAATTAATTAATTAATATTTATTAATAAAAATAAAATTCTGAATTTTAATTAGATAAAAAGTATTTTTGTGATTTTTGATAAAAAAGAAAATTTGTTTATTGGTTAGAAATTAATTAAAACAAAATAAAATAATTAAATTAAATAAACAAAATAAAAAGAAGAGAGAGAATGGGCCTGGTATTGGAGAGTGTAAATAGCAAGAGATTTGGCCCAAATATGCTGACCCATTTTGACTTTTTGTGATCCAATGCATGAGCGTTGACTGGCTTAAGGTGTGCCTCCAATACTTGACCACCAGATCTGGCCACCTGGCCATCTGGCACGCTGAGGAGTGAGGGAGTATAATGGTCATCATGTTGGCGTGTGCATTAGATTGCCTGAAAAATAACAAGAAAATGCAAATTGCTGGAGGCAGGGATCGAACCCTTGACCTCCAACCTTAGGATGCCTTAAGCGCTGAGGTGTCTACCACTGGGCTGCGTTGTTTCATTTGTTATAATAATACAAACATAATGTAATATATAAAAACAAAATCAATTACCAGAAAATAAAAAAAGAGCGCGCGTTATTTGAATGGTCCTATGGATGGACGACAACTCATCATCCATGTCCTCTAAAACCTGCAATTTTTACCTGCGGATTTTTATCCGCAGCTAAGATCGTAGCTTCATTCCAAAATCTTCCTCAGGCTATATAAATGAGTTCTAGGACCATGGTTAAACTCGTTATCCTCTTCTGATCATAACCATAGCCATTGTTAAAGCTAATTTTTCCTGAAACAAAAAGCCCTAAAAACGAACGAAAAACCCTAGCAATGGTGATCTGTGATATAGGTTAGATAAATGAAATTGATTAATGCCAAAAGCTTACAAATGGCATGGTGATCACAAAGATGCAATTATTTTATACAATGGATACAAGAATAGAGATTTTCGATTTCAAGAACATAGTGAATCCGTGGATGACTTACATCGCACTGGGAGGTCTGAAAACGCGTGATCTTGGTTGCTTTCGCTTGTGGAGATAGCCAGGAAGAGATTGAGATAAGTCTCAAGTCTTGAAATTGCCTATATGACTGATTTCGAAGTCACACTTTTTTGGTGTTTTTGCCAATTCAGTTCTGCCTCTCTAATTGATCTCCAACCCTGATTTCTGTCTCCCTCGCCTCCTTATGTATTGTACAATACATTAGGTCTGAATTCCTTGTCCAAATCTTCCTCTATCAATGCTCTTGATGTGGATTTGATTTGCTTTGAACAACCTTCCAAAATTGGCTTGATTTGAATCTTTTTGTGTACAATTTCTTTGATACGAATTTGATATGGTGCAAGCTGTCTATTGAAATCTGAAATCATCAAAAGATCTTTGGTTATCAATATTTTTGATTTTATTTGATTTTATTTGATTTAATTTGGTTTAAAATGAATTAATTCAAATAAAATCAAATTAAATAATAAAAATATGATATGGACACATGGCCAAAGCTAGAGCGCGTGGGCAATAATGCAAACTCAAAACAAGTGAAAAAGAATGGGCCCATTTGGCAAAACTTGGAGTTTTGGGGATAATTGACTTTTGGCAATTTTGCAAAAAAGTCCAACTTCAATAATGCATAACTTCCTCAATTTTGAACTTTTTGAGGTGTTCTTGGACTTTTTAGAAATCTTGAGATGTCCTCTAATCAACCCTTTTGGTCTCATCTCATTTTGATATTCCATGCTCAAGTTAAAAGCTTTGACAAAAAAGGTGTTTTTGTTGACTTTCAAAAATGACCTATAATGTCCAAATTCATAACTTCTTTTGAGTGCATATTTTGGTCTTGGGGTATGAAGATGGATTGTAGGTAATTGCATACTATTCAAAACGAGCTTTGGATGGGTCATTTCTCATAAATTATGATAAATTTATGCTTGGTCAAAGTTGAGTTGACTTTTCCCGCAAAACCCTAACGTAGCAACTTTTGAATCTTGATGAATTGTGAGCAATCCTTGATGAATCATGATCAACCCTTAATCAAATGATGAAATATCCTTCAAAATGAGGATGTTTACAAAAAATATTGAAGTTTGACTGTATGTGGGTGCGATACGGCGGGAGAACTGACTTGTGTTTTGCGTTTGTGTTCGCAAATGTTCGGTTTAGCAAGAGTCGCCACCGACTTTTATTTTATCCTAAGGAAAGGTTAAAAAGCACAGGAAAGACCTTTGAGATGTATTTGTGGGTTCGGGGGGTAGATTATGAAAAAGGAAGGTGCTAGCACCCTTTTCATCCATGGTTATCCATGGGCTCTTAGTTACTTGTTTTAGACCACTTGCCTTTGCTTTTCAATTGCTTGAAATTGTGTTTTGTGTGTGTGGTTTTGAAAATGTTTTGAAAAAGATGCCTTGCCTAGGAAACCTTTGTAATGATTCTTTGTTTGAATATATACAAAGGTGTGTGTCTTTTTGAAAAGATAATTCAATGTTTTGAAAGTTGTTTTGGAATTGTGTTGTGGAGTGTGTTTTGAAAAATGGCAAGGATGTTTTGCAAGATTTTTGATCAAGTAACTAAGAGCTATCTACCCTAATTTTACTCAAAGATCTTTCTCATGTTTTTAACCCTTTTAACAGTGTTGTTTCACCATTGTATTTGGTGAACAACCTTGTGTTAGGATGTTGAACGGGACGGGCGCGGGTCATCGTATGCAATCATTGAAGGCAACTTGTGAGACGCTCTAGCAATTTCGTAAGGGACGAGATCGTTTTATCGAAGGCAACATCGCGGGTCATCGAGGGACTACGATCTTTGTTTATCGAAGGGACAATTGCTAGAGTGTCTCATACTCGAGGGACATGATTGCATTTTCCGAGGCAACAAATGGAATTACCCTAAGGGTGCATGTGTGAATAGTGTGTTTGATTTGCATGCATTTTGTCTTGATTAGGGGTTTCCTACTTGTTGGTTTTATCTTTCCATACACACCTATTTACTAGCATTTGTATAAAGCAATAAAAATGTAGCAAATAAATATCCTACACTATTACAACCATATTGAAGTGCAGAAGAATATAAAGGAAAAAATAAGATAAAAAGAAGAAAAAATAAGCTCCTTCGATTTGGGCAGGAGCAGCCTTCGATTTTCATTTCTAGGCTTCCTTCAATTGGGAGTTCGCACCAGCAAGGTCATGGCCTTCGATTGGGCTTTGGCACCAGTCAGGTCATGTACTTCGATTGGAGGTTGGCACCAGCATGGGAGTGCCTTTCGTCTGAGCCTGAACTTAGTGCAAGTGTGCCTCTGGCTGGGCCTTTCTGCCTTGTTGCCTTCTTCGATTGGGCCAGTGAAATCAGTGTGAGCGTGTCTCTGGCTGGGCCTGGAAGTCAGTGTGGAAACCAAAGGCTTCGTTTCATACTCCTGTCTCCTGTTTCTTTCGTTCGACCTGGAGAAAGAGGATAGAAGCCAGAAGCTTCGTTTCCTATTTCCTGTTTCCTGTTTCTTTCATTTAAAGCATTAAATGGCAACATGGCCTGAGGCCATGCTAGTATTTGTTTGGTAAACAGTTTAACAGTTAAAGCAAGTTCAGGTAAACAGAAAGCAAAAATGAAAGGGTTAGCTCTGAAAAATATGTTAAAAGGGTGGAAACGAAAAGAACCAAAGTGTTATGTATATGTTTTGAAATGAAAGGGAAGATTATTCACATATTATGCCATGAAACGAAAGGTTCAAGGGTAAGAGTGACTTACCTTGCTTCAGGCCTTGAATGGATGTGGGATTCGAACTTGAACTTCTATCTGGACGTTTCTGGAATTCAAAGAGTAGTCACAAGAGGTTCGCTTTTGGTTCGAAGAGTTGTCACAAAAGGTTGTCTTTGAGTTTGAGCAAACTTTTATGTGTGGGGTGTTCTTCAGAATCGAAAGAGGTGAGTATTTGGGATTCTGGGTTTTTTTTTTATTTCTCAAGTGTTGATGAACTTGAGAGTTTTGTTGTGTTTGAGAAAATTTGGGGGATTCGTTCCTCTGGTCCAAAGATCCTCTCCTAGCTTTGTAAAAAATTCCTCTATTTATAGAGAAAGAATGGACATGTTGTCCAAAGCCAGCCTTGCAAATAAATGATAAAATAATGTAACGTGAAAGTACATGTGGGAGGCCTCTTGGCAGTTGGGGTGCAGAAGATGTGACTTATGCTTCTGACGTTGCTTGTGCTCAGACCAAAATCAGGTTGAAAGCTGATTTTGTGACTAAAGTACTCTCTATGAAAGGAAAGAGCATGTAGCCTTTAACCAATAATAGTAGTATCTAAAAGACAAAGTTTAAAACCCTTGTACAAGCTTCTGACTATGTAAAGATTTGGACGCAACATAGCCTGGCAAATGAGATCGAAGCACACCTGTTTGAAGGAAGCATTTGCCTCAGTCGAAGCTTGTGGTCGAAACAAGCTTACTCGAAGGAAGCTAATGCCCAATCGAAGCTTGGATCAAAACAAACATATTTCCCAATTGAAAGTCCGTGTTCGAAGGAAGCAATGTTTCCTAATCGAATCATGTGGATCGAAACAAACATAAAGGGAGTCATTGCCTTGTGTCTTTTTAGCATGAGGGAAGTTCCTGGATTCTGAATTGAAGGGCGCTTTTTCAAGGGAAGCAAGAACTTAGTCACATCTTGTATGAAGATACTTCTTGGATCAAATGAAGCTTGTATGAAGCAAAGTATGCAAGAGGCCCTTGGTGCAAGTGGATTCGAAGGATGCATAGAGATGGTTACCTTGTCCCATCGAAACTTGTCCAAACAAAGCAAGCATGCAGGCAACAAACTTGTCTAGTCGAAGCAGGCTTGTAGGCAGTAAACTTGTCCAAATCGAAGTAGGCTTGCAGGCAACACGTTTGGTGAATCGAAAAGGGTTTCCTTGCAGAGGGCATGTGTGGCCAGTAGGCCATGTCCTTCAATTGCAAGCACGCAGGCAGCAAAAGGCACAAACGAAGCCTGCAATGAGAAGTTACAGGCCCAGGCGAAAGAGGCACGCTAGTAGCCACTTTGAGCAATCGAAGGAGGCCAAGAGTCAATCGAAGGGTGCTGAATCAAAAAACACTTATTTTTATCCAAATTTGTCAAAATGTTATTTTTATTTGTTTTCTCCATTTTTGACAGTTTCCTTTTAATTTTGGTATTGGAAAATCCAAATGCACTTGTTCAAGCTTGAACTTTGAAAATCCTTGCAAGAAAGGCCTTGAGAATTGAGAGGGCAAATTTTGGGGTACAATAGCTGCCCCTGTTCAATCTTCTTGAACCTGAAGAGTTAGATTGGCAAGTTTGCCTTTCGCGACTCGAAGGTAAAAAAGGATTGGATAGTAGAGTGCCCGTAAATTTGCACTCGTCAAAATATAGCTGAGGATATGGGCTTAAAGATGCCATTTGGAGATGTGACAGAAACTTGTCAGGGATGGGCTTAAAGATGCCATCTGGAGATGTGACAGAATCTTGTCGGGGATGGGCTTAAAGATGCCATCTGGAGATGTGACAAAATCTTGTCGGGGATGGGCTTAAAGATGCCATCCAGAAATGATTGTATCTGGACTCAGCAGGATGATGAAGGAATCTTGGATGATTACTACCTCAGCAGGATGATGAAGGAATCTTAGACGATTACTACCTCAGCAGGATGATGAAGGAATCTTGGACGATTACTACCTCAGCAGGATGATGAAGGAATCTTGGATGACTACAACCTCAGCAGGATGATGAAGGAATCTTGGATGACTACAACCTCAGCAGGATGATGAAGGAATCTTGGATGACTACAACCTCGGCAGGATGATGAAGGAATCTTGGATGACTACAACCTCGGCAGGATGATGAAGGAATCTTGGATGACTACAACCTCAGCATGATGATGAAGGAATCTTGGATGACTACAACCTCAGCAGGATGATGAAGGAATCTTGGATGACTACAACCTCAGCAGGATGATGAAGGAATCTTGGATGACTACAACCTCAGCAGGATGATGAAGGAATCTTGGATGACTACAACCTCAGCAGGATGATGAAGGAATCTTGGATGACTACAACCTCAGCAGGATGATGAAGGAATCTTGGATGACTACAACCTCAGCAGAATGATGAAGGAATCTTGGATGACTACAACCTCAGCAGAATGATGAAGGAATCTTGGATGACTACAACCCCAGCAGGATGATGAAGGAATCTTGGATGACTACAACCTCAGCAGGATGATGAAGGAATCTTGGATGACTACAACCTCAGTAGAATGATGAAGGAATCTTGGATGACTACAACCTCGACAGAATGATGAAGGAATCTTGGATGACTACAACCTCGGCAGGATGATGAAGGAATCTTGGATGACTACAACCTCCGCAGGATAATGAAGGAATCTTGGATGACTACAACCTCAGCAGGATGATGAAGGAATCTTGAATGACTACAACCTCAGCAGGATGATGAAGGAATCTTGGATGACTACAACCTCAGCAGGATGATGAAGGAATCTTGGATGACTACAACCTCAGCAGGATGATGAAGGAATCTTGGATGACTACAACCTCAGCAAGATGATGAAGGAATCTTGGATGACTACAACCTCAAAAGGTGATGAAGGAATCTTTGACGACTACTACTCCAAAAGGTGATGAAGGAATCTTTGACGACTACTACTCCAAAAGGTGATGAAGGAATCTTTGACGACTACTACTCCAAAAGGTGATGAAGGAATCTTTGACGACTGCTACTCCAAAAGGTGATGAAGGAATCTTTGACGACTTCTACTCCAAAAGGTGATGAAGGAATCTTTGACGACTACTACTCCAAAAGGTGATGAAGGAATCTTGGACGACTACTACTCCAAAAGGTGATGAAGGAATCTTTGACGACTACTACTCCAAAAGGTGATGAAGGAATCTTTGACGACTACTACTCCAAAAGGTGATGAAGGAATCTTTGACGACTACTACTCCAAAAGGTGATAAAGGAATCTTTGACGACTACTACTCCAAAAGGTGATGAAGGAATCTTTGACGACTACTACTCCAAAAGGTGATGAAGGAATCTTTGACGACTACTACTCCAAAAGGTGATGAAGGAATCTTTGACGACTACTACTCCAAAAGGTGATGAAGGAATCTTTGACGACTACTACTCCAAAAGGTGATGAAGGAATCTTTGACGACTACTACTCCAAAAGGTGATGAAGGAATCTTTGACGACTGCTACTCCAAAAGGTGATGAAGGAATCTTTGACGACTACTACTCCAAAAGGTGATGAAGGAATCTTTGACGACTACTACTCCAAAAGGTGATGAAGGAATCTTTGACGACTACTACTCCAAAAGGTGATGATAACTTTTATTTGTCGATCGATCTTTCCTGAAAAGGTAAAGAGTTAGTTGTATGCAATGTCATGATGCATGAAATGCATAATGTCATGATGTTCTCAAAAGTAAATGAGATTGTGTTGTATGCACTTATCATGTATGTAAATAGGATGTATGAAATGTGAAATGTTAATGAATGCATTTTTGTCTGGGAAAATAAATCCTTGACAAGTGTTGGGGAGTTACTAAATCCCGGATTGCTGTTGAAGAGTAGGTGTGTCTTCAAACTTTGCTTAGAATATTTCCAATGGATTCCTGTTTTGTTGTTTGAGGAGAACTCCGCTGGGGGAAGTTGAAAACTCTGTGGAGAGTGTTGATCCATGCTTGGAGAAAAAGGTTCAGGAGTCTTAGTCGTCCGTTGCTCTACTAGGGAGTCGAAGTTGAACTGATATCTGGTCGGGTCCAGGTTTCGCAGTAACTTGTTGGGGATTGTAGAGTAGTCTACTGGGGAAGAGGAGTTATGGTCCTTTGATTTGTAGTAGTCGGAGAGGCCAACTCAAGCTGGGGAATCCTGGTGTTGTTGGGGAAATAAACCTTGTCGTCAGTCCGCTAGAGAGGTGACATCTTCGTTGGGGGAAGTCCTCGAGGATTCTTGAGGTTGATTCAGTTGGGGAAAGGTTTTCAGAGATTAAACCCTTGTTGGGAGTCATCCCATGAGAAGGATTTTAGGGGAATTTGTCACTGTCCCTAGTAGAAAATGTTCGTGGCATTTGCCAAAAATGTTTGATTGTACGTAACTCTTTGCTGAGATTGGCGTCCAATTCCCCAAGTAATGGAGATGGAGACCTGCCCCCTGGTTATTCTGTACTTCTTGAGAGATTTCTTGGAATCTTGATTGGACTGCCCCAGGTGTGCTAGATAGTGACATGTCATGCCCCCTTGTTTATAGGAGATTTGTCGTTGGAAGTTTCATCCCACTTGAAGTGATTTTGTTCACTGGGAGAGCTTTCGTTCATCAGATATTCATTGTGTGAATTTCTCCGCTGTCAAACAAATAGCCAAATGCAAACAGTGATATTCGAGTAATGCAAAGTTTATGCTGTCTCGAAGTTTTGAAAATGCGTTTTAGCGAGTAAAGAAATTTTGCTAAGAAAATTCAAACTCAGGATTTAGAGCAGAGCCTTACAGGAGTCAGGATACCTTTTGTAACAGTATGCTTTCGAACTAACCCATGCTTCAGTTAGGACTTTTGAAGGGTTGTAACGTGGCTTGGTTCACGGTTTAAGAAACAAAGGATAAAGGCTCAAATGTATTTGTACCCACCTGTTCTTCATGATGTTCTTCAATCCTAAACTCAGTTAATTGTGCGTTTGAACTCCAAATGAGTCTGGAACGACGTTTTTGGTGATGGTTCACACAAGTTGAATTTGTTGGAAGGCAGTCATTTTTGCAACATTTTTCATGTTGTTGAGGATTTGTAGCGACCTCGTTCTTTTGATTTGTTATCCCTAACTTTTGCCTGACTGTTCCTGTTTTCGAGATTACAGTTAGTGGGATGCCCCAGCTTTCTTAAGCCTCCTTTATAGGTTTTGGCTCAGTGGGCTTTTCTCTTTTGAGAGATTGACTGCCTATGAGATAAGGAACCACCACTGTCTTTTGATTCCAGAGGAATGCTTTTGATGTCGTTCGTTGTATTACGAACTGAGAGTTTGCGACTTCAATGCGCATATTTTTGAATTAACTGAGTGACTACCCTGCCCCAGGTTTAAATTAAAGGTTTCAATTTGTGTTTAAAACAGAAAACTTCTACTTCTTTGGCTCAAAGGGGTTGACTAGAGATTATCTTCCTTATAACTCTAGTGTTTAGGATTTGAAAGAAACGCCTGTACATCGTCAACAAGGTTTGTCCAAAAGCATACTGTATGAGATTATGGCATTGTTTTCGTCATCCTCCCTCTAAAGGCTTGTAACTTTTAGCAAGAATTGAGTGTCATAAAGAGAGTAAAAAGCATAGTTTAAATGTAATGAAAATGAGTGGATCAAATCAAGACAAACATATGCAATGCATTAATGAAACAAAGTTTGACATTAATAGATAATTGTTTGAATAATAAAAGGAATTACAACTTGAAAATTCAAATGAAACAAAGACGCTCTCAATGATTTGGTGTGATACGGTGGGAGAACTGACTTGAGGTTTTGCGTTTGTATTCGCAAATGTTGCGGTTAGCAAGAGTCGCCACCGACTTTTTATTTTATCCTAAGGAAAGGTTAAAAAGCACAGCAAAAACCTTTTGAGATGTTTCTTGGGTTCGGGGAGTAGATTATAGAAAGGGAAGGTATTAGCACCCTTTCTATCCATGGTTATCCATGGGCTCTTAGTTACTTGCTTAGATCACTTGCCTTTTGTTTTCAATTGTTTTAAATGGTGCTTGAGTGTGTGGGTTTGAAAAATGTTTTGAAAAGAGGCCAATGTGGTGGCAACCTTTGTAATGATCCATGTGGGGATGTATGCAAAGATGTATGTCTTTTGAAAAAGTTTTCATTTGTTTTTAAAAATTGTTTTGAAAGTGGAGTGATGTGTGATTTTGAAATTATGCAAGTGTTTTGTTTTGCAAGTTGATTCAAGTAACTAAGAGGTTATCTACTCCTAAATTTCTCAAAAGATTATTGCTATACTTTAACCCTCTTAACAAGTTTGCTCCACCATTGTATTTGGTGGGCAACCTTGTGTTAGGATGTGAAAGGGACAGGCGCGGGTCATCGTTTTAGACCATAATTGCAACGACGTTGAATGTCTTTGGGCAATTTCTTTAAGGGACTTGATCATTTGTTTTTGTTTGTTTTGAAAAGTTTTGTCGAGGGACTATGATCATTCAAATTGTTTGCTTTGCCCAAAGAAGTTCAACATGCAATATGGCCCATTTATTTGAAGGCAACAAGTGGACAACCCTAGGGGGTGCAAGTGTGATTTGTGTGTCCATTTTCATGCTTGTTTATCTTGTATTAGGTCAAACTATTTTTTATCGTTTTTTCGCATACAAACCCTAATTCTAACATGTTATCATTAGAAAGCAATAAAGTGCGAAATTAAAATTACTAAGCTATTACAAAACCAAATATGGGAAGGGGGGTACAAATATTCAAATGGGGGATATTGACAAGAATTTAAATCTAAATTATTACATCATTTTGAATATTTGCAAGGTAAATAAATTGCATAATTAAATGGAAATTAAATAAATATGTGAAATGCAAAAAGAAATTTTTTATATGCATGAGAAAATATTATTTATGTAAAAGAGAAAAGAAAATAAAAATGTATTATTTTTTTTGAGTATTTTGAATTTAGGGCAAAAACCCTAATTTTAAAGAAAATGCATTATTATCTAATTTAATACAACTATTTATTTATTATTTTCAAAAATAAAATAAAATGAAGTATATTATGGGGAAAAGTATTTTTGTATCAAATATTAATAAAAATAAAAATTCAAGTATTTTTATATTTTTAACTTAAATATATTGATAACCATATATATATATATATATTAAACCCTAAATATGTATTATACACAAAATAAATATTTATTTAATATTTTAATAAAATAAATAAAAGAGTATTTTTTGTGTGAAATATTTTCAGAAAGTAAATAAAAAATAAAAATTGTATTTACATCATTTTTATATTTATTCTAATAATAGTATATATATACTTATGTATAAACAAAGAAAATAAACAAATAAATATGCAATAAATGCAAAAAATGATGAAAAAAATATTTTTAATTTTTTAATGCCATGAGAAAAAATAAACAAAGTCAACCAAAAAAGAAAAAGTCAAAAATGTTAAGAAATGAACAAATGGGCTCAGGGGGGTGTGAATCAAAAAAGGTGGTGTGAAAAGTGAAATAACACAGGCCCAGCCCACTGATCATTGTCTTCAACCTCCAGCTTCAAACATTTGAAAAACGCACGCCCCTGTTCCTCAATGTCTAACTCCTGATTCTTGGCTTTTCAGCAAAAACTCATAACACAAGAAATGTTCAGCATGAAGAGACGGTTTCAACCATATAAATAACTTGACCTATCTCTCTAAGATGAGGGAGAATTTCTCCTCCCCCAATTTCTGACCTAATTTTTCATCAATGTTCAGACATGAAATTCTCTAAGCATACGAAACATAAATGAAATCTAATCATATGAGCATGTTCAGGGCTATGATTGTGACATGTTTTCTTCAAAAACCTAAAGCTAACAATGCCTAATAAGAGAGATAGAACTCCATGAATATACCTGTTCAGTTGGAATCGAGCTTGGCAATGGAGGATGTTTCAGAGTGAAATGATGACTTGTACAACTTCCTTGAAGTGTAAGGATGCTTTTCCAATTCCTACTTTGTCTTGAAACTCCCTGAATCGAGCTAGTGAACTCCAACTGCAAAACAGAAAATTAAAAATGGTGAAGTGGCTTGGAGGTGTTACAGGTCTGATTTTAGGACATGGTTAGCTTTCATATGTTGTAGGGAAGGTAGAGGAAAAGGTTTGGATCAAAATGCTCGAAGGGATTGGGAGTTTGCACTCAAACTGCAGGGGCTCCCCTGTTTGTACAGTTTTGAGGTGGTTAGAGCAATGGGAGTGTTTCAGATGGCAAGGGCTCGTGTGTTAGCTTGGATTTTGTCTATGGAATGTGTTTGATAGCTTTTGTGTTGTGTGTCTAAGCTGAGATGAGAGATGGCATAAGTTATGGACTTTTCTTCTATCTTAAGCAACAAAAGCAAGTTGGTGGTTTTAGGTTAGTAGGGGGCCTCCTAATGTGCTGCATAAACATCTCTTGATCAGTGTGTTATGCACATAATCTTGTGCCAAGCAGATCTTTCATGTACTTGTTGGATTACAAACTTGACATAAAGTTAACCTTTTCAAAAATGGAAATTTCACTTTATCTAGTTTAGGATTAATCTTGCATACAACGCTTGCACTCAAAGAACAACACCTTAACACATTGAATATGCATTAAATTATTGAGTATGAAATGGTTCAAGGACCTGTAATCAAGCATAAAGCAAACTGATTTCAAATTGGCAAGATTATGAACATGTCTTGATGAAGAACAAAAAGTGAATTTTTGCCAACTTGTGAAATTCGAATCTCTCAAGTTATGAGGTTGTTTGATGAGTTCTTGGACATTTTGGAAAGCTTGGAATGTGTACTACAATCCATCTTTGAAATGCAAATCAAAATTCCAAGTGGAAGGGTATGAAAAGTGGCCTTGAAGTAGGGTAGAAAACCTTGTCAAAATAGGTCAAATTTCACTAAGTTAAAAGATGGTTTAGTGCCCTTATTCAAAAAATTATAACTTGAGATACAAGATTCAAATGAGAAAACTTTGTGAATCAAAGTTGTAGATTATGCAACAAGCTACAACTTTCATGTTTTGACTTTTGTTTGAATCCAAATGGATCATGGTGAAAAGATGGGGCAAAGTTGGGAAAAAATTAGGGTTTTTCATAACTTAGAAAAATTCTAAGTTATGAAAAATTCCATTTTCAAACCCTAATTTGCATTTTGAGATTTCTTGATGAACAAGTTTCATGATTTGGCATGTTTTGATGAAAAATGAATTTTGACTCTTGATTTTGACCAAAAAGTCAAAGTTTGACTTTTCAGTATACAGTCAAAATTGATCAATTGACTGGGAAATTCAACTGTCAATCTTGTGTACTTGGGATCTTTTGAGCTTGATGAACATGTCAAGATAATTCCATTGAGTCCTTGAGGCCATATGTGAGCTTGGTTTGCCATTGGCTAGGTCAAACAGTCAAAAATTGCCTTTGTGCAGTCAAAACCCTAAAAATGACCATTTTGCCCTTTTGGTGATCTGATCAAATTTCTTGTGGAATTGTGATCCAAACTTGATCAAATGGTCCATATGAGTTCCTAATGTTGATGTGGATCAAATTTCATGAGATTTGACTGTCAATTGGCCACAGTTGACTTTTTCCCCAATACAGTTGATTTCTAGGTCAACTGTCCAATTGACTGGGTAAAACTTGGAATCAAGACTTGAAACTTGGCATGGGTAAACTTGGGAGTCCAACATGAAGCATAAAAGTCATCTTAGGCATTTTAGGTCAAAACATCTTTAGGCAAACACAAACCCTAATTTTGAGTCCACAGTGCAAGGAGAAGTCTTGAGCAGAGGAAACCCTAACTGTATCTTGATCTTCAAAGGTCTTGTAATGAGAAAATGTTGAGGAAATGGGAGGGCAAATTTTGGGGTACAACAGTTGCCCCTGTTCAATCTTCTTGAACCTGAAGAGTTAGATTGGCAAGTTTGCCTTTCGGGACTCGAGGGTAAAAGAAGATTGGACACTAGAGTGCCCGGAAATTTGCACTCGCATGCTGGAGTCTCAACAATACGGTGTCGGGAATGGGCTTATAGATGCCATTTGGAGAGATGGTGGATAGGGAGATGGGCTTATAGATGCCATCTGGAAGTGTCGATCGCATAAGAGATTCCTTAGCGAGAACTTGTGTATTTAAGAAAGACGGATGTTTTCCTGGCTTGTTACAGGTGTTTGATCTTCAATCTCCTTTTGCAGATATGCCCTGGCTAGATACAGGTATCGAATCTACAATCGGTTTGCTCACAGATGTGCCCTGGCTGGATACAGGAGTCGAATTTGGAAATAGTCGTTTAATAGATGTGCCCTGGCCGGATACAGGAATCGAATCTTCGAACTCTTCAGACGTGCCCTGGCTAGATACAGGAGTCGAGTCTGGAAACGTGGTCAACAGATATGCCCTGGCTGGATACAGGAATCGAATCTGGAGCTGTTGTAGTTGATAGATGTGCCCTGGCTGGATACAGGAATCGAATCTTCGAACTCTTCAGACGTGCCCTGGCTAGATACAGGAGTCGAGTCTGGGAACTGATCACTCTCAGATGTGCCCTGGCTAGATACAGGTATCGAATCTGGAATTGTGACAGTTGAAGGTAGTTGTTTTTGGGATTGTCTTTTTCCTGTAAAGGCAAAAAAACGTAAGTTGTATGCAATGTCATGATGTATGATATGCATATTGTCATGATACTCAACATGAGATGTTGTATGCGTTTCATCATGTATGTAAGCAAGATGTATGAAAATATAAAATGTTTATGAATGTAATTTCGTTTTGGGGAAAATAAATCCTTGACGAACGGCCGGAGAATTGCTCTGTGGAAGAGATATTTTGCCGAAGTTTTGATGAGAGGCCTGCTGAGGACTTTAACGATGGATTCCGCTGAGGATAATGATGATAAACTCCGCTGGGGAACTCCGAAGATAAACTCTGCTTGGGAATACCAAAGATAGATTTCGCTGGGGATTGAAGGAATTTTGCCGAGAGCGGTCTTCCGTGGCTTTTAGCTGAGGATAACCCAGTTATAAGTCCTTGTGAGGAAATAACTCTAAATAACACTCGGGTGAGACGTCCGTGCTTCGCAGGGGATAAGCTTGCAGAATCTACTGGGGATGAGCTTTAAGACCTGCCGGGGAATGTTGTGCCTTTTCAGGATCGACGGGGAACCAACTCCGCTTGGGGAAAGTATTGTCGCATCCTGTTTTACTCTGCGGGGAATTGAGATGATTTGGCCACATTCTTCAGTTGAACCTACCTTGGTGCCTTGGCGGACAAAACAACCAGACTGCAATAGACAACTCCACATTGCCCCTGTCTTTGATGTCACCTGTAATTAATCTCTTGTTTCATATGCAAACATTTATGAATCAGCAATTTAATGTCAAATGCATATATCAAAAATGAACATTGGACGTTCTTCGCAAGACAAAACAAAAAAAGGAAAACAATGGTAATTTGTATGGACAAGTGAATTTGTATTGATTTAAACTTTGCCTGTGAATAGGCGTTTTTGTACAAGAGGCTGACATCCTAGTAAGAGGACATCGCCAAATAGTATAGAGTTTACAATTTGAAAAAGGAAACAAAACAGCTATGTGAACAATCCCACTGGGTTCCAACTCTGCTATCGCCTTTATGTCTTCGAACATCTCATCGCTTTGCTGCCTAATTTGAAGATGAAGCTGATTGGTCAATGCCGAGATCTGGAGCCAGATAGTTGATGCCGAGTTCCGGATGCGAAGTGATCCAATGAGACATAGTGTTACGCTTTTATCCCTAACTTTTGCCTGGACCGCCCTTTCGGGTTTTCAGTCCACCGGGATACCCATTTTTGCCCAAGCCGCCCTTTCAGGTTTTTGACTTGCCGGGCGTACAGATTTTTCATTCATTTCATCCCTTACTTTTGCCCGAACCCTTTTGGTTCGCCGGGAAGCCCTTATTTTGCCTAGGTATGTCAACCTAGCGGGTCTTTTATTCATGCGTAGTATTTTTTTACTATGTCTGCATTGGCGGGGTGAGGAAGGTCGTCACCATCCATGGTGGTTAGGATCATGGCTCCTCCTGAGAACACGCGTTTAACCACGAATGGTCCTTCGTATGTAGGGGTCCATTTGCCCCTGGGATCACTTTGAGGAAGGATGATGCGTTTGATTACCAGGTCCCCAACTTGATACTCTTGCGGTCTGACTTTCTTGTTAAATGCCCTGATCATCCATTTCTGATACGTTTGACCATGACAGATAGCAGTGAGCCTCTTTTCGTCAATCAGATTTAATTGATCAAGTCGAGTCTGGATCCAATCATCTTCATTCAAGTCTGCATCCTTCATTATCCGGAGAGAGGGTATCTGGATTTCAATTGGCAAGACTGCCTCCATGCCATAGACCAAGGAGAAAGGAGTTGCCCCGGTTGATGTCCTTGCTGAGGTACGGTACCCATGAAGAGCGAACGGTAACATCTCGTGCCAATCTTTATAGGTCACTGTCATCTTCTGCACAATTTTCTTGATATTTTTATTGGCTGCCTCTACAGCCCCATTCATCTTCGGCCGGTAGGGAGAAGAATTGTGGTGCTGTATCTTGAATTGTTCACAGAGTTCGGTGATCATTTTGTTATTGAGATTGGTACCATTATCCGTAATGATTCTTTCTGGGACGCTGTACCGACATATCAGATTATGCCGGATGAAACGTGCCACGACGCTCTTGGTCATTGTGGCATAGGAAGCTGCCTCAACCCACTTTGTGAAGTAGTCGATTGCCACCAAGATGAAGCGATGCCCGTTGGATGCCGTTGGTCGAATCTCACCGATCATATCGATGCCCCACATTGCGAAAGGCCAAGGTGTCGTCAGGACATTCAAAGGAACCAGAGGGATATGCACCTTGTCAGCATAGATCTGGCATTTATGACAAGTTCGGGAGTGTTGGTAACAATCGGCTTCCATTGTGGACCAGAAATATCCTGCCCGAAGGATTTTCTTAGCCATGGTGTGTCCACTGGAATGTGTTCCAAATGTACCTTCATACAGTTCCATCATGATTTTCTCCGCTTCAGCCTTATCCACACAACGTAGCAGGGTTGAATCATGATTCCGTTTGTAGAGAATGCCGTTGCTGAGGAAGAATTTTGCAGCAAACCTCCTCATGAACTTCTTATCATTGACAGATGCACCTTCCGGGTATTCCTGAGCTTCCAAGTACCTCTTCACCTCGTGATACCAGGGTTTTTCAGTCACCTTCTCAGCCTCGAGCTCACAGCAGTATGCCGGCTCATCCAACTTCCAGATAATGATTCGGGGAGCCTCATTGTCCCACTTAACTTTGAACATTGAAGACATCGTGGCTAGTGCGTCCGCTAGCTGATTCTCCTCTCTGGGGAAATGCTCAAAAGTTATCTCTTCAAAGTGAGGGAGCAAGGTCGACACATACTCCTTGTAAGGAATAAGATTCGGGTGTTTCGTATCCCACTCGCCTTTGATCTGATTGATCACGAGAGCGGAATCTCCGAAGACACTTAGAAATTTTATCCTTAAGTCGATTGCAGCTTGTAAACCCATGATACATGCCTCATATTCTGCCATATTGTTGGTGCAGCTGAAACATAATCGGGCGGTGAGGGGAGTATGAGTTCCTTTGGGAGATATGATTACAGCGCCGACGCTGTTACCCAAAGCATTGGAGGCTCCATCAAAATGCATAGACCATCGGGATCCTTCCTCAGGTCCTTCATCCGGTCCAGGCACTTCACAGTCAGTTACCACCATGATGTCTTCGTCCGGAAAATCAAAGTTTAATGATTGGTAATCGTCCACAGGTTGGTGTGCCAAATGATCTGCCAGTACACTTCCCTTAATTGCTTTCTGAGTTGTATACTGGATATCATATTCTGTCAAGATCATTTGCCATCTTGCTATTCTCCCAGACAGAGCGGGCTTTTCAAATATGTACTTGATGGGATCCATCTTTGAAATCAATAAGGTAGTGTGAGTCAGCATATACTGTCTCAGCCGGCGAGCAGCCCATACAAGAGCGCAGCAAGTTTTCTCAAGCAGTGAGTAACGAGACTCACAGTCGGTAAACTTTTTGCTCAAGTAATAAATAGCATGCTCTTTTCGGCCAGACTCGTCATGCTGCCCCAGCACACACCCCATTGAATTATCAAGCACCGTCAAGTATAGTATCAGAGGTCTTCCTTCCACCGGTGGCATAAGAATGGGTGGCTCTTGGAGATATTCCTTTATCCTTTCAAAGGCGGCCTGACATTCATCATTCCAGCGTACTACTTGATCTTTCTTTAGCAATTTGAAGATTGGCTCACAAGTAGCAGTCAGATGCGAGATGAATCGAGCAATGTAATTCAGTCGTCCTAGGAAACCTCTAACTTCTTTCTCTGTTTTTGGAGTCGGCATCTCTTGTATGGCTTTTACCTTGGCAGGATCCACCTGAATACCTTTATCACTTACAATGAAACCTAGCAACTTTCCGGATCTTACCCCAAAGGTGCATTTGTTGGGATTCAACCTCAGCTTGTACAACTTGAGTCGGTCAAATAACTTCCTCAGATGGTCAAGGTGCTCCTCCTCAGTTTGAGACCTTGCAATCATGTCATCAACGTATACTTCAATCTCATGATGGATCATATCATGGAACAAAGCAACCATGGCACGTTGATAGGTTGCCCCAGCATTTTTCAATCCGAATGGCATGACCTTATAACAGAAGGTCCCCCACTGAGTCACAAAGGTAGTCTTCTCCATGTCCTCTGGAGCCATCTTGATCTGATTATACCCTGAAAAACCATCCATGAAGGAGAACACCTTGTGTTGAGCTGTATTGTCAACAAGGACATCAATGTGAGGTAGGGGGAAGTCATCCTTGGGGCTGGCCCTGTTCAAATCCCTGTAGTCGACACACATTCTGACTTTACCGTCCTTCTTTGGTACTGGCACCACATTGGCAACCCACTGGGGGTAAGAAGTTACTGCAAGGAACCCGGCATCAAACTGCTTCATAACCTCGGCCTTGATCTTTTCAGACATCTCTGGACGCATCCGTCGAACTTTTTGCTTTACCGGAGAGCAATCTTCCTTGGTTGGCAGATGGTGAACTACAATGTCGGCATCCAAACCAGGCATATCTTCATAGGACCAGGCAAAAATCTCCATGTAGTCTTGTAGCATCTGGATCAATCGTTGCTTCACGCTGAGCTCTAGATTGGCACCAATCTTGACCTCTTTCCTATCTGTCTCAGTACCCAAGTTAATTGTCTCCACAGGCTCTTCATGTGGTTGAATAGCCCTCTCTTCCTGGAGTAGCAGTCTTGCGAGTTCACCAGGCACTTCGCAATCATCTTCACCTTCGTCTTCGGCCAAGTTGATCGGATTTTCGAAGTCATAACTGGCGATAGCAGAGCTGTTACCAGTGAGATCCAGAGTGGATTGAAACCTGTATAAGTGAGTGTGTGTAAATACAGCTGTTTTGCAATATATATAACACAGAAAGGAAAAGAGCAAAAGATTTGAAATGCAACAAACGTCCAATGTTTTGATTGATGATATATGAAAATGTCATACAAAAAGCCCTCACAAATGGAGCTACGATGCCCCGGGTAGGACACCGAGCCAACAAAGTTTTAACATATTGTTTGTTACAAATTTGGAAATCAAAAGAAATTAATTACTGCGTGACAAATGTGATAGGGGTAAAATCCTTTGCCGTCCAGTTGCTCGGTCCGTCGCTGGCAGTCGGGTAGATCCAACTATCAAACTCTGCTTCCTCCACATCTTCCTCAATAGCGTTCACCCTTGAGCTGGAAATAAACACCGAAGCCTTTCCGATCTTCTCTTTGCGCACCGCCTTCTGAGCCTCTGCAGTAAAGCCTAGCCCAAACTTGTCGTTCTTCTGAGTGAAGTCAGGAAGCTGACCCCAGTGTGCACAATTGCCTTTCTGAACCACAGCCCGGGCATCCCTTAGGGAAGCCATCTTCAAGGAATCATTCTCTTCGGCTATTGTCTCTGCAGCGGCTGAAATTGGATGCACCTCCTCGAAATGCTGGAAGGGGGTTTCAATGAACTCTCCGTCCATCTCAATGTACCTGAAGGAATTCAAATGGCTCACCATATACTCCTCTTCTCCTTGCACAGTGACGACCTTCCCCCTGACGGGATACTTCAGCTTCTGGTGCAAGGTGGACGTCACTGCCCCAGCTTTATGGATCCAAGGTCGACCCAGCAGACAAGAGTACGATGGACGTATATCCATCACATAAAAGGTAGAGTCAAACACTTGGGAGCCCACACGAATAGGGATGTTAACCTCTCCATGAACCATCCTTTTGGAACCGTCAAAGGCCCTGACGATGATATTACTGGGTTTCAACTCCAGGCCTTCATAATCCAGACGGTCCAAAGCCTTTTTCGGTAGAACATTCAAGGAAGAACCAGTATCCACCAATACATGTGCCAAAGTAGTGCCCCTGCATTCAATAGAGACATGCAGGGCATCATTGGGGTCTCTCCCTTTCGCGGTCAGGTCAGCATCTGAAAATCCCAAGCCATTGTCCGCCGTTAGATTCGCTATGCAATCAGTGAACTGGACTGCAGACGTCTCCTGCGGCACATGGGCCGTCTTGAGAAATGAGATCAAGGCCTTAGCATGGGCCTCAGAGCATAACAATAAGGAGAGCAGGGAGATCTTGGAGGGCGTATGCCACAATTGCTCGACAACATTAAAATCACTCTTCTTTATTATTTTTAGAATCTCCTCCATTTCTTGTCGGGAGGCCTCAGCATTTACGGGTATTGGTGCCTCCATCCGGGCAGGCTCTTCTTCAATCCCCTTGCCCCGAGCATTTGATGACTCGGCAGCAGGGGAAACAACTTGATCAGCAACAGTAACAGGTATACTTGTAGGTTTTATGAGGAGGGGTCTTCGAATAGCGGGCGGTGCAATGTCAGGCGAAAAGAGCCTGCCACTGCGGGTAACTTTGGCTGGACCAGTGATATCGCAGATACTGGCGCTAGTGTCAAATTCTTGTTTGATTCCATTTACATACACGTCTGCCCCATAATGCCAGGGGACAGCTTTATCAGACACGTAGGAGAGGGGCCCCGGAACAGTAATGATTACAGGCGCAACTGTCATGATTTGAATAGGCTTCTTCGGGGGAGCCTTGATTGGATTTTTGAAGATGGTAATCACAGAAACTTCTTTCATCGGAACCGATTGAACAGCAGTCTTTTTGAATAGAATTTCCCTGCTATCCATTAGGCCTTGGATGCCTAACCTCAGCAAGGGACAATCAGATAGAGAAATAGCACAGAACAGGCAACCTTCACCGCAACCCGGAAATAAACCGGCCCGCAGTAGGTTCTTCTTAACAGTCTTCAGAGGGGTAACAACTTCATCTATCGAAACAGCATACGTTTCCTCCTCAATGGCATTTACCCTATGCTGGGGCATAGGAGCCGTTACAACATTTGGTCTTTCCGGCGCTTCAAACTGAATTTCCTTTGCATCGATCAGATCTTGCACTTTGTTTCTCAAGGCCCAGCAATCATCAGTAGTGTGCCCGGGGCTATCAGAATGATAAGCACACCGGGCATTTGGGTTATACTTAGGAGACGCAGTGTTGACGACCTTAGGAGCTTCTTTGAGGGTCACCAGGTTGGTGGATAACAGTTGGGGTAAAATTTGAGATAAGGTCATACTCAGTCGGGTATACTGCCTCTTGGGCCTTTCGCTTCTTTGTTGATTGTACTGCTGAGGAGCAGCAACAGGTTTGGAGATGACCAAAGCATTGACGGCTTGGCGACTTTCGGGCTTGACTTGTCTTCTAGGACCATAGACGGCACTTGCTTCTTTCTTAAACGGCCTCTTCTCAGCACTTGTAGAGGCAGCCTTCTGTATCTTGCCTGACCTGATGCCAGCTTCAATTCTTTCTCCCGTCAATATCAAATCTGTGAACCCAGCGGAGGAGTTACCAACCAAATGATTAAAAAACGGACCAGACAAAGTCCCAAGGAACATATCAACCAGCTCTCGGTCAGTTAATGGAGGCTGCACCCTGCCAGCCAAATCTCTCCATTTTTGAGCGTACTCTTTGAACCCTTCACCCGTTCCTAGAGACATACCCTGAAGTTGGGTACGCGTGGGAGCGAGATCAGAATTGTATTGGTATTGTCTGTAGAATGCGGTTGCCAAATCTTCCCAGTGCCGGATGCTGGCTCCATCTAATTGGTAGAACCATTCAAGCTGCGACCCTGAGAGGCTATCTTGGAAGAAGTGAATCCAGAGGTTCTTATCTGCCGTGTAAGGTTGGATTTTCCTTACGTACGACCTCAGATGCAGCTTTGGGCAGGAGACCCCATCATACTTGGCGAAGGCAGGCACCTTAAACTTGTGTGGAATGACTACCCCAGAAGATAACCCCAAATCTCCGAAATCCAGTCCCGGCACATTCTGAATTTCCATGGCGCTCAAGCGGTCCTCCAATTGTTTGTATCTGTCAGCAGCAGGTGGGTATTGTTCGTCATTATAGTCCGTCTCGTTGTCGGAGACTGCGGGACTAGGAGCTCCTCCCCCTTGGGGACTGTTTTTCTCAGCAGAAGAAGTGGTTGGATCAGCTTCGTTGTGGAGTGTGTTCCCAAATCTGCGTCCGGTGTTGAACAATGCAGTCCTCTTTTTCTTCTTCTTCTTCAGGAGTAGAGTCTTCAACTCTTGCTGACCTTGGGCTAGGCTTAGGACCATTTCTTGAAACTGTGCACTTTGGGCCTGAAGGGCCTTGATTGCTTGCTCACTGGAGGAGTCTGGATTCATGATGACTGTTCACACAAACAGCGAAGAAAATTAAGCAACCTGCGAAATAGGGTACCTGCTATGCATATGGTGCAATGGAATGCGTATGTATGCAATGCATTCAAGGATTTAGAATATTCAAAATTTGTTGTAGACAAAAAGGAACGCACATTATATTAATAAGGAGAAATTTGTTAATACATAAATGCCCCATGGGCCAAATACTACAAAATGACTCCTTAAGGTAAAAAGACATTGCGCATCCTCTTTGGCGCAATGTAGGTGTTGAGATTCCTTTCCTCGTGCAGCAGGCGGGTGAGTTCCAGGACCTTCTTTTCACTAGCATGTAGACTGGTCTCAAGAGAATTCCGTTCTTCCTTAAGCTGGACCCAGCTCTTCTGCATTTCTTCCCAGGAGGTGGGCATGTCGGGATGTTGAATGGTGTAGGACGCCTCTCCTTCCAAGACTGGTTCTTTGATCACAGGGAGCATATGAGGATAAGGCATCACTAACTTCTGGGAGCGGGCTCGTACCCACTTGAGGTAAGGTTCCAACGGGATGGAGTTCCGGTGCCCCAATGTCTTGCTGTCTATCCTACTTGGCATCCTCCAAGCTCTGATAAATTTCTGACGAAGTCCTTGAGTATCGTTGTCGAAGTCAAAAACTATGTTAGGGATTAACATGTCATGGGGGCCATCCTTCCGAGCATAACCAAACTGTCTCCAAGCCAGGCATGGGTTGTAAGTAATACCCCCTTTGATTCCAAATAAAGGAACATTGGGGTACTCCCCACATCGATCAATGATAGTGATGTCTTCCCTAGACCTAGGGCACCAATGTATATCCGCATGCGTGAGAGTCATTAACCGTTGTGACCATCTCAAACCCCGCTCGTTCTTTAAAACTGTTTGTGGAAGGTGCGAAATAAACCACCTTCCCAGGAGAGGAGTGCAACACATAAGGACACCCCTTCTTCTCATGGTTCGAGTGTAACATGAGTGAAGGATGTCTCCCAGCAACGTAGGTATAGGATTCTTGGTCATGAAGATCTGGACCGCACTGATATCAATAAGCTGATCGGGATTAGGGAACAACACCAAACCATAGACAAGGAGGGCCATAACTTCTTCAAAAGCTCGTAGGTCAAGAGAATTCCAACATTCTTGGGCCTTTTCAAACAGAAACCTGGCTAAGAACCCTTTGATACCACTTCTAACTTCCCAATGTCCTTTGAGGTCAGATGTCTGTAGGTGCAAGGCTTTAGCAATCTCTTCAAGCTTGGGCTCCTCTTCCGTACCGTTGTAGGGTAGTTGATCAAGGATAGGGACCTTCAGAAGTCGGGAGAACTCTTCCAATGTAGGCACCAACTGATAATCCGGGAAGGTGAAGCAGTGATGCAGAGGGTCAAAGAATTGGAACAGGACCTTTATCAAGTCCTCCTCAATGTTGGTGTTAACCAAGTTGATGAGTCTTCCATGTCTCTCACTGAATGAAGAACCCTCGGGAATCCTGGACAGAAGTTCCTTAAGCTGAGGAGGGATCTTTACAAGGCTAATCTGAATTGTCTTTCTGCGAGCAGTTTCCATGTCCTATAAAACAAGAACAAAGATGAAGATTCGAAACCCTTGAAATGGTTAGCCAATGCTCATGATGTTTGTATGATGTAATGATGTGATGATTAAATACACTATAAATATTCACAAAGGCAAACATGGTAAGGCATACAAGTCACACAAACCCTTAGAGTTTAGGCCTGCATGGGGTCTGGGTATTACCCTCTTGAAGTTTGGTGGGCTCAACTTGTCCTATCAAAAGTAACCGGGTTCTAAAGGTCCCAATATCACTGGATTGCTTTCATTGTTCATCGTTTCGATTTAGCCACTGAACTGGCGACCGAAATATTCCAGGAAAGCAACCCTCAATTGAGTGTAGTATCGAGTATCAACCAACCTCGGACTGCACCAAAGTCAGTTATCTCACTACCCTAAAAAGGCCAAGATGGTTCAATTAAGGTTCCTAAGGTCAGTTGATGCTTCACGACACCACGCGGCGGCCCCGTACTCTCCTTGACTGAACTCAAGGGTTACCGGTACACACCAAAGTGCCACATCAACATAGCAGACTGTTTCAACCATGTCGGTATACCCCGCACAGTTCCCTCACAGCCTTGTTGCTACTTTCTAAGAAGGTATCCCCAGATCCGAGTTAGGATCTATAAAACTCCGATACCAAGCCCACAAATGTAAAAGCAAACAAAGCAAGCAATTGAAAACAAAGGTGATCTAAACCCTAAGGTTACTCCACTTTAAAAGTATCTCCCCAGCAGAGTCGCCAGTTCTGTGATACGGTGGGAGAACTGACTTGAGGTTTTGCGTTTGTATTCGCAAATGTTGCGGTTAGCAAGAGTCGCCACCGACTTTTTATTTTATCCTAAGGAAAGGTTAAAAAGCACAGCAAAAACCTTTTGAGATGTTTCTTGGGTTCGGGGAGTAGATTATAGAAAGGGAAGGTATTAGCACCCTTTCTATCCATGGTTATCCATGGGCTCTTAGTTACTTGCTTAGATCACTTGCCTTTTGTTTTCAATTGTTTTAAATGGTGCTTGAGTGTGTGGGTTTGAAAAATGTTTTGAAAAGAGGCCAATGTGGTGGCAACCTTTGTAATGATCCATGTGGGGATGTATGCAAAGATGTATGTCTTTTGAAAAAGTTTTCATTTGTTTTTAAAAATTGTTTTGAAAGTGGAGTGATGTGTGATTTTGAAATTAGGCAAGTGTTTTGTTTTGCAAGTTGATTCAAGTAACTAAGAGGTTATCTACTCCTAAATTTCTCAAAAGATTATTGCTATACTTTAACCCTTTTAACAAGTTTGCTCCACCATTGTATTTGGTGGGCAACCTTGTGTTAGGATGTGAAAGGGACAGGCGCGGGTCATCGTTTTAGACCATAATTGCAACGACGTTGAATGTCTTTGGGCAATTTCTTTAAGGGACTTGATCATTTGTTTTTGTTTGTTTTGAAAAGTTTTGTCGAGGGACTATGATCATTCAAATTGTTTGCTTTGCCCAAAGAAGTTCAACATGCAATATGGCCCATTTATTTGAAGGCAACAAGTGGACAACCCTAGGGGGTGCAAGTGTGATTTGTGTGTCCATTTTCATGCTTGTTTATCTTGTATTAGGTCAAACTATTTTTTATCGTTTTTTCGCATACAAACCCTAATTCTAACATGTTATCATTAGAAAGCAATAAAGTGCGAAATTAAAATTACTAAGCTATTACAAAACCAAATATGGGAAGGGGGGTACAAATATTCAAATGGGGGATATTGACAAGAATTTAAATCTAAATTATTACATCATTTTGAATATTTGCAAGGTAAATAAATTGCATAATTAAATGGAAATTAAATAAATATGTGAAATGCAAAAAGAAAGTTTTTATATGCATGAGAAAATATTATTTATGTAAAAGAGAAAAGAAAATAAAAATGTATTATTTTTTTTGAGTATTTTGAATTTAGGGCAAAAACCCTAATTTTAAAGAAAATGCATTATTATCTAATTTAATACAACTATTTATTTATTATTTTCAAAAATAAAATAAAATGAAGTATATTATGGGGAAAAGTATTTTTGTATCAAATATTAATAAAAATAAAAATTCAAGTATTTTTATATTTTTAACTTAAATATATTGATAACCATATATATATATATATTAAACCCTAAATATGTATTATACACAAAATAAATATTTATTTAATATTTTAATAAAATAAATAAAAGAGTATTTTTTGTGTGAAATATTTTCAGAAAGTAAATAAAAAATAAAAATTGTATTTACATCATTTTTATATTTATTCTAATAATAGTATATATATACTTATGTATAAACAAAGAAAATAAACAAATAAATATGCAATAAATGCAAAAAATGATGAAAAAAATATTTTTAATTTTTTAATGTCATGAGAAAAAATAAACAAAGTCAACCAAAAAAGAAAAAGTCAAAAATGTTAAGAAATGAACAAATGGGCTCAGGGGGGTGTGAATCAAAAAAGGTGGTGTGAAAAGTGAAATAACACAGGCCCAGCCCACTGATCATTGTCTTCAACCTCCAGCTTCAAACATTTGAAAAACGCGCGCCCCTGTTCCTCAATGTCTAACTCCTGATTCTTGGCTTTTCAGCAAAAACTCATAACACAAGAAATGTTCAGCATGAAGAGACGGTTTCAACCATATAAATAACTTGACCTATCTCTCTAAGATGAGGGAGAATTTCTCCTCCCCCAATTTCTGACCTAATTTTTCATCAATGTTCAGACATGAAATTCTCTAAGCATACGAAACATAAATGAAATCTAATCATATGAGCATGTTCAGGGCTATGATTGTGACATGTTTTCTTCAAAAACCTAAAGCTAACAATGCCTAATAAGAGAGATAGAACTCCATGAATATACCTGTTCAGTTGGAATCGAGCTTGGCAATGGAGGATGTTTCAGAGTGAAATGATGACTTGTACAACTTCCTTGAAGTGTAAGGATGCTTTTCCAATTCCTACTTTGTCTTGAAACTCCCTGAATCGAGCTAGTGAACTCCAACTGCAAAACAGAAAATTAAAAATGGTGAAGTGGCTTGGAGGTGTTACAGGTCTGATTTTAGGACATGGTTAGCTTTCATATGTTGTAGGGAAGGTAGAGGAAAAGGTTTGGATCAAAATGCTCGAAGGGATTGGGAGTTTGCACTCAAACTGCAGGGGCTCCCCTGTTTGTACAGTTTTGAGGTGGTTAGAGCAATGGGAGTGTTTCAGATGGCAAGGGCTCGTGTGTTAGCTTGGATTTTGTCTATGGAATGTGTTTGATAGCTTTTGTGTTGTGTGTCTAAGCTGAGATGAGAGATGGCATAAGTTATGGACTTTTCTTCTATCTTAAGCAACAAAAGCAAGTTGGTGGTTTTAGGTTAGTAGGGGGCCTCCTAATGTGCTGCATAAACATCTCTTGATCAGTGTGTTATGCACATAATCTTGTGCCAAGCAGATCTTTCATGTACTTGTTGGATTACAAACTTGACATAAAGTTAACCTTTTCAAAAATGGAAATTTCACTTTATCTAGTTTAGGATTAATCTTGCATACAACGCTTGCACTCAAAGAACAACACCTTAACACATTGAATATGCATTAAATTATTGAGTATGAAATGGTTCAAGGACCTGTAATCAAGCATAAAGCAAACTGATTTCAAATTGGCAAGATTATGAACATGTCTTGATGAAGAACAAAAAGTGAATTTTTGCCAACTTGTGAAATTCGAATCTCTCAAGTTATGAGGTTGTTTGATGAGTTCTTGGACATTTTGGAAAGCTTGGAATGTGTACTACAATCCATCTTTGAAATGCAAATCAAAATTCCAAGTGGAAGGGTATGAAAAGTGGCCTTGAAGTAGGGTAGAAAACCTTGTCAAAATAGGTCAAATTTCACTAAGTTAAAAGATGGTTTAGTGCCCTTATTCAAAAACTTATAACTTGAGATACAAGCTTCAAATGAGAAAACTTTGTGAATCAAAGTTGTAGATTATGCAACAAGCTACAACTTTCATGTTTTGACTTTTGTTTGAATCCAAATGGATCATGGTGAAAAGATGGGGCAAAGTTGGGAAAAAATTAGGGTTTTTCATAACTTAGAAAAATTCTAAGTTATGAAAAATTCCATTTTCAAACCCTAATTTGCATTTTGAGATTTCTTGATGAACAAGTTTCATGATTTGGCATGTTTTGATGAAAAATGAATTTTGACCAAAAAGTCAAAGTTTGACTTTTCAGTATACAGTCAAAATTGATCAATTGACTGGGAAATTCAACTGTCAATCTTGTGTACTTGGGATCTTTTGAGCTTGATGAACATGTCAAGATAATTCCATTGATTCCTTGAGGCCATATGTGAGCTTGGTTTGCCATTGGCTAGGTCAAACAGTCAAAAATTGCCTTTGTGCAGTCAAAACCCTAAAAATGACCATTTTGCCCTTTTGGTGATCTGATCAAATTTCTTGTGAAATTGTGATCCAAACTTGATCAAATGGTCCATATGAGTTCCTAATGTTGATGTGGATCAAATTTCATGAGATTTGACTGTCAATTGGCCACAGTTGACTTTTTCCCCAATACAGCTGATTTCTAGGTCAACTGTCCAATTGACTGGATAAAACTTGGAATCAAGACTTGAAACTTGGCATGGGTAAACTTGGGAGTCCAACATGAAGCATAAAAGTCATCTTAGGCATTTTAGGTCAAAACATCTTTAGGCAAACACAAACCCTAATTTTGAGTCCACAGTGCAAGGAGAAGTCTTGAGCAGAGGAAACCCTAACTGTATCTTGATCTTCAAAGGTCTTGTAATGAGAAAATGTTGAGGAAATGGGAGGGCAAATTTTGGGGTACAACATTTGGCATAGGAGCAGTGATCACGTTTAGAGTCTCTGGAGGGTCAAGCTCGATCTCCTTGGCATCAATCATGTCTTGGACCTTGTTCTTCAGAGCCCAACAGTTGTTTGTATCATGTCCAAGACTATCAGAATGGTATGCACACCCTTCATTGGGATGATAGGTAGGAGCAGAAGTATTTGGGTTCCAGAGAGGAGCCTTTAATGTAATTAGCCCTGTCTTTAACAGGTGTTGTAGCACCTGAGCTAACGACATGCCAATCCTGGTAAATTGTCTCCTAGGTGCAACCTTCTTGTGCTGATTCTTTTGTTGTTGCTGGCGAGGTTGTTGTTGGACCCGTGAGGTGGAAGCAAAGTGAGAAGGTCTTCTCTCCCTTAAACCAACTTCTTGTATCATGGGAGGCTGAATGATGATTTGATCCACAATCCTAGATGTTTGCCCCATTTGGTTACATACATCTTGACGAAGCTTGTTGGTGAGAACCCTCAACTCCTCTTGTCCTTGTGCCAGATTTTGGATAAGAGCCATCTGGCTCACCAATTGCCCCATCATTTGGACCTTCATTATGGCTATTTCAGTTTGTAGCCTTTCCAACTGGTCATCTTTGTTTCCATCAGGATTTCCCATGATCATGCCCCTGGTGAGGAGCGCCTTGACCTCTTCTTGTCCCTTGGATAGGTTCAAGAACATCTCTTGAAGTTGAGCGTTTTGAGCCTGGATGCCCTTGATAGTCTGCTCTAGAGCCATCTCTACTGAAATAAACAGTAGGAGAATAAGGAAACCTGAAAAGGAAAACCTGTTATGATGCAATGCATGATATGTGGATGCATGCTTTCAAGAATCTCGCGGGGTAAACACAAGAAAATGTTAGAGGTTGAACTTCGATCAACATCTTTGATTGGATAACTTTGTATCGGTGGATGTCTTTCCACGAGAATCAAGCTCACTATGTCGAGTGGGTCATAGCCCCTGATTCAAGTTGTTGCACTTGATCTTTGACGGCGTTTGTTTAGAGGAGAACCCTCTTGCCCCTTGGTAGACATCTGGTTCAACGTGACCCTGCATCGAAAGACCCTCGAGATCCTTGAAATGGTTATTGAAAAAATGCTATGGTATGATGTTATGATGTTACGTACATGCATGCAAAAGTAAGCAAATGTATATACAGACAGTCATATTCACACAGAGCAAACAAGTCCTTAGGTTTAGGCTTGCATGGGGTTTGTAGGTAAATACCCTCTTGAAGTTAGTTGGCTCAACCTGTCCTAAAATAGAAACCGGGTTCTAAGGAGCTCAATATCACTGGATTATTTTCTATGTTCATTATTTTGGTTTAGCCACTTAACTGGCGACCAAAATATCCCAAGAAAACAATCCTCAATGAGTGTAGTATCGAGTATCTACCAACTTCGGACTGCACCAAAGTCGGTCATCTCACTACCCCTAAAAAGGCCAAGATGGTCAAGTAAGGTTCTAAGGGTTCGTTAGTGCTTCATGACATCACTCAGCGGCCCCATATTCTCCTTGACTACTTAAGGGCTACCGGTACCCACAAATATGTCACACTAACATAGCTACTGCTTCAACCATGTCGGTATACCCCGCACAGTTCCCTCACAGTTTATTTTTATTTACCTAAAAAGGTGCCCCCAAATTCGGGTGTAGGATTTAAAACAAACCCAAGCAAGGAACCCCAAAAGTAAAGCAATCAAAGCAATCAAAGTAAGCATGTATAGGTGATCTAAAACCCTAAGGTAACCCCACTTTTAGAAAAGTCCCCAACAGAGTCACCAGTTCTGTGATATGGTGGGAGAACTGACTTATGTTTTGCGTTTGTGTTCGCAAATGTTCGATTTAGCAAGAGTCGCCACCGACTTTTATTTTATCCTAAGGAAAGGTCAAAAAGCACAGGAAAGACCTTTGAGATGTTTTTGTGGGTTCAGGGGGTAGATTATGAAAAGGGAAGGTGCTAGCACCCTTTTCATCCATGGTTATCCATGGGCTCTTAGTTACTTGTTTTATACCACTTGCCTTTGCTTTTCAATTGCTTGAAATGGTGTTTTGTGTGTGTGGTTTTGAAAATGTTTTGAAAAAAATGCCCTGTCTAGGCAACCTTTGTAATGATTCTTTGTTTGAATATATACAAAGGTGTGTGTCTTTTTGAAAAGATAATTCAATGTTTTGAAAGTTGTTTTGGAATTGTGTTATGGAGTGTGTTTTGAAAAATGGTAAGGATGTTTTGCAAGATATTTGATCAAGTAACTAAGAGCTATCTACCCTAATTTTACTCAAAGATCTTTCTCATGTTTTTAACCCTTTTAACAGTGTTGTTTCACCATTGTATTTGGTGAACAACCTTGTGTTAGGATGTTGAACGAGACGAGCGCGGGTCATCGTATGCAATCATTAAAGGCAACTTGTGGGACACTCTAGCAATTTCGTAAGGGACGAGATCGTTTTATCGAAGGAAACATCGAGGGTCATCGAGGGACTAGGATCTTTGTTTATCGAAGGGACAATTGCTAGAGTGTCTCATACTCGAGGGACATGATTGCATTTTCCGAGGCAACAAGTGGAATTACCCTAAGGGTGCATGTGTGAATAGTGTGTTTGATTTGCATGCATTTTGTCTTGATTAGGGGTTTCCTACTTGTTGGTTTTATCTTTCCATACACACCTATTTACTAGCATTTGTATAAAGCAATAAAAATGTAGCAAATAAATATCCTACACTATTACAACCATATTGAAGTGCAGAAGAATATAAAGGAAAAAATAAGATAAAAAGAAGAAAAAATGAGCTCCTTCGATTTGGGCAGGAGCAGCCTTCGATTTTCATTTCTAGGCTTCCTTCGATTGGGAGTTCGCACCAGCGAGGTCATGGCCTTCGATTGGGCTTTGGCACCAGTCAGGTCATGTACTTCGATTTGAGGCTGGCACCAGCATGGGAGTGCCTTTCGTCTGAGCCTGGACTTAGTGCAAGTGTGCCTCTGGCTGGGCCTTTCTGCCTTGTTGCCTTCTTTGATTGGGCCAGTGAAATCAGTGTGAGTGTGTCTCTGGTTGGGCCTGGAAGTCAGTGTGGAAACCAAAGGCTTCGTTTCATACTCCTGTCTCCTGTTTCTTTCGTTCGACCTGGAGAAAGAGGATAGAAGCAGAAGCTTCTTTTCCTATTCCCTGTTTCCTGTTTCTTTCATTTAAAGCATTAAATGGCAACATGGCCTGAGGCCATGCTAGTATTTGTTTGGTAAACAGTTTAACAGTTAAAGCAAGTTCAGGTAAACAGAAAGCAAAAACGAAAGGGTTAGCTCTGAAAAATATGTTAAAAGGGTGGAAACAAAAAGAACCAAAGTGTTATGTATATGTTTTGAAATGAAAGGGAAGATTATTCACATACTATGCCATGAAACGAAAGGTTCAAGGGTAAGAGTGACTTACCTTGCTTCAGGCCTTGAATGGATGTGGGATTCGAACTTGAACTTCTACCTGGACGTTTCTGGAATTCAAAGAGTAGTCACAGGGGGTTCTCTTTTGGTTCGAAGAGTTGTCACAAAAGGTTGTCTTTGAGTTTAAGCAAACTTTTATGTGTGGGGTGTTCTTCAGAATCGAAAGAGGTGAGTGTTTGGGATTCTGGTTTTTTTATTTATTTCTCAAGTGTTGATGAACTTGAGAGTTTTGTTGTGTTTGAGAAAATTTGGGGGATTCGTTCCTCTGGTCCAAAGATCCTCTCCTAGCTTTGTAAAAAAATTCCTCTATTTATAGAGAAAGAATGGACATGTTGCCCAAAGCCAGCCTTGCAAATAAATGATAAAATAATGTAACGTGAAAGTACATGTGGGGGGCCTCTTGGCAGTTGGGGTGCAGAAGATGTGACTTATGCTTTTGACGTTGCTTGTGCTCAGACCAAAATCAGGTTGAAAGCTGATTTTGTGACTAAAGTACTCTCTATGAAAGGAAAGAGCATGTAGCCTTTAACCAATAATAGTAGTATCTAAAAGACAAAGTTTAAAACCCTTGTACAAGCTTCTGACTATGTAAAGATTTGGACGCAACATAGCCTGGCAAACGAGATTTGGTCTTGAGTCAAATGCAAGAATGAGATCGAAGCACACCTGTTTGAAGGAAGCCTTTGCCTCAGTTGAAGCTTGTGGTCGAAACAAGCTTACTCGAAGGAAGCTAATGCCCAATCGAAGCTTGGATCAAAACAAACATATTTCCCAATCGAAAGTCTGTGTTCGAAGGAAGCAATGTTTCCTAATCGAAGAATGTGGATTGAAATAAACATAAAGGGAGTCATTGCCTTGTGTCTTTTTAGCATGAGGGAAGTTCTTGGCTTATGAATTGAAGGGCGCTTTTTCAAGGGAAGCAAGAACTTAGTCACATCTTGTATGAAGATACTTCTTGGATCAAACGAAGCTTGTATGAAGCAAAGTATGCAAGAGGCCCTTGGTGCAAGTGGATTCGAAGGATGCATAAAGATGGTTACCTTGTCCCATCGAAACTTGTCCAAACAAAGCAAGCATGCAGGCAGCAAACTTGTCCAGTCGAAGCAGGCTTGTAGGCAGTAAACTTGTCCAAATCGAAGTAGGCTTGCAAGCAGCACGTTTGGTGAATCGAAAAGGGTTTCCTTGCAGGGGGCATGTGTGGCCAGTAGGTCATGGCCTTCAATTGCAAGCACGCAGGCAGCAAAAGGCACAAACGAAGCCTGCAACGAGAAGTTACAGGCCCAGGCGAAAGAGGCACGCTAGTAGCCACTTTAAGCAATCGAAGGAGGCCAAGAGTCAATCGAAGGGTGCTGAATCGAAAAACACTTGTTTTTATCCAAATTTGTCAAAATGTTATTTTTATCTGTTTTCTCCATTTTTGACAGTTTCCTTTTAATTTTGGTATTGGAAAATCCAAATGCACTTGTTCAAGCTTGAACCTTGAAAATCCTTGCAAGAAAGGCCTTGAGAATTGAGAGGGCAAATTTTGGGGTACAACAGTGGGTCACAATTGACTTTTGCCCTAGCATAGTCGATTTTTGGACCTTTGAGCAATTGACTGAGCGAACTTTCTCTGCAAGGCTTGAAACTTGACATGGATGATCTTGAGAACATATTAGGACATTGGTGAGCACTTGGGGTCACTTGGACTCAAGGATCTTGATGCAACACAAAACCCTAATTTGAGTAGACTGCCTTAGGAGAGAGCTTGTCTGGCCAACCTTTGGACTACTTTGAGCAATTTGGAGATCTTTCTTGCAATGTTTTAAGAAATGTGGGAGGGCAAATTTTGGGGTACAATAGTTGCCCCTGTTCAATCTTCTTAAACCTGAGGATGTAGATTGGCTTTCGTGCCTTTCGTGATCCGAACATGGAAGAGGATTGAACACTAGAGTGCCCAGAAATTTGCACTCGCATGAAGTGGTAGTTGCTTTGAGATGTCGGGAATGGGCTTACAGATGCCATTTGGAGGAGTGTCGATCGCATAAGAGATTTCTTAGCGAGAGCTTGCATACCTGCTGTTGAGGAAGATTCCACTAGGGAACTCTGATCTTTGTTGAGGGAAAGGAACTCGTCCGTAATTCAACTGAGGTGTCGAGATTTAGGAACTTGCCCGTAATTCAACTGAGATGTCGAGATTTAGGAACTTGCCCGTAATTCAACTGGGGAAGCATATCTGCTGAGATTTAGGAACTTGCTCGTAATTCAACTGAGGTGTCGAGATTTAGGAACTTGCCCGTAATTCAACTGAGGTGTCGAGATTTAGGAACTTGCTTGTACTTCAACTGAGAAAACATCTCTGCTGATATTTAAGAACTTGTCCTTAATTCAACTGGGGAAACATATTCATCGAGATTTAAGAACTCGCCCGTAATTCAACTGAGAAAACTTCTCTGCTGAGATTTAGGAACTTGTCTGTAATTCAACGGAGGAAAACTTTTGTCGAGATTTAGGAACTCGTTTGTACTTCAACTGAGAAAACATCTATGATGAGATTTAAGAACTTGTCTGTAATTCAACTAGGGAAACATCTTCGTTGAGATTTAAGAACTCGCCCGTAATTCAACTGAGAAAACTTCTCTGCTGAGATTTATGAACTTGTCTGTAATTCAACAGAGGAAAACTTTTGTCGAGATTTAGGAACTCGTCTGTACTTCAACTGAGAAAACATCTCTGCTGAGATTTAAGAACTTGTCCGTAATTCAACTGGGGAAACATCTTCGTCGAGATTTAAGAACTCTCCCGTAATTCAACTGAGAAAACTTCTCTGCTGAGATTTAGGAACTTGTCTGTAATTCAACGGAGGAAAACTTTTGTCGAGATTTAGGAACTCGTCTGTACTTCAACTGAGAAAACATCTCTGCTGAGATTTAAGAACTTGTCCGTAATTCAACTGGGGAAACATCTTCGTCGAGATTTAAGAACTCGCCCGTAATTCAACTGAGAAAACTTCTCTGCTGAGATTTAGGAAATTATCTATAATTCAACGGAGGAAAACTTTTGTCGAGATTTAGGAACACGTCTGTACTTCAACTGAGAAAACATCTCTGCTGAGATTTAAGAACTTGTCCGTAATTCAACTGGGGAAACATCTTCGTCGAGATTTAAGAACTCGCCCGTAATTCAACTGAGAAAACTTCTCTGCTGAGATTTAGGAACTCATCTGTAATTCAATGGAGGAATACTTTTGTCGAGATTTAGGAACTCGCCTGTATTTCAACTGAGAAAACATCTCTGCTGAGATTTAAGAACTCGTCCGTAATTCGACTGAGGTAAAAGCTTCATAACTTTGAATTTTGTGAGAATTTAACCGCATCCTTCCTGAAAGGTAAATGTTAGTTGTATGTAATGCATGATATGTATCAGGCAATGATGTTCTCAAAATAAATGAGATTGTGTTGTATGATGCGTATATGCATGTGTCATGATGTATGGAAATGTAATGTTTTTAGTTGGGGAAAATAAATCCCGGATAGTTGCTGGAGAAAAGAGTTGAATTCTTCGTTTCCGCTGGGGATGGCGAACGAAGATGACTGTGCGAATAAACCTGTAGGAGAGGATAACTCCGTTGGGGAATAAACTGATGAGGAGATTACTCTGTGGGGAAGAGATGCTCTGTAGAGGATTCCACTGATAAATTCCGCTGGGGATGAATTACCGTTGCTGGTGATACTGAATCCTGTTAGGGATTCAATTTCTGCTTGTGAAAGGAAATGAACTCCGCTGGGGATGATCTTCAGTTGCGACTTCAATGGGGACAACCTTTTAGGCTTTACTGGGGATAACCTTCCAAAGTCTAATGGGGATGATTCTCTACACTCCACTGGGGGAAGCTTTTTCATACTGCGCTGGGGAAAATTTCAAACTCCACTGGGGATATTTTATACTCCGCCGGGGATGATAAGACTTTTCAATGCTGATGGTAGATAAACTCTGCTTGGGGAGGATATTACCGATTCGTTCACAGTTGTGAGTCTCAGCTGGGGAGAGTTAACATTACTGTCTTTTCTTACTCTGCGGGGAGTGAATGCACCTTAGCCATATTCTTCAGCTAAATTTACCTTGTACCTGGTGGATAGAGCAACTGTAATGCTTGGACAAATCTTATTGCCCCTGTTTCTGATATTACAAGTAACTGTCTTTTGTTTCGCATGTAAATATTCATGAGCACCAATTAATGTCAAATACATATATCAAAAATGAACATTGGACGTTCTTTGCAAAACAAAACAGATAAAGGAGAAACAGTTTGAAATTTCTTTGAAGATGAATTGTATTGATTTTGAAGTTTGGCCTATAAATAGGCGTTTTTGTACAAGAGACTGACGTCCTAGTAAGAGAACGCTGCCGAACAAATAGAATTTATACAATTTGTGAAAAACAAAGAAAAACAGCTATGTGAATAATCCCACTGGGTTCCAACTCTGATATTGCCCTTATGTCCTCGAGCATCTCATCACTTTGCTACTTGGTTGAAGGTAGATCATATTGATTAGTGCCGTCCGAGCTTGATAGTCGATACCGAAGTCTGGTTGCAAGGTGATCCAATGAGACATAATGTTACACTTTGATCCCTAATTTTTGCTTGGACCGCCCTTTCGGGTTTTCGGTCCACCGGGATACCCTTTTTTGCCCAAGCCGCCTTTTCAGGTTTTTGACTTGCCGAGTGTACATATTTTTTTTTATTTTCATCCCTTATTTTTGCCCGAACCCTTTTGGTTCCCCGAGAAACCCTTATTTTTGCCTAGGCCAGTCAACCTAGCGGGTCTTTGATTATGCGTAGTATTTTTTCACTATGTTTGCATTGACGGGGTGAGGAAGGTCGTCACCATCCATGGTGGTTAGAATCATAGCTCCTCCTGAGAAAATGTTCTTAACCATAAATGACCCTTCGTAAGTAGGGGTCCACTTGCCCCTGGGATCACCTTGAGGTAAGATAATGCGCTTGATCACCAGATCCCCAACTTGATACTCTTATCGTTTGACTTTCTTGTTAAATGCCTTGATCATCCGTTTTTGATACGTCTGACCATGACAAATAGCAGTAACTCTCTTTTCATCGATTAAGTTCAGCTGATCAAGCCGAGTCTGAATCCAGTCATCTTCGCTCAAACCTGCATCCTTCATAATTCGAAGAGAGGGTATCTGAACTTCAATGGGCAAGACGGCCTCCATGCCATATACCAAGGAATAGGGTGTTGCCCCCTGTTGACGTCCGCGCTGAGGTACGGTATCCATGGAGAGCTAATGGTAACATCTCGTGCCAATCTTTGTATGTCACCGTCATTTTCTGCACAATCTTCTTAATGTTCTTATTAGCCGCTTCTACAACCCCATTCATCTTCGGCCGGTAAGGAGAAGAGTTGTGATGATGTATCTTGAACTGCTTACAGAGTTCGGTGATCATCTTGTTATTGAGATTTGTACCATTATCCGTAATGATCCTCTTTGGTACACCATATCGGTAGATCAGATTGTGCCGAATGAACCATGCTATGTTGTTCTTGGTTACAGTAGCAAAGGAAGCTGCTTCAACCCACTTCGTAAAGTAATCAATAGCTACCAGTATGAAACGATGCCCGTTGGACGCCGTAGGTCTGATCTCACCAATCATGTCAATGCCCCACATTGCAAAAGGCCAAGGAGCTGTCAAGATGTTCAGAGGTACTGGAGGTATGTGCACCTTATCAGCATAGACTTGGAACTTGTGACAGGTCCGAGAATGCTGATAACAGTCGACTTCCATTGTGGACCAATAATATCCTGCCCGTAGGATTTTCTTTGCCATAGTGTGTCCACTGGAATGAGTTCCGAAAGTACCTTCATGTAACTCTGCCATGATTATTTCTGCCTCGTTCTTATCCACACATCGCAGTAAGGTTGAATCATGGTTGCGCTTGTAAAGAATACCATTGCTGATGAAGAACTTCACCGCAAATCTTCTCAGAAACTTCTTGTCGTTAACAGATGCACCCTCAGGGTACTCCTGATCTTCAAGATACCTCTTCACCTCATGAAACCAGGGTTTATCCGTTACCTCTTCAGTCTCAATATCATAGCATTGTACAGGTTCGTCCAACCTCTCAATGGTAATCTGGGGAGTTTCATTGTCCCATCTGACCTTGAACATAGAAGACATTGTAGCTAGCGCGTCCGCCAACTGATTCTCCTCTCTAGGGAAGTGTTCAAAGGTTATCTCTTCGAAGTGCGGAAGCAACGTCAACACATACTCTTTGTAAGGAATAAGATTAGGGTGTTTCGTATCCCACTCGCCTTTGATCTGACTGATCACGAGAGCGGAATCTCCGAATACACTTAAGTACTTAATCCTTAGGTCAATTGTTGCTTGAAGACCCATGATGCACGCTTCATACTCCGCCATGTTTTTGGTGTAGTTGAAACATAGTCGGGCGGTGAATGGAGTATGAGAGCCTTCAGGAGATATGATTACGATGCCAATGCCATTACCCAAAGCGTTTGAAGCTCCATCAAAGTACATAGACCATCGGGATCCCTCCTCAGGTCCTTCATCCGGTCCAGGTGTCTCGCAATCAGTTACCAACATGATGTTCTCATCTTGGAATTCAAAGTTCATAGACTGGTAATCATCCACTGCATGATGTGCCAAATGATCCGCCAACGCACTTCCCTTAATTTCCTTTTGGGTCGTATATTGGATGTCATACTCAGTCAAGATCATCTGCCATCTCGCTATTCTCCCGGACAAGACAGGCTTCTCGAAGATATACTTGATTGGATCCATCTTTGACATCAATAGAGTAGTGTGAGTCAGCATGTACTGTCTCAGCCGGCGAGTAGCCCATGCCAAAGCGCAACAAGTTTTCTCAAGCAATGAGTATCGGGTCTCGCAGTCGGTAAAATTTTTGCCAAGGTAATAAATATCATGCTCTTTTTGGCCAGACTCGTCATGTTGACCCAACACACACCCCATTGAATTATCAAGTACCTCAAGTATAGGATCAAGTGTCTCCCTTCAACTGGAGGCATCAGAATAGGTGGCTCTTGGAGATACTCTTTAATCCTTTCGAAAGCGGCCAGACATTCATCATTCCATTTTACCACTTGATCTTTTTTCAGTAGCTTGAAGATGGGTTCACAGGTAGCAGTCAGGTGTAAGATGAATCGGGAAATATAGTTCAAACGTCCCAGAAAACCTCTGACTTCTTTTTCTGTTCGGGGAGCTGGCATTTCCTATATAGCCTTCACTTTTGTAGGATCCACTTGAATACCTTTATCACTTACGACAAAACCCAGTAGCTTACCAGACCTCACTCCGAAGGTGCACTTGTTCGGGTTTAACCTCAGCTTGTACAACTTCAACCTGTCAAACAACTTCTGAAGGTGGTCAAGATTTTCTTCCTCAGTCTGGGATCTTGCAATCATGTCGTCGACGTATACCTCAATCTCATGATGGATCATGTCGTGGAACAAGGCGACCATGGCGCGCTGATACGTTTCCCCAGCATTCTTCAATCCAAAAGGCATGACTTTGTAGCAAAAGGTACCCCATTGAGTAACAAAGGTTGTCTTCTCCATATCCTCGGGAGCCATTTTAATCTGATTATAACTGGAGAAACCATCCATGAAGGAGAAAACCTTATGCTGAGCGGTGTTGTCAACCAGAAAGTCAATATGAGGCAGAGAGAAATCATCCTTGGGACTCGCCCTGTTCAGATCCCTATAGTCAACACACATTCGAACTTTACCATCCTTCTTCGGCACTGGAACCACGTTGGCAACCCACTGCGGGTAAGAAGTAACTGCTAGAAAAATAACATCAAACTGTTTCATAACCTCAACCTTAATTTTCTCAGACATCTCTGGGCGCATTCGGCGCACTTTCTGTTTCACTGGAGGACAATCTTCCTTGGTAGGCAAGCGGTGAACCACGATATCGGTATCCAACCCAGGCATATCTTCATAAGACCAGGAAAAGATCTCAACATAGTTACGCAACATCTGAATCAGCCGTTGCTTAACACTAGCCTCCAGATTTGCACTGATCTTGACCTCTTTATTGTCTATCTCTGTACCCAGATTCACTGTTTCCACTGGCTCTTCATGCGGTTGTATGGCCCTCTCTTCCTGAAGTAACAGTCTAGCAAGTTCACCAGGCACCTCACAATCATCTTCACCTTCGTCTTCGACTAAGTTGATCAGACTTTCAAAGTCATAACTGGCAGTACCAAGGTCGTTATCAGTGGGATCCAGAGTAGATGTAGACCTATATATGTGAGTGTGTGTAAAATAGCTATTTTGCAAGATAGAAAAAAAAAAGAAAAACAAGGAGCACAAAATTCGAAATGTAAGAAACGTCCAATGCTTTTATTAATGATATATGGAAATGACAAATATCAAGCCCTCACAAACAAAGCCACGGTGCCTCGGGTAAGACACCGGGCCGTAAAGTTCAAAAATTGTCTGTTACAAACTTAAAACAAAAGTCTCATTACTGGGTAATAAAAGAAATTGGGACGAAGTCTTTTGCCGTTCAGTTGCGTAATCCGTCGTCGGTAGTTGGGTAAATCCAACTGTCAATATCATACTCTTTATCCTCGTCTTCAATGGCATTCAGTCTTGAATTGCTGATAAACAGGGGAGGTCCTCCGATCCGTGCATGCCGTACAATCCTTTGAGCTTCTGTAGTGAAACCCAAACCAAACTTGTTAGTCTTATGTGCAAAATCAGGGAGTTGGCCCCAATTTGCACACCCACCTTTCTCAACAACAGCCCGGGCATCCTCGAGGGAAGCCATCTTCGTCATGAAATGTATTATTTATAGTAGTGTTAATCATGCAACTTAGACAAACCTTCTTCAAAACATCATATTATGTATAGGTCATCCATCTACAATAGAATTTTCCTAAATACGAAAGAAAACTTAAAAACTCAACTTAAATTGAATAATCAAAAGAATAAAACTTATTAAATTGGACGAAAATGATATGGTAATGAATGACAAAACAATGACTAATTATGTACTAAAATTTGAAGTAGAAATGTCTGACTATGATGTTGTTGATATATATGCCTATCATACTGTAAATGAACCATTTGTTGAAAAAAAGAGGAAATAATGAAATATGTTGAACACAAACGTATGCATATTAGTTTAGATGATGAGGTGGAAGTTGAGAATGTGCATGATGAACATATGGGAAATTTGGAGCCTGGGCAAAGTGAAAATGTACAAGCTCAATAGAGTGAGAATGTACAAGTTAAGAAAAAAGAAATTGGGCATGTTGGGCATATGGGAAACTTTCATCCTGATTATGTGCATGTTTATATGAGTGAAAATGTATAGGTTAAGCATATCAAATATGTCAATAAAGAAGATGAAGACTTTGTGCATGAGGATAATGATTATTATGATTTAGAGGAAGAAGATTGGGATTGGGCTCACGAAATACCAAATCAGATATTCGTACAAGAAGACAATGATGCAATCCAAGTTTCTTCAAACAAGGATCCCACAACAATTGATTTTTAATAAGACAAAGATGTCAATTCAGATGAATTAGATACCCCTAATAAGTGAAGTTGAAGATACAAAGAAATTTTCTAAATTTAAAATGGTTGAATATAATAATAAGGTAAGGCTTGAGCTTAGAATGTCCTTCTCCATAGAATCACTTGTTAGAGATGTAGTTAAGTCTTATACAATGGAAAGGAAGAAAAACTTACACCTCAAGAAGAATGACTACAATAGAATAATAGGGAGGTGTGACATAGAATATTCAATTCACATGAAATTCAGTAAAAGGGGAGCCAATCACTTTTGAAAGTTGGCGAGCCTAACTGATGATCACAATTCTCATATGACTAGTGAAAATAAGCATGCTAAAAGCGAGTGTTTTACAAAAAAAGTTTATACCAATTCTAAGATATATTTTTGAAATGAAATAAAAAGAATTGAATGCGAAGACATTTGATAAATTGGGTTTGGTACCAACAATTACAAATATTAGCCAAAATGTAAAATCCAGTTGTTTGCCAAACACTTATATAAAAATTGAAAGAAAACAAATATATTGATGGACACATGAAAAAATTACTTTGGCGAGCAACAATAGCTAAAGTCGTATAAGATTAGAAAAAAGACGTTAAAAATTAAAAGATATAAATGGTGATGTTTAGAAAGACACGATAACACTACTACTTCTATATAAACCAAATTTACATTCTCCACTAATCTATATTAAGATTTGCAAGTGAATAAAACGTGTGAGACGTTCGATATAACTATATTAGAACGCAGAGACAAGTCCTTTATAATTTTGTTTGAAGGTTTAAAGAATTTTGTGAATTGATTTTTAGATTTTTTAAATAAAAATTGTTGTTAATTTTTTCCCACACAATTAAATACACTTTTTAATATTAACAAAACAATCTAAAATAACTTACTACAGTATAAACAGAGGTAGTATCAGCTACACAACACCAGACATTCAATTAATTTTGGTTTATTAGTCTTACTCATTAATGAGTTGTCCAACTTTTATATTGAAATGTAAGGCAAGAAAATAAATAGAGCAAGAAAAGAATGTTAAGAAGTAATTCTATTGGTTGGTTTCAAATGCCACGGATCGCGATCCCATTACCCTTTCTCAGAGACATTCAACCGTAGATAGACACTCTAATCAACGATCACCATCTCTCCCGTTTTTCTATTTTCTATTTCCAATTCCCGCTCGCTCCTCATTTTCTCCTCCAATATATATTACCCAAACACCAACGTCCTTCTCATCAATCACAACTCAATTAACATACATACCAGATATTTGTTTTTCTTTCTCCACTCTCAATGGCACGTACCAAGCAAACCGCTCGCAAATCCACCGGAGGAAAAGCCCCAAGGAAGCAACTCGCAACCAAAGCCGCTCGCAAATCTGCTCCCGCCACCGGTGGCGTCAAGAAGCCTCACAGATTCCGTCCAGGAACCGTTGCTTTGAGAGAGATCAGGAAGTATCAGAAGAGCACTGAACTTCTCATCCGGAAGCTTCCATTCCAAAGACTTGTCCGTGAAATCGCTCAGGATTTCAAAACAGATCTCCGATTCCAAAGCAGCGCCGTTTCCGCTCTTCAAGAAGCCGCTGAATCCTATCTCGTTGGTTTGTTCGAAGACACTAACTTGTGCGCGATTCACGCCAAGAGAGTTACCATCATGCCCAAGGATATTCAACTCGCTCGCAGAATTAGAGGCGAGAGGGCTTAGATTTTAGTTTTAATGGTAGTTAGATGCTACTCTTTTATGGTTTGGTTCATCTGTTATGAATCTTGATTAAGTAATCCAACAATCTGCTGCTATGTGTTTGTTCAGTAATTGAATCTACTTGTTTTGTAATATGAATCTCGAAAGTTCTCGAATGTTCAATGGTAAAATGTTTGTCACATGGTTTAATTAATTACTAATTGACGTTGTGAATATATGATGTTAATATGATGTTTTAAAGCTGCTCGCAAACTAACTGTTTGTGAAGTTTGGTAAATATAATGTGTTTATGTTTGACTGAGTTGCTCAATGTGAAGAGAGGTTCGATCATATGTGGAAGATATAGCTATGGTTGGGATCTCCTGTTATTGGTCTTAACCTTAATGTTATTTCTTGTTGTCTTTCGGTGTTGTTTCTATACTCGAATTCAATGACTCGGGTGGAATTTGGTGTTTAGTGTTTTCAAGGAGTTTTATTTAAATGTGAAATTGTGATTTTCATATAGTAATTAGGAATTATTATTTTTTTGGACAAAGGAAAATTTAAATCATTTCATTAATAATGAGAAGTTGAATATATGTTTACAATAGGAGAAGGTGGAGAAGGTTCAGATGAAACAGATACACAAGGTGAAGAAGTAAAAGGTTCAGATGTTATCTTAATATTTTTCTCAGGGGTTGTTCCTGCTACCTTTCTAGATCGCAAAGAGATTGTGTTAACATTGACATTAGGACCACCATTCGGATTGACAACAGTTTGGGCTGGAAGTTGGAGTTGTGCATAGAGTGTCTATTGCATATCACTCAAGAGTATGGGACAAATGAGTGGAGAATTTTTTCGCAAGGGATGATCAAGGCAGAATTCTAATCGGATGCGATTTACCCAAAAACCAATTTTTTTACTATTTCGGTATTGTAGGTATTGGTAAAAGTATGAATATTAGTCTAAAATGGAGTCATCTTGTCTAGAGTATGAGCAACTTTATTCGCTTGTCTTTTGACAAATTTAATGAGAGTTTGTAAATAAGTGAGTTAACAATCGGTTGCATTCTCGTGAAATAGAATCAACATCAATGGTATTTTTGTTGTAGGTGTGCACACAATTCATTACACTTTTTATGTTCATCTTGAAATCCACATTATCAAAACCCAAACTATGCATCCATTTTATAGTTGCCATCAAGCCTAGAGCCTCCTCCACCATTACTTTCGTAATTGGAGAGAACCATTATTTATGGGCTGCAATACACACACTTGAATTGTCTCTTATGCAGGCACCTGTATCAAACTTGTTTGAGAAAGAAGCATTTATGTAACATTTCAAACAACCCGTCGGTTGTTTGCTCCACTTAGTATTAGACACTAGTAGAGATTGAGGAATATCGATGACTGTCAGTTGATTAACATTTTTCCAACCACTAAGGAGAAATGAACCGCGACTACATATGGTATCTTGAGAATTAACAACTTGATTCCAAATCTTGTTATTCCTACATTTCCATAAACTCCACAGAGTTGTAGCAAAGCAACCCGATGTTCATGATTAACAACCTTTAAAAACAAAAAACAACAATAAAAGAAACTTGAATATTCTACAGTTGCCGTAACTTCGACCATAAACCAACTTTCTCCCAACAATCTTTACTTATCGAACACTGTAAGAATAAGTGTTCAATACTTTCTTCTTCAACCCCACAAAAGCCACAATCAGAAGGAAAGTCCACGCCTTTATAATTAAGGCGCATTCCAGTATATATACAATTTCTACACAGTCTCCACATAATTTTTTTTAAACTTTTGGCGGTGTTTTTAACTTTCAAATTAAGTCCCAATTCTCATTTACTTTGAGATGCGAGGTATCAATAGCTTCGTCAATGCAAAAGCGGTATGCACTGCGCACTGTATAGCCACCGTTTCTATCGAACTACCACACAATTTTATCATCCTTGACCGCCTCAAAAAGAGAGTATTAAGGATTTTTTCTGCCGCTTCTTCACCTACTAATGATACGATCAAATTAGAATTCCATTGCTTCCCATTTGGATTCACCAACTCTGCCACTTTCAAATTAGATACAGCAGAAAAGTTCGACCATGGATTCCTCAAAGAAGAATTGTCATACAAACAATTTTGATTCCAAACCAAAATATTCTCACCGAGCCTATATTCCATTTATAACCACCACAAGCAACAAACTTTGAGATCCAGATACTTCTCCACACATAGCTAGGATTGTGTCCGATACCAGAATCAAGAAAGTCACTGTTAGTGAAATACACGGCTTTGTAGAGTCTGGTGACAAGCGTGTTCGGTTTAGTCATAAGATTCCACACTTGTTTGCCCAACATAGCATAATTGAAAGCACTGATACTTTTAAACCCCATACCTCCAAACTCTTTTGCTATAGATAATTGATTCCAAGAGAGCCAATTCAAACCTTTTGAGTTGTCTCGACTATGCCTCCACCAGAATGAATTTATCATTTTTTCGATTTCATCACTGAGTGAGGAGGGTAGTAAGAATATACTCATAATGTAAGAAGGAATGACTTGGAGAACCGATTTGATGAGGATTTCTCTTTCCGCTTGAGATAGGCTTTTGCTGCTCCATGAGTTAATTTTCTTCCAAATTTGTCTTTTATATACTTGAAAGTTTCTTTTCTACTTCTTCCTATCATGGATGGAACACCGATGTGTTTACCCGTTCCAAATGCTTGTTGGACCCCAAGTATATTGGCCAAAGAATTCTGAATTTCCAGAGTAACATTCCTACTACAAAGGAACTCGGAGTTTTGCAAATTGATAGCTTGACCGAAAGCTTCTTCATAGGTGGATAGGATATTCTTCATCTCAGCAGCTTCGTTGGAATTAGCTTTGAAAAATAGAAAACAATCATCGAAAAATAATAAATGTGATATTATAGGGACATTCTTACTCCATGAACGTCTCCTCTGGCTTCCGCCTTTTTTATGAGAGCTGACGGACCTTCAGAACAAAGAATAAATGAGTACGGTGATAAGGGGTCTCCCTGCCTCAGACCCCTTCCAAGATTAATATGGCCGACCGTATTACCATTAAGACAAATGGAATAATCCACCGTTTCCACACAGAGCATGATCCACCATACCCACTTTTGATTAAATTCCATAGTTATGAGCACATCCTTGAGGTAATCCCAGTCAATCTTGTAATACGCTTTACTGATATCCAGTTTAAGTGCTATCTCACCAACCTTACCTTTTATTTTGGACTTCATAAAGTGAACCACTTCTATAGCTGCTGTGATCGGTGGGAATAGAACTGACTGTTTTGGAATGCTGGTTCGCGTTTGCGTTTCGCAAAATGTCGCGGTAAGCAAGAATCGCCACCGTCTTTTATTTTCTCCAACAAGGAAAGGACAAAAGCACAGCAAAATTCCTTTTCGAGATATTTCTCGGGTTCGGGAGGTAGATTATAGAAAGGGAAGGTGTTAGCACCCTTTCTATCCGTGGTTATCCACGGGCTCTTAGGTACTTGCTCACTATGTTTTCAAAATGCTTTGCTTTTTTGTGTTTGTGGGTTTTGAAAAAGTATTTGAAAACTTCGATTTAACTCTTGTGTCTGTCCTCAAGAGTGTATGAAGTGTTGTTTGAAAACTTTTGTCAGAAAAGTGTAGGTGCGAAAAGTATTTTTGTTTTGAAAGAGCAAGTACCTGAGAACCTCTACCTACTCAAAAGAAATTAAGCTGTGTAAATGTCCTTTAGACAGTACTATCCCACTATTGAGAAGTAGGTAGCACCGTCGTTGGAGTTTTCGGGTCAATTCGATTAATGGGACATGTGGTCACTAAAGCAATGGTAGGACGCCTTAGCGGTAACCCTAATGTCTTAGATCATTTTTTATCGAGGCAACCTGTGATACGGTGGGAGAACTGACTTGGGTTTTGCGTTTGTATTCGCAAATGTTGCGGTTAGCAAGAGTCGCCACCGACTTTTTATTTTATCCTAAGGAAAGGTTAAAAAAGCACAGCAAAAACCTTTTGAGATGTTTTCTTGGGTTCGGGCAGTAGATTATAGAAAGGGAAGGTATTAGCACCCTTTCTATCCATGGTTATCCATGGGCTCTTAGTTACTTGCTTAGATCACTTGCCTTTTGTTTTCAATTGTTTTAAATGGTGCTTGAATGTGTGTGTGTGTTTTGAAAATGTTTTGAAAAGATGCCAATGTGGTGGCAACCTTTGTAATGATCCATGTGGGGATGTATACAAAGATGTATGTCTTTTGAAAAGGTTTTCATTTGTTTTTGAAAGTTGTTTTGAAAGTGTAGTGTTGTGTGGTTTTTGAAATTAGGCAAGTGTTTTGTTTTGCAAGTTTGATTCAAATAACTAAGAGGTTATCTACTCCTAAATTTCTCAAAAGATTATTGCTATGTTTTAACCCTTTTAACAAGTTTGTTCCACCATTGTATTTGGTGGACAATCTTGTGTTAGGATGTGAAAGGGACGGGCGCGGGTCATCGTTTAAACCATAATTGCAACGGCGTTGAATGTCTTTGGGCAATTTTCTTTAAGGGACTTGATCATTTGTTTTTGTTTGTTTTGAAAAAGTTTTGTCGAGGGACTATGATCATTCAAATTGTTTGCTTTGCCCAAAGAAGTTCAACATACAATATGGCCCATTTATTTGAAAGGCAACAAGTGGAATACCCTAGGGGTGCAAGTGTGAGATGTGTTGTTTATTTTCATGCTCATTTATCTTATATTAGGTCAAACTATTTTTTATCGTTTTTTCGCATACAAACCCTAATTCTAACATGTTATCATTAGAAAGCAATAAAGTGCGAAATTTAAATTACTAAGCTATTACAAAACCAAATGTGGGAAGGGGGGTACAAATGTTCAAATGAGGATATTGACAAGAATTTAAATCTAAATTATTACATCATTTTGAATATTTGCAATTAATCAATGTACAAAAATTAAATAACAATGCAAGATGCAAAAGAAATGTTTTGTATATGTATGAAAAAATATTATTTATGTAAAAGAGAAAAGAAAATAAAAATATATTATTTTTTAGAGTATTTTGAATTTAGGGCAAAAACCCTAATTTTAAAAGAAAATGCCTTATTAACTAATTTAATACAACTATTTGTTTATTATTTATAAAAATAAAATAAAATGAAGTATATTATGGAAAAAAAGCATTTTTGTATCAAATATTAATAAAAATAAAAATTCAAGTATTTTTATATTTTTAACTTAAATATATTGATAAACATATATATATATATATATATATATATATATATATATATATATATATATATATATATATATATATATATATATATATACATATATATATATATATATATATATATATATATATATATATATATATATATATATATATATATATATATATATATATATATATATATATATATATATATATATATATATATATATATATATATATATATATATATATATATATATATATATATATATATATATATATATATATATATATATATATATATATATATATATATATATATATTAAATCTTAAATATGTATTATACACAAAATAAATATTTATTTAATATTTTAATGAAATAAAGAAAAAGAGTATTTTTATGTGAAATATTTTCAGAAGGTAAATAAAAATAAAAGTGTATTTACACTATTTTTCTATTTATTCTAATAATAGTATATATATAATATTTATGTATAAACAAAGAAATAAATCAAATGAATATGCAATAAATACAAAAAATGATGGAAAAAATATTTTTAAAATTTTTATATCATGAGAAAAAATAAACAAAGTCAACCAAACAAGAAAAAGTCAAAAAGAGTCAAAAATGAAGCAAATGGGCTCAGGGGGTGTGAACCAAAACAAATGGTGTGAATAGGAAAAAATTCCAGGCCCAGCCCAGAAGACTTGTCTTCTTCAACCTCTGAACAACATCCTTCAAGCAAAACACGCGTTTTTTATCTCTGGATTCCTGGACTTTCAAGCAAAACTCATAACATGAAAAGTGTAGAGCATTAAGAGACGGTTTCAACCATATAAAGAACTTGACCTATCTCTCTAAGATGAGGGAGAATTTCTCCTCCCCTAATTTCTGACCTAACTTTTCATCAATGTTCAGACATGAAATTCTCTAAGCACACGAAATATAAATGAAATCTAATCATATGAGCATGTTCAGGGCTATGATTGTGACATGTTTTCTTCAAAAACCTAAAGCTAACAATGCCTAATAAGGGAGATAGAACTCCATGAATATACCTGTTCAGTTGGAATCGAGCTTTGCAATGGAGGATGTTTCAGAGTGAAATGATGACTTGTATAGCTTCCTTGAAGTGTAAGGATGCTTTTCCAAGTCCTACTTTGTCTTGAAACTCCCTGAATCGAGCTAGTGAACTCCAACTGCAAAACAGAAATTTAAAAATGGTGAAGTGGCTTGGAGGTGTTACAGGTCAGGTTTCAGGACATGGTTAGCTTGCATATGTTATAAGGAAGGTAGAGGAACAAGTTTGGACAAGAATGCTCGAAGGGATTGAGAGATAGCACTCAATCTGCAGGGTTTGCTCTGTTTGAGCAGTTTTGTGGTGTTTCTGAGATGGAGAGTGCTTGAGAGGCAAATGGCTCGTGCAAAAGCTTGGTTGGGTAGTTTGGAATGTGTTTGATAGCTTTTGTGTTGTGTCTCTATGCTGAGATGAGAGTTGTGATAAGTTATGGACTTTTCTTGAACTTGAAGCAAACAAAAGCAAGTTGAGGTTTTAGGTCAGTAGGGGGCCTCCTAATGTGCTGCATAATCCTCTCTTGATCAGAGCAACTTGTCCATAATCTTGTGCCAAAAGGATTTAGCTTGTACCTTCTTGATTTTCAATTGGACATAAAGCTAACCTTTTCAAGAATGGAAAGTTTACTTTATCTAAAAATGGATCAATCTTGTGTACAATGCTTGAACTCATGGAACAACACTTTGGCACAATGAACAAGCATTAAATTAAGGAGTGTAATTTGGTTTAAGGACCTGTAAAGTAGCACAAACTATGCTGAGTTCAAATTTGCAAAGTTATGGATATGGAACTTGGTCATGAACAAAGTGGTTTTTTGCTATATTGTGAAATTCGATTCTCTCTAACCATGAGGTTGTTTGAGAAGTTCTTGGACATTTTGGAAAGCTTGGAATGTGTACTACAATCCATCTTTGAAGTGAAAATTAAAATTCCAAGTGGAAGGGTATGAAAAGTGGCCTTGAAGTGGGGTAGAAAACCTTGTCAAAATAGGTTAAAAATTCACTAAGTTAAAAATGGTTTAGTGCCCTTATTCAAAAAATTATAACTTGAGATACAAGCTTCAAATGAGAAAACTTTGTGAATCAAAGTTGTAGGTTATGCAACAAGCTACAACTTTCATGTTTTGACTTTTGTTTGAATCCAAATGGATCTTGGTGAAAAGATGGGGCAAAGTTGGGAAAAAATTAGGGTTTTTCATAACTTAGAAAAATTCTAAGTTATGAAAAATTCCATTTTCAAACCCTAATTTGCATTTTGTGATTTCTTGGTGAACAAGTTTCATGATTTGGCAAGTTTTGATGAAAAATGAATCTTGACTCTTAATTTTGACCAAAAAGTCAAAGTTTGACTTTTCAGTGTACAGTCAAAATTGATCAATTGACTGGGAAATTCAACTGTCAATCTTGTGTACTTGGGATCTTTTGAGCTTGATGAATGTGTCAAGACCATTTCATTGAGTCCTTGAGTCCATATGTGAACTTGGTTTGCCATTGGCTAGGTCAAACAGTCAAAAATTGCCTTTGTGCAGTCAAAACCCTAAAAATGACCATTTTGCCCTTTTGATGATCTGATCAAATTTCTTATGGAATTGTGATCCAAACTTGATCAAATGGTCCATGTGAGTTCATAATGTTGATGTGGATCAAATTTCATGAGGTTTGACTGTCAATTGGCCACAGTTGACTTTTTCCCCAATACAGCTGATTTCTAGGTCAACTGTCCAATTGACTGGGCAAAACTTGGAATCAAGACTTGAAACTTGGTGAGGATAAAATTGGGAGTCCAACATGAAGCATGAAAGTCATCTTAGGCATTTTAGGTCAAAACATCCTTAGGCAACCACAAACCCTAATTTGAGTCCACAGTGCAAGGAGAAGTCTTGAGCAGAGGAAACCCTAACTGGATCTTGATCTTCAAAGGTCTTGTGATGAGAAAATATTGAGGAAATGGGAGGGCAAATTTTGGGGTACAACACAACCGTTTCGAGGCAACTTTGATCTTCAGACATGAGGGCGACCTCTAAAACACCCTATACTCAATGACCACGTCGAGGCAACCAAGTGAGGCGTACCCTAGGAGTGGCATGTGCGAGTGTGTCAAGTTTCAGTTATGTTATCTTTGTACATGTTACGGTGAGCTACGATTGATTTTAATTTAAAGGTAAGTCTTGTCATGCATAGCCTAGTTAGCATACATCTAGCAGTTAATAGTTGCGGAAAATAAAGCTAAGCTATTACAAGGCGTCGGGTATTTACATCGCCAAAAACAAACCCTTGAAAAGTAAATTGCGGGAAATTAAATAAAAGTGATAAAAAAGTCCTAATTAAAGCTATTACATCCTCGGAACAATTACATAATAATGGATCAAAATATGAATCAAGAATAATCACACGCGCGAGAAAAAATTGAATCGAAATGTTTTAGGGTTTTGACCCTTTTTTGAGAAAGAAGGAAGTTTTTATTATTTCGCATTTAATTAAATTAATCCTAAACTAATTAATTAATAAAAAAGAAATATTTTTTGGTTTTTTAATGTTTTAAGGAAATAAAAATAAAAATGAAGATGATTAAAAGTTGTCAAGAACCCTAATTCTACATTAATTTTATTTATTGTGAAAATATTGAAATTAACCTAATTAAAACAACTAAATTAATTATGTTAGTATTTATTTACAAAAATAATAAATTAAGGGGTGAAATTAATAAATAATAATAAAAAATATTATATTTTAGTTTTCTGATTTTATTATGAAAAATTAATTTGGTTAATTAAATAATAATAATAATTATTAATAATAAAACAATTTAAATGGAAAATATAAAAAGAGGAAAAAGGAATAAACCCAGGGGGGTGTTGGCCCAAGTTAGGAGGTGTGTTTAGAATTTTCAGGCCCATTTGCATCCCAGCCACGTTGACTTTTCTGGACTCTCTGCACGCTCATTGACTAAGGCGTATGGTGATAACTCACTCATGGCCACTGGATCCTGGCTTGGACACACATGACGTGCTGAGAATGGAAGCATATGGTGGACCATCTCTTGAAAGATACACCTGAACGCCTGAAGAATAAAAATAACAATGTTTTGGGGGACCTGGGATTCGAACCCAGGTCCTAGCGCTCATTGGAAGTTCACTCAACCATTCCACCAACCTGCTTAATTCATTAGTGGAATAAGAGGCAATTATTATATGCGCTAATAAATCAATATGCTGTAAAACAAAAAAACCACGCGCGCTTTTTTCAAACTGTCCAATGGTATGCTAACACCTCATCATCTTCTTCATTCGTTTTGCATAAAGAATATCAGATAGCGGGGGTTTTTAACCCCCACTAACCACTGCAAGGAAAAATAGCGATTAGCAATCCAGCAAATATAAATATTTCGCGAGGTATTGGGCCTGTTCGTCTTGTTCTCATGATCTCAACCACGTGTCTTATGAGTCCTAATTTTGCCTGGTTCAGAAAGCCCTAATTTCAAAGCTCAAGAACCCTAGAAATTGATCATGGCATCTTTGGATTCAGGGCGTTGTAGTTCAATTAAATGATGCCATTAGCTTCGTATGGTTCCTAGCAACACAAATCAATCACAAAAACATGTTAACTATGCATGAATTAAGCAATACGATTTTGAATAGGAATTGCAAACCGTGGTTCTGTAGATGATGATTCTTTGAGCTTTGAAACTGGAATTTGATTGTAAATCGTGCCTGAGACCTCCTGCAATGTATTAGAATGGTCAAAACACCTTGAATCGCCCTAGAATGCAAAAATCAGTTTTCAATTTTCTTAGAATTTCTTGAAATTGGACAGGGTGATTTCTGCAGTTTTTTCACGTCCATCAGGCCAGGGTTTGCTTGCATACATATAAGGAAATTGAATTAGGTCAAAAACTTGGGCCAATATCCATTGCATTGATGTTTAGATCTTTGATTGGAAATCAAATATTTTTGATTCTTCATGATTGAACAAAGTTGCCAATTTTGGATTTTTTGTATCTTTGACTTTGTACACGAATTTGCCAGCATGTTTAGGTCAGATTTGCTTCACAAGTTGATTTAAAAAATCAAATCTTGTATTTTCTAATAATTTAAATTGATTAAATGAATTAATATTAATTAAAAATCCAATTAATCAATAAAAATAAGAAAATAAATCCAATTAAGCTTGATGGGTCGTGCATAGGTCATGGGTGAAGTTTCAAGAAGAGATTTGAGGCCCATTAGCAAAAATAAGGTGTTTTGAGCAAAGTTGACTTTTGCAAATTCATGAAAATTTCCCAACTTCTCCAATGCACATCTTGCTCAATTTTGATCACATGACCATGTTCTTGGACATTTTGGAAAGGTCTTGAAGTACTCTAACCAATTCCTTTGGTCCCATGTAATTTGGATTTACCAATCTCAAGTTATGGCCTTTGACTCAAAGTGCACTTTTGTTGACTTTTGAAATTGACCTATAATGTAAAAATTGGTAACTTTTTGTGAGAGCATTTCTTGAACTTGGAGTGTGAAGATGGATTGTAGGAAATTGCATCCCCTTCAAAATGAGCATTGGATAGAATTTTCTGACAAACCATGAAAAAGTTATGCCCTGGTCAAGATACAGTTGACTTTTCTGCTGCCCAAAAATAGTAACTTTTTGCACCTTGATGATTTTTGAGCTATTCTTGTGGAATCATGATCAAGGCTTGATCAAATGCTGATTGTGATCTCAAAATGATATGTTGACCAAAAATTCTGACTTTTGACTGCAAAATGACCATTTCCCCTTGCAGTTGACTGTGGATCAAATGGAGCTTTTGACTGTGCAAATTGGCACTGTGAGTCTTGAAACTTGGCATGTAGGTGCTAGAGAATGCATATAGGCCTATGAGACTTGATTGAACCATTGAAAAACCCAAATTCCTTGAAAGAACCAAAACCCTAATTTCAGCTGGCCTAGGAGATGGTTTGACTGTCTACCTCTTCAGCCAATTTGAGGATCATCCTTGACATATCTTGAGGAATATGGGAGGGCAAATTTTGGGGTACAACAGTTGCCCCTGTTCAATCTTCTTAAACCTGAGGAGGTAGATTGGCTTACGTGCCTTTCGTGATCCGAAGGTGGAAGATGATTGAACACTAAAGTGCCCAGAAATTTGCACTCGCATGGTGTAGTGTCAACAATGTGATATCGGGAATGGGCTTACAGATGCCATTTGGAGAGATAATGGATAGGAGGATGGGATTATAGATGCCATTTGGAGAGATGATGGATAGGAGGATGGGCTTATAGATGCCACCTGGAGATTGTTGGTAGGTAGTTTTGTCTTCGTTGACAGGTTGTCTTCATTGACGGGTTGTCTTCATTGACGGGTTATCTCTATTGACGGGTTGTCATCAGAAAAATCTTTAGGAATTGACTTAGCTGATTTTGTCTCCATTGACTGGCTTTGCCTCAGAAAAATCTTTAGGAATCGATCTAACTGATTTTGTCTCCATTGACTGGCTTTGCCTCAGAAAAATCTTTAGGAATCGATCTAACTGATTTTGTCTCCATTGACTGGCTTCAGAAAAATCTTTAGGAATCGATTTAACTGGTTTTGTCTCCGTTGACGGGTTGGCCTCAGAAAAATCTTTAGGAATCGATTTAACTGATTTTGTCTCCATTGACTGGCCTCGCCTCAGAAAAATCTTTAGGAATCGATTTAACTGATTTTGTCTCCATTGACTGAATTTGTCTCCTTTGACTGGATTTGTCTCCATTGACTGGATTTGTCTCCTTTGACTGCTGAGAACTTTAACTGTATCTTTCCTGAAAAGCAAAGGTCAGTTGTATGCAATGCATGATATGGATCGGGCAATGATGTTCTCAACATAAATGAGATTGTATGATATGATGTGTATATGCCTGTATCATGATGTATGAAAATGTGATGTTTTAGCTGGGGAAAATAAATCCCGGAGCTGCTGGAGAATAGAATAGAGTTCTTCGTTTCCACTGGGGATGATGAACGAAGATGATTGTATGAATAAACCTGCAAGAGAAGATGAATCCGTTGGGGAATAAACTTGATGAAGAGATTACTCTGCGGGGAATTACTCTGTGGGGAAGAGATGTTCTGCTGAGATTTTAACGATAACTCCGCTGGGGATTCCGTTGATAAGCTCTATTGGGATTTTGATGATGAACTCCGCTGGGGATAGAAAGAACTTCGCTGGGGATGATCTTTCTGTTGCAACTTGCTGAGGATAACCCAGTTAGACTCTGGTGGGGATAACCTCTAAATTTGGCTGAGGAGAGATGTTTGTACTCTGCAGGAGACAAGCTTCCAGAATCTACTGGGGAGATGATTCAACTCCAGCGGGGAAGCTTTTTAGACTGTGCCGGGAAATGGCTCCACTGGGGGTATCCTGTATTCCACCAGGGAACATTCGTATATTCTGTCGGGGAATATTAAGACTGCCAGGGATGCTGGCTGAGGAATATCTTTATACTCTGTTGGGAATATTAAGATATTCTGGGGATACCCAACCTTTTTAGGGCTGATGGTAGACCAACTCTGCTTGGGGGAGAGTATTGCTGATTTGTTCATAGTTGCAAGTCTCAGCGGGGAGAGCTACCATTACTGTCTTACTCTTGGGGAGTGAAGGTATCTTGGTCATATTCTTCGGCCAAACCTACCTTGGTACCTTGGTGGACAGAGCAACTAGATCGCTTAGACAATTCTTATTGCCCCTACTTCCGATGTCACCCGTAATTAGTCCTTTGTTTCGCATGCAAATATTTATGATTAGCAATTAATGTCAAATGCATATATAAAAAATGAACATTGGACGTTCTTTGCAAAACAAAACAGATAAAGGAAAAACAATTCGCAATTTGTCTGAAAAATGAACTTATATTGATTTTGAAGTTTGCCTGTAAATAGGCGTTTTTGTACAAGAGGCTGACGTCCTAGTAAGGGAACGCCGCCGAACAAATAGGATTTATACAGTTTGTAAAAAGAAAACAAAACAGCTATGTGAAAAAATCCCACTGGGTTCTAACTCTGCTATCGCCTTTATGTCTTCAAGCATCTCATCACTTTGCTGCTTAATTGGAGATGAAGCTGATTGACTGGTGCCGTCTGAGCCTGATAGTTGATACTGAAGTCTGGATGCAGGGTGATCCAATGAGACATAGTATTACGCTTATCCCTAACTTTTGCCTGGACCGCCCTTTTGGGTTTTCAGTCCACCGGGATACCCATTTTTGCCCAAGCCGCCTTTTCAGGTTTTCGACTTGCCGGGTGTACAAATTTTTTTATTTTCATCCCTTATTTTTGCCCGAACCCTTTTGGTTCGTCGGGAAGCCCTTATTTTTGCCTAGGCCAGTCGACCTAGCGGGTCTTTAATCATGCGTAGTATCTTTTTACTATGTCTGCATTAGCGGGGTGAGAAAGGTCGTCACCATCCATGGTGGTTAGAATCATCGCTCCTCATGAGAAGATGTTCTTAACCACAAATGGCCCTTCGTACGTAGGGGTCCATTTGCCCCTGGGATCACCTTGAGGTAGAATGATGCGCTTGATTACCAGGTCCCCAACTTGATACTCTTGTCGTCTGACTTTCTTGTTAAATGCCTTGATCATCCGTTTTTGGTACGTCTGACCATGACAAATAGCAGTGAGTCTCTTTTCGTCGATTAGGTTCAATTTATCAAGCCGGGTCTGGATCCAGTCATCCTCACTCAAACCTGCATCCTTCATGATCTGGAGAGAGGGTATCTGAACTTCAATGGGCAGGATTGCCTCCATGCCATATACCAAGGGATAGGGTGTTGCCCCTGTTGATGTTCGTGCTGAGGTACGGTACCCATGAAGAGCAAATGGTAACATCTCGTGCCAATCTTTGTAGGTCGCTGTCATCTTCTGCACAATCTTCTTAATGTTTTTGTTAGCTGCTTCTAAAGCCCCATTCATCTTCGGACGGTAAGGAGAAGAGTTGTGGTGCTGTATCTTGAATTGCTCGCAGAGCTCAGTGATCATCTTGTTGTTGAGATTGGTACCATTGTCCGTAATGATCCTCTCTGGTACACCGTATCGACAGATCAGGTTGTGCCGAATGAACCGTGCCACGACGTTCTTGGTTACGGTGGCAAAGGAAGCTGCCTCAACCCACTTCGTAAAGTAATCAATCGCTACCAGGATGAAGCGATGCCCGTTAGATGCCGTAGGTCTGATCTCGCCAATCATATCAATGCCCCACATTTCAAAAGGCCAAGGTGCTGTCAAAACGTTCAGAGGAACTAGAGGAATGTGCACCTTATCAGCATAGATCTGGCACTTGTGACATGTCCGAGAATGCTGATAACAGTTGGCTTCCATTGTGGACCAGTAATATCCTGCCCGAAGGATTTTCTTTGCCATGGTATGTCCACTGGAATGCATTCCGAAGGTACCTTCATGCAGCTCTGCCATGATCCTTTCTGCTTCAGTTTTATCCACACAACGCAGTAAGGTTGAATCATGGTTTCGTTTGTAAAGGATGTCATTGCTGAGGAAGAACTTTGCCGCGAACCTTCTCAGAAACTTCTTGTCATTAGCAGATGTACCCTCGGGGTATTCTTGAGCTTCCAGGTACCTTTTTACTTCATGATACCAAGGCTTTTCTGTTACCTCTTTAGTCTCAAGATCACAACAATGTGCAGGTTCATCCAATTTCCAAATAATGATCCGGGGAGCCTCGTTGTCCCATTTGACTTTGAACATAGAAGACATCATAGCTAACACGTCCGCCAACTGATTTTCTTCTCCTGGGAAATGTTCAAAGGTTATCTCCTATAAATGGGGAAGCAACGTCAATACACACTCCTTGTAAGGAATAATATTTGGGTGTTTCGTATCCCACTCGTCTTTGATCTGACTGATCACGAGAGCGGAATCTCCGAAGACACTCAGAAACTTGATCCTTAGGTCAATTGTAACTCGAAGACCCATGATGCATGCTTCATACTCCGCCATGTTGTTGGTGCAGTTGAAACATAGTCGGGCGGTAAGTGGAGTATGGGAGCCTTTAGGAGATATGATCACGGCACCAATGCCATTACCCAAAGCGTTTGAAGCTCCATCAAAGTGCATAGACCATCGGGATCCTTCCTCAGGTCCTTCATCCGGTCCAGGTATCTCGCAATCAGTTACTACCATGATATTCTCGTCTGGAAATTCAAAGTTCACGGACTGGTAATGGTCTACTGCCTGATGTGCCAAATGGTCTGCCAACACACTTCCCTTGATTGCTTTTTGAGTCGTGTACTGGATGTCATATTCAGTCAAGATCATCTGCCATCTTGCTATTCTTCCGGACAAGGCAGGCTTTTCAAAGATATTCTTGATTGGATCCATCTTTGAAATCAACAGGGTAGTGTGAGTCAACATATACTGTCTTAGCCGGCGAGCAACCCATACCAAAGCGCAACAAGTTTTCTCGAGCAGTGAGTATCGGGTCTCACAGTCGGTAAACTTTTTGCTAAGGTAATAAATAGCATGTTCTTTTCGGCCAGACTCGTCATGCTGACCCAACATACATCCCATTGAGTTGTCCAGTACTGTCAAGTATAAGATTAGAGGTCTCCCTTCAACCGGTGGCATAAGAATGGGTGGCTCTTGGAGATACTCTTTGATTCTTTCGAAAGTGGCCTGACATTCATCATTCCAACATACTACTTGATCTTTCTTCAGTAGCTTGAAGATTGGTTCACAAGTAGCAGTTAGGTGTGAGATGAATCGGGCAATGTAGTTTAGCCGTCCTAGAAAGCCTCTGACTTCTTTTTCTGTCTTGGGAACTGGAATCTCTTGTATGGCTTTCACTTTGGCAGGGTCCACTTGAATACCTTTGTCGCTTACGATGAAACCTAATAGTTTCCCAGACCTCACCCCGAAGGTGCACTTGTTCGGGTTTAATCTCAGCTTGTACAACTTTAACCGGCCAAACAGCTTCTGTAGATGGTCAAGGTGTTCCTCCTCAGTTTGGGACCTTGCAATCATATCGTCGACGTATACTTCAATCTCATGATGGATCATATCATGAAACAGAGCAACCATGGCACGCTGATACGTTGCCCCAACATTTTTCAACCCAAAAGGCATGACCTTGTAGCAAAAGGTGCCCCACTGAGTAACAAAAGTGGTCTTCTCCATGTCTTCGGGAGCCATCTTTATCTGATTATAACCGGAGAAACCGTCCATGAAGGAGAATACCTTATGCTGAGCAGTATTGTCAACCAGAACGTCGATGTGAGGCAGAGGGAAGTCATCCTTAGGGCTCGCCCTGTTCAAATCCCTGTAATCAACACACATTCTGACCTTACCATCCTTCTTCGGTACCAGAACCACATTAGCAACCCACTGAGGGTAAGAAGTCACTGCTAGAAAACCGGCGTCAAATTGTTTCATAACCTCAGCCTTGATTTTCTCGGACATCTCTGGACGCATACGGCGAACCTTCTGTTTTACCGGAGGGCATTGTTCCTTGGTAGGCAGGTGATGAACCACGATGTCGGTATCCAACCCAGGCATATCTTCGTAAGACCAGGCAAAGATTTCCACGTAGTCATGCAGCATCTGAATTAACCGTTGTTTCACACTAAGCTCCATATTTGCATCGATCTTGACTTCCTTCCTGTCCGTCTCAGTACCCAGATTCACTGTTTCTACTGGCTCTTCATGTGGCTGAATGGCCCTCTCTTCCTGGAGTAGCAGTCTTGCAAGCTCACCAGGCACTTCGCAATCATCTTCACCTTCGTCTTCGGCTAAGTTGATCGGATTTTTGAAGTCATAACTGGCAGTAGCAAAGTCGTTACCAGTGAGATCCAGAGTGGATTGGGACCTGTATATGTGAGTGTGTGTAAATAGCTGTTTTGCAATATATAATAAAGAAAGACAAGGAGCACAAGATTTGAAATGCAAAAAACGTCCAATGCTTTTATTAATGATATATGAAAATGACACACAAAAGCCCTCACAAATGAAGCCACGGTGCCCCGGGTAAGACACCGGGCCATAAAGTTTCACAATATTGTTTGTTACAAATTCAAAACAAAGGAGTTTATTACTGAGTGATAAAATTAATAGGGACGAAGTCTTTCGCTGTCCAATTGTTTGGTCCACCGTTGGTCGTAGGGTAGATCCAGCTGTCGAATTCAGATTCCTCCACGTCATCTTCGATGGCATTTACTCTCGAGTTGCTGACGAACACATGAGGTCTTCCAATCCTTGCACTACGAATAACCCTTTGAGCTTCTGCAGTGAAACCCAAACCAAACTTGTCAGTCTTCTGAGTGAAATCAGGAAGTCGACCCCAGTTTGCATACTCACCCTTCTCAACAACAGCCCGAGCATCCTTTAAGGAAGCCATCTTCAAAGGAGAATCTTCGACCACAGTCTCAGCTGATGCGAGTGTCTGAGGAACCTCTTCAAAGTGCTGGAATGGAGTCTCAATGAATTCCCCATCCATCTCTATGTACCGGAACGAGTTGAGGTGGCTGACCATGTATTCCTCCTCCCCTTGAACTGTCACAATCTTCCCTTTGACCGGGTATTTCAGCTTTTGATGGAGTGTGGAGGTCACCGCTCCAGCCTTATGGATCCATGGACGACCCAGCAAACAAGAATATGATGGTCGAATGTCCATCACGTAGAATGTAGAATCTAATACTTGAGAACCAACTCTGATTGGAATATCGACTTCACCATGCACCATCCTCTTAGACCCATCAAAGGCCCGGACAACAATGTTACTTGGCTTTAGCTCCAAACATTCACAATCCAACCTGTCTAGAGCTTTCTTGGGTAAAACATTCAATGAGGAACCCGTGTCAACCAACACATGTGAAAGAGTAGTGCCCCTGCATTCAATGGAGACATGCAGGGCATCATTATGATTCTTCCCTTTAGCAGTCAGATCAGCACTGGAGAAACCCAAACCATTATCAGCAGTTAAGTTGGCCACACAATCGGTAAACTGATCAGCTGATGTCTCTTGTGGCATGTGGGCCGTCTTCAGGAAGGTAATCAGGGCCTTGGCATGGGCCTCTGAACACAACAACAGTGATAACATAGAAATCTTGGAGGGGGTTTGCCCCAGCTGCTCAACTACATTATAATCACTCTTCTTGATGATCTTCAGAATCTCTTCCATCTCCTGTTTGGAAGCTTCAACATTGATGGTCTTTGGTGCCTCTGTCTGGGCAGGCATATCAGTGGCTATCCCTTTGCCCCGAGCATCAGATGACTCGGCAGCAGGGGTAGAAATGGGAACTTGATCAGGAAGGGAAGTAGGCATACTTGCAGGTGTGATGACAATAGGTCTCTGGATAGTTGGTGGCGCAATATCTGGTGAGAAAAGTCTACCGCTGCGGGTGACTTTAGCAGGCCCGGTGATGTTACTGACGCCGGTGTTAGTATCAAACTCTTGCTTGACTCCAAGAACATAATCATCTGCCCCATAGTGCCAAGGGACAGCTTTGTCAGATGTATAGGGAATAGGCCCCGGAACAGTGATGATTATAGGTGCAATCTTCTGAATAGGCATAATTTTGACAGGCTTCCTCGAGGGAGCCTTGGGAGAATTGTTGAAAATGGTAACAATGGAAACTTCTTCAGCAGGGGTGGCAGGAACAACAATCTTCTCAAATAGGATCTCTTTATTATCCATCAGGTTTTGGATGCCTGACTTCAAAGATGGACAACCAGTAGGTGAAACAGAACATAAATGGCAACCTTTACTACATCCCGGAAATAAACCGACTAGCAACAGGTTCCTTTTGACAGTCAACAACGGGGTAACAATATCATCCACAGAGTCTACAAACAAGTCTTCATCCACAGCATTAACTCCATGTTTGGGCATGGGAGCAGTCACAACATTGGGCCTCTCGGGCGCCTCGAACTCAATTTCCTTTGCATCGATCAGGTCCTGGATCTTATTCTTCAGAGTCCAACAATCATCCGTATTATGTCCCGGGCCGTCAGAGTGATAAGCGCAACGGGCGTTAGGATTGTACTTTGGATATGTAGTGTTGGGATTCTTAGGAGCTTCCCTTAGAGTCACCAAATTGGTCGTCAGTAACTGCGGTAATATCTGGGACAAGGTCATACTGAGTCGAGTGAACTGCCTTCTAGGTCTCTCACCCCTTTATTGGTTGTGATGCTGAGGAGCACCAACAGGTTTTGAAATGACCACCGCGTTGACATCTTGGCGGTGTTCAGATCTGTTCTGTTTCCTTGAACCATAGACAACACTAGATTCTTTCTTGAACGGTTTCTTCTCAGTGCTCGAGGAGGCACCCTTCTGTATCTTCCCAAACTTGATACCAGCTTCGATTCTCTCACCAGTCAAGATAGGTCTGTAAACCCGGCTGAAGAATTTCCAATCAAATGGTTGAAGAACGGACCAGACAGGGTCCCCAAGAACATATCCACAAGTTCACGACCAGTTAGAGGTGGCTGCACCCTTCCAGCAAGGTCTCTCCACTTTTGAGCGTACTCTTTAAATCCTTCACCCGTCCCTAGTGACATACCCTGGAGTTGGGTACGTGTAGGAGCAAGGTCGGAATTATATTGATACTGCTTATAGAACGCAGTAGCCAAATCCTCCCAGTTACGGATACTGGCTCCATCCAGTTGATAGAACCACTCGAGTTGAGTCCCTGAAAGACTATCCTGGAAGAAATGGATCCACAAATTCTTGTCAGCGGTGTAAGGCTGGATCTTCCTTACATACGACCGGAGGTGCAGCTTTGGGCAGGAGGCTCCGTTATATTTGGCAAAAGCAGGTGCCTTAAACTTATGGGGAATTACCACCCCAGAGGATAAGCCTAGGTCTCCGAAATCCAACCCGGGCACATTTTGTATCTCCATAGCACTTAAGCGGTCCTCCAGCTGTTTGTACCTATCCTCAGTAGGAGGGTACTGCTCTTCATCATAATCCGTCTCGTTGTCGGAGACCACGGGACTAGGAACCCTTCTCTCTTGGGGACTGTCTTTCCCTACAGAGGAGGTGGTCAGATCAACCTCGTTCTGCAGTCCATTCCCGAACCTGCGTCCGGTGTTGAACAAGACGGTCCTCTTCTTCTTCTTCTTCCTTTCCTTCAGAATCAGAGTCTTCAAATCCTGTTGACCCTGGGCTAGGCTCATAACCAACTCTTGGAACTGGGCATTCTGGGCCTGGAGGGCCTTGATAGCTTGTTCAGTGGAAGGCTCAGTAGACACGATGATTGCTGAAATAAACAGCGAAGAAGATAAGTGACCTGTAAAAAGGGTACCTGTTATGCATATGATGAATGGGATGCTATTTATGTAATGCATTCAAGGGTTCGAAAATTCAAATTCGTTGTAGACAAAAAAGGAACACACGTCATATTAAGAAGTAATTTGTTTAGTACATCAGTGCCTCATGGGCGAAATATTACAAAATACTTAATGTAAAAAGACATTGCGCATCCTCTTTGGAGCGATGTAAGTGTTGAGGGTCTCTTCCTTGTGAAGTCGGCGGGTGAGCTCCAAGACCTTCTTCTCACTGGCATGTAAGCTGGCTTCAAAGGCATTCCGTTCTTCCTTGAGTTGGATCCAGCTCTTTTGCATTTCTCCCCATGATGTTGGCATGTCAGGATGTAGGATGGTGTATGGAACCTCTCCTTCCATAACATGCTCTTTGATCACGGGGAGAATGTGAGGATATGGCATCATAAGATTCTGGGAGCGGGTTCGTACCCACTTGAGGTAAGGCTCAAGGGGGATGGAATTCTTGTGCCCCAGTGTCTTACTATCTACCTTGTTAGGCATCCTCCAAGCTCTGATGAACCTTTGTCGAAGTCCTTGCGCATCGTTGTCGAAGTCAAAAACTATGTCAGGAATCAGCATGTCATGAGGGCCATCCCTCAGAGCATATCCAAATTGTCTCAAAGCCAGACAGGGGTTGTAGGTAATGCCTCCTCTAATTCCAAGTAAAGGAACATTAGGAAATTCTCCGCAACGATCAATGATAGTGACATTTTCTCTGGACCGAGAACACCAATGTACATCAGAATGTGTGAGGGTCATCAATCGTTGTGACCACCTTAAACCCTGCCCGTTCTTCAAAACTGATTGTGGAAGGTGAGAAATAAACCACCTTGCCAGGAGAGGAGTACAACACATGAGAACCCCTCTTTTTCTCATTGTTCGTGTGTAAAATGAGTGGAGGATGTCCCTAAGCAATGTAGGTATGGGATTCCTGGACATGAAAATCTTGACAGCATTCATATCTATAAGTTGATCAGGATTTGGGAACAACACCAACCCATAGACAAGGAGTGCCACAATCTCTTCAAAGGCTTATAGATCAAGAGAATTCCAACATTCTTGTGCCTTCTCAAACAGAAACTTTGCCAAGAATCCCTTGATACCACTTCTGATTTCCCAATGCCCCATGATGTCAGATTGTTGCAGACGTAATGCTTGAGCAACATCTTCAAGTTTTGGTTCCTTTTCCGTACCGTTGTAGGGTAGTTGACTAAGAATAGGAATTCTCAGAAGTTGAGAAAATTCCTCCAAAGTAGGCACCAATTGATAATCAAGGAATGTAAAACAGTGGTGTAGGGGGTCAAAGAACTGGAAGAGAACTTTTATCATATCTTCTTCAATGTTGGTGTTGACCAAGCTGAGGAGTCTACCATGTCTTTCACTGAAGAGAGAGTTCTCGGGAATCCTGGATGTAAGCTCCTTGAGTTGAGGAGGGATCCTTACAAGGTTGACCTGAATTGTTTTCCTGCGGAGAGACTCCATGTCCTACAAAACAAGAACAAAGATAAAGATCCGAACGCTTGAAATGGTTAGCAGATGCACATGATGCTTTATGATGTTATGTACATGGATGCAAAAGTAACCAAGTGTATATACAGACAGTCATATTCACACAAAGCAAACAAGTCCTTAGGTTTAGGCTTGCATGGGGTTCATAGGTAAGTACCCTTTTGAAGTTAGTTGGCTCAAAACCCGTCCTACAAATAGTAACCGGGTTCTAAGGAGCTCAATATCATTGGATTATTTTCTATGTTCATTGTTTTGATTTAGCCACTTAAATGGCGACCAAAATATTCCAAGAAAACAACCCTCAATGAGTGTAGTATCGAGTATCTACCAACTTCGGACTGCACCAAAGTCGGTCATCTCACTACCCCTAAAAAGGCCAGGATGGTCAAGTAAGGTTCTAAGGTCAGTTGATGCTTCGCGACACCACGCGGCGGCCCCGTACTCTCCTTGACTTGACTCAAGGTTTACCGGTACTCACCAAAGTGCCACATCAACGTAGCTACTGCTTCAACCATGTCGGTATACCCCGCACAGTTCCCTCACAGTTTGTTGCTACTTCTAAAGGGTATCCCCAGATCTGGGTTAGGATCTATAAAACTCCGATACAAGCCCACAATATTAAAGCATTCAAGGCATACAATTGAAAACATAGTGATCTAATCCTAAGGTACACCTCACTTCTTATAAATCCCCAGCAGAGTCGCCAGTTCTGTGATCGGTGGGAATAGAACTGACTGTTTTGGAATGCTGGTTCGCGTTTGCGTTTCGCAAAATGTCGCGGTAAGCAAGAGTCGCCACCGTCTTTTATTTTCTCCAACAAGGAAAGGACAAAAGCACATCAAAATTCCTTTTCGAGATGTTTCTCGGGTTCGGGAGGTAGATTATAGAAAGGGAAGGTGTTAGCACCCTTTCTATCCGTGGTTATCCACGAGCTCTTAGGTACTTGCTCACTATGTTTTCAAAATGCTTTGCTTTTTTGTGTTTGTGGGTTTTGAAAAAGTATTTGAAAACTTCAATTTAACTCTTGTGTCTGTCCTCAAGAGTGTATGAAGTGTTGTTTGAAAACTTTTGTCAGAAAAGTGTAGGTGCAAAAAGTATTTTTGTTTTGAAAGAGCAAGTACCTGAGAACCTCTACCTACTTAAAAGAAATTAAGCTGTGTAAATGTCCTTTAGACAGTACTATCCCACTATTGAGAAGTAGGTAGCACCGTCGTTGGAGTTTTCGGGTCAATTCGATTAATGAGACATGTGGTCACTAAAGCAATGGTAGGACGCCTTAGCGGTAACCCTAATGTCTTAGATCATTTTTTATCGAGGCAACCGTTTCGAGGCAACTTTGATCTTTAGACAGGAGGGCGACCTCCAAAACACCCTATACTCAATGACCACGTCGAGGCAACCAAGTGAGGCGTACCCTAGGAGTGGCATGTGCGAGTGTGTCAGGTTTCAGTTATGTTATCTTTGTACATGTTACGGTGAGCTACGGTTGATTTTAATTTAAAGGTAAGTCTTGTCATGCATAGCCTAGTTAGCATACATCTAGCAGTTAATAGTTGCGGAAAATAAAGCTAAGCTATTACAAGGCGTCGGGTATTTACATCGCCAAAAACAAACCCTTGAAAAGTAAATTGCGGGAAATTAAATAAAAGCGATAAAAAAGTCCTAATTAAAGCTATTACATCCTCGGAACAATTACATAATAATGGATCAAAATATGAATCAAGAATAATCACACGCGCGAGAAAAAATTGAATCAGAATGTTTTAGGGTTTTGACCCTTTTTTGAGAAAGAAGGAAGTTTTTATTATTTCACATTTAATTAAATTAATCCTAAACTAATTAATTAATAAAAAAGAAATATTTTTTGGTTTTTTAATGTTTTAAGGAAATAAAAATAAAAATGAAGATGATTAAAAGTTGTCAAGAACCCTAATTCTACATTAATTTTATTTATTGTGAAAATATTGAAATTAACCTAATTAAAACAACTAAATTAATTATGTTAGTATTTATTTACAAAAATAATAAATTAAGGGGTGAAATTAGTAAATAATAATAAAAAATATTATATTTTAGTTTTCTGATTTTATTATGAAAAATTAATTTGGTTAATTAAATAATAATAATAATTATTAATAATAAAACAATTTAAATGGAAAATATAAAAAGAGGAAAAAGGAATAAACCCAGGGGGGTGTTGGCCCAAGTCAGGAGGTGTGTTTAGAATTTTCAGGCCCATTTGCATCCCAGCCACGTTGACTTTTCTGGACTCCCTGCACGCTCATTGACTAAGGCGTATGGTGATCACTCACTCATGGCCACTGGATCCTGGCTTGGACACACATGGCGTGCTGAGAATGGAAGCATATGGTGGACCATCTCTTGAAAGATACACCTGAACGCATGAAGAATAAAAATAACAATGTTTTGGGGGACCTGGGATTCGAACCCAGGTCCTAACGCTCATTGGACGTTCACTCAACCATTCCACCAACCTGCTTAATTCAATAGTGGAATAAGAGGCAATTATTATATGCGCTAATAAATCAATATGCTGTAAAACAAAAAAACCACGCGCGCTTTTTTCAAACTGTCCAATGGTATGCTAACACCTCATCATCTTCTCCATTCGTTCTGCATAAAGAATATCAGATAGCGGGGGTTTTTAACCCCCACTAACCACTGCAACGAAAAATAGCGATTAGCAATCCAGCAAATATAAATATTTCGCGAGGTATTGGGCCTGTTCGTCTTGTTCTCATGATCTCAACCATGTGTCTTATGAGTCCTAATTTTGCCTGGTTCAGAAAGCCCTAATTTCAAAGCTCAAGAACCCTAGAAATTGATCATGGCATCTTTGGATTCAGGGCGTTGTAGTTGAATTAAATGATGCCATTAGCTTCGTATGGTTCCTAGCAACACAAATCAATCACAAAAACATGTTAACTATGCATGAATTAAGCAATACGATTTTGAATAGGAATTGCAAACCGTGGTTCTGTAGATGATTATTCTTTGAGCTTTGAAACTGGAATTTGATTGTAAATCGTGCCTGAGACCTCCTGCAATGTATTAGAATGGTCAAAACACCTTGAATCGCCCTAGAATGCAAAAATCAGTTTTCAATTTTCTTAGAATTTCTTGAAATTGGACAGGGTGATTTCTGCAGTTTTTTCACGTCCATCAGGCCAGGGTTTGCTTGCATACATATAAGGAAATTGAATTAGGTCAAAAACTTGGGCCAATATCCATTGCATTGATGTTTAGATCTTTGATTGGAAATCAAATATTTTTGATTCTTCATGATTGAACAAAGTTGCCAATTTTGGATTTTTTGTATCTTTGACTTTGTACACGAATTTGCCAGCATGTTTAGGTCAGATTTGCTTCACAAGTTGATTTAAAAAATCAAATCTTGTATTTTCTAATAATTTAAATTGATTAAATGAATTAATATTAATTAAAAATCCAATTAATCAATAAAAATAAGAAAATAAATCCAATTAAGCTTGATGGGTCGTGCATAGGTCATGGGTGAAGTTTCAAGAAGAGATTTGAGGCCCATTAGCAAAAATAAGGTGTTTTGAGCAAAGTTGACTTTTGCAAATTCATGAAAATTTCCCAACTTCTCCAATGCACATCTTGCTCAATTTTGATCACATGACCATGTTCTTGGACATTTTGGAAAGGTCTTGAAGTACTCTAACCAATTCCTTTGGTCCCATGTAATTTGGATTTACCAATCTCAAGTTATGGCCTTTGACTCAAAGTGCACTTTTGTTGACTTTTGAAATTGACCTATAATGTAAAAATTGGTAACTTTTTGTGAGAGCATTTCTTGAACTTGGAGTGTGAAGATGGATTGTAGGAAATTGCATCCCCTTCAAAATGAGCATTGGATAGAATTTTCTGACAAACCATGAAAAAGTTATGCCCTGGTCAAGATACAGTTGACTTTTCTGCTGCCCAAAAATAGTAACTTTTTGCACCTTGATGATTTTTGAGCTATTCTTGTGGAATCATGATCAAGGCTTGATCAAATGCTGATTGTGATCTCAAAATGATATGTTGACCAAAAATTCTGACTTTTGACTGCAAAATGACCATTTCCCCTTGCAGTTGACTGTGGATCAAATGGAGCTTTTGACTGTGCAAATTGGCACTGTGAGTCTTGAAACTTGGCATGTAGGTGCTAGAGAATGCATATAGGCCTATGAGACTTGATTGAACCATTGAAAAACCCAAATTCCTTGAAAGAACCAAAACCCTAATTTCAGCTGGCCTAGGAGATGGTTTGACTGTCTACCTCTTCAGCCAATTTGAGGATCATCCTTGACATATCTTGAGGAATATGGGAGGGCAAATTTTGGGGTACAACAGTTGCCCCTGTTCAATCTTCTTAAACCTGAGGAGGTAGATTGGCTTACGTGCCTTTCGTGATCCGAAGGTGGAAGATGATTGAACACTAAAGTGCCCAGAAATTTGCACTCGCATGGTGTAGTGTCAACAATGTGATATCGGGAATGGGCTTACAGATGCCATTTGGAGAGATAATGGATAGGAGGATGGGATTATAGATGCCATTTGGAGAGATGATGGATAGGAGGATGGGCTTATAGATGCCACCTGGAGATTGTTGGTAGGTAGTTTTGTCTTCGTTGACAGGTTGTCTTCATTGACGGGTTGTCTTCATTGACGGGTTATCTCTATTGACGGGTTGTCATCAGAAAAATCTTTAGGAATTGACTTAGCTGATTTTGTCTCCATTGACTGGCTTTGCCTCAGAAAAATCTTTAGGAATCGATCTAACTGATTTTGTCTCCATTGACTGGCTTTGCCTCAGAAAAATCTTTAGGAATCGATCTAACTGATTTTGTCTCCATTGACTGGCTTCAGAAAAATCTTTAGGAATCGATTTAACTGGTTTTGTCTCCGTTGACGGGTTGGCCTCAGAAAAATCTTTAGGAATCGATTTAACTGATTTTGTCTCCATTGACTGGCCTCGCCTCAGAAAAATCTTTAGGAATCGATTTAACTGATTTTGTCTCCATTGACTGAATTTGTCTCCTTTGACTGGATTTGTCTCCATTGACTGGATTTGTCTCCTTTGACTGCTGAGAACTTTAACTGTATCTTTCCTGAAAAGCAAAGGTCAGTTGTATGCAATGCATGATATGGATCGGGCAATGATGTTCTCAACATAAATGAGATTGTATGATATGATGTGTATATGCCTGTATCATGATGTATGAAAATGTGATGTTTTAGCTGGGGAAAATAAATCCCGGAGCTGCTGGAGAATAGAATAGAGTTCTTCGTTTCCACTGGGGATGATGAACGAAGATGATTGTATGAATAAACCTGCAAGAGAAGATGAATCCGTTGGGGAATAAACTTGATGAAGAGATTACTCTGCGGGGAATTACTCTGTGGGGAAGAGATGTTCTGCTGAGATTTTAACGATAACTCCGCTGGGGATTCCGTTGATAAGCTCTATTGGGATTTTGATGATGAACTCCGCTGGGGATAGAAAGAACTTCGCTGGGGATGATCTTTCTGTTGCAACTTGCTGAGGATAACCCAGTTAGACTCTGGTGGGGATAACCTCTAAATTTGGCTGAGGAGAGATGTTTGTACTCTGCAGGAGACAAGCTTCCAGAATCTACTGGGGAGATGATTCAACTCCAGCGGGGAAGCTTTTTAGACTGTGCCGGGAAATGGCTCCACTGGGGGTATCCTGTATTCCACCAGGGAACATTCGTATATTCTGTCGGGGAATATTAAGACTGCCAGGGATGCTGGCTGAGGAATATCTTTATACTCTGTTGGGAATATTAAGATATTCTGGGGATACCCAACCTTTTTAGGGCTGATGGTAGACCAACTCTGCTTGGGGGAGAGTATTGCTGATTTGTTCATAGTTGCAAGTCTCAGCGGGGAGAGCTACCATTACTGTCTTACTCTTGGGGAGTGAAGGTATCTTGGTCATATTCTTCGGCCAAACCTACCTTGGTACCTTGGTGGACAGAGCAACTAGATCGCTTAGACAATTCTTATTGCCCCTACTTCCGATGTCACCCGTAATTAGTCCTTTGTTTCGCATGCAAATATTTATGATTAGCAATTAATGTCAAATGCATATATAAAAAATGAACATTGGACGTTCTTTGCAAAACAAAACAGATAAAGGAAAAACAATTCGCAATTTGTCTGAAAAATGAACTTATATTGATTTTGAAGTTTGCCTGTAAATAGGCGTTTTTGTACAAGAGGCTGACGTCCTAGTAAGGGAACGCCGCCGAACAAATAGGATTTATACAGTTTGTAAAAAGAAAACAAAACAGCTATGTGAAAAAATCCCACTGGGTTCTAACTCTGCTATCGCCTTTATGTCTTCAAGCATCTCATCACTTTGCTGCTTAATTGGAGATGAAGCTGATTGACTGGTGCCGTCTGAGCCTGATAGTTGATACTGAAGTCTGGATGCAGGGTGATCCAATGAGACATAGTATTACGCTTATCCCTAACTTTTGCCTGGACCGCCCTTTTGGGTTTTCAGTCCACCGGGATACCCATTTTTGCCCAAGCCGCCTTTTCAGGTTTTCGACTTGCCGGGTGTACAAATTTTTTTATTTTCATCCCTTATTTTTGCCCGAACCCTTTTGGTTCGTCGGGAAGCCCTTATTTTTGCCTAGGCCAGTCGACCTAGCGGGTCTTTAATCATGCGTAGTATCTTTTTACTATGTCTGCATTAGCGGGGTGAGAAAGGTCGTCACCATCCATGGTGGTTAGAATCATCGCTCCTCATGAGAAGATGTTCTTAACCACAAATGGCCCTTCGTACGTAGGGGTCCATTTGCCCCTGGGATCACCTTGAGGTAGAATGATGCGCTTGATTACCAGGTCCCCAACTTGATACTCTTGTCGTCTGACTTTCTTGTTAAATGCCTTGATCATCCGTTTTTGGTACGTCTGACCATGACAAATAGCAGTGAGTCTCTTTTCGTCGATTAGGTTCAATTTATCAAGCCGGGTCTGGATCCAGTCATCCTCACTCAAACCTGCATCCTTCATGATCTGGAGAGAGGGTATCTGAACTTCAATGGGCAGGATTGCCTCCATGCCATATACCAAGGGATAGGGTGTTGCCCCTGTTGATGTTCGTGCTGAGGTACGGTACCCATGAAGAGCAAATGGTAACATCTCGTGCCAATCTTTGTAGGTCGCTGTCATCTTCTGCACAATCTTCTTAATGTTTTTGTTAGCTGCTTCTAAAGCCCCATTCATCTTCGGACGGTAAGGAGAAGAGTTGTGGTGCTGTATCTTGAATTGCTCGCAGAGCTCAGTGATCATCTTGTTGTTGAGATTGGTACCATTGTCCGTAATGATCCTCTCTGGTACACCGTATCGACAGATCAGGTTGTGCCGAATGAACCGTGCCACGACGTTCTTGGTTACGGTGGCAAAGGAAGCTGCCTCAACCCACTTCGTAAAGTAATCAATCGCTACCAGGATGAAGCGATGCCCGTTAGATGCCGTAGGTCTGATCTCGCCAATCATATCAATGCCCCACATTTCAAAAGGCCAAGGTGCTGTCAAAACGTTCAGAGGAACTAGAGGAATGTGCACCTTATCAGCATAGATCTGGCACTGTGAGTCTTGAAACTTGGCATGTAGGTGCTAGAGAATGCATATAGGCCTATGAGACTTGATTGAACCATTGAAAAACCCAAATTCCTTGAAAGAACCAAAACCCTAATTTCAGCTGGCCTAGGAGATGGTTTGACTGTCTACCTCTTCAGCCAATTTGAGGATCATCCTTGACATATCTTGAGGAATATGGGAGGGCAAATTTTGGGGTATAACAGCTGCCAATGCGTTACCCAAAATAGATCTCTCAGGAACAAACATTGATTGATTATCAGAGATGCACTTGAATAAGACTTTCTTAAGTCGATTTTCCAAAACTTTTGCGACCCCTTATAAAGCACATTACATAATGCAATAAGTCTCCAATATTTCATAGAGGTTTGAACTTCACCTTTTGGAATAAGCGCGATGTTCATCATATTGAGATTTGGAGGAAAGCTTCCACTTTCTAGCCACAAACAACTCGCATGATAAATCTCCATACTACATAAATCCCAAAAATGTTGATAAAAATTAGGATTGTAACCGTTGGGACCAGGGATCTTATCACCATTCATGGAAAATATAGCTTCTTTGAACTCCTCGAAAATAAAGGGCGCTGTCAACATATTATTGTCATCATCGAAAATTGAGGTACTAATGGCTTGTAAAACTCTTTCACAACAACTTGGTTTCTTATGAAAAAGTTTGACAAAATAGTCGTGCACAATATTACACATCTCCTCCTACGTTGATTTAATTTCCCTGCTACTGTTGGTAAGAGATTTGAAAGTGTAAGAAAAGATAAAAAGAGAAAAATTGTGAGAAATAAATGAAGAATAGAGAAAAAGTGTTATTTATTGTTCTATTATGAAATTAGAAATAAAAATAATTATGGAAGCTGCGACTTCTAATTACCTTACTTTGTGTTTTTACTATTTAGAACGCCAAATGTTTATTTAGGGGCTTCATTATTAACATTCTTGGGAACTGAAGCACTTGAGTGTTACGTGCGAGGGATACGATTGTTTATAAGACATTTTTCTTTTTATATTATCAGAACATAAGTCTAGGAAGAATTAAAGTCATTTTCTTTTAGACCTTTCTTTTCTCCTCTTTCTTAAACATTTACTTGTTTCCCGTTTGACATTTTGTCTTCATGTACTTGAGAGCGTTAGCGATGGCTAAAAAAATCACGGAAGAACGTGAAAGGGAACCATACGAATCCAACATCTCTATGGGAAGGTTCCATATATTCTTCCACTGTGTGTATTTTTACCAAGGAGGGTAGCCTAAATAAGGCTTTTCTCAAAGTTGGGGAATCATTATATTGGAGTTCCACCATTCCTATTGAGGATAATAGAATATGTAGTGAGTACAACGACTGAACCATTCCCCTTTTCAAGTGACTCTTCTAAACCCTGGGTGTTCGTTTATCCTTTATTACTTTTGAGATATATGTTTTTAATTACTTGATGGTGGCCCCTTTACAACTCCATCCATCGATTTGGCGTACGTGATAGCCTACAAGTACTGGTATGAATACCATAAGGGGAAACCCATTGTCACCTTGTTATTTCATCTCTTTCGCTACCAATGTGGTACTCATACTCGACCAAAGGGACGAGGTTGGTTCCCTTAGTGCCTACGATACTGGTATTTGAAGACTTTCTTAAGTTTTCGCCCTTTGCAAATAGATTCTTCTTGATTACTCGATTTCATCCCATAGCTTACGCAACTATTTGTAGAGTCAATCCAAAAGTAGAGGCTAAGTGCAAACCTTTGTTTCCCCATTAATGGTCGGTGCAACGTTTCCTCATGGAAAACAATACCTATGTTGATAAAGAGTGAGATTTTTATGACGAAGACTCTTATCATAAGAAGAAACTAGTAGACTTTATTGATAGTATATGTTACCTTGGAGGAGCAGTCCCCTCGATAGAGGAAAATATAAAGCATCTGATATATGCTTCATTGTTTATAGGGTACCGATCCCGTGAGGATTGTCAAATTGCCTTCGGTAAGCTTGAAATTTTCTTTATTCCTTTGTTGTTGGTTTCCCATTTTTCATGTGCATATCTGAATAACAATCATATTTCTGTGTAGATCTAATGAAAGATGAAGTGAGGGTCCAACCCTGAAGTGGGGTATACATCCACCCGATGCTGAAATAGGATCATATCTTTCTTCAAAATCCCCAAAAAATATTGTTATTTTTCCCGCCTCTTTGGGTTTGTGAATGGATCGTGGGGATCATCTTGGTACTTCTCATTAGCGTCGAGATCCAATCTTTGATGGTGATTGGGTATTTTTTGCCAATCTCGTCAGGTAAGCTCTGGGAGAGGAGTTGAATGTTGCTGTGGTATATAGCGGCAAGCAAAAAGTAAAGTATTATTTTTACTGGGTGATATAGGTTATATCATATCGTGTCCACAGGGATTGATGTATTGAATTTATGTTCGACAAATCTCTCGTTCACGAGTTTGGGTTAGAATGGTTTTTGTATGTAAGGTGTTGGAATTAAAAGTTATACACACAAAAAGAATTTCATTATTCGAATAGGATAAAATTCTCGAGTTTGTATTTCGTCTACCCTATCTGTGATATGGTGGGAGAACTGACTTGAAGGTTTTGCGTTTTATCGCAAATGTTGCGATTAGCAAGAGTCACCACCGACTTTTCTTTTATCCAAAAGGAAAGGTAAAAAAGCACAAGAAAGACCTTTGAGATTGTTTCTTGAGTTCGGGGGGTAGATTATGAAAAGGGAAGGTATTAGCACCCTTTTCATCCATGGTTTTCCATGGGCTCTTAGTTACTTGCTAGATCACTTGCTTTTGTTTGAAATTGTGCTTTGTGTGGTTTTGAAAGTATTTTGTAAAAGAGGCCATTGTTTAGGCAATCTTTGTAATGATTCTCGTTCGTAATAATGTATACAAAGATGTTTGTCTTTTTGAAAATGTTTTCAAGTTTGTAAGATGTTTTGAAATGTGTGTGTTTGCTTTGAAAATAGCAAGGATATTTGTTTGAAATGGAGCAAGTAACCAAAAGTAATCTACCTACTCAAATGTCTTTCTTGTTAATTTTCTTTTCCTTTGATATTGTTGTCTTACCATTGATTTGGTAAGCAACCCTATCTTTGGATGTAAACGGGACAGGCGTGGGTCATCGTATAGCCATGATTAGTAATGTTGCAAAGTATCTTATCATTTTTTGAGGGACTAAGATCATTTTGTAAGGAAATTTTGAATAGCATCATCGAGGGACTATGATCTTATATTTGTTTGTTTTGCTAAGATAACTCACATGCGTAATATGATCATTTTTGTACAAGGCAACCAAGTGGAGAATCCTAGGGGTGCTTGTGTGCAAGTGTATCATTTTCATGCTTGATTTTGTCTTGGATTAGGGTTTTCTATTTGGTTGATTTTATCTTGCCATACAAACCATAATTATTAACATGTTATATATAAAGCGATAAATTGCGGAAAGTAAATATCCTACGCTATTACAATCATTTGGGGATGGGGTGTACCAATTTACAAATGGGGATTGCAGGAAATTAAAGTCCTAATTATCTATTACAACCATATTGAATAGCCATGGAGAAAATATATGAAGCATGTAAAATAAAGAAAAATGAAAGGAAAAGAAAAAACATTTTGGATCATTATGTGTCGACACATGCCGTAAAATCAAGCTTCTCGAATGCACTTTTGTTTTGATGAAGACAAATCATGATTGATAAAGAAGGCAAAAATTATTGATCAAGCTAAAAGCCTCTTTGGATGAAGTCTTTGGTTCAAGCCCTTTAGCAAATTTCAAGGTATAATGATAATACTTACCTTGAACTTAAGATATAGATGCTCAATGGTCAAAAGAAACATTTTATATTGTCCAACTCTTTATTCAATTCTTTTCAAAGCAAAAATTCAATTTTCATTTGAGTGCAATCGATTTGCATGTTAGTGCAATCGATTGCATGCTTCAGTTTTTCAAAACATGGCTAATGACTTCCAGTGCAATCGATTTGCATGGTTGTGCAATCGATTTCACACTCAAAATATTTGGAAATCTGGCAACTGGAACCCCGTGAAATCTATTTGCATGGTTGTGCAATTGATTGCACACTCAAAAAATTAGGAAATCTGGCTACTGGAACCCCGTGCAATTGATTTGCATGGTTGTGCAATCGATTGCACACTCAAAATTTTTGGAAATATGGCTACTGGAACCCCGTGCAATCAATTTACATGGTTGTGCAGTCGATTTCACACTCAAAATATTTGGAAATCTAGCTACTGGAACCCCGTGCAATCGATTGCCCCTACTGTATGGTTTTAAAAAACAGCAACCTTACACCTGCCTGTTCATGATACTATTTCATGGAAAACTTTTCACTCAATCTTGGAAATTGTTCATGATTTTTTACAAACCTTTTCTTCAAAGTTCACTGCAATTTAGCCTCAAAAATGAACCAAATGATGATGATTGAAATGAAGAGTTTTAAAGTTAAGGAGACTTACCTTGCGGCTAGAATTTATGTTTTGAGCTTGAGGTGTTGCCTTGTGGACTGTTATGACCTTTTTCAGTTATGAGATTTTTTGAGAGTTTGTCAGTAAAACTTATGGTTTTCTTTCTATTTTTTCTAACCTCATTGTCTTGCAAATGCTTCTTCTATTTATATGCAAGAGGTTTGTGCATATGAGCTGACTAAGTTTGCAAGACAGCATGTTATGGTTTGGTTGGATTATAAAAATTAAACTATGTCAAGTACTTCATAATCCCAAGGTGAAGTACCAAAGTTGCTGGTATAGAGGAGCTACTACCCATGATTTATGGTGGAGTATAATCAGTAACAAGCAAGGTATGGGCTCAAGACAAACTTTGTACAAAAAGCTTGCTTTTCAAGAATAGCAACGGTGCTTTTATGCCATAAATGGAAAGATATTTTGGACAATGGCTCAAAAACTTGGGTAATAGCTCAAGCTCTTGTGTAAACATTAAATTATGTAGAGATTTGCAAGCAAGAAGGTGTGAAACATAAGATTATGCAGCATAGCATAAGGGTTTTGTTATGTGTTCTTCAATAGAATGACTTGCAATTCAAGGATGGATGCCCAACTTCAAGCCCTTGAATCTCCTAGCTCAAGTATGATAAATTCATGCTCTTTGATATTTTGAAAAGCTTGAAACATCCTATATAACTTTCATGTTGGCCATTTTGACAAAATCATCTTGGAACTATGTGAAAAAATGCCAAGAAGTTGGGATAAAATCCTGAACAAAATCTGTTGGAAATTTCTCTAAGTGTTAAATGAAAATGTCATGACTTCATGAATTTATAACTCAAAATCCAAGCACTTATAGGAGAATTTGTGTAAAGCAATGTTGTAGATATCATGAAGATCTACAACTTTCATATTGAAAGTTTCCCTTGAACCGTCTTGCATCTTGATGAAAGAATGGCATGAAGTGATGAAATTATCATGTATAAAACACTTGGAAAATTTCTAAGTCTTAGAAATCTTGACTTTTCAAGTTGACTTTTGACTTTCTTGACTTCTTGATGATCAAGCTTGATATTCTTGATTGTCTTGATGAAATTTGATTTTTGGAATGTAATGTTGACCAAAAAGTCAAAGTTTGACTTTCTAATATGCAATTGACCATTTTGCCCTTGTGCCAATTCCAAGCCTAAATTGATGTATGAGTGCTGCAAGCTTTACGTCATAGAAGATCTTGTGAGAGAATCCTTGAGAAATGAGAGGGCAAATTTTGGGGTACAACAGCTACCCCTGTTCAATCTTCTTAAACCTGAAGAGTTAGATTGGTGAGTCCGCCATTCGTGACTTGAAGGTAAAAGATGATTGAACACTAGAGTGCCCAGAAATTTGCACTCGAAGATGGATGGTGAATGGGCTTATAGATGCCATTTGGAGGAAAGTTGATAAACATCAGAAGAAATATCAATACAAATCTCTTGTTGATTTATACTAAAACTTGATGTTTTACCTGTGAGGAAAAGAGTTAGTAAAATGCAGATGCATGCATGATGTTCACCAGATATGGTATTATGTTAAATGCATAGGGTATGTACATGCTATGATGTATGATCATGAGATGTATGTTTCTGTCTGGGAAAATAAATCCCTGACTGCTGTTGAGGAAATTCTGGGGGGTTGAATCCCTGATTGCCGTTGGGGATGAAGAATATGCATATCTTCAAACTTTGTTGAAAGGATGCTTTCACTGGGGAATATCTCTTAAATGTCAGCTGTTATCTGGTCGGATCCAGGCTTCACAATTTTCTGAGGATGAAGTAGTCAACTTCTATCTGGTCGGATCCAGGATTCACGGTAACTTACCGGGGGAAGAGATGAATTAATTATTATCTGGTCGGATTCCAGGCTTTGCGGAAAATTTCTTAAAATTGAATAGTTATCTGGTCGGATCCAGGCTTCACAACAACTTGATGGGGATACAGAAGTTAATTGTTATCTGGTCGCATCCAGGCTTCGCAGTAACTTGAAATGGTAACTACTATCTGGTCGGATCCAGGTTTCATGGTTTTTGGAAAGCTGTACTAATATCTGGTCGAGTCCAGGCTTCATAGTGTCTCTCTGGGGATCATAGTTAATTGTTATCTGGTCGGGCTCCAGGTTTCACAATAAACTGTTTAAAAAAAACTGTCATCTGGTCGGGTCTAGGCTTTGCAGATTTCTGAGGTTGATGAGGTTAATTGCTATCTGGTTGGGTCCAGGTTTCACAATAAACTGTTTGGGGATTTAGTTGTTATCTGGTCAGTTTCCAGGTTTCACAATAAACTGTTTGGGGATTTAGTTGTTATCTAGTCAGTTTCCAGGTTTCACAACGAATCTGTTTGGGGATTTAGTTGTTATCTAGTCGGTTTCCAGGTTTCACAATGAATCTCCGAGGGTAATCGCTATCTGGTCGGATCCAGGCTTTACAACAACTTGTTGGGGTAGAGGCAAACTCTACTGGGGAAAAGAAATTAAACCTTGGTCGGATTGAGTCCAGGTTCTTCTATATCTTTGAAGAGTTAGACTATTATCTGGTCGGGTCCAGGTTTCATAGCATCTTGAAATTGAGATCAACTGTTATCTGGTCGGGTCCAGGTTTCAGATGCTCAAACTGTTATCTGGTCAAGTCCAGGTTTCAGCAACTTGAAGAATTCAAACTATTATCTGGTCGGGTCCAGGCTCCAGGCTCCAGTAATAACTTGAAAACCGTGCTAATACCTGGTCGGATCCAGGCTTCATAGTATATATTTTTTTTGAAATAGTAAAGGCTTTGCTGACGGTTTACTGGGCATCAGGGGTTATGGCCCTATGATTTGCAACAATCTGAAAGAAAATTCAAACTAGAGAGTGTAGACTCAGTCGGGTAGGACAGACTCAACTTGGGGAGGATATACTCAACCGGGGAGGATAAACTCCGCTTGGGGATAATAGCCTTGGCCGGGGAAGATATGCTCAGCTGGGGAACTTTGTGGCGTCTTGATTGTTGTATGTTGGGGAAATTTGAACTCGGCTGGGGAGTTATGTGGTTCCTCGATGATTGTTAGGGAAATAAAAACCTGTTGGGGAAAGGTTTATTGCAGCCGTCCTCATGGGGATAATGATAATGAGACAACTTTGGGGATATTTCCTACACATTAAAGAGATGCTTACTGCTGCTTAGCAGGAAACATGTGCCAAATAGTTTTTAATTATGTTCATATGCATATGTTCATTCAATTTTAGTCATTGGACAAATTTGCATTCAAAACAAAGACATAAATTTTGCACTTCAAAGTGTATTTGTATTGATATTTTGCCCATGAATAAGCGTTTTTGTACAGAGAGACAGAGATCCTAGTAAGAGGAAATCATCGAAAGGAAAACAAACATTGAGAATGAAAACAAAATAGCCATGTGAAATGATCTTGTTGCCTTCCAACTCTACTATTGCCCCAATGTCTTCGAATGTCTCTTGCCGTTGATAGAAGTTGTTTGGGTTGATCTTGGACTGTTTGAAATTGGACCTTGATCATAAAATTGACTGTATTGATTCCACGAGACATAGTCATACGCTTTTAATCCTTAACTTTTGCCTGGACCGCCCTTTTGGGTTTTCAGCCCATCAGGATACCCCTTTTTGCCCAAGTCGCCCTTTCGGGTTTTCAACTTGCCGGGTGTACAATCTTTTACATATATCCCTAATTTTTTCCCAAACCTTTTGGTTTGCCAGGATGCCCTTATTTTTCTTAGGTGTGTCAACCTAACGGGTCTCTTATGCGTAGTATTTTTTAACTATGTCCGCGTTTATGGGATGTGGGAAATCCTCGCCATCCATGGTAGTCAGCATCATGGCACCACCAGAGAAAATTCTCTTGACAACGAATGGCCCTTCATAGGTGGGAGTCCATTTGCCTCTGGGGCCGCCTTGTGGTAGAATGATATGTTTTATCACCAATTCACCAGCTTGATATACTTGAGGCTTGATCTTTTTGTTGAAAGCCTTGACCATCCGTTTTTGGTACGTCTGACCATGGCAAACAACAACTAACCATTTTTAGTCAATCAAGTTCAGTTGATCCAATCTCGTTTGAATCCACTCGTTTTCGCCTAAGCCTGCCTTAATCATAATCCTCAACGAGGGAATCTGAACTTCCACTGGTAGAACAGCTTCCATGCCATATACTAAGGAAAAAGGAGTTGCCCCAGTTGAGGTTCTAGCTGAAGTACGGTAACCATGTAGAGCAAACGGAAACATCTCATGCCAATCCTTATAGGTTACTACCATCTTTTGCAAAATCTTCTTGATATTTTTGTTGGCTTCTTCGACTGTGCCATTCATTTTTGGTCTATATGGAGAAGAATTTTGATGCTTGATCTTAAACTGAGTGCAAAGCTCAGTAATCATAACATTATTGAGGTTAGTCCCATTGTCGGTGATGATCCTTTTGGGGATACCATAACGTCAGATGAGGTTGTGTCTGATGAATTTGTATACCACATTCTTGGTGACCGAGGAAAATGAGGCGGCTTCGACCCATTTGGTGAAATAATCGATAGTAACAAGAATGAAGCGATGTCCGTTGGAAGCTGTGGGCTTGATCTCTCCAATCATGTCAATGCCCCACATTGCAAATGGCCACATAGAGGTCATGACATTCAGAGGGATAAGAGGCACACGGACCTTGTCAGCGTAGATTTGGCATTTGTGACAAGTTCTTGAATGTTGATGGCAATCAGTCTCCATCGTTGACCAATAGTAACCTGCTCTTAAGATTTTCTTAGCCATCGTAAGCCCACTTGAGTGAGTACCGAAGAGACCATCGTGCATGTCTTCCATAATTTTCTCTGCCTCCTTCTTGTCCACACATCAGAGTAGAGTCGAATCATGGTTGTGTTTGTACAATATCCCGTTACTTAGGAAGAATTTGGCTGCAAATCTTTGCAAGAACTTTCTGTCATTGATAGATGCCCCCTCTGGATACTCTTGTGTTTCAAGGTATCTCATCACCTCATGGTACCATGGCTTTTCTGCATCGGTGTCAAGCTCATAGCAATGTGCAAGTTTATTGAATCTTTCAATTGTTATCATAGGGGCTTCGTTGTCCCATCTGACTTTGAACATTGAAGACATGGTTGCCAAAGCGTCAACCAACTGGTTTTCTTCCCGAGGGAATTGCTCGAACGTGATCTCTTCGAGGTAAGGAATTAGGGATAGCACAAGTTCCTTGTAAGGGATAAGATTAGGGTGTTTAGTGTCCCAATCTACTTTTACTTGGCTGATCACCAAGGCGGAATCTCCAAACACATCCAAATGCTTGATCCTTAAGTCAATGGCAGCTTTCAGACCTAAGATGCATGCTTCATACTCAGCCATATTGTTTGTGCAATCGAAGCATAGTCTGGCAGTGAAAGGAGTGTGGCAAGATGATCACAACATCAATTCTGTTACCTATGGCGTTGGAAGCCCCATCGAATACCATAGTCCATCGGGATCCTTGTTCAGGTCCGTCATATGGTCCAGGTTTCGCACCGTCGGTTACCAGCATGATGTCCTCATCAGGGAAGTCGAAGTTCATTGACTGATAATCATCCACGGGTTGATGGGCCAAATGATCTGCTAGTACACTTCCTTTGATGGCTTTTCGAGTCGTGTATTGAATTTCGTACTCATTCAAGATCATTTGCCATCTGGCTATCCGTCCGGAAAGGGCAGGTTTCTCGAAGATGTACTTGATTGGGTCCATTTTAGAAATCAACAAAGTGGTATGAGTCAACATATACTGTCTTAGCCGACAAGTAGCCCATGCCATAGCGCAACAAGTTTTCTCAAGCAGTGAATACCTGGTTTCACAGTCGGTAAACTTTTTGCTCAAGTAATAAATAGCATGCTCTTTTCGGCCAGACTCGTCATGTTGGCCCAAAACACACCCCATAGAATTCTCTAGCACTATCAAGTACATGATCAAGGGTCTTCCTTCAAATGGAGGCATGATAATATGAGGTTCTTGTAGGTATTCTTTGATTTTGTCAAAGGCAATATGGCATTCATCGTTCCATCTAACTACCTGATCTTTCTTCAAGAGTTTGAAGAGTGGTTCACAAGTAGCAGTCAAGTGGGATATGAAACGGGCAATGTAATTGAGACGACCCAAGAATCCTCTAACTTCTTTTTCAGAATGAAGGACTGGCATTTCTTGGGTGGCCTTTATCTTAGCAGGATCAACTTCAATGCCTTTATTGCTGACAACAAAACCTAGAAGCTTTCCAGAGTGTACTCCAAACGTGCACTTGTTAAGGTTTAACCTCAGCTTGTACTTCTTCAGCCTCTCGAACAATTTGTGTAAGTGATCGAGATGTTCTTCTTCAGTTTGTGACCTGACAATCATATCATCCATATATACCTCTATCTCACGATGAATCATGTCATGAAATAAAGCTACCATAGCTCTTTGATATGTTGCCCTTGCATTCTTTAGTCCAAACGGCATGACCTTGTAACAGAAGGTGCCCCATTGCGTAACGAAAGTAGTCTTCTCCATGTCTTCGGGAGCCATCCTTATTTGATTATAACCTGAGAAGCCATCCATGAAAGAGAAGACTTTATGCTGAGCAATATTATCAACTAAGACGTCAATGTGTGGTAGATGGAAATCATCTTTGGGGCTTGCCCTATTCAGATCCCTATAGTCTACGCACATACGAACTTTCCCGTCTTTCTTTGGTACTGGCACCACATTGGTAACCCATTGAGGATAGGATGTCACAGCTAGGAACCCTGCATCAAATTGTTTTATCACTTCAGCTTTGATCTTTTCAGACATATCAGGCCTCATGCGGCGAACCTTTTGCTTGACAGGCGGACAGTCTTCTTTTGTCGGCAGACGATGAACTACGATGTCGGTATCCAACCCAGGCATATATTTATAAGACCAAGCAAAAAACATCCACATAATCATGCAACATATGAACTAACCTGCTCTTGACACTGCTTTCCAAGTTAGTGCCGATCTTGATTTCCTTCTTATCTGACTCAGTACCCAAGTTGATAACCTCAACTGACTCTTCATGCGGTTGAATAGCTTTTTCCTCTTGTAATAGAAGTCTGACTAGTTCTCCCGGTATGTCACAATCTTCCTTGCTTTCGTCTTCGGCTTGGTTGATAGGACATTCAAAGTCATAGTCGGCAATAGTAGAGTCATTGGCAATAGGATCCAGAGTGGATGTAGACCTGCAAGAGTGTGTGTGTGCATGTAAGATACATGGCTATTTTTTTGAAAAATGTAATTGAAAGAAAGGAAAGACAATGAACACAAATATTCGAATGCAAAAGAGTCCAATGTGCTGAATGATCATATGATTAGATGGACATAAATAAAATCCTTGACAAATGGACCAAACTGCCCCAGGCCAGGCAAATGGCTGAAAAGTCATTGTTAAAATATTACAGGCAACATTTTCTTGAATTGAAAGAAAAGCAATAACAAGTAGATTACTCCTCAATGAAGGAGATGGGCACAAAGTCCTTTATATGCCAATTCTTCAGCTCCGTAGTAGTTGGATACACCCATTCTTCAAATGCGGCTTCTTCTTCAGAGTTACCCACGATGTTGACTTCATGGCTTCCAATGCAGAAAGGTGGCTTTCCAGCACGAGCACGCCTCACTTCCTTCTGAGCTTTACCAGTGAATTCCAACCCAAATTTTTCTGTTTTAAAAGGGATATCAAGGAGTTTCCCCCAAGTATCACAGTTTCCTTCTTCAATTTCCGCACGGGCATCCTTGACTGAAACCATCATTGGTGTGGCCTTAACAGCTTTAGGCTCATCAGAAGAACATTTAGTAGCAGCAATCATCGGTGATACAACCTCAAAGGCTTGACATGGGGTTTCAATGAAATCTCTGTCCATCTCTACATACTTGAAAGAGTTAAGGTGGCTCACCATAAACTCTTCTTCCCTACAGACGGTGACTATTCTGCCCTTGACTGGATATTTGAGTTTCTGGTGGAGGGTTGAGGTTACTGCCCCAGATTTATGGATCCACAGGCGACCTAACAGACAGGAATAGGCTGGACGAATATCCATAATATAGAAGGTGGAGTTGAAGGTTTGGGATCCCACTTTGATTGGAATATCTACCTCCCCATGAACAGTTCTCTTTGATCTATCAAACTCCCTTACAATGATATCACTTGGCTTCAGGATTAAATCTTCACAGTCAAGACGGTCTAACGCCCCCTTTGGTAATACATTCAGAGAAGAACCAGTGTCGACTAGCACATGTGCTAAGGTAGTCCCTTTGCACTCGATAGAAACATGTAAAGCTTTATTGTGATTCTTCTCGAGAGGTGTTAGTTCAGTATCTGAAAACCCCAAGCCATCATCATCTGTCAGGCTATCCACGCAATTCTCAAATTGGTCTGTTGTTGTCTCATGGGGGACATGAGCCTTTTTCAGGAACTTTATTAATGTCCGAGCATGGGCATCAGAGCAAAGCAGCAATGACAACATTGAAATCTTAGAGGGGGTTTGCCCCAACTGTTCTACAATCTTGAAGTCGCTTCTTTTGATGATCTTCAAAATCTCGTCCATTTCGCAAGCGGAGGGTTCTTCATTAGTTACGTCCTTGGAGGGTAATTCAATCACATCAAGATCAATAACCTTCCCTTTCCCTTTTGTCTCGGTACTCGTCTTGGCGATAATAATGAGGATGTGCGTCTTTGTAACTACTGGAGATGAGATATTGGGTGAGAATATTCTTCCCGTTCTAGTTACTTTGCTTGAGCCAACTATGTTGCCGACATCGTCATCTTTTCCTTCTCCGATCCAGGCATCTTGTTTAATCCCATGATAGAGCACCACAGCACCGTAATTCCATGGTACCGCTTTGTTTGAAGAGTAAGGAATCGGTCTAGGATTGGTAATTATTAATGGAGCTATGGTGGATTCATTTGAAATCATAATAGGACCTTTGGAGGTGATCCTAATAGGTTTGTTTGAGATGGTAATAATGGAGAGGTCTTCACATTTGTTGATCAAACTCTTGGCAAATGGAGTCTTTTCAAACATAAATTCGTGGCTATCCACCAGGCGTTGTATGCCTTTCTTTATCCTTTCACAAACATTGTGTCGTCTTGTACAACATACACAGTCTTTTTTACAGCCAGGGAAGATCCCAGCTTTCAACAGATTGTTGTTGATTATATTCAGCGGAGTAGTCAAATATTCAACAGAGGTAACAAAAATTGTATCTTCGACAACATTAACACCTTTGTCATGCTTCGACATTGGAGCGGTAATTACATTCGGCATTGGAGGAGGATCAAATTCAATAGTTTTGTTGTCAATTAAATCCTGGATTTTGTTCTTCAAGGCCCAGCACTGGGCAGTCTCGTTCTTGGGGCTGTTTGAATGGTAAGCACATTTAGCGTTTGGATTATACTTTGGTGACGAGGTGTCAGGGTTGGCGGGAGGATCGCGCAACGTCACTAAATTAGCCTTGAGCAAATGTTGAAGGGCTTGAGACACTGACATGCCTAACCTTGTAAATTTTATTCTTGGAGTTTTAAAACATTGATGATTTGCGGATGGTCTTGAAGTAGGAGTTGGATTGGAGATTCGGACATCATTGACAGATAGACGATCATTCTTCTTGGTATGGGCCCTTGCACCATACACAACATTAATTTCCTTCTTTGCAGCAAAAGGTTTCTTGATAGGATTGATGGTGGAGGTAGATGCCATAAAGATCTTCCCACTTTTGATGCCACTTTCCACTCTTTCACCGGTTAAGATTAGTTCGGTGAAACCAGAAGAAGAGCAGTCAACCAACAAATTAAAGAAAGGACCAGATAAAGTGCCCATGAACATGTCGATGTGCTCCCTATCAGTCAAGGGAGGTTGGACTCTACTAGCAAGGTCTCTCCACCTTTGCGCATATTCCTTAAATCCTTCATTCTTTCCCATGGTCATATCTTGTAACTGAACCCTTGTTGGTGCCAAGTCGGCATTGTATTGATACTGATGGTAGAAGGCAGTAGCTAGATCCTCCCAAGTGTTGATACGAGAACCATCTAACTTATAAAACCAATCAAGTTGTGTTCCAGCCAAGCTCTCTTGGAAAAAGTGAACCCAGAGCTTCTTATCAGCAGTGTGCGGCTGTATTTTGCGTACATAAGATTTCAAATGGAGTTTGGGACAAGAAACCCCATCGTACTTTGCAAAGATTGGTACTTTGAATTTATGGGGAATGATTACCCCAGAGATCAAACCCAAATCATCAAAATCTAAACCGGGGACGGCTTGAATTTCAACTTAGTGGGTGGATACTGCTCGTTGAAATAATCATCATCGGATACTTGATCATTGATATAGTCAGCCTGAGTACTCTTGACCTCACCAATCTGGTTTTCGTCCTCTTCGGATGAATCTTCTTCAACTGGGATTTGACTGATTGTCTCCTTGAATCTTCTACCCATGTTGAGTAAAGCTTTCTTCTTTGGCTTTTTCTTAACTGCCAGCAAAGCCATCATATCCTGCTGCCCCTTGGCTAGGGCTAGTAGAGCTTCCTGAAACTGAGAGTTCTGGGTTTGGAGTTCCGTCACAGTTTTCTCTAGATCCATCTTGCTGAAATAAACAGCAGAAAGATAAGGAAACCTGTTATGCGAAAACCTGTCATGTTATGATGCATGGAATATGTATATGCAAATGATTTCAAGGATTAATAAAATTTAAATTTGTATAGACAAAAGAATGAACAAACGTTAATTCTCATTAGACAAAACAAGAAAGATTACATCATGCCTCTTGGGCTTACAAAATAGCTTTCTAGGATAAAAAGACCGAACGCATCATCTTTGGCGCGAGATAAGCGTTCACATTCTGCTCTTCTTGTAGCTGTTTTGTAAGCTCCAAGACTCTCTTCTCACTAGCATAGAACTGAGCCTCGAAAGTGTATCGTTCTTCCTTCAGCTGGATCCAACCCTTTTGTAAGTCTTCGAGAGAGGTAGGCATGTCCGGATGGAGGATAGTATAGGGAACATTTCCTTCGACCACAGGCTCCATAATGGTTGGAAAGATGGAGGGATAAGGCATCAAAAGTTTCTGAGCGTGAGCTCATACCCATTTAAGGTAAGGCTCGAGGGGAATGGAATTCTTGTGTCCTAGCGTCTTGCTATCCACTTTGTTCAACATCCTCCAGTCTCGGATAAACCTCTGACGATAACCTTGATTGTCATTCTCGTAGTCGAATACCAAACCTTGAATAAGCATCTCATGGGGACCATCCCTCCGAGCGTAACCAAACTGTCTTAAGGCAAAGCAAGGGTTGTAAGTGATACCTCCTCTAATGCCAAGAAAATGGACATTAGGGAACTCTCCACAATGGTCGATGATAATAACATTCTCCAAAGAGCGGGAACACCAATGGATATCTGAATGTCTGAGTGACATCAACCTATGTGACCACCTTGAACCTGGCTCATTCTTCAATACAGATTGGGGAAGATGCGAAATAAACCATCTTGCCAAAAGAGGAGTACAACACATAAGGATACCTCTTTTCCTCATGGTGCGAGTGTGAAAAGAATGTAGGATGTCCCCTAGAAAAGTAGGCACTGGGTTACGAGACATGAAGATTTTGACGGCGCTCACATCTATGAGTTGGTCAGGATTTGGAAACAAAACCATCCCATAGATGAGGAGAGCCACAATTTCCTCAAAGTCTTGCAAATCCAAAGAGTTCCAACAGTTTTGGGCTTTCTCAAACAAGAACTTTGCTAGGAAACCCTTGACACCACTCCTTGTTTCCCAATTAGATGTGATATCAGAAGGTTGCAAATGTAGAGCTTGAGAAATCTCTTCTAGCTTTGGATCTCTTTCCGTACCGTTGAAAGGTAGTTGATTGAGAAAGGGAATCCTCAAGAGTCGGGAGAATTCTTCCAAAGTTGGCACAAGTTGATAATCGGGAAATGTGAAGCAATGGTGTAGTGGATCAAAGAACTGAAAGAGCACCTTCATCATGTCTTCATCAGTGTTGGAAGTGACCAAGTTTAGTAAGCGACCATGTCTTTCGGTAAATGGATAATTTTCAGGAATCCTTAATGCTAACTCTTTGAGTTGAGGAGGGATCCTTACGAGATTGACTTGAATGGTTTTCCTGCGAATAGAATCCATGTCTTACAAAACAGAACAAAGATAAATCCCAAGATCCTTGAAATGGTTAGTGAGTATGAGTATGATGTTATGATGTTTATGATGTCATGTACAAGTAGATATATACAAACAAAACAAACAAGTCCTTAGGTTTATGCTTGCATGGAGTCTCATAGGTAAGTACACTCTTGAAGTTTAGTTGGCTCAAACCTATCCTAGTAATAGTAACCGGATTCTAAGGAGCTTAATATCACTGATTTGTTTTCTCGGGCATTGTTTCAGTGTAAGCCTCTTTAATGGCGACCGAAATATCCCAAAAAACCAAACCTCAATGAGTGTAGTATCGAGTATCTATCAACTTCGGACTGCACCAAAGCCGGTCATCTCACTACGTCCTAACAGCCAAGTTGGTCAAGTAAAGGTTCTAAGAGTCAGTTAGTGCTTCATGACATCACTCAGCAGCCCCGTATTCTCCTTGACTACTCAAGGGCTACCAGTACCCACAAATATGTCGCACTAACGTAGCTATTGCTTAGACCATGTCGGTATACCCCGCATAATTTCCACAACGTATTGCTACTTACCTATAAGGTATCCCAAATCCAAGTAGAGGATTCAAACCCAAACAAAAAACCAAAATGTAAAGCATACAATTTAAACAAAGAAAGCAAGTAAATGTGATCTAACCCTAAGGTAACCCCACTTTTAAAATCTCCCCAGCAGAGTCTCCAGTTCTGTGATACGGTGGGAGAACTGGCTTGAAGGTTTTGCATTTTATCGCAAATGTTGCGGTTAGCAAGAGTCGCCACCGACTTTTCTTTTATCCAAAAGGAAAGGTAAAAAAGCACAGGAAAGACCTTTAATATTGTTTCTTGAGTTCGGGGGGTAGATTATGAAAAGGGAAGGTATTATCACCCTTTTCATCCATGGTTTTCCATGGGCTCTTAGTTACTTGCTAGATCACTTGCTTTTGTTTGAAATTGTGCTTTGTGTGGTTTTGAAAGTATTTTGTAAAAGAGGCCATTGTTTAGGCAATCTTTGTAATGATTCTCGTTCGTAAGAATGTATACAAAGATGTTTGTCTTTTTGAAAATGTTTTCAAGTTTGTAAGATGTTTTGAAATGTGTGTGTTTGCTTTGAAAATAGCAAGGATATTTGTTTGAAATGGAGCAAGTAACCAAAAGTAATCTACCTACTCAAATGTCTTTCTTGTTCATTTTCTTTTCCTTTGATATTGTTGTCTTACCATTGATTTGGTAAGCAACCCTATCTTTGGATGTAAACGGGACAGGCGTGGGTCATCGTATAACCATGATTAGCAATGTTGCAAAGTATCTTATCATTTTTTGAGGGACTAAGATCATTTTGTAAGGCAATTTTGAATAGCGTCATCGAGGGACTACGATCTTATATTTGTTTGTTTTTCTAAGATACCTCACATGCGTAATATGACCATTTTTGTACAAGGCAACCAAGTGGAGAACCCTAGGGTTGCTTGTGTGCAAGTGTATCATTTTCATGCTTGATTTTGTCTTGGATTGGGGTTTTCTATTTGGTTGATTTTATCTTGCCATACAAACCATAATTATTAACATGTTATATATAAAGCGATAAATTGCGGAAAGTAAATATCCTACGCTATTACAATATTTTGGGGATGGGGTGTACCAATTTACAAATGGGGATTGCAAGAAATTAAAGTCCTAATTATCTATTACAACCATATTGAATATCCATGAAGAAAATATATGAAGCATGTAAAATAAAGAAAAATGAAAGGAAAAGAAAAAACATTTTGGATCATTATGTGTCGACCCATGCCGTAAAATCAAGCTTCTCGAATGCACTTTTGTTTTGATGAAGACAAATCATGATTGATAAAGAAGGCAAAAATTATTGATCAAGCTAAAAGCCTCTTTGGATGAAGTCTTTGGTTCAAACCCTTTAGCAAATTTCAAGGTATAATGATAATACTTACCTTGAACTTAAGATATAGATGCTCAATGGTCAAAAGAAACATTTTATATTGTCCAACTCTTTATTCAAGTCTTTTCAAAACAAAAATTCAATTTTCATTTGAGTGCAATCGATTTGCATGTTAGTGCAATCGATTGCATGCTTCAGTTTTTCAAAACATGGCTACTGACTTCCAGTGCAATCGATTTTCATGGTTGTGCAATCGATTGCACACTCAAAATATTTGGAAATCTGGCTACTGGAACCCCGTGAAATTGATTTGCATGGTTGTGCAATCGATTGCACACTCAAAATTTTTGGAAATCTGGCTACTGGAACCCCGTGCAATCGATTTGCATGGTTGTGCAATCGAATGCACACTCAAAAAATTTGGAAATCTGGCTACTGGAACCCCGTGCAATCGATTTGCATGGTTGTGCAATCGATTGCACACTCAAAATATTTGGAAATCTGGCTACTGGAACCCCTTGCAATTGATTTGCATGGTTGTGCAATTGATTGCCTGCTGTATGGTTTTAAAAAACAGCAACCTTACACCTGCCTGTTCATGATACTATTTCATGGAAAACTTTTTACTCAATCTTGGAAATTGTTCATGATTTTTTACAAACCTTTTCTTCAAAGGTCACTGCAATTTAGCCTAAAAAATGAACCAAATGATGATGATTGAAATGAAGAGTTTTAAAGTTAAGGAGACTTACCTTGCAGCTAGAATTTATGTTTTGAGCTTGAGGTGTTGCCTTGTGGACTGCTATGACCTTTTTCAGTTATGAGATTTTTTGATAGTTTGTCAACAAAACTTCTGGTTTTATTTCTATTTTTTCTAACCTCCTTGTCTTGCAAATTCTTCTTCTATTTATAGGCAATAGGTTTGTGCATATGAGCTGACTAAGTTTGTAAGACAACATGTTATGGTTTGGTTGGATTACAAAAATCAAACTATGTCAAGTACTTCATAGTCCCAAGGTGAAGTAAAAAAGTTGCTGGTATAGAGGAGATACTTCCCATGATTTATGGTGGAGTATAATCATCAACAAGCAAGGTATGGGCTCAAGACAAACTTTGTACAAAAAGCTTGCTTTTCAAGAATAACAATGGTGCCTTTATGCCATAAATGGAAAGATCTTTTGGATAATGGGTCAAACACTTGGGTAATAGCTCAAGCTCTTGTGTAAACATTAAATTATGTAGAGATTTGAAAGCAAGAAGGTGTACAACATGAGATTATGCAGCATAGCATAAGGGTTTTGTTATGTGTTCTTCAATAGAATGACTTGCAATTCAAGGATGGATGCCCAACTTCAAGCCCTTGAATCTCCTAGCTCAAGTATGATAAGTTCATGCTCTTGGATGTTTTGAAAAGCTCGAAACATCCTCTATAACTTTCATGTTGGCCATTTTGACAAAATCATCTTAGAACTATGTGAAAAAATGCCAAGAAGTTAGGATAAAATCCTGAACAAAATCTGTTGGAAATTTCTCTAAGTGTTAAATGAAAATCTCACGACTTCATGAATTTATAACTCAAAATCCAAGCACTTCTAGGAGAAGTTGTGTAAAGAAATGTTGTAGATATCATGGAGATCTACAACTTTCATGTTGAAAGTTTCCCTTTAACCGTCTTGCATCTTGATGAAATAATGGCATGAAGTGATGAAATTATCATGTATAAAACACTTTGAAAATTTCTAAGTCTTGGAAATCTTGACTTTTCTAGTTGACTTTTGACTTTCTTGACTTCTTGATGATCAAGCTTGATATTCTTGAATGTCTTGATGAAATTAGATATTTGGAATGTAATGTTGACCAAAAAGTCAAAGTTTGACTTTCTAATATGCAATTAACCATTTTGCCCTTGTGCCAATTCCAAGCCTAAATTGATGTATGAGTGCTGCAAACTTGATGTCATAGAAGATCTTGTGAGAGAATCCTTGAGAAATGAGAGGGCAAATTTTGGGGTACAAAACTATCAAATACTTAAACTTACTACCCGTTTCACTTAACCTTAACTACTCATCAATATCATCACATATTGCTCACAAAGAGGTCATCTCTAACACATAACGACATATCAACCATATTGCTCCATGTCATCGATCTCTCAGCACAACATAAAACAACACGGAGGCATTAAGAGTTGATACCTAAGTGATTACTAATCCTAAATATATCTCTAGAATCTAAAGCAAATAGATATTCATTCTAAGTCCAGATTCGATTCGTCCATCTCTGCAACGACTCAAACCCAAACACTTAACAAGCTAAAAAGAATAAACATCAATAAATATTTGTAAAGAAAGTTTCATACAACACCATGAGAAATAAATATACATATAGTCAAGGTAAAGTTACATATAAAATCCAACAAATAATGGTTAAAAAGAGAGGAAGAGGAGAAGAAACCAAATTTCCCGCAGTGTCAAACACGATCCATCAAGCTCACTACCCCGAATCATCCATTTGCAAGCCACAAATATTGTTGTATAAACTCTAAATATCCAAAAATGAAGGTGATGGAATTTGGGAACAAATACCCAAAAAACCATGCATCCAAAATGAAACAAAATGAAAGTATAAAAAAAATGTGTTCCGCGAGAATCGCCCGACGACATAAAAGCGTCGCCTGGTGATGACTCTTACACACTTGGTCCAGGTTTTGCTACGTCCTCAGCAGGTCAAAAATATCGTCCATTGCCAGGCGACAGAAAGCTTCACCCATCGAAACCTTTATTCCTCGCCTGGCGACGCAGCAGTGAAGCAAGGCAAAGGCAACATAAAAAATGGCTCTTCTCGCCCACTGTCACCCGACGAAAAAAATTTCACCCGACGACGCATGACAGCTCAGCAACTTTTGTTGCTTTTACTACATAACTTGGAATGCTTCATCTTTCGCCTTATTCTTTATTGATAAAAAATGCATCTTGGAGATTTATTCCTATTTCTCCAACAATGCTCAAATACCTACAATATGAATACAAAACTATCAAATAATACACTTTGTACACAAAAACACATTATACACAAACTAAACGTATTTATACAAAAAGTTGGGTTATTCAACTGATATTAACAACCAAGAGTCGATAAGTGAAACAAAAAGTATATACAAAAATAATTACAATTTGCACTTATCATTGAACATTCTTGCACGGTCTGTTATGTGTGCTTCTGTTGCTCTAACCATAGGCAGATCTAGCTGCTGTTAGGCTCTTTTGGAAGGAATGAGCACGCGATGAAAAACGTCGATTGGAGAGGAGCGTTAACAACCCAAATTTTCGATGAGATATATATTAAATTGAGTTGTATAAGGTTTCCATCTCTTTGCAAGAGGTAAGCAAAGCTCTGACTACCTTCAATTTCCATGGTATTACTAGTAGTCAGGTGATGCACCGGGTGATAACAACGGAAAAAAGACTGGGGCTCTTGATTCTGCATAGAAAGAGCTGGAGATCTTACGCAGTAAAAATGCTTCTCTAACTTGAAAATTGAAAGAATGTACTTCTATAATCCTCGGGGCAGTTACAAAGTAATTTGAGAATGCTCTGGAACAAATAGAATTTTTTCACCGTCCATTGGCCATTTCGCAGGAGCAGCTGACCTGGTCAGATCATCTCAGATGGGAGGGTTTCCCCAATTATTTAATAGGACCCTTGTGTATTTCCCCACTTTTTTGTACTCCTCATCAAATGTATGTAATTGTACTTTTTGATGTTTTAGCAATGTTCTTCTCATTGCCTGTATAAGGTGTGACATAGTTTATTTATGTTCCTGTATCTCATGAATATTTTTCCCCACAAAATGCGTTAAATAAGAATTACTAAAAGTGTAAATAACCTTAAGTCGTTCTTGGTTTTTTTTATTTACGAGCATGTAGCGTTATAATATGCACAATTTATCCGTAAAGTGCTGATCCAAATTAATATAATTGTGTGTGGGATCATGTTTATCTTAGCATGGTTCAAGGTCGGTTAGACGTGATCATGATTTGAACCTACATTTATAATAAAATTCCATGAAACTGGCTAGATAAAGTTTTGAATTGAAGCGAGTATTGGGTTATTGAAGGGAGTATTCAACTTCTCCTCCAACATTATGTATGGTTAGGCCAGGTTCAACACCTCTTCAGTCACCTTTACCATCTTGTTTTATAATTTAGTGTGGAAATGATGGTCATGGATGAGGATATTCTTAAAGATCCAAAATTAGAGGGATTCTTCGATTCCCCCATACTTATACTACAACCTGAGTGAATCAGTCGATGTACGATCGAAAGCTCTCTCTCCTTGCATGATGATGCTTAAGGCGGCTATAGTGTCTCGTTGTCTCTTCTGGGTGATAAAGTGTACCCATTATTCAATGAAACTGTTAGGGAGGCCATTGAAGCATAATATACTTGGTCTGACCAGTGTTAATGATATCAACTTGCATTTGAAGGCTCCATCATCATTGTATTAGTTGAGTTGGTCATTGACGAGTTTTATGTGTTTGTTGGGGTATCCTTTTCCATCACACTATCCAAACTTGGGAGGCTTTTTCATTGACTTTGGTATCTTACTTTATAATATTCGGACGCATAAGGGATGCTTAGCTTTCACCTTAATCAACCTGTGTTCGCCTCGATTCAGGGTTGGAGCATGACTACCTCGATCTCCTCCCGGACTCCGGGGAGGGGAATCGTGTTTTCCGCCTTTAGAAAAATATTTCAACATCTAGACTTTTCTTCCCTTTGCCGCGAATCACTATATCCTATTGCAACGATTTTTCCTAGAGATAACCTCTTGAACTAAATTCGCTCGAGGTTAAGTTTGGTGGAGGCTTTCTTCTAAAAAATGATCTTTTCCTCAATTGCTCTGGAGTTTTGTTGTTGAACAATGTTGTAGATACATTTTATCATCTCATTCACGCCTTGAGCTCCTAGGTTTGCTTTGAGAATTTCGAAATTGTGGGATATCTTAGGTTATTCGACAAGAAGAGAGGTTGAAATTATAAGCGACGATGCTTGGATAATTCTTTCTCTTGGAAGAGGAAGTATTAAATCTTGACGTGGAGGATTGTCGATGCTAAAATTTATTTCGCTAGGAGGTATGATGTTGTGTTGACTGATGGTTATCAATCTGCATTGACAACAACTAGAGAGGCTTTGCATGCGGTGGTAGAGCAAAAGAGATTTATCAGTAACACGAAAATAAGAGATTGTATTTGCCTTACTTTTGAATCCATCAATCTCATTAACAATAAGAGCTTTGATGAAAATGTGACTCTCAAGATTGACATTTATAAAACTTTTGATACCCTGCAATGAAATTTCCTCATTAAGGTCCTAACGACTGTTGGATTCAATACATTTTTTTATAATTAGATCCATATCATTCTCAAACCTGCTGATCTTTCCATTGGCATAAATGGAAAGTATGTTGACTTTTTTACTTGTCAAAATGGTGTTAGACAAGGGGATCTTTCGTCACCTCCCTTATTATTTATCATCAAGGAATTCCTAAGTAGAAGAATTTTTAATCTTGTAGCTAGGAATGGGGTTAAGCTCATGGGATGGGCTAAGAATTATCACATTCCATGTCACACTATTTATGATGATATAATATTTTTTTGCAAGGGTGATAACAAGACCATAAATGATATCAATAATCTTGTCATTAAATATGGTGCTTGCTTAGGACAAGTTTGTAATGCAACAAAGTCTACTATCTATGCTAGGGCAGTGACTCAGGTAATACATCTCCATATGGTAGGTATTTTTGGTTTCTTCATTGATCATTCTCCGTTATCTACTTATGTGTTACTATTTTTTGAGGCATGCTTAAAGAAAATTATTTTTAATTCCTAGTAAATATAATAACACGCAAATTAGCCAATTGGAAGGCCTCTTTGCTCTCAATGGTAGGTAGGCTTCAGCTAGATAAATATGTTGTGCATATCATGCTAATGCATTCCTTACAAATTTATGACTAAATTAATAGTCTCTTGCAAAATATAGAAAGTTGGATTCACAATTTCATCTTGAGTGGGGATATTGAGAAAAGAAAGTTTGCACCGTGGCTTGGAACATATATTGCATAACTATATCTGAGGGAGGTATTGTGTTGAGATTATTACTCACTCAAAATAAGGCCTCAAACTTGAAGCTTTGATGTGATTTCCTGCAAGATACATATAATCGGTGAATCCTTCTCCAGGCTAAAGCTTTAAGAAATAGTAGACCCATCAATCATAACATATGCCTTTCCCTTGGAGTGGATTGAAAAGTCAGTTTAATACAATCCAATATTACTCTTATTGGATAATTGGCAATGATAAGGATGCTAAATTCTGGTTAGATAATTGGTTTGGTACACCTCTAACTACCAAATACAACATTTCCAAGCATTCCTTTCCCTTTTTTATTGCCACAAATAGAAAATTCATAGAGGATAAAAGTTGGACCCTTCCTCATAACCTATTGATGGTTATTCATGATCTTATGGATATAATAAAAACCTTCACTTTCCCTTGGATGATAGATCTGATAGCACAATTTGGCATCATATGGATTAAGGCACGCTTACACCGAAGTAAGTTTATGACTTACCGGCTAAGCCTTCTCCCTCTGTCTTGATGAGAAAATTTCTTTTGAATCCCAACACACCTTCTTCTAAGCTATGTTTTTTTTATGGAGAATTTGTCACAACAAACTTATCTTAGTTGACAACCTAGCAGTTAGAGATCTAATCCTTCCATCTATGCGCATCCTTTGCAATAAGCATGTTTAAACCACAATGCACCTTATTTTTAGTGTCAACTTGATGTCTCTATGTGGCATTGGCTCTAGAATATTTTTAATACCCATTTTAACATTTCTTACTTGGATTATTGTTGGATAAAATTTGGAAAACATTGGTCCCTCTAATGTTAGATTGTAATCACAGTTGGCGTCATTAACACAATCTATGTTATTTAGATGCTTAGGAACACAATTTGTTTTGAGAATAACCAAACTCATTGGAAAACCTACACCAAGACCATTACTTCTCCTGTCACAATTGCTGACAACTATACCTTTAAAGCATCTTGCCCCTCCATGGTTTACTTCTCTTTTCTAATTTTTTTTATAATCAACATTCATCCTCTAAAGATCAGAATTAATGTAGATGTTATGTGACATACTCGTCCATTTGGTTGGACAAAATACAACGTTGATGGTTGTAACACCCTCTAAACCCCCGCGTAAATATATTGCAAAATTAGAATAAATTAGCATATCAAGAGGGCATCACATATATCCAAAATAAAATAACACATACAATGGTCATATGCAAATACACGTATTTAAATGCATGCTTGTATACATTTAACAATTATGCATGTCACAACGGAATACTTGCGTCTCTACATGATACCAACACATGAATCTCAAAACAACATCATATAATAAATCTTTAGGCACTAAGGCCACCAATCTCAATATCTCCACATGCAATGCCAAATACGAAATGAAAATATTTGTATCATGTTCTAAATACATTAAAACATAAACAAATAACATAAAGTATGTCAAATATCTCATACAAATCAAACACGAACCAAGTGATCCCCATGCTACATGATACCAATCCATCCGACTACTCCTTGCAAGAACCACCGATATCTTGAGTACCTGAGCAATATCGTATAAAACATCATTCCAACAGAAGGGTGAGAATTCACATAATTAACGAAATCATAAGATAATATATAATTAATAGCATACATGCATAACATAATTATTCTCACACTTCAAGAGTTTCATCAACAAGTTACGACTCGAGTAGACATGCTATTCACAAGTAAAGATCCATAATTCCATAATTCAAATGATGGTTAATCACAAATACTGCAAATATAACATTCACATCAATATCACATATTGTACACCAATTCCAATAATTCCACTTTGACATTTGTGACTCGAATGAAACTCAGTACTATGCATGATGCATGTGGAACCAACTCAATATTTGATTCTCTTGGAATTAGACCCCCTCTCTGAATCCATAAGCCCCCTCTCTGAGCTTGGAATAAGTCACTAGTCCCCTCTTTGAACTAGCAAACATGCCTCTTGACACAACAAATGATACATGTGAAATTGCAACAACCATATGCAATTAATACCATCTCCATATCTTAATCATACAAACATATTTCACATGATTCAACACATTTGAATTATCTTACCAAATTGCACAACTTACATACATCATTGTGATACGGTGGCAGAACCGACTGTTATACTGGTTTTGCGTTTGTATTCGCAAATGTTGTGATAAGCAAGAGTTGCCACCGACTTTTCTTTTATCCAACAAAGGAAAGAGTGAAAAGAACAGAAAAAGACCTTTCGAGAATTTTCTGAGTAAAGGGGGTAGATTATGGAAAGGGAAGGTGTTACCACCCTTTCCATCTGTAGTTTTCTACGGGATCTTAGATGCTTAGCTCATTTTTTGAAATACCTTTTGCTTTTGTGTATTTTTGAAAAGTATTTTAAAATTTCCTTAGTGCGGCGATTCTCTTTATGATAACTCTTGTATCACTCCTCAAGAGTGTTGGTAAAGGTTTTTTTGAAAATGTTTTTGAAATGTTTTGTGTAAGTGTAAAAGTTTGTTTTTGAGCAAGCATCTAAGAACTATCTACTTATACTTGAAAGGTTTGTTCTTTTCCTCCTATCCTTTAGACAACACTATCCTACTATTAGTGAGTAGGTAGCCCTATCGTTGGATGTTTGAGGGACATTCGAAGGGACGCACAGTCATAAAGGCAACATATAGAGACGCTTTAGAAATTTTGTTTAAGGGACTAGATCATTTACCGAAAGGTAACACTGTAGGGTCATCGAGGGACTATGATCTTTTGATTTAAGGGTCTTTGCTAAAGCGTCCCCACTTTCGAGGGACATGACTGTTTTATTTTCCGAAAGGCAACCAAAGTGGGCGTACCCTAGAGGTGTATATGTGCAAGGTGTGTTATGTTCAGTTATTTTAGTCTTGTGTTAAGTTTGCTAATATTTGATTATTAATCTTGTCCTACAATCCTATTAGTCTAAAAGTTAATATGTAGAGGAATTTAAAGTGCAGGAATTTAAATCTACGCTATTACAATGCTTCGGGGAGGGGGTAATTACATGTCCAAACTTTTGGGGAAATAAAGCGGTAAAAGTAAAGTCCTAGTTAAGCTATTACATACTGTGAGTAGTTACAACAATTTGGAAAAATAAAACATAAAATAGTAACGCGCGCGAGTCGAAAGGAACGCCTAAAACCCTAAAAAGTTCTAAGTAAAAGAAAATTCTTTTTGTTATTTGTTTATTTTAAGAAAATACTTAAATTAAATTAAATTAGAAAAAAAAAACTAAATCTAATCCTAATTAATTAAATAAAAGAGAATGATTATTAATTAAAGCTAATTCTAACAAAAGAAAACTAATTCTAATACTTTTTGCATTTTTATTGAGAAAAATTTGAATGAAATAACCTAATTCTAATTGATTTTAAATTAATTAAAACAAGTCAAAATAATTACGTTAGTTAATTTACAAAAATTAAAATTAATTTAGAAAATCCTAAGTCTGTTAATATTATTATTTTTTATTTTTAAAAATAAAAAAATGATTTTTTTCCAATAAGTAAATATTAAAAGAACAAATTAAAAAGACTAAAAAAAGAAACAAAAAAATGCTGGGCCTGATGTCTAAAGTAAATGGGGGGTGTGCTTGAGATTTTTGTTTAGGCCCAATCAAATTGAACCCAATGTTCCAAACAACAATCTAGTGAGCATCATCCTTGAGGCTATAGGGTGGACACGCACTCTAGAATGGTCAGATCTTTTTGTGTTGGTGTCTGATGGCTTAGGCATGAGGAGTAGGATACACGTATGGGTCTGCACATCACCGGATCTATAAAATATGAAAAAAATGGCAAAGTCAAGACCTGGGATCAAACCCAGGTCTTCCAGCATTATACACGCACCCTTCACCACCAAGCCAGTTAACCGCTCATTACTTTATACAAACAAATAAATATATATAATAGAATCAGTCATAAATATGAAAAAAATAAAAATGTGCGCTGCTTATTCAAACAGGCCAATGGGAGAAAGACACGATGGCTCCCGGGAGTCAACATTTTCAGGGGTGCCAGAGTCAAACTCCGGTTACCTTCTCCGGCCAAACAAAAATTGAAACCTGCAAAAAAATGGAATCAAAGCACTAGCCTCCGACTACCCCCTATTTCACATGCTACGAGTTCAATGGTGGTGGACGTTTGGCCTGAAAAGACCTGCAACATCTTGTTTAAAGCTTAGCCGTTCTAGAACCCTAAAAATGGTAACCTGCAATCTATGACCTTAGCTTTACATGTAAAACATTAGAAAGTTTCAAAATGATCAAAAAACATGATTATATGCTTCAGATCTATTTTAAAACGCGTATACTAAGAGATCAAAATGCAAATTTTTTACCCAATGGAGGTGGTTATGTTGGGCACTTCTAGGTGCAGAACGTCATGGATGAAGGTTGGTATGTGCTACTCGGAACCTCAGGATGTTGATGGAGGGCCTGGAATGGACTGAAGGAGGCTGGAACTATGCGTTTGAATTTGACAACTTTGATGTATTTTTGAAAATTTCGTAGCTTCTTTAGGCAGTGTGTATGCGTCCCCTCAGCTTGTAGATATGCTGTGTATTTATAGGAGATTAGGAGGGAGTCATAGCATGGAAAGAAACAACCTTAATCATGTCCTTTAAGAACAAAATTACACATTTGAAAAATTTCCATAATTGCATATTCTTGCCCAATTTGCATGTGTCATGAACCTGGACATGTCTAATTGAATTATGCACGAAATCTTGGGCTTCTTGGCAGACCAAAACACAAGCCCAAAGGTCAAGACCCATTTCTATTTATTTTGCACAATTTATTTTATATTTATTTGAAATAAATCAAAATAAATATGAACAGAATAGATAAAAATGGTAAGGCAATGTAAAAATGATATTAGAGGTCCCCTATAAGGTCATAAGAGTGTTTGAACCTTAAAAAGTTAAGCCCTTGACCCAAAAGTTCAAATTTGCTCAATGCACCATTTTTGAATTTTCTCAAATTTTCCCAAATTGGGCAATACATAACTTGCTTAATTTTATCTCATGATAATGATCTTGGACTTTTTGGAAAGTTCAAGATGTCTACTTTAATCCCTCCTTTGATAAATTTTGCATTTGAAGATGTTATCTTGATGTAAATGGTCTTGGCAAAAAGTGTCTTTTGTTGACTTTCTGAAAATGACCTGTAACGTATGAGCTTGTATCTTTCAAATTTTGCATTTCTTGGGCTTGAGGAAAAAATAGAAGTTGTAGGTAATTGGACTCTATTCAAATTGAGCTTTGGTTGGGAAAAAATGGATAAAGTATGTGAAAGTTATGCCTGGTGAAAGTTCAGTTGACTTTTCCTATAAAAACCCTAATTTAGCAATTCTTGACTTTTGATATATTAGGAGAATTTCTTGAGGAACAATGATCAACCCTTGATCAAATTAAGGATATCACATCAAAATTTTGATGTTGACCAAAGATCTTTAAGTTTGACTGTACATTGACCACAATTGACTTTTGACCTAGCACAATTGATTTTCAGGCATTTGAGCAATTGACTGAGAAAACTTGTAGCGCAAGGCATGAAATTTGTCATGGACAATATTGAAGACATATTAGGACAATGGAAAACATTTGAGACCTTTGGAGCTCACACATCTTGGTGAAAAATGAAACCCTAAATAGAGGTTCATTGCTCAGGAGGAGAAGTTGTCTGATCAATTCTCGGTCAACCTTGAGCAATTGAAGACCTTAATGAACGTTTCTTGAGTAAAATGGGACGGAAAATTTTGGGGTACAACAACTTCCCCTATTCAATCTTCTTAAACCTGAAGATTTAGATTGGCTTGTCTGCCTTTCGTGATCTGAAGGTGGAAGATGATTGAACACTAGAGTGCCCAGAAATTTGCACTCGCATGAAGTAACACCGATGGTTGATAATGTCAGGAATATGCTTACATATTCCATTTGGATAAGATGACAGAGAGTCGTCGGAGATGGGCTTAAAGATTCCATCCAAAGTAGATGCTGATTTCATAAGAGGTCTCTTTGTGGGAGTTCCTGTTCCTGCTGTATGAGGAGGAGTCCATTAGGGAAGGCTGATTTCTGTTGTTCTCCTGCTTGAGGAAAACTCAGGGGAATAAAATCTAGGAACTTTAGTTGTCCAAGGCTCTAGTGAAGAGTTATCTCTGTACTGGAGAGATGAGAGTTTGCTGCTTTCTGGTTGAAATCCAGGCTTCACAGTGACTTCCTGGGGATAATGGAATTAAATGTTATGTGAAAATGTAATAAAAAGAGCCTGTGTAGGGTTGTTTTAGGATTAGTTCGTGTTAGACTGCTTCTGGATGATGATAAGGAACCCATGTAAGATTGCTTCAGGATGAGTCCGTGTTAGTCTACATCCGAAGATATATGAGAAGGAGCCTATGTAATATTGCTTCAGGATGAATCTGTGTTATACTGCATCTGGATGATGAGAAGGAATCTGTGTAATATTGCTTCAGGATGAGTCCTTGTTAGACTGCATATGGAAATATATGAGAAGGAGCTTGTGTAGGGCTGATTCAAGATGAGTCTGTGTGAAACTACATCTGGAGATCATGAGAAGAAACCCGTGTAAGATTGCTTCATTTTGTCATGTAGATAGTTTTCCTGTCTGGTTTCAGGTGTTAATCTATAATCAGCTGTTCACAGATAGTTATCCTGTTTAGTTTCAAGTATTAATCTAGAACTTGCTTTTATCGATCGTTGAGATAGTTGTCCTGTCTGGTTTCAGGTATTCATCTCTGACCTAAGAGAAATAAAGATAGTTTTACTGTCTTGTTTCAGGTGTTAATCTTTAATCTGCTCATGTAAATAGTTTTCCTATCTGGTTTCAGGTATTAATCTACAATCGGTCGTCCACAGATAGTTTTCCTAGCTTATTACAGGTATTAATCTGGAACTTGGCAACATTGGTCACATAGATAGTTTCCCCGTCTGGCTTTGGGTATTAATCTCTGACCTGAGAATGAAAGATAGTTTTCCTTGCTTGTTACATGTATTAATCTCCAATCTGCTCATGTAGATAGTTTTCCTGGCTTGTTATAGGTGTTAATCTATAATCAGTCATCCACAGATAGTTGTCCTGGCTTATTTCAGGTATTAATCTGGAACTTTCTTTTATCGATCTTTGAGATAGCTGTCTTGTCTGGTTTCAGGTATTAATATCTGACCTAAGAGAAATAAAGATAGTTTTCCCATCTTGTTTCAGGTGTTAATCTTTAATCTTCTCATGTAGATAGTTTTCCTGTCTAGTTTCAGGTATTAATCTACAATCGATCATCCACAAATAGTTTTCTTGGCTTGTTATAGGTATTAATCTGGAACTTGTCAACATTGGTCACATAAATAGTTTCCCCGTCTAGCTTCGGGTATTAATATCTGACCTGAGAAAGAAAGATAGTTTTCCTGGCTTGTTACAGGTATTAATCTTCAATCTGCTCATATAGATAGTTTTCCTGGCTTGTTACAGGTGTTAATCTACAATCAGTCGTCCACAAATAGTTATCCTGGCTTGTTTCAGGTATTAATATGGGACTGGGCAATGTTGGTCACATAGATAGTTCCCCGTCTGGTGTTGGGCATTAATTTGTGGCCTGCTGTATTTGTTGGTAAACCCATCTTGTTCCGGGAGTTCATACCACTTGGTCGTGTAGATAGTTTCCCTGTTTAGTTTTGGGCATTAATCTTTGACCTGCTATGCATAAGTTAATAGTATTCGCCTGTCTGCAGATTCAACCTGAAAAGGTAATGTCAGTTTAATGTGATGTCAAGATGTATGAATTACATGATGCTCTCAAAATAAATGAGATTGTGATATATGCATTTGTGCTGCATATGCCATGATATTTGTAAAATGATGTATGAGTGCAATGTATGAACGTGTCAGTTGTTCTATTACAGTGTTACAGAATCAGGGAAAATAAATCCCTGATTGTAGCTAGGGATGAAGAATGTATGTCTTCAAATCTTGTTGAAGTTGAATTGCTGGGAGATAGATTTCCATTGTTTAGAGAAATAAACTCTGTTGGGGAAGGGAAACTCCGGGAACTGCCTGGGGATTTTGTTGAAATCCTATTGGGGAATCCTAAGAAGCTTGGCGACTTCACTGGGAAGTTTTTCTTAGATGTCGGAGCACTAGTTGGAGATTCTTGATCTACCGGGGATATGAGAACACATGACATCATTAGGCTGCATGCTGAGAATATGGAAGTGACCTTGTAGCAGGATGTCCCTGCCTCTGTACCTGTTGGGTAGGTTATATGCTGGAAAAAGTATCTGCTGGAGAAAATAGTTGCGGGGATTTTGTGGATGGCCCTTAGACATTATCCCGTTTCTTAAAGCCATTAGTAACTGTCTTTCTGTTTTTTATGCGTATATTTGTAAGCAGTAATCACATTCAAATGCATATGTTCAAAAATAATCACTGGACGTTTTTGCAAACAAAAACAGAAAAATAAAAACAAATAGTTTTGCACTTTCAAAGGAATAGCTTTGTATTAACTTGAATAAGCGTTTTTGTACAAGGAGACGAACATCCTAGTAAGAGAATGCCTTCGTAAGAATAAAAATTTACAAAATAGCATACAAAGGAAACAACTATGCGAAATAATCCCATTGGGTTCCCATTCTGCTATTGCCTTTATGCCTTTGAGCGTCTCATCTCTTTCGCTGCTTGTCCGAAGCTAACTGGATTGATTAGTACCACTTGAGCTTGATAGTTGATACTGGAGATTGGCTGCAAGGTGATCCAACAGGACATAGTTATACGCTTAAAATCCCTAATTTTTGCCTGGACCGCCCTTTCGAGTTTTCAGTCCACCGAGATACCCTTTTTTTGACCAAGCCGCCTTTTCAGGTATTCGACTTGTCGGGTGTACAGATTTTTTCATGTATATCCCTAATTTTTTCCTGAACCCTTTTGGCTCCCTGGGATACCCTAATTTTTGCCTAGGCCAGTCAACCTAATGGGTCTTTATTCACACGTAGTATCTTTTAACTGTCCGCATTTACCGAGTGTGGGAGGTGGTCACTGTCCATAGTGATTAAGATCATGGCTCCACCAGAAAATATGTTCCTGATCATAAATGGCCCTTCGTATGTGGGAGTCCATTTTCCCCTGGGATCACCTTGTGGCAGTATGATGTGCTTGATTACTAGGCCACCATCCTGATATACCTGACATCTAACCTTCTTGTTAAAAGCTTTGATTATACGTTTTTGGTACATCTGACCATGACAGAAAACCGCAAGCCTCTTCTCGTCAATTAGGTTTAATTGGTCAAGTCGAGTATGAACCCATTTGTCTTCATTCAAACCTGTGTCCTTCAAGATTCTCAAGAAAGGGATCTGAACTTCAATGGGCAGGACAACTTCCATCCTGTATACCAAAGAGAACGGAGTTTCCCCTGTTGATGTGTGCACTGTGGTACGGTAACCATGAAGAGAAAATGGTAACATCTCGTGCCAGTCTTTGTATGTCACCGTCATATTCTGTATGATCTTTTTGATGTTTTTATTAGCAGCTTCTACAGCGCCATTCATCTTCGACCGTTAAGGAGAAGAGTTATGATGCTGGATCTTGAATTACATGCAGAGTTCGATGATCATAGTGTTATTGAGATTGATACCATTATCTGTAATGATTATTTCTGGAATACCGTACCGACATATAAGGTTATGTCTGATGAATCAGGCCATAACATTCTTGGTAACAGAAGCAAATGAGGCTGCCTCAACCCACTTTGTGAAGTAATCAATTGTAACCAGGATGAATCGGTGCCCATTAAAGGCTGTATGTCTAGTCTCTCCAATCATGTCGATCCCCCACATTGCGAATGGTCAGGGAGCAGTCAAGATGTTTAGAGGAACCAGAGGCACATGTACTTTATCAGCATAGATCTGGAATTTGTGATAAGTCGGCAGATGCTGATAACAATATGTTTCCATAGTAGACCAGTAGTATCCTGCCCGTAGGATCTTTTTAGCCATTGTATGACCACTAGAATGAGTGCCAAAGGTACCTTAGTTAAATCATCCATAATCTTCCATGCTTCACTCTTGTCTACACACCGAAGCAAAGTAGAATCGTGGTTGTGCTTATAGAGGATCCCATTACTGAGGAAGAACTTGGCAGAGAATCTCCTTAGGAACTTCTTATCATTGACTGAAGCTCCTTCAGGATACTCTTGGGATTCGAGATATCTTTTGACCTCATGGAACCAAGGTTTGTCCAATACTTCTTCAGTACCAATCTCGTGACAGTATGCGGGTTCATCCATTCTCTTAATAGTGATCTGAGGAGCCTCATTATCCCATCTAACCTTGAACATGGATGACATAGTAGCTAGCACACCCGCTAGTTGATTTTCCTCTCGTGGAAAATGCTCAAAGGTCATTTATTAAAAGTGTGGGATTAGTGTCAACACATGCTCTTTGTAAGGGATAAGATTAGGATGATTCGTGTCCCATTCTCCTTTGATTTGACTGATTACTAAGGCCGAGTCTCCAAATACACTCAAGAATTTAATCCTCAAGTCAATAGCAGCTTTGAGACCCATAATACTTGCTTCATACTCAGCCATATTGTTGGTACAATTGAAACATAATCTGGAAGTGAAAGGAGTATGACAACCTTTAGGAGATATGATCACAACACCAATGCCATTTCCAAGAGCGTAGGAAGCTCCATCAGAAACCACAGTCCATCGAGATCCTTTTTTAGCTCCTTCATCCGGTACAGTTTCTTCGCAATCGGTTACTAACATGATATCCTCATCTAGAAACTCAAAATTCATGGATTGGTAGTCATCCACAACCTGATGAGCTAAATGATCAGCTAATACACTTCCCTTAATTTCTTTCTGGGTTGTATACTAAATGTCGTATTCGGTCAGGATCATTTGCCATCTTGCTATTCTTCCAGAGAGAGTGGGCTTCTCAAAGATGTACTTGATAGGATCCATTTTAGATATCAACAAGGTAGTGTGAGTCAACATGTACTGTCTTAGTCGGTGAGAAGCCCATGCCAAAGTGCAGCAAGTTTTCTCAAGTAGTGAGTATCTTGTTTCACAGTCGGTAAACTTTTTGCTAAGGTAGTATATTGCATTCTCTTTTCGACCAGACTCATCATGCTGCCCCAGCACACACCCCATTGAGTTCTCTAATACTGTTAAGTACATGATCAGAGGTCTTCCTTCAACTGACAGCATCAAGATTGGAGGCTCTTGAAGATATTCCTTGATTTTGTCAAAAGAAATCTGGCAATCGTTATTCCACTTCACTGCTTGATCTTTCCTTAATAATTTGAAGATTGGCTCACAAGTAGCGGTTAGGTGGGAAATGAGTCTAGCAATGTAGTTCAAGCGTTCCAAGAATCCCCTAACCTCCTTCTCAGTGCGAGGAGTTGGCATTTATTGTGTAGCTTTAACCTTTTCAGGGTCAATTTTAATGCCTTTGCCGCTGGCAATGAAACCTAAGAGCTTACCGGATCTTACTCCAAAGGTGCACTTATTCGGGTTCAACCTCAATTTGTACTTTTTCAGCCTTTCAAACAACTTCTATAGATGATCAATGTGCTCCTCTTCAGTCTGAGACCTAGCTATCATATCATCAAAATAGACCTCTATCTCGTGATGGATCATATCATGAAACAAAGCTACCATAGCACACTGATAGGTTTCCCCGGCGTTCTTTAACCCAAATGGCATAACTTTGTAACAGAAAGTGCCCCACTGTATGATGAAAGTTGTTTTCTCCATGTCCTCAGGCGCCATTTTGATCTGATTGTACCCGGAGAAACCATCCATGAAGGATAATACTTTATGTTGTGCGGTGTTGTCAACCAGAACATCAATGTGGGGAAGCGGAAAGTCATCCTTGGGGCTTGCCCTATTCAGGTATCTGTAATCCACACACATACATACCTTACCATCCTTCTTAGTTACTGGAACAACATTGGCAACCCATTATGGATAAGAGGTGACAGCTAAGAAACCGACATTGAACTGTTTCATGACTTTAACCTTGATCTTTTCTGACATCTCTGGCCGCATATGACGAACCTTCTGTTTCACGGGAGGGCAGTCTTCTTTTGTCAGAAGGCGATGAACCACAATATCAGTGTTAAGTCCTGGCATGTCTTTGTATGACCAGGCAAAAACATCAACATAGTCATGTAGCATCTGTATTAACCGCTCTTTGACACTATGCTCCAGATCGACACCTATCTTGACCTCTTTCTTGTCCTCTTCAGTATCCAAGTTAACTGTTTCAACCGGCTCTTCATGAGGCTGTATTGCCCTTTCTTCCTATTGTAACAGTCTTACAAGTTCTCTTGGTACTTCACAATCTTCCTCACCTTCGTCCTTCGCTTGGTAGATCAGATTTTCAAAGTCATAATTGGAAATAACAGAACTGTTACCAATGGGATCCAGAATAGATGTGGATCTGCAGTTTGATTCTATCAAAGAGACCCAAACTTTCAGCAGGCTCGGCAGGATAAGTAGGTTCATTCAAGTATGGCCCAGAGTGGACCACAGGAGAAAAGGTCGTCATAATCGGCTGCGGAAAAGGTGTCACAGACGGAATTACTGGCGGCATGGCAGTTGTCTCTGGTTGAGGAAGAGACAAAGCAGGTTGAAATAAAGGTTGTACGGCAGGCTGATACCCCTCTGGCACAAAGTTGTAAGGCATTCCCCACGGAAAACCTTTCGGCATCTGATGTTGAAGCGGAGAGTTGATTTGAGTCACGGAGACATGAACGGTGACAATCTCGGAAACCACTGGAGTTGAAGTCTGAATCTCGACAGCTGTAGTCGATGGCTGATTCTGAACAACCACCAAACTTTCCACTAACGCAGTCAACTTTTCCATCTCGACACGAAGTGTAGCAACTTCCCCACGAAGCTCATGATTTTCCTGTTCCAAATCTTCCATTTTCCTCTGACGATTGGCCCGAGTGTCGTATCGGTGAGACAGCTTGACAACCTTTGGGAGTGGAAAAAGAACAAGGATGAGACTCTAGAAAACATGTGAAGTGGAATGTGGAATGATGCATGATGTGCGATGCAAATGATGATTCATTTTAAAGTTTTTCAAGGAACTTTAATAATTTTGCATACATCAATGGTAAAGGAATTTGGAACAACAAAAACTCAATCCCTTAATCGAAAGCGATAAATTACAACTTACAATTTGGAATATCAAAACAATAAATTACAACTTTGGGATAACAAATCCAATAATGAAAGCAATAAATTACAACTTCGAAACATGAAATCCACAATAAAGTGATAAATTACAATTTTAAAACATGAAATCTAAAATAAAGCAATAAATTACAACTTCGGAGCATGAAGCCCATAATAAAACAATAAATTACAACTTCGGAGCATGAAGCCCTTTTACATAGTTTTTACAAAATGACATCAATAAAATAAACTAAAAGCTAAAGATCACTCGGAATCCTCAGATGAAGGACCAAACACCAGCTGTAACCGGAGCTTCTTGATCTTCTCTTCGTAAAAGTCTTCCATCTCTTTCTTCTCAGCTATCAGTCGATTAATGACTTCCTCATGCGGATTAGGAGCGAGAGCCACGCTTACCGAACCTTCCCTTTTTCTCTTCCTTTCACTCGCATACTTCTTCAGCAAGGCATCCTTCTGACGAAGCTTCTCATCGTGATCAATGAACCGGCCGTCTTGAATAAGCAATAACTCCTCCTTCTCTTTTAACTGTCGAGTCAGGACTCGATTCTCATATTCAAACATATGGTACTTTTCCTTCCAAGCATCCCTCTCGGACTTCATCCTAGCCAGATTCCCTTGGTACTCTCCTACATTCGCGATAGGGATAACAACAGATGATGGTGCAATGGCAGGGAATAAAGGCTTCTCAAGTTTATAGGGCATCTTGAGAACACAAGCCCTAGCACGGACCCACTGTAGGTAAGGCTCCAAAGAAACGGCATCTCTATGTCCCAACTTATCTCTCCCTTTTCTAAGGATGTGGCGCCAAGCTCCTTCGATCTCCCTCTTAGCAGCCTGATGATCCTGTCCTTCCTGAAGAAAGAAACCACTCACATGGATGTTGTTTGGTTTATCTCTCATCGGGTACCCGAACTGACGGCGCACGAGAACAGGGTTATAGTTGATTCCACCCCTCGTACCGAGAAGAGGTACATTAGGAAAAGCACCACAACTATCAATAATCTCCACGTCGTGGTAAACTCGATTATACCAGTCAATGTCGAAATGAGTGAGAGCCATAATCTTTGGCGCCCAACGCGGTTCCTTCTCGAGATCCCATAAAGCATCAGACCCAGGTAGGTGCGAAACATACCACTGATACAGCAACGATGCACAACAAATAATCATCCCTCCTTGATAAGAGTTTCGAAGATGGATGGAGTAGTATGTATCTCCTAGCAGCGTAGGGACCGGATTTCCAATCAGGAAAATTCTGATGGCGTTGATATCCACAAACTTATCAATGTTAGGGAATAAGAATAGACCATATGCGAGTAAAGCAAATACGTCTTCAAAGGCAACAGTATCCTTAGTCTCATCAAAATGACGAGCTTTCTTCAACAAAAACTGCGCCGACAAACCCCGGATTCCCCCTTTTGTAGTCATGTTCTCCTCTACCTCTGACTTCTTTAAGTGGGTGATAGCTGCTATCTCGTGAGATTTGGGCTCCTCTTCTAATCCAGAGAAAGGAACACGGTCGGCGATCGGCAAACCAAGAATATAGGAGTACTCCTCTAAAGTGGGCATCAACTGATAATCCGGAAAGGTGAAACATCGGTACAAGGGATCATAGAATTGAACCAACGTGTTGAGGATGCCTTTCTTCATCTTGCGCTTCATGAGCGGTACGATGGACCCATATTTCTTCTGAAAATCCGTCGGACTCTCGATCTTCGGAATCAAACTCTTCAGTTCTTCAATCTCAGGCTCCTTGAAACTAAAGCTTCGAGTATTTCTCCTTCCAAGTTCCATAATAACCTGAGATGTTTGCAAAAATCATTCCGAAGTTCCTTGAAAAACAAGTTTTTCACAAAGATGTTGATGAATGCATGAATGAATGATAATGCAACAGTCACACACAAGCTTGCAAACATGGAGTTCAAAGGTTCAACGTTCAGCATGGAGTCGAGGGTAAAGCCCACCCAAAGGTATGTACTAACGGTTCAATCGCACCTGTAAGACAAGGTTCTAAGAGTTCCCAGAGTCTACATTCCTCCTTCAGATATTACCAACGTCTTGATTACTCAATAATCAGCAATATTCTCAAGAGAAACTCGTCCGAGCGTAGCATCGCGTAACAACTACTTCCGAATTACTCCGTTATAGTCTCCGCGCTACACCTAAAAAGGCCAAGATGGGTTAGGGTTCTACGGTCCTCAACTTCTCGGGCTCCTAGGTCGAAAATAATAATGTCTTCCCGATTACTCGGTAAACAAATATTAAGTTTAAGAGGGCCTTCCATTGAGTGGGGGATCTCATGCCTTCTTCTTCGGGATTACTCCCTCAAAGTTAACATGACTATACCGCCCGTCCTATTCCTTAAGTGTTACTTAATCCGGGTATAGGATTCGTCCTTCGCAAAAAACCCAAACACCCCAATTTAAACACATAATCAAGCAAATCAAATAATAGTAAAACAGATAAAACAAAATAGGCTTAACCCACTTAGGGATGGACCAGCAAGAGGTCAATCTTTCCCCAGCAGAGTCGCCAATTCTGTAGCGATAAAAAATGTAGCGGGGTAAATCGGAGATCGAATTATTGATTAATTCGTCTCACAAAAGCAAGAGTCGCCACCGCGCTTTATTGTTTCCAAAGGAAAAGGGAAAAGAGCGAAATAAAACCCTAAACATGCAATGTAAATAGTAATGAAAATACAAAGCGTTTTTGAAAAGAGATCTTATGGTTCGGGGGTTGGTTATACAATGGGAAGGTATTAGCACCCAATGTATCTATAGTACTATATAGGAACCTTTTGAAATATCTGTTTGTTTAAAAATTGATCGCTTGATTGAAAAATGAATGGTTTTGACCGAAAAGGGGTACGGACGGGTTTTTGAAGATACGACGGCCTAACGTCGAAGTTTTTGCTTAAAGGGCATAAATTTTGAAAAAAAGATTGAATACTTGAAGGAAAATTATCCTAAGTTTTAATGAAAATGCAAATATTCGCGCGATTAGACTTGAGGACATGAAGTCAACAAATTTATCGTTTTTCCCTTGGATTTAAACGTAAACAGAATAATCAAATAAATATGAAATAAATAAACAGAAAAATTATGCGGATAATGATTAAATAACAATAATTAAATGATGGACTAAATGATATAATGTGCATTTTTGATTAATATAAATGAGAAGAAAGTATTTTTACTAGTTTTCAATTTTTACGCATTTTTAATATGGATAAAAACAAAATGAGAATTAATTAAAGAAGTCAAAATATTTTTTTTAGTTTTTTAAGTCTCTATATTTTATATATTTGTATTAATATTAATTAAAACGAGTGAATTAAAATATTTTTTTATTTCCATATGTTCTACATTTAATATGTTTTTCTTTTTTAATAAAAGGTATTATTACAAAATGACTTAATGGCCTACACTAAATTGAGCATTTTAACTAATTTTATAAAAGGCCTTAATTAATATAACAAAGTTGTTTATTAGTAATTAATACTATTAAGAATAAATATATTTAATTAACTATATAAAAGGTTGTTTATTATTACTAATTAGAAATAAAAGTGAATTAAGCTAATTTATCAAACTAAAGGAAATAATAAAATGGGCCAAAAAGGGGGATTTTAGGAGGCCCAAGCTTAAGTATCAGAAGCAGGATAGGGGGGGTGGACGAAGCAAAACGTTGGGCTAAAGGCAGCAACATGGGGTAAGACCCATTTCGAAACTTGTTTCTTTTAGGGGGTTAAACGAAATTAGGGAAATCACATTAGGGTTAAGGGTTGCTTGGTCAGAAACGACGCTCCTTGTGCATCATCTTCTTCATCTTCGCTCCATCTTTCCATGCCTTTGCTTCTGAGTTCCTGAGTTCGCTTCTAAACTCTTTGCCATGGCCACCAGCTCCCACTGTCTTCTTCCCTCTAGCCAAACGTAAAGGGGGCGACGGATTTTACGGTAAAACGTGTTTATTCGTTAGGTTTTGTTATATTTGCATGCATTGATTTTGATTATGTTGATTCTGATTCTTATTATTGTTTGTTGGAGGTTTTATGGAAGTGAAAAGGGGAAAGGAAATTGTTACCTAGAGGCAGAGACGGAGGAGGATGGTTGAACGAGCTAGGAGGCCAGGCGGCGAGGAAAAGAGGCGTGTCGCAGGCTTGCTTCGATGGCCGGTACTTTGTATTTTCTCTTCTTGCCTGTTACCTTGGCTTTGATCCTTCTCTTCTTCTTTTGCCTTGGTACTGTATGCCTCGTTATGTGCTTCGAATGCTTGCTTGCTACTGTTGAAAAAAATCTTTTTTGACTAGCTTCTCCTTCGTTCTCACTTCTGTATGCTTTGTTACTATTGCCTTATGATAGCCTATGATGACAAGTTTTGAGGCTTTTCTAGTTTGGACAATTCCATGTGAGTTGCATTGTGGTTATGATGTTCATGCTGGGTTATGAAATGTTTTGATACAATAGGGAAGGTTTTAGGCCATGTTGGTTCTGATATGTGGTTTTGATGATGGTAATGCAGTAGGTTTATTGCAGGTTAATGGTATGTTGGTTGTGTATGGTTGATGGAAACAGGGGCATGGGTTTTCGTTGTTAGGCCATAAGGTTTTGGTAATATGCAGGCTTATGGTTTATGACAGGTTGACGGTATATTGGTTGTGCAGTTGAATGGTTTAGGCCATATGTTTATGGTTTTTTGATATATTGTTTTGAAATGGTGATAGGCAGGTTTGATAATGCAGTAGCAGGTTAAAATGACTTTGGAAATGGTTTTGGCCATATATGGTGATATTGGTTTTATGGCTCAATCAGGTTGGTGAGGATTTCTAATGGCTGAAACAGGTTATTATGGTTTTTGCCATGTTATGGTCTTGGTTCTGGTTTATGCAGTAACAGTTTAGAAGGGCTTGAGGAAAAAAATGGTTTCTTGCTTTTTTCTTTCTTTGATAGCTTGGAGATAGATTTCTTCTGATGTGTGTTTTTTGATTTTTCGTTATGTTATAACAGTTTTGTCTTCCTTTTGGTTTACGTTGAGGGCTTGGTATATTTTAATATTTCTTTACTTCTGCATCCTTACTGCTTCATATGGTTTGTCTCTATTCCTATTTCATGTTTTTACTTCCTACTGGCTGTGTTACTGCAGTTTGTCTTGTATGCCTTCCTGCCTAAACCAAAACCTGCAAAACCACACTTCTATCCCTCTTCTCTCTCATAAGTACCATTTGACATTTAAATGATGTACTGTTTTATTTTCTGAAATTGTAACAGAGCTGGAATGTGATGAAAAAAGGAAATATTATTACTTGCATAATGGTTTTGAAACTGCATCTTTCTTTGACTTCCAATGCAACAGTAGAGCCTATGTTTTGGCTTCTACTATGTGCATGGCACTGTGGGTTTACGTTGGAATTTTGTTTGCTTGCATATGCTATGTATATTTGAAATATGCATGAGACTTTGAAAAATGCAATGGATTCTTTTTTACTATGCAGTTTAAAAATGAAATGAATTTTGTGTATGTTTCACAATTGTGCATTCATTTATGAAATAAAAAATTCCTTCCTTTTTTGTGAACCGGGAGAAATCCCGTGATTTGCAAAAAAGGGTAAACTGATTCCAGCCGTTACTTTTAATGATGAACATTAAATAATAATAATTTTTTGCTTTTAATTATTTGTTCAAATTCTAATTTCTTTTAATTTTGCAGGTAACATCAAGTGAACAGACAAAAAGGCATTGGATTAGAAGATTTAGAATTATGAACATTAGATTAATTTTTATTTCATTTTAACTTTGTAAAATCATTATTGTAATTTTGTTGTAATAAATACAATATTTACACAATGATTGTACAATTAGAAAAAAAATGAATAAAATTCCAATATTTGCCAATTAATTTCCTCTTTCTCTCTAATTATTTACTTTATTGTTTACAATTCTTTAAATTGTATAATAATTGAAAATAAATCTCAATTACCTAAATTCAGAATAGTAAACAAATAAATAAATAATATCATTGATCAATTAATAGTTTCAATTATTTAATTCATTATTCATAACTTTCCAAATTATAATAATTAAAAATAGAATTTCAATTATTTTAACTTAGAATGATAAATAATTAAATAATCATTATTGACCAATTAATGAACTTTTTCGAATATTTATTATATTATTCATAAATCTTTAAATTATGTAATAACTGAGAATAAATTCCAGTTATTTAAATTTAAGATAGTGCATAATAAATAAATACTGTCTGCACGATTAATACGCCTCTTTTCTAATATTTATTTTATTATCTATACATCTTTAAATTATATAATAATTGAAAACAAAATTCCAATTATTTAAATTCAAGATAATAAATAATTAATAAACATTGTTTCAGCATGAATCGATTAAATAATTTAGTGTTCAAAATAAATAGCTCTCGGCCTGAAAAAAAAGTTATGAAATTTTTTAAAATCAATAGATCAAAGCACTTGTAATGTAATGATGCAGATGGGAGATGATATCTTAGGTCAAAATTTGGGGTACAACAGCTGCCCCTATTTAAGTTTCTTCTATCCGGAGATATGAAGATTAAAAATCTTCGTTTCGACGAGATTGAAGGTACTTAAATACATAATTACGCAAATTTTGTCCTAAGATGCCGCCCTTATGTTTGACATGAATGCAGTGATCGAATTCACAGTGGAAGATGTTATATGAAACAGGATAATGTTGGAGGAATCGAACACCAACAAGACACAGATACATGGATTATACACCAACTGGGGAAACGAGCTATCGACTTCGAACGACAGACTCTTGACAGCGAATAAAATCGAGGGAATACGACCTCTGACCCTAACGAAGAGAGCATCTTGCATAGGCCATAGCAGATTATTGACCCAAAACAGTGAGTTCGCAACTCAAGGTCAATGATAGACAGAGGGTATCGAATTGCTGATAACGGATTACCGATTTCTGAAGGTAATGATTCCTGACAAACCTCTCTGCGAGATTTTCGGAGATATACTCATTAATATTGGTATAATAATATTGTAGATACGCAAGTTGTTCAAATAAAGAAACTGCCGCTTGTCGTCGTCCAAAGAAAATACCAATAACATACAAGTTGCTCAAATAAAGAGGCTGCCACTTGCTGTTGTCCAAAGAAAATACCAATAACATACAAGCTGCTCAAATAAAGAAGCTGCCGCTTGCTGTTGTCCAAAGAAAATACCAATAACATACAAGCTGCTCAAATAAAGAAGCTGCCGCTTGCTGTATTCCAGAAAAGTAATAAAGTACAAGTTGCTCGTGAAGAGCTGCCGCTTGTCGTTTTCCAAAGATGATAACGCACTAGTAGCTCGTGAAGAGCTGCTGCTTGTCGTTTTCCGAAGATAAAAACAACGTACAAGTTGCTCGTGAAGAGCTTCCGCTTGTCGTTCTCTGATGTAATGATACGTACAAGTTGCTCATGAAGAGCCGCCGCTTGTCGTTTTCCAAAAATAATGATAACGCACAAGTTGCTCGTGAAGAGCTGCCGCTTGTCGTTTTCCGAAGATAAAAACAATGTACAAGTTGCTCATGAAGAGCTGCCGCTTGTCGTTCTCTGATGTAATGATACGTACAAGTTGCTCATGAAGAGCTGCCGCTTGTCGTTTTCCAAAAATAATGATAACGCACAAGTTGCTCGTGAAGAGCTGCCGCTTGTCGTTTTCCAAGAATAACTCAGAAGGAACTTGCGATGACACTGGCAGAGAAATAAATCTTCGTCAAAGAGAAACATGAATCAATCTTTCCCGAAGAGATCACATAGTCAAACGTGCAAAATAAATGCACCAACTGTCTAGGTCGCAAACTCACTGGGGAAAATCAATGAGATAGCCTATGCAAGAGGCGACAACTTTCCAGGAATAACCAGAGGGAAAAACAGTCAAACGAGACTCTACTCAATGAGAAAGTAATTCGATTGGGGATTCATCCTATCCAGAAATGGACAAGGTAAGCTGAATCAAAAATCATCCACGAGGATTAGCTCAGTTGGGGAATTTAGAAAGGAAGCACATTTTCTGCCTAAGCTAACCTTCTACTTGGAAAGAAAAATGTACGTTGTTCGAATAAACAAAGTACGACCCAAAATCAACGGCAAATGTGGATATGCATGCTGATATGAGTGTAAATGAGTAAATGAATGTTATGCTGACAAAAACAGACAAATGGAATATCTTGGAGATAATAAGATGTCACAGCAAAATAGATACTCGGCCAATCTTGAAAAGACGGAAGATAACCGGAACTGGAAACACAAAGCAACGTCGGAGCGTAACGCTACAAGGCTCAAGTTTTCTGAGGAGAAAAGCATCCAAATCCAAACTTACAATACCAATAAACCACTGGCACGAGACGAAGTGTACCGCACTTCAAAATCTCCCAAACAAAGGTAGCCAAAACAACGCTTAACTGGAACACCCGGGGAGTCACCAACTTAGCACCACTATAACCAAGCGCACACACAACCAACACTTCATGACGATTTTGAAAGAAAACAGATTCATCATGCAAGTATAAATTACTGTACTGTTTTGCATTTCATGGCTTGACCATCTTCGGAACGATTGTTAATATTCCTTTCGTTATTCACGACACATTTTAGAAAATAAGAATATTTTAAATACTTTGTTTCAAATATTGCCGTAAAAATTAAAATTTTGCCCACAAAAGGTAATGCTCAAATTTCATTAATAAGCTGGTGGTTCGCTAACAATGCGCCTCCAACAGTTTACAAAAGTTTGGGAAATAGTACATGAAATAAAAGGTTACACAAAAACAATGATCACTATTCTCCCTAACAACTTTGAATTCCAAAATGTACTCAGATGCCACGGCCGGGATGACCAAAAACTTGCCTAAGCGAAATACTTCTTGACTGCATCGGCGTTCAAGGGACGCGGGAGTTCTTCACCGTCCATATTGGTGAGAATCAAGGCACCTCCAGAGAAAACTTTCTTAACAACATACGGTCCTTCATAATTCGGAGCCCACTTGCCCCTAGAATCAGGTTGGAAAGATAAAATTTTCCTGAGCACAAGGTCACCTTCTCTGAACTCGCGTGGTCGAACCTTCTTATCAAAAGCCTTCTTCATTCTCTACTGATACAATTGACCGTGACACAAAGCTGTCAATCTCTTCTCTTCAATTAAATTCAACTGATCATATCTACTTTGACACCATTCAGCCTCAGAAAGTTTAGCTTCCATCAACACTCTCAGAGACGGAATCTCAACCTCCACGGGGAGTACTGCTTCCATACCATAAACTAGGGAAAAAGGGGCCGCGCCCGTTGAAGTTCGAACTGAAGTACGGTACCCGTGTAAAGCAAACGGAAGCATTTCATGCCAATCCTTATAAGTTACCACCATCTTTTGGACAATCTTCTTGATATTCTTGTTAGCAGCTTCAACAGCCCCATTCATCTTCGGTCTGTAAGGAGAAGAATTATGATGTTCGATCTTGAACTCTTCACAAAGCTCTCTCATCATCTTGTTATTCAAATTCGAACCATTATCAGTGATGATCTTGCTCGGGATACCGTATCGACAAACGATTTGATTCTTGATAAATCTGACTACCACCTGTCTGGTTACATTAGCATAAGATGCTGCTTCCACCCACTTAGTAAAATAATCGATCACTACCAAGATGAAACGATGACCATTTGAAGCTTTGGGTTCAATCATTCCAATCATATCAATTCCCCACATAGAGAAATGCCAAGGTGAAGATATAACATTTAGGAGGGTCGGCGGCACGTGCATCTTGTCCGCATAAATCTGGCATTTATGACATTTCTTCACATACTTGCAGCAATCAGATCCCATTGTCATCCAATAGTAACCAACTCTCAACATCTTTCTAGCCATTGCATGTCCATTGGCATGAGTGCCAAAGGATCCTTCGTGTACTTCTTGCATCAGCATGTCTGCTTCACGTCCGTCTACGCATCTGAGCAAGACCATGTCATAATTCCTCTTATACAAAACTTCTTCATTGAGAAAGAAACTGCTTGCTAATCTTCTCAACATCTTCCTATCTTTATTGGATGCCCCAGGCGGGTACTCTTGAGTTTGAAGAACACGTTTAATGTCATAGAACCACGGTTTGTTGTCGGTAACCTCTTCTACTGAGAACACATGAGCAGGTCTGTCAAGGCGCATAACTCTGATTGTAGGCACGTCGTTCCAATCATTTACTTGAAACATTGAGGACAAAGTAGCTAAAGCATCAGCCATTTGGTTCTCATCTCTAGGGATATGGTGTAATTCCACCTTGTTGAAGAAAGTTAATAATCTTCTAGCATAGTCTCTGTAAGGGATCAAACCAAGATGACGAGTCTCCCATTCTCCTTTGATTTGATTAATCACCAATGCCGAATCTCCGTAAATATCAAGGATCTTAATCCTTAAATCCACTGCTTCTTCGAGACCCATAATACATGCCTCATATTCCGCCATGTTGTTCGTGCAGTCAAACTTCAGTCTCGCCGTGAACGGGATATGAGTGCCTCGGGGAGTGACGATGATTGCCCCAATTCCATTTCCATAAGAATTCACCGCTCTGTCAAAAATTAAACCCCAACGGGATTCAGGATCAGGTCCTTCTTCAGGTAACGGCTCTTCACAGTCTTTAGCTTTCAAGTATATAACATCTTCATCTGGGAAATCAAACTTGATGGATTGATAATCGTCAATTGGTTGGTGAGCCAAATGATCGGCTAAAATACTTCCTTTGATCGCTTTCTGAGTGTGATATTCAATGTCATATTCAGATAACAACATCTGCCAACGGGCTATTCTTCCAGATAAGGCGGGCTTCTCAAAGATATACTTGATCGGGTCCATTTTGGAGATCAACCAAGTAGTGTGATTAATCATATACTGGCGAAGACGGCGAGCAGCCCAAGCTAAAGCACAACAGGTTTTCTCAAGCAATGAGTATCGAGACTCACAATCTGTGAATTTCTTACTCAGATAATATACGACATGTTCCTTTCTTCCAGTCTCATCTTGTTGACCAAGCACACATCCCATGGAATCTTCCAATATAGTCAGGTACATAATCAAAGGTCTTCCTTCCACCGGTGGAATCAAAATGGGAGGTTCAAGCAAATATTCTTTGATGCTATCAAAAGCTCTCTGACAATCTTCTGTCCACACACATCCTTGGTTCTTTCGGAGAAGCTTGAAGATCCGCCCACAGGTAGCAGTCATATGAGATATAAACCTAGAAATGTAGTTCAGTCTCCCAAGGAATCCTCTTACTTGTTTTTCCGTCTTGGGTGCGGGCATTTCCCAAATAGCTTTGACTTTATCAGGATCTACTTCAATACCTTTCTGGCTGACAATGAAACCCAGAAGTCTTCCAGAACGAACGCCAAAAGTGCACTTGTTGGGATTCAGACGGAGTTTGTACTTTCTCAACCGCTGGAATAACTTCAACAAATGTTCCAAATGATCTTCCTCAGTCTGTGATTTGGCAATCATGTCGTCCACATACACTTCGATCTCCTTATGCATCATGTCATGGAACAAAGCAGTCATTGCCCTTTGGTATGTTGCGCCAGCATTCTTCAAACCAAACGGCATAACCCGATAACAGAAAGTTCCCCAAGGTGTAATGAAAGCGGTCTTCTCCATATCTTCCGGCGCCATCTTGATTTGATTGTAACCAGAGAAACCATCCATGAAAGAAAAGACTTTAAACTTGGCAGTACTGTCGACCAATACGTCAATATGAGGTAATGGGAAGTCATCCTTCGGACTAGCTCTATTCAGATCTCTGTAGTCTACATACATCCGAACTTTGCCATCTTTCTTTGCAATAGGCACTATGTTGGCTAACCACTGAGGATAGACCGACGTAACAAGGAAACCCGCGTTGATCTGTTTCTGAACCTCCTCTTTGATCTTGTCAGCCATGTCGGGACGAGTCCTTCTCAACTTCTGCTTGATCGGCGGACATTCAGGTCTCAACGGTAAACGATGCTCCACAATGTCATTGTCCAAACCTGGCATATCTTGGTAGGACCAAGCAAACACGTCAACATACTCTTTGAGAAGCTCCAACATCTTCTCCTTAACTTCCGGGATAAGCAATGCTCCGACTTTGACTTCCTTTCTAACTTCTTCATCACCCAAGTTGACCAACTCTAAAGGTTCTTCAAATGGTTGAATGACCTTCTCATCATGCTCAAGCAAACGGGAAATCTCAACAGGACTCTCTTCGTCATCCTCTTCTTCGGCTCTGAACACAGGGAATTCAATGTTGGGAGAGGGCATAGGATCATTGTTTTTGATGGTTAAGTCATGGATTAATCTGCACATATGATTATGCTTTATTTTAGAAATCGATTTGTGCAAATAAAACAAAAGGTTATTAATTAATTTTCATTACTATTTCCCTAAAAAGTGAAAAATAAAACAGTAGTGGACAAAATAACATTTTTATTCATTAAAGGGAAATACTTTGAAACAAAGAGCCCAGACATTTCTCTTTTGCCTTGGGCAGAGCAAAAGGAATTATTTTTCATAGCCCGACACAAAATACGTTTCGCCTTGGGCAGAGCGAATTTTTTTCAAAGGAAAATAAACAAAACATTACTCGGAAATGTGCATAACCACAGGAACATCAACAACTATCCAGTTTTGGCAAGCCAATCCAGGCGTCACAAAAACGGGCAAATCTTCCTCGGAATCATCGTCTATGATAGCATCAACCTCAGGATGTACAAACCCTGCACTTCGGAAAACCTCTTGAATCGGACGAACAACCACCTCTTTCTTGACTTTTGCAGACACTGGATGAAAACCCAAACCTTCCCCAGACTTGTTCTCGGGTAACGTCAACACCTGGCCCCATCCTTCGGCCGAACCACTTTCCACCACTCGCTGCGCATCCTCAAAAGAAGAGATGGATGCCCCTTGCTTCTTCACTGTACTCTTAGCAACAGAAAGACCTTGGAACTGGGTTCCAACATCTTCATCCGCATCAATAAAAGAAAATGATGATAAATGGCTTACCACCATAGCTTGCTCTCCCCCAATCATCACTAGCTTCCCATGCCTTACAAACTTTAGTCTCTGATGAAGCGTAGAGGTGACTGCCCCGGCATCATGGATCCAGGGACGACCCAATAAGCAACTGTAGGCAGCACAGATATCCATCACTTGGAAAGTGATTTGAAAAGTATGGGGACCAATCACTATAGGAAGATCCACTTCACCAATGACTGTCTTCCTAGAACCATCAAACGCTTTAACAATTACTCCACTGGGTCTCATAGGAGCACCTGGATATGAGAGCCGAGATAACGTAGTCTTGGGCATCACATTCAACGACGAACCTGTATCCACCAACACACTTGATAAGGTATCATTTCCACAACTTACTGAGATGTGCAAAGCCATATTATGGTTTCTCCCCTCCTCCGGGAGTTCTTCATCACTGAAACCAAGATTGTTACACGAAGTTATATTTCCCGCAATTCCATCGAACTGGTCAACCGTCACATCATGGTCCACGAACGCCTGGTCCAAGACCTTCATCAAGGCTTCTCTATGCGCACCAGAATCTCTCAATAAGGCAAGCAAGGAAATCTTGGAAGGTGTTTGCAAAAGCTGGTCCACGATCTTATATTCACTTCTCTTGATAAGCTTCACGATCTCATCATCCTCAGGGTGAGGGATAGGTTCACTGGATCGGCCTATCTCAACCCTTGGTTCAACACTTCTTACTGGAATCTCTGCCGGTATGGGCCTCCTAACTTGGACTTCTGGTCTCTTCAAAGGTACTGCTGCAAAAACACGTCCACTCCTCGTAACTCTACTCACATCAGCAATGTTAACAAAAGACGGTCTCGTTGGTATATGGACTTCTACCCCATTCTCAATCATTGTGGCATTATACTTATACGATACAACTTGGTCTGAGCTGTAAGGCACAGGGCCAGGTGGGTAAATAATCAAAGGATCAACAGGTGCAGTCTGACTTTCGTAAGCAATCTCTACTGATTCAGGCAAATTGAATTGTGGTACGATAACATTCACTTCATCCTCCGGATTTCGGTCATAGGTAATAGTGATAACTCTCTGATCTTGCAACTTCTGAATATCCTCCTTCACAATAGGACAATCATCCTCTCTTGAACAAAATTCAAAAACATCATAATCATGTTGGTGCCTCACAAAGGCAAGTCTTCTCAAACTCTGATGTAACCTGATCAACGACTCTCTTATATGTTCAACTTGAAAAACTCGGAACTTCCCCGGATAACCTTCCACCATATTCACTGAAGCTGCCCCATGTCGAGGATAAGGATTATCTCTAACATTTGGATTAACATCCTTGAAAGACAAGATACCATTCTTAATCAATCTCTGCACGTCCGCCTTCAGAGCAAAGCAATTCTCAAGGTTGTGCCCCGGCGACCCTTGATGATATTCACAAAACTGATCCGCCTTGTACCACGGAGAAGCACTGCTCGGTGCGACAGGAGGAGGCTTTGTCGTGATGAGATTCTTTCTGATAAGAGCAGGGAACAATTCAGTATAAGTCATAGGAATGGCATCGAACTGCGGTTTTCTGGGTGAACGGTTCTGATTGTTGAATGGATAAGCCTGTTGTCGAGGCTGCTGCTGAAAAGGCCGTTGTTGAGTTGGTGGGGTTTGATGAGCTGGGGTCATCAAAGTTGGGCGGACAGCCGGAGTGACTGCCGCAACGTGAGAGTAACCTCTCCTAGGTCTACCTGGGAACAAAGCGCTAACATCCTGCTCTTTTCTTTTCGGGAAAACACTTCCAAACTTCTTCGCACTGCTAGACGGACTCCCTTCTTTAACCAAACGCCCTTCACGAATCCCTTCCTCTAATCGCATACCCATGCTTACCATTTCAGTGAAGTCACTGGGTGCGCTGGCTATCATTCTTTCATAGTAAAAGGAACCTAAAGTCTTCAAAAATATCTTCGTCATCTCTTTCTCCTCAAGAGGTGGATAGATTTGAGCAGCAATTTCACGCCATCTCTGGGCGTATTCCTTAAAAGATTCCCGGTCTCTCTGCGACATCGCCTGGAGTTGATCCCGGTCCGGCGCCATGTCAACGTTGTACTTATACTGGTGAACAAAAGCTTCACTAAGATCGTTAAAGTTACGGATCCGAATACTGTCTAAGCCCATATACCACTTTAGAGCAGCACCCGTCAAACTATCTTGGAAATAATGAATCAACAAGTCATGATCATCGGAATACGTAGACATCTTTCTCACGTACATTGTCAAATGACTTCTAGGACACGAATCACCCTTATATCTCTCAAAGTCTGGCACTTTGAATTTTGCTGGAATCTTGACATTCGAAACTAAACAAAGGTCATGCGTATTCTTCCCAAACAAATCTTTCCCTTTCAATGCTCTAAGCTCTTTCTGCATTTCCTGGAACTGATCCTGAAATTCTTCCATTCTATCAAAGAGACCCAAACTTTCAGCAGGCTCGGCAGGATAAGTAGGTTCATTCAAGTATGGCCCAGAGTGGACCACAGGAGCAACGGTCGTCATAATCGGTTGCGGAAAAGGTGTCACAAACGGAATTACTGGCGGCATGGCAGTTGTCTCTGGTTGAGGAAGAGACAAAGTAGGTTGAAATAAAGGTTGTACGGCAGGCTGATACCCCTCTGGCACAAAGTTGTAAGGCATTTCCCACGGAAAACCTTTCGGCATCTGATGTTGAAGCGGAGAGTTGATTTGAGTCACGGAGACAGGAAGGGTGACAATCTCGGAAACCACTGGAGTTGAAGTCTGAATCTCGGTAGCTGTAGTCGATGGCTGATTCTGAACAACCACCAAACTTTCCACTAACGCAGTCAACTTTTCCATCTCGACACGAAGTGTAGCAACTTCCCCATGAAGCTCATGATTTTCCTGTTCCAAATCTTTCATTTTCCTCTGACGATTGGCCCGAGTGTCGTATCGGTGAGACAGCTTGACAACCTTTGGGAGTGGAAAAAGAACAAGGATGAGACTCTAGAAAACATGTGAAGTGGAATGTGGAATGATGCATGATGTGCGATGCAAATGATGATTCATTTTAAAGTTTTTCAAGGAACTTTAATAATTTTGCATACATCAATGGTAAAGGAATTTGGAACAACAAAAACTCAATCCCTTAATCGAAAGCGATAAATTACAACTTACAATTTGGAATATCAAAACAATAAATTACAACTTTGGGATAACAAATCCAATAATGAAAGCAATAAATTACAACTTCGAAACATGAAATCCACAATAAAGTGATAAATTACAATTTTAAAACATGAAATCTAAAATAAAGCAATAAATTACAACTTCGGAGCATGAAGCCCATAATAAAACAATAAATTACAACTTCGGAGCATGAAGCCCTTTTACATAGTTTTTACAAAATGACATCAATAAAATAAACTAAAAGCTAAAGATCACTCGGAATCCTCAGATGAAGGACCAAACACCAGCTGTAACCGGAGCTTCTTGATCTTCTCTTTGTAAAAGTCTTCCATCTCTTTCTTCTCAGCTATCAGTCGATTAATGACTTCCTCCTGCGGATTAGGAACGAGAGCCACGCTTACCGAAACTTCCCTTTTTCTCTTCCTTTCACTCGCATACTTCTTCAGCAAGGCATCCTTCTGACGAAGCTTCTCATCGTGATCAATGAACCGGCCGTCTTGAATAAGCAATAACTCCTCCTTCTCTTTTAACTGTCGAGTCAGGACTCGATTCTCATATTCAAACATATGGTACTTTTCCTTCCAAGCATCCCTCTCGGACTTCATCCTAGCCAGATTCCCTTGGTACTATCCTACATTCGCGATAGGGATAACAACAGATGATGGTGCAATGGCAGGGAATAAAGGCTTCTCAAGTTTATAGGGCATCTTGAGAACACAAGCCCTAGCACGGACCCACTGTAGGTAAGGCTCCAAAGAAACGACATCTCTATGTCCCAACTTATCTCTCCCTTTTCTAAGGATGTGGCGCCAAGCTCCTTCGATCTCCCTCTTAGCAGCCTGATGATCCTGTCCTTCCTGAAGAAAGAAACCACTCACATGGATGTTGTTTGGTTTATCTCTCATCGGGTACCCGAACTGACGGCGCGCGAGAACAGGGTTATAGTTGATTCCACCCCTCGTACCGAGAAGAGGTACGTTAGGAAAAGCACCACAGCTATCAATAATCTCCACGTCATGGTAAACTCGATTATACCAGTCAATGTCGAAATGAGTGAGAGCCATAATCTTTGGCGCCCAACGCGGTTCCTTCTCGAGATCCCAGAAAGCATCAGACCCAGGTAGGTGCGAAACATACCACTGATACAGCAACGGTGCACAGCAAATAATCATCCCTCCTTGATAAGAGTTTCGAAGATGGATGGAGTAGTATGTATCTCCTAGCAGCGTAGGGACCGGATTTCCAATCAGGAAAATTCTAATGGCGTTGATATCCACAAACTTATCAACGTTAGGGAATAAGAATAGACCATATGCGAGTAAAGCAAATACGTCTTCGAAGGCAACAATATCCTTAGTCTCATCAAAATGACGAGCTTTCTTCAACAAAAACTGCGCCGACAAACCCCGGATTCCCCCTTTTGTAGTCATGTTCTCCTCTACCTCTGACTTCTTTAAGTGGGTGATAGCTGCTATCTCGTGAGATTTGGGCTCCTCTTCTAATCCAGAGAAAGGAACACGGTCGGCGATCGGCAAACCAAGAATATAGGAGTACTCCTCTAAAGTGGGCATCAACTGATAATCCGGAAAGGTGAAACATCGGTACAAGGGATCATAGAATTGAACCAACGTGTTGAGGATGCCTTTCTTCATCTTGCGCTTCATGAGCGGTATGATGGACCCATATTTCTTCTGAAAATCCGTCGGACTCTCGATCTTCAGAATCAAACTCTTCAGTTCTTCAATCTCAGGCTCCTTGAAACTAAAGCTTCGAGTATTTCTCCTTCCAAGTTCCATAATAACCTGAGATGTTTGCAAAAATCATTCCGAAGTTCCTTGAAAAACAAGTTTTTCACAAAGATGTTGATGAATGCATGAATGAATGATAATGCAACAGTCACACACAAGCTTGCAAACATGGGGTTCAAAGGTTCAACGTTCAGCATGGAGTCGAGGGTAAAGCCCACCCAAAGGTATGTACTAACGGTTCAATCGCACCTATAAGACAAGGTTCTAAGAGTTCCCAGAGTCTACATTCCTCCTTTAGATATTACCAACATCTTGATTACTCAATAATCAGCAATATTCTCAAGAGAAACTCGTCCGAGCGTAGCATCGCGTAACAACTACTTCCGAATTACTCCGTTATAGTCTCCGCGCTACACCTAAAAAGGCCAAGATGGGTTAGGGTTCTACGGTCCTCAACTTCTCGGGCTCCTAGGTCGAAAATAATAATGTCTTCCCGATTACTCGGTAAACAAATATTAAGTTCAAGAGGGCCTTCCATTGAGTGGGGGATCTCATGCCTCCTTCTTCGGGATTACTCCCTCAAAGTTAACATGACTATACCGCCCGTCCTATTCCTTAAGTGTTACTTAATCCGGGTATAGGATTCGTCCTTCGCAAAAAACCCAAACACCCCAATTTAAACACATAATCAAGCAAATCAAATAATAGTAAAACAGATAAAACAAAATAGGCTTAACCCACTTAGGGATGGACCAGCAAGAGGTCAATCTTTCCTCAGCAGAGTCGCCAATTCTGTAGCGATAAAAAATGTAGCGGGGTAAATCGGAGATCGAATTATTGATTAATTCGTCTCACAAAAGCAAGAGTCGCCACCGCGCTTTATTGTTTCCAAAGGAAAAGGGAAAAGAGCGAAATAAAACCCTAAACATGCAATGTAAATATTAATGAAAATACAAAGCGTTTTTGAAAAGAGATCTTATGGTTCGGGGGTTGGTTATACAATGGGAAGGTATTAGCACCCAATGTATCTATAGTACTCTATAGGAACCTTTTGAAATATCTGTTTGTTTAAAAATTGATCGCTTGATTGAAAAATGAATGGTTTTGACCGAAAAGGGGTACAGACGGGTTTTTGAAGATACGACGGCCTAACGTCGAAGTTTTTGCTTAAAGGGCATAAATTTTGAAAAAAAGATTGAATACTTGAAGGAAAATTATCCTAAGTTTTAATGAAAATGCAAATATTCGCGCGATTAGACTTGAGGACATGAAGTCAACAAATTTATCGTTTTTCCCTTGGATTTAAACGTAAACAGAATAATCAAATAACTATGAAATAAATAAACAGAAAAATTATGCGGATAATGATTAAATAACAATAATTAAATGATGGACTAAATGATATAATGTGCATTTTTTATTAATATAAATGAGAAGAAAGTATTTTTAATAGTTTTCAATTTTTACGCATTTTTAATATGGATAAAAACAAAATGAGAATTAATTAAAGGAGTCAAAATATTTTTTTTAGTTTTTTAAGTCTCTATATTTTATATATTTGTATTAATATTAATTAAAACGAGTGAATTAAAATATTTTTTTATTTCCATATGTTCTACATTTAATATGTTTTTCTTTTTTAATAAAAGGTATTATTACAAAATGACTTAATGGCCTACACTAAATTGAGCATTTTAACTAATTTTATAAAAGGCCTTAATTAATATAACAAAGTTGTTTATTAGTAATTAATACTATTAAGAATAAATATATTTAATTAACTATATAAAAGGTTGTTTATTATTACTAATTAGAAAAAAAGTGAATTAAGCTAATTTATCAAACTAAAGGAAATAATAAAATGGGCCAAAAAGGGGGATTTTAGGAGGCCCAAGCTTAAGTATCAGAAGCAGGATAGGGGGGGGGGGTGGACGAAGCAAAACGTTGGGCTAAAGGCAGCAACATGGGGTAAGGCCCATTTCGAAACTTGTTTCTTTTAGGGGGTTAAACGAAATTAGGGAAATCACATTAGGGTTAAGGGTTGCTTGGTCAGAAACGGCGCTCCTTGTGTATCATCTTCGCTCCATCTTTCCATGCCTTTGCTTCTGAGTTCCCGAGTTCGCTTCTAAACTCTTTGCCATGGCCACCAGCTCCCACTGTCTTCTTCCCTCTAGCCAAACGTAAAGGGGGCGACGGATTTTACGGTAAAACGTGTTTATTCGTTAGGTTTTGTTATATTTGCATGCATTGATTTTGATTATGTTGATTCTGATTCTTATTATTGTTTGTTGGAGGTTTTATGGAAGTGAAAAGGGGAAAGGAAATTGTTACCTAGAGGCGGAGACGGAGGAGGATGGTTGAACGAGCTAGGAGGCCAGGCGGCGAGGAAAAGAGGCGTGTCGCGGGCTTGCTTCGGTGGCCGGTACTTTGTATTTTCTCTTCTTGCCTGTTACCTTGGCTTTGATCCTTCTCTTCTTCTTTTGCCTTGGTACTGTATGCCTCGTTATGTGCTTCGAATGCTTGCTTGCTACTGTTGAAAAAAATCTTTTTTGACTAGCTTCTCCTTCGTTCTCACTTCTGTATGCTTTGTTACTATTGCCTTATGATAGCCTATGATGACAAGTTCTGAGGCTTTTCTAGTTTGGACAATTCCATGTGAGTTGCATTGTGGTTATGATGTTCATGCTGGGTTTTGAAATGTTTTGATACAATAGGAAAGGTTTTAGGCCATGTTGGTTCTGATATGTGGTTTTGATGATGGTAATGCAGTAGGTTTATTGCAGGTTAATGGTATGTTGGTTGTGTATGGTTGATGGAAACAGGGGCATGGGTTTTCGTTGTTAGGCCATAAGGTTTTGGTAATATGCAGGCTTATGGTTTATGACAGGTTGACGGTATATTGGTTGTGCAGTTGAATGGTTTAGGCCATATGTTTATGGTTTTTTGATATATTGTTTTGAAATGGTGATAGGCAGGTTTGATAATGCAGTAGCAGGTTAAAATGACTTTGGAAATGGTTTTGGCCATATATGGTGATATTGGTTTTATGGCTCAATCAGGTTGGTGAGGATTTCTAATGGCTGAAACAGGTTATTATGGTTTTTGCCATGTTATGGTCTTGGTTCTGGTTTATGCAGTAACAGTTTAGAAGGGCTTGAGGAAAAAAATGGTTTCTTGCTTTTTTCTTTCTTTGATAGCTTGGAGATAGATTTCTTCTGATGTGTGTTTTTTGATTTTTCGTTATGTTATAACAGTTTTCTCTTCCTTTTGGTTTACGTTGAGGGCTTGGTATATTTTAATATTTCTTTACTTCTGCACCCTTACTGCTCCATATGGTTTGTCTCTATTCCTATTTCATGTTTTTACTTCCTACTGGCTGTGTTACTGCAGTTTGTCTTGTATGCCTTCCTGCCTAAACCAAAACCTGCAAAACCACACTTCTATCCCTCTTCTCTCTCATAAGTACCATTTGACATTTAAATGATGTACTGTTTTATTTTCTGAAATTGTAACAGAGCTGGAATGTGATGAAAAAAGGAAATATTATTACTTGCATAATGGTTTTGAAACTGCATCTTTCTTTGACTTCCAATGCAACAGTAGAGCCTATGTTTTGGCTTCTACTATGTGCATGGCACTGTGGGTTTACGTTGGAATTTTGTTTGCTTGCATATGCTATGTATATTTGAAATATGCATGAGACTTTGAAAAATGCAATGGATTCTTTTTTACTATGCAGTTTAAAAATGAAATGAATTTTGTGCATGTTTCACAATTGTGCATTCATTTATGAAATAAAAAATTCCTTCCTTTTTTGTGAACCGGGAGAAATCCCGTGATTTGCAAAAAAGGGTAAACTGATTCCAGCCGTTACTTTTAATGATGAACATTAAATAATAATAATTTTTTGCTTTTAATTATTTGTTCAAACTCTAATTTCTTTTAATTTTGCAGGTAACATCAAGTGAGCAGACAAAAAGGCATTGGATTAGAAGATTTAGAATTATGAACATTAGATTAATTTTTATTTCATTTTAACTTTGTAAAATCATTATTGTAATTTTGTTGTAATAAATACAATATTTACACAATGATTGTACAATTAGAAAAAAAATGAATAAAATTCCAATATTTGCCAATTAATTTCCTCTTTCTCTCTAATTATTTACTTTATTGTTTACAATTCTTTAAATTGTATAATAATTGAAAATAAATCTCAATTACCTAAATTCAGAATAGTAAACAAATAAATAAATAATATCATTGATCAATTAATAGTTTCAATTATTTAATTCATTATTCATAACTTTCCAAATTATAATAATTAAAAATAGAATTTCAATTATTTTAACTTAGAATGATAAATAATTAAATAATCATTATTGACCAATTAATGAACTTTTTCGAATATTTATTATATTATTCATAAATCTTTAAATTATGTAATAACTGAGAATAAATTCCAGTTATTTAAATTTAAGATAGTGCATAATAAATAAATACTGTCTGCACGATTAATACGCCTCTTTTCTAATATTTATTTTATTATCTATACATCTTTAAATTATATAATAATTGAAAACAAAATTCCAATTATTTAAATTCAAGATAATAAATAATTAATAAACATTGTTTCAGCATGAATCGATTAAATAATTTAGTGTTCAAAATAAATAGCTCTCGGCCTGAAAAAAAAGTTATGAAATTTTTTAAAATCAATAGATCAAAGCACTTGTAATGTAATGATGCAGATGGGAGATGATATCTTAGGTCAAAATTTGGGGTACAACACCTTAACATGGGCTTCAGAGCATAAAAGTAAGGCCATCATTGAGATTTTTGAAGGGGTCTTCCCAATTGCACCACAATGTTATAATCACTCTTCTTTATCATCTTAAATATCTCTTCCATTTATTTTTTGGAAGCCTCAGGAATGACTTCTTGGTGTGCCTTCATCTGGACATGCTCAACCAATACCTCTTTACCCCGACTCTCGGCCGACTCAATAGCAGGGATAACAGCAGGGATAATAGTAGGAGTAGCAATGGAAGTACTAGTAGGAGTAGCAGCAGGAATGATCACAAGAGTAGCAACAGTTTTTGGAGAGATCTCGGGAGAGAAAACTCTTCTGCTTCTTGTAATCTTACTGGTCTCGACGATGTTTTCGATGTCAGGATCAATATCTTCAGCAACTTTACCTTTGAAAGCCAATAGGTCTTGCTTGACGCCATGGTAATAAATGTCAACCCCATAATTCCAGGGAACAAATTTATCAGAGAAATATGGTATTGGCCTCGGCAGGGTGATGATCAAGGGAGCTGTTGTACCCAAAAATTTTCCCTCTCATTTCACTCAAGACATGCCTCTAGAGGTCCTCAATTGCTCAAGGATGACTAAGGATTGACCAGACAAATCCTCCTCCTAAGGCAACAAGCTTCAAACTAGGGTTTCACTCCTCATCAAGATGGTTGAAGTCCAAAGGTCCCAAATTCCTTCCATGGTCTTAATATGTTCTCAAGATCATCCATGTCAAGTTTCATGCCTTGCACAAGAAGTTTGCTCAATCAACTGCTCAAATGCCTGAAAATCAACTGTACTAGGTCAAAGTAAATTGTGGCCCACCTACAGTCAAACTTCAAGATTTTTGGTCAACATCAATATTTTAAAGTGATATCCATCATTTTATCAAGGGTTGATCATGATTCCTCAAGGAATGCCCCAAATTAATCAAAACCCAAAAGTTGCTAAATTAGGGTTTCTCAAGAAAAGTCAACCAAACTTTGACCAAGAATAACTTCTTCATACTTTACCATAAATTTTCCATCTGTTGTACCCAAAATTTGCCCTCCCATATTTCTCAATACATGTCAAGTGAGGTCCTCAAATTGCTCAAGGAAGTCCAAGAGTTGACCAGACAAACTCTCTCCTAAGGCAGTCTACCTCAAATTAGGGTTTCATTTTTCATCAAGATGATGGAGCCCAAAGGATACAAAATGTTCACCATTGTCCTAATATGTTCTCAAGATCATCCATGTCAAGTTTCAAGCCTTACAGAGGAAGTTTGCTCAGTCAATGGCTCAAAGGCCTTAAAATCGACTGTGTTAGGTCAAAAGTCAACTGTGGCTCACATACAGTCAAACTTCAAGATTTTTGGTCAACATCCTCATTTTGAAGTATCATTCATCATTTGATCAAGGGTTTATCATGATTCATCAAGGATTTCTCACAATTCATCAAAACCCAAAAGTTTCTAAATTAGGGTTTTGTAGGAAAAGTCAACTCAACTTTGACCAAGCATAACTTCCTCATACTTTATCAGAAATGACCCATCCAAAGCTCATTTTTAAGAGGATGAAATTACCTACAATTAATCTTCATCTCCCAAGTTCAAAATATGTACTCACAAAAAGATATGAATTTTTACATTATAGGTCATTTTGAAAAGTCAACAAAAACACCTTTTGGGTCAAAGCTTCATACAAGAACATGGAAGACTAAATTGAGATGAGACCAAAAGGGTTGTTTATAGGACATCCTAAGCTTTCTAAAAAGTCCAAGAACATCTCTTTAGGGTCAAAATTGAGAGAGTTATGCATTGGCCAAGTTGACCTTTTTTTGCAAAATTGCCAAAAGTCAAATGTGCTCAAATGTGCATTTTTTGCTAAATGGGTCCAACTTTTTATGCTTGCACTTCAATGATAACATAGTACACGACCTATGGGACCCTATTTTGCACCCCAAAATTTCCCCTCTCATATCTCTCAAAACATTGTAAGAAAAATCTCCAAGTGGCTCAAGATTGCTCAAGGTTTGGACAGTCAATTCATCTCCTAAGGCAGTCAACCTCAAATTAGGGTTTTGTGTTGCATCAATGTCCTTGCATCCAAATGACCTCAAGTGCTCCCAAATGTCCTAATATGTTCTCAAGTTCATCCATGTCAAATTTCAAGCCTTGCAGAGAAAGTTTGGCCAGTCAAATGCTCAAAGGTCCAAAAATCGACTGTGTTAGGGCAAAAGTTAACTGTGACACAAATACAGTCAAAACTCAAGATTATTTTGTCAACATTCTAATTTTTAAGGTTAGTTCATCATTTGATCAAGGGTTGATCATGATTCATCAAGGATTGCTCAGAATTCATCAAGACTCAAAAGTTGCTAAATTAGGGTTTTGCAGGAAAAGTCAACTCAACTTTGACCAAGCATAACGTTCTCATACTTTATGAGAAATGACCCATCCAAAGCTCATTTTGAAGAGGATGCAATTTCCTACAATCCATATTCACACCCTAAGATGAAGAAATGCACTCACAAGAAGTTACAAATTTGGACATTATAGGTCATTTTTGAAAGTCAACAAAAACACCTTTTTTGCCAAAGCTTATAACTTGAGCATGGAATATCAAAATGAGATGAGACCAAAAGGGTTGGTTAGAGGACATCCCAAGATTTCTAAAAAGTCCAAAAAACACTTCCAAAATTTCAAAATTGAAGAAGTTATGCATTGTTGAAGTTGGGCATTTTTGCAAAATTGCCAAAAGTCAACTATCCCCAAAACTTCAAATTTTGTCAAATAGGCCCATTCTTTTCCACTTGATTTGATCTTGTCACACTACACACGTGTCCTAGCTTCAGCCTTGGGATCATATTTCTTTTTTATTATTTTATTTAATTTTTATTGAATTATTTCATTTTTAATCAAATTAAATCAAATAAAATCCAAATATTGATTACTTATGATCTTTTTGATTGTTATAGGTCTTATCATCATGGTCAGCATCACATTCGTATCTCACCATATCATGAACAAAAAGATGGATTTTGGAAAAAATTGGAAGGTTATCAATGGTGAATCAAATCAAATCTCCAAACATCAATGTGCAAGGATTCAAGACATATTATTTGACCTAATACATTGCTCATTACATATACAATGCAAAGGCACACGAATTGGAGGTTAGAGGCTGCAAGAACACCAAAAGCAAACTTGAAAAAAATTGGCAAAAAGCTTGAAACTGAAATCGTGCATAGAGGTGTTTTCAAGGTTAAATCTCATCACCAATCCATTGCTGGACATCCACTGAAGCGAAACCAACCCCTAACAAGCTTTCATACGCGCCCTAGAGCACTGTAAGCATCTCACGGATCCTCTATGTTCATGAAATCTTAAATCTTTATTCTTGCATCCATTCTCAAAAACGATGGCATATTCTGATTCCTCGTGACATTTGCTAACCCTCTGTAATAATCAATTTCATTCTTGTGCTGTAAATCGTAAAATGCCATTGAAGGGTTCTTTAGGTTTTTTTTAGGGCTTTCCATTACAGGAACAATTGGCTTATGAGAAGGTTACCATCTTGTTCAGGGGAACAAGACGAGTTCATCCATGGTATCACCTTTCATTTATATGGCCTGAGATGGATTTTGGAATTAACCTATGCCTTTTGCCGCGGATTTAAATCCGTAGGTAACTTCTGTGTAAACCTGAGGACAGGGACAAAGACGTGTCCCCATCCGGTTGCCCCATTCAAATTTTCGCGCTTTATTCTGGCATAATTACGCTTTTTCATATATTACATTTAGTTTGTATTTAACTAACAAATGAAGCATAGTGGTGCAGTGGCAAGGGCGTTGTCCAATGACTTATGGGACCTGGGTTCGAATCCCAGGTCCCCCCATATTGCTTTATTGTTTTTCTTCAGATATTCCAGCGCATGTCAAGGATTGTGGCCTATCATACAGCCTCACTCAGATGCTTGCCAGATGGCCCCAGGCCAGATCTGGTGGTCCAAATGTGATGTCCATCATGCTCTCAAGTCAACCAATGCATAGGGAATCAGAAAGTCAAACGAGGCCTGCATGTGAATGGGCCACAAATTGCTGTCAAGACCCCTCCAATCAGGCCCATATACTCTTAAAACTTTCTCTTTTTTATTATTTCTTTTAATTTTATTGCTATTATTTTTATTATTTAATTAACCAATCACAACTTTTTCTCAATAAAATCAAAAACCAAAAAAATATTTTCTTTATTAAAATTAATTTTCAGTAACTTATTTTTGTTAATAAATTTAACTTAATTAATTTAGTTTAATTAGAAAATAAGTTTAATATCTTTTGCAATAATTAAAATTAATTTAGATAATTAGGTTGTATTAACTTTGATTAATTTATTTTTATTTCTTTAAATACCCAAAAAATCCAAAAATATCATTTTTATTAATTAATTAATTTGTTCATTAATTTAATGCTTAACCTAATTTAACTTCTTTTTAATTCAAAAATAAACCAAAAAATCTTTTTCTTTAATAATCAAAGGGTCAAAACCCTAAAAAACTCGTCCGATTTAATTTATCGCACGCGATCCGTTTTATCATATTATTGTACCTGTTTCCGGAATGTAATATAATAGTTTAAATAGGACTTTAATTATTTTATCGCTTTATTTATTTTTCGCATTTTAATTTCAAGGGTTGCTTTTGGCGATGTAAATACCCGACGCCTTGTAATAGTTAGTTTTAATTTCCGCAATTTAATTTCCACAACTTATAAACTGTTAGATGTTTGATAATAGGGAATGCATAACAAGATCAAATGTTTAAACCTAAAATCAACATAGATAACCATTGACATGTACAAAGATAAAATTAACCGAAACAACACACTCGCACATGCGCACTCTTAGGGTACACCTCGCTTGGTTGCCTTCGAACGTGGTCATTAAGTATAGGAAGTTTTAGAGGTCGCCCTTTTGTCCAAAGATCATAGTTGCTTCGAAACGGTTGCCTTGGAAAAATGATCTAAGACATTAGGGTTACCGCTAAGGCGTCCTAACATTGCTTTAGTGATCGCACGTCCCTTAATCGAATTGACCCTTCAAATTCCAACGACGGTTCTACCTACTCATCAATAGTGGGATAGAATTGTCTAAAGGACATCAGCACAAATTAATTCTTTTTCGAGTAGGTAGATGGTTCTTAAGTACTTGCTCTTTCAAAACAAAACAAAACTTTTCGCACTTACACCTTTCAAACAAAAACTTCTTTCAAACCCACAAACACAAAGAAAAGCAAATTTTGAAAACACTTTGAGCAAGTACCTAAGAGCCCGTGGATAACCACTGATAGAAAGGGTGCTAACACCTTCCCTTTCTATAATCTACCCCCCGGACCCGAGAAACATCTCGAAAAAGGAATTTTTCTGTGCTTTTTTCCTTTCCTTGTTGGATAAAATAAAAGACGATGGCGACTCTTGCTTACCGCGACATTTTGCAAAAACAAACGCAAAACGCGAACCAGCATTCCAAAACAGTCAGTTCTCTCCCACCGTATCACAGAACTGGCGACTCTGCTGGGGAATCTTATTAAAAAGTGGGGTGTACCTTAGGATTAGATCATTATGTTTTCAATTGTTTGCTTTGTATGATTTATATTTGTGGGCTTGTATCGGAGTTACTATAGATCCTAACCCGGATCTGGGGATACCCTTTAGGTAAGTAGCAATAAACCGCGAGGGAACTCTACGGCGTAAACGGATACGGTTGAAGCAGTAGCTACGTTGGTGCGGCACTTTAGATTGTACCGATATCCCTTGTGTTGGAACAAGGAGAATATGGGTCATCTAAGGGGTTATTAAGCACCAACTGACCTTATAACCTTTAAATTGACCAACTTGGCCATAGAACAGTAGCAGTATGCTACACTCATTGAGACTAAACTCTCGCGATGATTCCAGCCGCAAGAAAAGGTTGCTAAACTGGAATTATGAACGATTGAGGGTAGTTAGTGATATTGAGATCCTCTAGAACCCGGTTACTATTTTTAGGACAAGTTTAAACCAACTGAATTGAAAGAGGGTAGTACCTAAGCTCCTTGCCAGCCTGAAATCTAAGGGCTCTCTGTGTGACTTGTGTGCCTATACCATGTTTTCTATTTGTGGATACTTGTGATGTGCTTTCTATCATGACATCATGACATCATAACATTGCATGCATCTTGCATTGGACTAACCTATTTAAAAGACAGGAGGGATTCATCTTTGTTCTGTTTTGTAGGTCATGATGCCTATGCGTAGGAATACCATCCGGATCAACTTTGTCCAGGTTCCTACTATGCTTAAAGAATTGATTGCAAAGATGCCTGATACTACTTCCTTCATCAGAAGACATGGGTATCTTCTCAGCTTGGTCACCTCAAAATTGGACGAGCAGATGATGAGTGTTTTGATCCAATTCTATGATCCACTGTACCATTGCTTTACTTTTCAAGACTACCAGTTGGTTCCCACCCTAGAAGAGTTTTCTGATCTGCTTGGTATCTCCATTCTGGAGCAGACCCCATTTACTGGTTGGGAGAAGACCCTTAGGCCAGAAGAGATTGCTTCAGCTCTTCATATGGCCAAAGATGAGGTAATGGCTAATTGGGAGACTAGAAGCGGAGCAAAGGGCTTTCTGACTAAGTTCTTGGTTAGTAAGGCTAATTATTTCTGGGATAGTCTAGACTTCAGGGCATTCGAAGATATTCTGGCTCTTCTGATATATGGCTTGGTATTGTTTCCGAATCCTGACTCTGTTGTTGATGTGAATGTGGTGAAAATCTTCATCTCTCGTAATCCTGTACCCACTCTCTTGGGTGACATTCTTCATCAGCTTTATGCTCGTACTGCCCGAAAGCGGGGAACATTGATGTGCTATGCTCCATTATTGGTGAGGTGGTTTATTTCGCACCTCCCCAAATCAGTGCTGAAGAATAAAGAAGGCATGGGCTGGGCTTATAGGGTTATGTCTCTCTCTCTCATAACGACATCATCTGGACTATCAAGGGTATGGATGAGGTGGCTATTATTGATCGTTGTGGGGATTACCCCAATGTTCCATTGATAGGAACCCATTGAGGAATTTCTTACAACCCATGCTTGGCCTTACGTCAGTTTGGGAGAGCCAGAAGAGAAGGACCTCATGAGATGCTAATGCCTAGTATCATCTTTGATTTTCAAGGGGATAACGACGAGCAACACCGCAGATTCATAAGGTCTTGGGATAGAGTTCACAGATCTGATCCACATGAGCTGGGTCCAAAGACTTCACTTCCGATGGAGCCATATCTCAGATGGGTTCGTATCCGTACTCAGAAGCTGAGTATGCCGTATGAAGTCGTCCTACCTATCATTGTTGAAGTTGCTAATGAAGAGGGGGTTCTTCCTACCATCCTCCACCCTTACATGCCCACTGACATTGGGGCACTGAAAAGGTCTTGGATGCAGCTGAGAGAGGAACGGGATGCTTACTGAGAAAAGTTCAACGAGCAAGAGCAGAAGATCCAGAAGTTGACTAGGCATCTGGAGAACGAGCGGATTCTCAATGACTATGTCCATACCGACAAGAAGAGACCATGGGAGCACTGATTGACCTTTGATTGTTTCCTTTCCAGTTTTTATTTACTTTTCAGTATTTCCTTTCTTGTAACGCCTTACATGAATTTTTTTGAACAATTTGAATTTCAAAGTTATCTAATAAAAGTGTGTTTCCTTTCTGGTTTACGAATTTGAATCTCTCAATTGTCTTTGAAATCATATCATACACATTTCATCCCATGCACTTCATAACAGGTACCCATTACAGGTCTCTTATCTTCTTCGCTGTTTATTTCAGCACTCATCATGTCTGCTGAACCATCAACTGAGCAAGCAATCAAAACCCTACAGGCCCAGAATGCCCAGTTCCAAGAGCTGTTCATGAATCTAGCTAAGGGTCAGCAAGATCTGAAGACCCTGATTCTAAAAGAGAAGAAGAAGAATAAGAAGAGGACAATCCTGTTTAACACATGTCACAGGTTTGGAAACAGGCTAGGGATGAAGTTGATTTAACCACCTCATCTGGAGGGAAAGATAGTCAAGAGGAAAGAAGGGCTCCTAGCCCTGTGGTCTCGGACAACAAGACGGACTTCGACGAAGACCAGTATCCTCCTGTTGAGGATAGATACAAGCAACTGGAAGACCGGTTGAGTGCGATGGAAGTTCAGAAGGTGCCTGGTCTGGACTTTGGTGATCTGGGTCTGTCATCTGGGGTGGTGATTCCCCATAAATTCAAAGCACCAGCCTTTTCTAAGTATGACAGAGTTTCTTGTCCGAAGCTGCACCTCCAGTCATATGTAAGGAAGATTCAGCCGTACACCTCTGATAAGAACCTATGGATCCACTTTTTTCAAGACAGTCTCTCAGAGACTCAACTTGAATTGTTTTATCAGTTGGACGGAGCCAGCATCCGTAGTTGGGAAGATTTGGCTACTGCTTTCTACAGGCAGTACCAATATAATTCCGACCCCGCTCCCACGCGTACCCAACTCCAGGGTATGTCAATGGGAATGGGCGAAGGTTTCAAAGATTATGCTCAGAAGTGGAGGGACCTTGCCGGAAGAGTGCAACCACCCTTGGCTGATCGGGAGCTTATGGATATGTTTCTGGGGACCTTGTCTGGTCCATTTTTCAACCATCTGATTGGAACCTCTTCGTCTGGGTTTACAGAGCTAGTTATGACCGGTGAGAGGATTGAGGCTGGTATTAAGGCTGGTAAGATACAGAAGGGTGCCTCATCAAGCACCGAGAAAAAACCTTTTAAGAAAGGGTCCAGTGCTGTCTACGGTTCGAAAAGCCAGAATAGACCTGAGCGCCGCCAAGCTGTTAATGCGGTTGTTATTTCAAGATCTGCTGGTGCTCCTCAGCATAATAATTAGTCAAAGGACGAAAGACCTCGAAGGAAATTCACCCGTCTCAGCATGACTTTGTCTCAGATTCTGCCACAGTTATTGAAAACCAACCTAGTGATTCCAAGGGAAGCACCGAAGAATCCAAATACAACATCACCGAAGTACAACCCTAATGCCCGCTGTGCTTTTCACTCTGATATCCCGGGGCACAATACAAATGATTGTTGGTATTTGAAGAATAAGATACATGACTTAATTGATGCTAAGGAGATTGAGTTCGAGGCACCCGAAAGACCTAATGTTGTGACTGCTCCTATGCCCAAGCATGGAGTAAATGCTATAGATGAAGACTCGTTTGTGGTTTCCGTGAACGACATTGTTACCCCTTTGATGACTATGAAGAAGAACCTTTTGCTAGCCGGTTTATTTCTAGGCTGTGACGAAGGTTGCCGTATGTGTTCTATTCTACCAACCGGTTGCCATCTTCTGAAATCAGGTGTCCAACGCCTGATGGATAGTAAGGAAATTCTGTTTGAGAAGACTGTTGTTCCTTTAGTTCATACCGAAGAAGTTGCTATTATCACCATTCTCGATAATTCTTCCAAGGCTCCCTCAAGGAAGCCTGTTAGAATTACATCTGTTCCAAGAATCGCACCATTGATCATCACAGTTCCTGGGCCTATCCCCTACACCTCTGATAAAGCTGTCCCTTGGCATTACAGGGCTGATGTTTATTTTCATGGAGTTAAACAAGAGCTGGATGCTGATACTGACGTCAGCAATATTGTTGGACCTGCTAAAGTCACCCATAGCGGAAGACTTTTCTCACCTGATATCTCTCCACCAACTGTCCGAAAACCTGTTATTACACCTGCCAGTGTACCTGCTACTATTCCTGTTCAAGTTCCTATTCTTACCCCTCTCGCCGAGTCATCTAATACTCGGGGCAAAGGGACCACCAGTGAGCCTGCCCAGACGGAGGCACCAAAGACGATTACCGTTGAAGCTTCTAAACAAGAGATGGAAGAGATCCTGAAGATCATCAAAAAGAGTGACTACAATGTAGTCGAGAAGCTGGGGAAAACCCCGTCCAAGATTTCTATATTGTCACTGTTGCTATGCTCAGAGGCCCATGCCAAGGCTCTGATTACATTTCTGAAGACCGCACACGTACCACAAGAGACATTAGCTGACCAGTTTAAAGATTGCATGGCCAATCTGACTGCTGATAATGGGTTGGGTTTCTCTGACGCCGACTTGACTGCTAAGGGGAAGAATCACAACGATGCCCTGCATGTCTCCATTGAATGCAGGGGCACTACTCTTGCTCATGTATTGGTAGATACTGGTTCCTCATTGAACGTTTTACCTAAGAAAGCTCTAGACCGGTTGGATTATGAAGGGTTGGAGTTGAAACCAAGCAACATTGTTGTCAGGGCCTTTGATGGGTCTAAAAGGATGGTACACGGAGAAGTTGATATCCCGATTAAGGTTGGTTCTCAGGTCTTCAATTCTACATTCTATGTGATGGACATTCAGCCATCTTATTCTTGTTTGCTGGGCCGTAACCTCAACGCTCCACCAGAAGCTGAAGTACCCGGTCAAAGGGAAGATTGTGACAGTACAAGGAGAGAAAGAGTATATGGTTAGCCACCTCAACTCTTTCTAATACGTAGAGATGGATGGGGAGTTCATTGAGACCCCATTTTAGCATTTTGAAGAGGTTCCCCAGATGCTGGCATCAACCGAGATTGTTGTTGAAGATTCTCCTTTGAAGATGGCTTCCTTTAAGGATGCCCGGGCTGTTGTTGAGAAAGGTGGGTGTACAAATTGGGGCCGACTCCCTGATTTTACACAGAAGACTAACAAGTTTGGTTTGGGTTTCACTGCAGAGGCTCAAAAGGCTGTTCGGAATGCACAGATCGGAAGACCTCCCGTGTTCATCAGCAACTCAGGAGTGAATTCCATTGAAGACGATGTGGAAGAGTCTGAGTTTGACAGCTGGATCTATCCTACGACCGACGATGGACCAAGCAACTGGACAACAAAGGACTTCATCCCTATTTCTTTTGTTACCCAGTAATGAAACTTTTTGTTTTGAATATGTAACAGACAATGTTTTAAACTCTATGGCCCGGTGTCTTACCCGGGGCACCGTGGCCTCATTTGTGAGGGCTCTATGTGTGTCATTTTCATATATCATTAATAAAAGCATTGGACGTTTCTTGCATTTCAAATCTTGCGCTCCTTGTTTTTCTTTTATTATATATTGTAAAACAGATATTTTACACACACTCACATATACATGTCTACATCCACTCTGGATCTCACTGGTAACAACTCTGCTACTGCAAGTTATGACTTCGAAAGTCCGATCAACTTAGCCGAAGACGAAGGTGAAGATGATTGCGAAGTGCCTGGTGAACTTGCAAGACTGTTACTTTAGGAAGAGAGGGCTATACAGCCACATGAAGAGCCAGTGGAAACATTGAATCTGGGTACAAAAAAGGATAAGAAAGAGGTCAAGATTGGTGCAAATCTGGAGCCTAGTTTGAAGCAACGGTTGATTCAGATGCTGCGTGACTACGTTGAAATCTTAGTCTGGTCTTATGAAGATATGCCTGGGTTGGATACTGATATTGTGGTTCACCGCCTGCCTACCAAGGAAGATTGTTCTCCAGTGAAACAGAAGGTCCGCCGAATGCGCCCATAGATGTCTGAGAAAATCAAGGCTGAAGTTATGAAACAGTTTGACGTCGGTTTTCTAGCAGTTACTTATTACCCTCAGTGGGTTGCCAATGTGGTTCCTGTGCCGAAGAAGGATGGTAAGGTTCGAATGTGTGTTGACTATAGGGATTTGAACAGGGTGAGCCCCAAGGATGATTTCCCTCTGCCTCATATCGACGTTCTGGTTGACAACACCGCTCAACACAAGGTATTCTCCTTTATGGATGGTTTCTCCGGTTATAATCAGATTAAAATGGCTCCCGAAGACATGGAGAAGACCACCTTTGTTACCCAATAGGGTACCTTTTGCTACAAGGTCATGCCTTTTGGATAGAAGAATTGTGGGGCAACGTATCAGCGTGCCATGGTTGCTTTGTTTCATGACATGATCCATCATGAGATTGAGGTATACGTCGATGATATGATTGCAAGGTCCCAAACTGAGGAGGAACACCTTGACCATCTGCAGAAGCTGTTTGATAGGCTGAAGTTGTACAAGCTGAGGTTAAACCCGAACAAGTGCACTTTCGGGGTGAGGTCTGGCAAGCTGCTAGGTTTCGTCGTAAGCGATAAGGGTATTCAAATGGATCCGACAAAGGTGAAAGCCATACAAGAGATGCCAGCTCCCAGAACTGAGAAAGAAGTCAGAGGCTTTCTAGGACGTCTGAACTACATTGCCCGATTCATCTCGCACCTAACTGCTACTTGTGAGCCAATCTTCAAGTTACTGAAGAAAGATCAAGTGGTATGTTGGAATGATGAATGTCAGGCCGCTTTCGAAAGGATCAAAGAGTATCTCCAAGAGCCACCCATTCTGATGCCTCTAGTTGAAGGGAGACCTCTGATTCTATACTTGACAGTACTCGGCAACTCAATGGGGTGTGTGCTGGGTCAGCATGACGAGTCTGGACGAAAAGAGCATGCTATTTATTACCTTAGCAAAAAGTTTACTGACTGCGAGACCCGATACTCGTTGCTCGAGAAAACTTGCTGTGCTTTGGCATGGGCTGCTCGCCGGATGAGACAATATATGCTGACTCACACTACTCTGTTGATATCAAAGATGGATCTAATCAAGTATATCTTCGAAAAGCCTGCCTTGTCCGGAAGAATAGCAAGATGGAAGATGATCTTGACTGAGTATGACATCCAATATACGACCCAAAAGGCAATTAAGGGAAGTGTGCTGGCAGACCATTTAGCACATCAGGCAGTGGATGATTACCAGTATGTGAACTTCGAATTTCTGGATGAGAATATCATGCTAGTAATTGATTGTGAGACACCTGGACCGGATGAAGGACCTGAGGAAGGATCCCGATGGTCTATGTACTTTAATGGAGCTTCGAACGCTTTGGGTAATGGCATTGGCGCTATGATCATATCTCCTAAAGGCTCTCATACTCCGTTTACCGCCCGACTATGTTTCAACTGCACCAACAATATGGCGGAGTATGAAGCATGCATTATGGGTTTCCGAGCAGCAATTGACCTAAGGATTAAGTTTCTGAGTGTCTTCGGAGATTCCGCTCTCGTGATCAGTCATATCAAAGGCGAGTGGGATACGAAGCACCCGAATCTTATACCTTACAAGGAGTATGTGTTGACATTGCTTCCCCATTTCGAGGAGATAACCTTTGAACACTTCCCTAGAGAGGAGAATCAGTTGGCAGACGCGCTGGCTATGATGTCTTCTATGTTCAAGGTCAATTGGGACAATGAAGCTCCCCGGATTATCATTGAAAGATTGGACGAACCTGCACATTGCTGTGACATTGAGACTGAAGAGGTAGCAGATAAACCCTAGTTTCATGAGGTGAAGAGATACCTTGAGGCTTTGGAATACCCCGAGGGTGCATCTGTTAATGACAAGAAGTTTCTGAGAAGGTTCGCGGTGAAGTTCTTCATCAGCAATGGTATCCTTTACAAGCGTAACCATGATTCGACCTTACTGCAATGTGTGGATAAGAATGAAGCAGAAAGGATCATGGCGGAGTTGCATGAAGGTAACTTCGGAACTCATTCCAGTGGACACACCATGGCAAAGAAAATACTTTGGGCAGGATATTATTGGTCCACAATAGAAGCTGACTGTTATCAGCATTCTCGGACATGTCACAAGTGTCAAGTCTATGCTGATAAGGTGCACATACCTCCAATTCCTCTGAATGTCTTGACGGCACCTTGGCCTTTTGCAATGTGGGGCATTAATATGATCGGCGATATCAGACCTACAACATCCAACGGGAATCGTTTCATCCTGGTAGCAATCGATTACTTTACAAAGTGGGTTGAAGCAACTTCCTTTGCTACCGTAACCAAGAACGTTGTGGCACGGTTCATTCGGCACAATCTGATCTGTCGATACGGTGTACCAGAGAGGATCATTACGGACAATGGTACCAATCTTAACAACAAGATGATCACTGAGCTCTGCAAGCAGTTCAAGATACAACATCACAACTCTTCTCCCTACTGGCCGAAGATGAATGGAGCTGTCGAAGCATCTAATAAGAACATTAAGAAGATTGTGCAGAAGATGACAGTGACATACAAAGACTGGCACGAGATGTTACCATTTGCTCTTCATGGACACCGTACCTCAGCACAAACGTCAACAGGGGGAACACCCTATTCCTTGGTATATGGCATGGAGGCAGTCTTGCCCATTGAAGTTCAGATACCCTCTCTCCGAATCATGAAGGATGCAGGTTTGAGTGAAGATGACTGGATTCAGACTCGGCTTGATCAGCTGAACCTAATCGACGAAAAGAGACTTACTGCTATTTTTCATGGTCAGACGTACCAAAAACGGATGATCAAGGCATTTAACAAGAAGGTTAGACGACAAGAGCATCAAGTTAGGGATCTGACAATCAAGCGCATTATCTTACCTCAAGGTGATCCCAGGGGCAAATGGACCCCTACTTATGAAGGGCCATTTGTGGTTAAGAATATTTTCTCAGGAGGAGCTATGATTCTAACCACCATGGATGGTGACGACCTTCCTCACCCCGTTAATGCAGACATAGTGAAAAGATACTACGCATAATCAAAGACCCACTAGGTTGACTGGCCTAGGCAAAAATAAGGGCTTTCCGGCGAACCAAAAGGGTTCGGGCAAAAATAAGGGATGAAAATGAAAAAATCTGTACACTCGGCAAGTCGAAAACCTGAAAAGGCGGCTTGGGCAAAAAAAGGGTATCCCGGTGGACTGAAAACTCGAAAGGGAGGTCCAGGCAAAAATTAGGGATCAAAGCGTAACACTATGTCTCATTGGATCACCCTGCATCCAGACTTCAGTATCGACTATCAAGCTCGGACGACACTAATCAATCTGATCTACCTTCAACCAAGTAGCAAAGTGATGAGATGCTCGAGGACATAAAGGCAATAACAGAGTTGGAACCCAGTGGGATTGTTCACATAGCTGTTTTGTTTAGTCTTTTCACAAATTGTGTAAATTCTATTTGTTCGGCGGCGTTCTCTTACTAGGACGTCAGCCTCTTGTACAAAAACGCCTATTTACAGGCCAAACTTCAAAATCAATACAATTCATTTTCAAAGAAATTTCAAACTGTTTTTCCTTTATCTGTTTTGTTTTGTAAAGAACGTCCAATGTTCATTTTTTGATATATGCATTTGACATTAATTGCTGCTCATGAATATTTACATGCGAAACAAAAGACGAATTGCTGGTAATATCAGAAACAGGGGCAATAGAATTGTCCGAACTGTACAGTTGCTCTGCCCACCAGGTACAAAGGTAGATTCAGCTGAAGAATACGGCTAAGGTACTTTCACTCCCCGCAGAGTAAGGCAGTAATGGTAGCTCTCCCCCAACTGAGAATTGCAACTATGAACGAATAAACAATGCTCTCCCCAAGCAGAGTTTATCTACCATCAGCACTAAAAAGGCTTGATATCCCCGGCAGTCTTAATATTCCCCAACGGAGTATAAGAAGATTCCCCAGCAGAATACAAGATAACCCCAGTGGAGTCATAATTTTCCCAGCACAGTCTGAAAAAAGCTTCCCCAACGGAGTTGAAGCATCATCCCCAGTAGACTCTGGAAGTTTATCCCCAGCGGAGTACAAAATAAATCTCCCCAGCCGAGTTCAAAGGATCGTTCCCAACAGAATTCAGAGGATTATCCCCACAAGAGCCTAACCGGGTTATCCCCATCAATTCACAATTGAAAGATCATCCCCAGCGAAAATTCTTTCCTTTCACAAACAGGAGTTCAATCCTCAACAGATTCAATATCACCAACAACGATAAGTCGTCCCGACGGAATTTATCAGTGGAATCTTCAGCAGAGCATCTCTTCCCCACAAAGTAATCTCCTCATCAGTTTATTCCCCAACGGAGTTATCTTCTCCCACAGGTTTATTCTCATGATCATCATCGTTCGTCATCCCCAGCGGAAACAAAGAATCCAACTCTACTCTCCAACAGCTATCCGGGATTTATTTTCCCCAGCTGAAACATTACATTTCCATACATCATGATACATGCATATACGCATCATATAATGCAATCTCATTTATTTTGAGAACATCATTGTTTGATCCATATCATGCATTGCATATAACTGACCTTTACCTTTCAGGAAAGATGCAGTTAAATTCTCAGCTATGTCAAAGACCTCTTCTGGTTCAGTTAGATCGCTGCGAAGATCTCCCTGATTCATATTCCAGTTGAAGTTGTTCCAAGACTTTTGTCTGGTCCAGTTAAATAGATTCCTAAAGATTTTTCTGATGCCGATCCAGTCAAAGTTAATCCGAAACCTCCTCTGGTTCAGTTAGATCACCGCGAAGATCTCCCTGATTCGTATTCCAGTTGAAGTTATTCCAAGATTTTTGTCTGGTCTAGTTAAATCGATTCCTAAAGATTTTTCTGATGCCGATCCAGTCAAAGTTAATCCAAAACCTCCTCTGGTTCAGTTAGATCGCCGCGAAGATCTCCCTGATTCGTATTCCAGTTAAAGTTATTCCAAGACTTTTGTCTGGTCCAGTTAAATCGATTCCTAAAGATTTTTCTGATGCCGATCCAGTCAAAGTTAATCCAAAACCTCCTCTGGTTCAGTTAGATCGCCGCGAAGATCTCCCTGATTCATATTCCAGTTGAAGTTATTCCAAGACTTTTGTCTGGTCCAGTTAAATCGATTCCTAAAGATTTTTCTGATGCCGATCCAGTCAAAGTTAATCCAAAACCTCCTCTGGTTCAGTTAGATCGCCACGAAGATCTCCCTGATTCGTATTCCAGGACTTTTTTCTGGTCCAGTTAAATCGATTCCTAAATATTTTTCTGATGCCGATCCAGTCAAAGTTAATCCAAGACCTCCTCTGGTTCAGTCAGATCGCTACGAAGATCTCCCTGATTCGTATTCCAGTTGAAGTTATTCCAAGACTTTTGTCTGGTCCAGTTAAATCGATTCCTAAAGATTTTTCTGATGCCGATCCAGTCAAAGTTAATCCAAGACCTCCTCTGGTTCAGTCAGATTGCGACGAAGATCTCCCTGATTCGTATTCCAGTTGAAGTTATTCCAAGGCTTTTGTCTGGTCCAGTTAAATCGATTCAAAGATTTTTCTGATGCTGATCCAGTCAAAGTTAATCCAAGACCTCCTCTGGTTCAGTCAGATCGACACGAAGATCTCCCTGATTCGTATTCCAGTTGAAGTTATTCCAAGGCTTTTGTCTGGTCCAGTTAAATTGATTCGAAGATTTTTTTGATGATGCCGATCCAGTCAAAGTTAATTCGAGACCTTCTCTAGTTCAGTCAGATCGACGATAAGATTTCCCTGATTTGTATTCCAGCTGAAGTTCAGACCACCTATCAACAACCTCCAAATGGCATATGTAAGCCCATTCCCGATATCACAAGGCTGATACTACTTCATGCGAGTGCAAATTTTCGGGCACTCTAGTGTTCAATCATCTTCCACCTTTGGATCACGAAAGGCCCGAAAGCCAATCTATATCCTCAGGTTTAAGAGAATTGAACAGGGCCATCTGTTTCACCCCAAAATTTTCCCTCTCATATCTCTCAAAACATTGGAAGAAAAATCTCCAAGTGGCTCAAGATTGCTCAAGGTTTGGACAATCAATTCATCTCCTAAGGCAGTCAACCTCAAATTAGGGTTTTGTGTTGCATCAAGGTCCTTACATCCAAATGACCTCAGTTGCTCCCCAATGTCCTAATATGTTCTCAAGTTCATCCATGTCAAATTTCAAGCCTTGCAGAGGAAGTTTGGTCAGTCAATTGCTCAAAGGTCCAAAAATCGACTGTGTTAGGGCAAAAGTCAACTGTGACCCAAATACAGTCAAACCTCAAGATTTTTTGTCAACATTCTCATTTTGAAGGTTATTTAATCATTTGATCAAGGGTTGATCATGATTCATCAAGGATTGCTCAGAATTCATCAAGACTCAAAAGTTGCTAAATTAAGGTTTTGCAGGAAAAGTCAACTCAACTTTGACCAAGCATAACTTTCTCATAATTTATGATAAATGACCCATCCAAAGCTCATTTGGAAGAGGATGAAATTTCCTACAATCCATATTCACACCCCAAGATCAAGAAATGCACTCACAAGAAGTTACAAATTTCGACATTATAGGTCATTTTTGAAAGTCAACAAAAACACCTTTTTTGCCAAAGCTTATAACTTGAGCATGGAATATCAAAATGAGATGAGACAAAAAGGTTTGGTTAGAGGTCATCCCAAGATTTCTAAAAATTCCAAAAAACACTTCCAAAAGTTCAAAATTGAAGAAGTTATGCATTGTTGAAGTTGGGCATTTTTGCAAAATTGCCAAAAGTCAACTATCCCCAAAACTTCAAATTTTGTCAAATAGGCCCATTCTTTTCCACTTGATTTGATCTTGTCACACTACACACGTGTCCTAGATTCAGCCTTGGGATCATATTTCTTTTTTATTATTTTATTTGATTTTTTATTGAATTATTTCATTTTTAATCAAATTAAATCAAATAAAATCCAAATATTGATTACTTAGGATCTTTTTGATTGTTATAGGTCTTAATTATCATCATGGTCAGCATCAAATTCGTATCTCACCATATCATGAACAAAAAGATGGATTTTGGACAAAATTGGAAGGTTATCAATGGTGAATCAAATCAAATCTCCAAACATCAATGTGCAAGGATTCAAGACCTATTATTTGACCTAATACATTGCTCATTACATATACAATGCAAAGGCACACAAATTGGAGGTTAGAGGCTGCAAGAACACCAAAAGCAAACTTGAAAAAAATTGGCAAAAAGCTTGAAACTGAAATAGTGCATAAAGGTGTTTTCAAGGTCAAATCTCATCACCAATCCATTGTTGGACATCCACTGAAGCGAAACCAACCCCTAACAAGCTTTCATACGCGCCCTAAAGCACTGTAAGCATCTCACGGATCCTCTATGTTCATGAAATCTTAAATCTTTATTCTTGCATCCATTCTCAAAAACGATGGCATATTCTGATTCCTCATGACATTTGCTAACTTTCTGTAATAATCAATTTCATTCTTGTGCTGTAAATCGTAAAACGCCATTGAAGGGTTCTTTAGGTTTTTTTTAGGGCTTTCCATTACAGGAACAATTGGCTTGTGAGAAGGTTACCATCTTGTTCAGGGGAACAAGACGAGTTCATCCATGGTATCACCTTTCATTTATATGGCCTGAGATGGATTTTGGAATTAACCTATGCCTTTTGCTGCGGATTTAAATCTGCAAGTAACTTCTGTGTAAACCTGAGGACAGGGACGAAGACGTGTCCCCATCCGGTTGCCCCATTCAAATTTTCGCGCTTTATTCTGGCATAATTACGCTTTTTCATATATTACATTTAGTTTGTATTTAACTAACAAATGAAGCATAGTGGTGCAGTGGCAAGGACGTTGTCCAATGACTTATGGGACCTGGGTTCGAATCCCAGGTCCCCCCATATTGCTTTATTGTTTTTCTTCAGATATTCCAGCGCATGTCAAGGATTGTGGCCTATCATACAGCCTCACTCAGATGCTTTCCAGATGGCCCCAGGCCAGATCTGGTGGTCCAGATGTGATGTCCATCATGCTCTCAAGTCAACCAATGCATAGGGAATCAGAAAGTCAAACGAGGCCTGCATGTGAATGGGCCACAAATTGCTATCAAGACCCCTCCAATCAGGCCCATATACTCTTAAAACTTTCTCTTTTTTATTATTTCTTTTAATTTTATTGCTATTATTTTTATTATTTAATTAACCAATCACAACTTTTTCTCAATAAAATCAAAAACCAAAAAAATATTTTCTTTATTAAAATTAATTTTCAGTAACTTATTTTTGTTAATAAATTTAACTTAATTAATTTAGTTTAATTAGAAAATAACTTTAATATCTTTTGCAATAATTAAAATTAATTTAGATAATTAGGTTTTATTAACTTTGATTAATTTATTTTTATTTCTTTAAATACCCAAAAAATCCAAAAATATCATTTTTATTAATTAATTAATTTGTTCATTAATTTAATGCTTAACCTAATTTAACTTCTTTTTAATTCAAAAATAAACCAAAAAATCTTTTTCTTTAATAATCAAAGGGTCAAAACCCTTAAAAACTCGTCCGATTTAATTTCTCGCACGCGATCCATTTTATCATATTATTGTACCTGTTTCCGGAATTTAATATAATAGTTTAAATAGGACTTTAATTATTTTATCGCTTTATTTATTTTTCGCATTTTAATTTCAAGGGTTGCTTTTGGCGATGTATATACCCGACGCCTTGTAATAGTTAGTTTTAATTTCCGCAATTTAATTTCCGCAATTTAATTTCTGCAACTTATAAACTGTTAGATGTTTGATAATAGGGAATGCATGACAAGATCAAATGTTTAAACCTAAAATAAACATAGATAACCATTGACATGTACAAAGATAAAATTAACCGAAACAACACACTCGCACATGAGCACTCTTAGGGTACACCTCGCTTGGTTGCCTTCGAACTTGGTCATTAAGTATAGGAAGTTATAGAGGTCGCCCTCTTGTCTAAAGATCATAGTTGCCTCGAAACGGTTGCCTCGGAAAAATGATCTAAGACATTAGGGTTTCCGCTAAGGCGTCCTAACATTGCTTTAGTGACCGCACGTCCCTTAATCGAATTGACCCTTAAAATTCCAACGACGGTGCTACCTACTCATCAATAGTGGGATAGCATTGTCTAAAGGACATTAGCACAGATCGATTCTTTTTCGAGTAGGTAGATGGTTCTTAAGTACTTTCTCTTTCAAAACAAAACAAAACTTTTCGCACTTACACCTTTCAAACAAAAACTTCTTTCAAACCCACAAACACAAAGAAAAGCAAATTTTGAAAACACTTTGAGCAAGTACCTAAGAGCCCGTGGATAACCACGGATAGAAAGGGTGCTAACACCTTCCCTTTCTATAATCTATCCCCCGGACCCGAGAAACATCTCGAAAAAGGAATTTTTCTGTGCTTTTTTCCTTTCCTTGTTAGATAAAATAAAAGACGATGGCGACTCTTGCTTACCGCGACATTTTGCAAAAACAAACGCAAAACGCGAACCAGCATTCCAAAACAGTCAGTTCTCTCCCACCGTATCACACCCTCCATGCTTTATTTATTTATTTATTTAATTTATTTTGATTTTTATTCATTTACAATTCAAATAAAATCAAAAAATATAAATAAATCATATAATGTGTTTTAGGGATGATTTTTGCATTGATAGAAGATCTTATATGCTGTCAATTGAGAATCAATTCGTGCAAGGCTAATTTGGTTGGAAAAAGATTGAATTTGAGAAAATTTGGAAAGATATCATATGCCATGAAAGACCAAATCAAATCTTCATAATGGGTAAGATTGATTTCGTTTTTGTTGACCTAACATGTTATAGTACATATACAGAAGCAATCCAAGGCATGAGGGAGGTTGGGGAGAAGTCGTGAAAGAGGCAAACAAAACTGAAAAATCTCAAGAAAAAGTGGTGATCCAATTCCAAGTTACAGGCCATCCCAAGCCATATTCACCTTTCCAATCGATTGCTGGACGTCTCAGGATCGTGTTCCAATCATTAGCAAGCCTTCCCACGTCCTGAAACGCGTTGTAACAGTCACACGATTAGCTTAAAATTTGGATTTCGTTTTCATCAATTTATACATCATTTGCACATTTTGATTGCATATTCTTATTCCTTAAATTGTTTGCAAGCTAATAATTATATTCAATTGCGTTTTTGATGATTGTATGAAAAACTGCCATGGCTAGGGTTTCTTGTTTAGGTTTAGGGATTTGCAATAAAGGTAAAATTGGACATTGATTCTGGTACCATGAGACTCGTGAGGATGAGACAAGTTGATTGGTACCAGCCATGGTCATTTATATTGCATGTGGACCATTTTTGAAATACACAGGTTTGTAGCTACAGCGCCATGTTCGTATGTAAAGGTATCCTGGGCTAAGACGATAGTTGGGAGAAAGGAGATGGATGCGTGGCACTCCCTGGCTGGACAATTTTAATTTAGCGCATTTTTTTCTTCCATTAATCTTTGTTTTCCATATATTATATTTTGTTTTTATTATATATATGAATAAGGTAGATAGCTCAGTTGGCAAGCAGGGAGTGGAAGTATGCATAAGGACATGGGTTTGATCCCCAGGTCCTAACCTTTCTTCATATTTTTCTTCAATAGGCAATCTAGCACATTACACATTAGGAGGTTCACCATATACCATCAAGATCTGGCCATCTAATTCATTAGCGCTCCAGATCAAATGCCTTTACTTTGGAGGACTACCATGCGCCCCCAGTCAACGTGCACACTGGATTGAATGAAGTCAAGCAGGCCTTAGTCATTTGGGCCCATCAATTCAGATAGCACCCCCCTTTTCAGCAAAAACCACCAGGCCCATTTACTAACCTTTTTATTTCTTTTCTTTATTTTTTATTCTTTAATTTCCTTTATTTATTTAATTGGCAAATTATTATTTTTTCCACAAAAACCATAAAATCAATAATGCCTCAAAAATTAGGATTAATTTTTATTTTATCAAAATTAATTTAATTTAGTTTAAATTAGGGAAATTCTAATTTGTTTTCAAAAATAAAATCAAATAGAAATTAGGTTAAACTTTTGACTTAATTTTATTTTGCTTTTCTTTCTCAAATAAATAAAAATACAAAATAGGTTTTAGAATAAATTAATTTATTATTTTTTCTTAAATTAAAATTAATTAGGATCAGGATTTTCTTTTTAATGTAATAATTTCTCTATTTTCTTAAATAACAAAACATGACAAAAAAATCTTTTTAATTAATCGCAATTAGGCTTAGGCAAGGGTCAAAACCCTAGTTGTATCATACTCGATTCATCGCGCGCGTTTATTATTTTTGCCAATATTGTTGTAACTGTTCATGGTTTGTAATAGTTTAATCCAGGGCTTTTTATTTATCGCTTTTTTCCCGGGTTTTTGGCTATGTAATTGATTCCCCTCCCCAAATCCTTGTAATAGCGTAGATTTACTTTCTCGCATTTTAATTCTCGCAAATATTTGACTGTTTAGATGTATGCTAATAGGATTGTATGACAAGAATGCATAACAAATTAATGTAGTTAGAAAACCCTAATGTGCAAAGACTAAATAATTGAAAACAGATCACTCGCACATATCACTCTTAGGGTATACTCACACTTCGGTTGCCTTCGATAAACGGTCATTAAGCATAAGGTGTCTTAGTGGTGGCCCTCCTGTCTAAAAAGATCAAACGTTGCCTCAGAAATGTTGCCTCGGAAATGTTGCCTCGAATATGATCTTAAGACTCTAGGGTTATTACTAAAGTGTCCTAACATTGCTTTTCTGATCGTACATCCCTTTCGAATTGACCCTTACAACTCCAACGATGGTGCTACCTATTTCTCAATAGTAGGATAGCACTGTCTAAAGGAACGAGAATAGAAACAATCTTTTTTCGAGTAGGTAGATACTAGTAGGTACTTGCTCAAATAAAAACTCTTCACACTTACACATTTCAAAACAATTTTCAAAATAACTTTGTCACACCTTTGAGGACTGATACAAGGCTTATCACGAAGTCAAACTTTTTCAAAATAAAACACATACACAAGCTATTTTAAAAGATGAGCAAGTACCTAAGAGCCCATGGAAAACCATGGATAGAAAGGGTGCTAACACCTTCCCTTTCTATAATCTACCCTCCATACTCAAAATATCTCTAAAAAGGATTTTTTCTGTACTTTTTTCCTTTCCGGTTGGATGAAATAAAAGTCGGTGGCGACTCTTGCTTACCGCGACATTTTGCAAACACAAAACGCAAAATGCAAACCAACATTTCAAACATTCGGTTCTGCCACCGTATCACAGAACTGGCGAATCTGCTGGGGAATAAATAAGTGGGGTATACCTTAGGATCTAGTTCATCATAATTGCTTCTTTTGATTGTTTTGTTTGCTTTACTTTTAAGGGTTTTGTTTGGGGTTACTATAGATCCTAACCCAGATCTGGGGATACCTTTTAGGTAAGTAGAAGTAGACTGTGAGGGAACTGTACATCATAGACCGATACGGTTGAAGCAGTAGCTACATTGATATGGCACATTGGTTGGTACCAGTATCCCATGTGGAGAAACGAGGGGAATATGGGTCCGACGCGTGGTGTCGTTAAGCATCAACTGACCTTATAACCATTAATCGACCAACTTGGCCATTAGAAAGTAGTGAGATAGTCGGCCTCAGTGTAAAGCTGGGAACTGGTTGATACTCGATGCTACACTCATTGAGACCATACTCTCGAGATAGTTCTGGCCGCAAGAAAAGATTGCGTGAGCTGAAACCATGACCGATGAAGGATGGTCAATGATATTGATATCCTCTAGAACCCGGTTACTTTTTCTAGGACAGGTTGAAACCAACTTAACTTTAAGAGGGTTTTACCTTTGACCTCATGCAAGCCTTAAACCTAAGGGTTTTGTGTGATTTGATTGTGTTTGCAATACCCGTTGTTTACTATACTTGTGGTTTATCATGACATCATGCATCATAACATGGCATTAATGTTTCATTACACTAACCATTTCAAAGACCAAGGGAATTTATCTTTGTTCTGTTTTGCAGATTACGGCTTCCGTGCATAGAAATACCATCAGAGTCAACTTCTCATCCTGGTTACTTCAAACCTTAATGAGCAGATGATGGGTGTACTTTTCCAGTTCTTCGATCCCGGAATCATTGCTTCACCTTTCCAGATTACCAGCTGGTACCCACCTTGGAAGAGTTCTCTCACCTATTGGGCATATCCATCCTTGAACAGGTACCCTTCACAGGTATGGAAGAAGTTCCTAGACCAGAAGACATTGCCTCAGCTCTGCATTTGAAACGGGCTGATGTAGTATCCAATTGGAAAACACGAAGCGAGGTCGAAGGTTTTATAGACAAATTTCTGATAGACCAAGCTCATCTATTCTGGGATAATTTGGATTTTCAGGCTTTTGAAGATATCTTGGCTCTCCTTATCTATGGTTTGGTTCTCTTCTCGAATCCAGATTCCTTTGTAGATGTGAATGCTGCCAAGATTTTCCTTTCTCGCATCCCTGTGCCTACCTTGCTTTGAGATATCTTGCATGCCCTCTATACTCGTACCGTGAGGAGAAGAGGCACTCTTATGTGCTGCATGCCATTGATGTCGAGGTGGTTTATTTCTCACCTCCCTAAGTCTGTGCTGAAGAACGAAGAAGGTTTGGGTTGGTCCTACAAAATAATGTCACTTGCTCATACAAATATTCTTTGGTGTTCCCGGGCTATGGAAGACACTGCCGTTATTGACTGTTATGGGGGATACCCTAATGTCCCATTGCTTGGAATCAGAGGGGGTATAACTTACAATCCTTGTCTAGCTTTGTGACAATTTGGTCGTGCTCGGAGAGATGGTCCCCATGAGCTACTTCTTGAGGACATTGTGTTTGACTATAAGGAGGACGTTAAGGAGCACCGCCGGAGGTTTATACGAGCTTGGGGCATGGTGAATAGATCTGACCCCCAAGAGTTAGGACCAAAGACTTCCCTTCCTATGCAGCCTTACCTCCAGTGGGTCCGAGCTCGTTCCCAAAAGCTTGGGATGCCTTATAAGGCCGTGTTACCAGTGATTGTAGAGCCCACTAATGAAGATGGAATTCCTTACACGGTTCTCTATCCTTACATGCCCACGGATCCTAGGGAGTTACAAAGGTCTTGGATTCAGCTGAAGAATGAGCGGGATACTTACCGAGAACAGTACCATGAGCAAGAAAGGAAGATTTTGAAGCTCACTAGGCAGATCGAGGAGGAAAGAGTGATCAATGACTACATCTGCACAAAGAGGAAGTGACCATGGGACTTTTGCTTTTGCTTTTTATAGTTTTAGATTTTTTTTATTTACTTCTTTGTAAACGCCTTAAAGGCATTGTTGAACCTTTCAAAGTTTAAGCTAATAAAGTTTTGTTTATTTTTGGTTTACAAATTTAAATCTCCCAAAGTCTTTGAAATCATTACATGCGCATCCCATTATCATGCACATCATTACATGTACCCTTACATGTTTCTCATCTTCTTCGTTGTTTATTTCAGCAGAAATGTCTTCCGATCAAGCCATCAAAGATCTTCAGGAACATAACGCCCAATTCCAACAGATGTTCATAAGTATGGCTAAAGGGTAAGAGGACCTGAAGACCCTTATTCTGAAAGAGAAGAAGAAGAAGAAAAAGGTCGGAATTATGAACATGGGTAGAAGATTCGAAGAAAGGTTGAGACAACCAGCTTATCTGACCTCCTCATCCAAGGACGGGGAGAACCAAGAAAGAGAAAAGGACCCTAGTTATGCAGTTTCTGATAATGATACCGATTACGATGATGAGCAATATCCTCCTGCCGAGGATAGATACAAGCAGCTAGAAGACCGTCTGAGTGCTATGGAGATTCAGAAAATCCCTGGTTTGGATTTTGGAGAATTGGGACTGGTATCGAGAGTGGTCATCCTTCATAAGTCCAAAGCTCCAGTTTTTGCTAAGTACGATGGAGTATCCTGTCCAAAACTCCATCTTCGCTCGTATGTCAGAAAAATCCAACCCCAGACTGCTGATAGAAATTTATGGGTGCATTTCTTTCAAGATAGTCTGTCAGGGACTCAGCTTGAATGGTTCTATCAGTTGGAAGGAGCCAATGTCTGAAACTGGGAAGATCTTGCTACTACTTTTTAAAAGAAGTACCAGTACAATGCTGACCTTGCTCCCACTCGTACTCAGCTCCAGGGTATGTCCATGGGTGCAGGTGAAAGTTTAAAGACTATGCTTAAAAGTGGAGAGACTTGGCTGGAAGAGTTCAACCCCCTTTGTCTGATAGGGAGTTGGTTGACATGTTTCTAGGGACGCTATCTGGTCCATTTTTCAATCACTTGATCGGCAGCTCGTCATCTGGTTTTACTGAGTTGATTTTAACTGGAGAAAGAGTGGAGGTTGGCATTCGAAGTGGTAAAATTCAGAAGGACGCCTCTTCAAGTTCGGTAAAAAAGCCTTTCACTGGTAAGAAGGAAGCTAGTGCAGTCTATGGCCCAAGGGGCCAAAGCAGAGTTGAACACCGTCAAACGGTAAATGCTGTAGTGATACCAAGACCTACAGTTGCTCCACAATGAAACAATCAGTAAAGGGTGGAAAGATCGCAGCGGCAATTTACCCGTATCAAAATGACGTTGGCTGAAATTCTGCCTCATCTGTTAAAATCCAACTTGGCAACCTTGAGAGAGGCTCCCAAGAATCCAAACACTACTTCCCCCAGATACAATCCTAACGCGCGATGCGCCTACCATTCCGAGAGTCCGGGCCATGATACAAATGATTACTGGGCTCTGAGAAACAAAGTACAAGATTTGCTCGAAGCCAAAGAGATTGAGTTTGACGTTCCGGAAAATCTGAATGTTATAACTGCTCCTATGCCCAAACATGGTTGTGGAGTTAATGCTGTTGATACCGATTTTTTTGTGACCTCTATTGAAGAAATTTCTACTCCTCTGATGATGGTTAAGAAGAATTTGGTGTTGGCCGGTTTATTTCCAGGCTGTGGTGAAGGTTGCCCCATGTGTTCAATTATGCCTACTAGTTGCTGTTTATTGAAGTCTGGTGTTCAGCGCCTGATGGATAATAAAGAAATTTTGTTCGAGAAGACTATGATCCCTACTGTTCCTAATGAAGACATTTCCATTATAACCATTTCCGCCAATCCTTCCAAGGTTTCCTCGAGAAAGCCTGTTAGGGTTACACCCGTTCCAAGAATTTCTCCTTTAATAATCACTGTTCCCGATCCCGTTTCGTACACCTCAGACAAGGCTGTCCCATGGCATTATGGTGATGATGTATATTACCATGGTGTTAAGCAAGATCTGAAGACTGAAGAAGCTGATACTAATGTCAGTAATATTGTTGGGACTAGTAAAGTTACCTGAAGTGGAAGGGTCTTCTCTCCTGAGATTTCCCCGAAGACTATCGTCAAGCCTACTATTATTCCAATTGCTGTTCCAACCAGCACTCCTGACATTTCTCCTGTTCCTACTGTAATTATTACACCTGCTACTATTCCTATTCTTACTCCAGTTATCACTCCTGCTGCTGAGCCATCTGGGACTCGGGGCAAGGAAATCATAGGTGAGCCTGCTCGGACAGAGGCATCTAAGAAGATCGTTGTGGAAGCCTGTAAACAAGAAATAGAGGAAATACTGAAAATTATCAAGAAAAGTGACTACAATATGGTCGAACATCTGGGGTAGACCCCGTCAAAGATTTCCATGTTGTCCTTGCTGTTGTGTTTTGAAGCCCATGCGAAGGCTTTGATTGCATTTCTTAAAACTGCGCATGTGCCGCAGGAAACTTCCGCAAATCAATTCAAAGAATGCGTGGCCAGCCTGACTACTGAAAATGGGCTGGGTTTCTCAGATGCGGATCTGACACCGAAAGGGAGAAATCATAATGATGCTATACACGTCTCGGTCGAGTGAAGGGGTACCACTATGGCCCACATGCTGGTAGATACCGGATCTTCGTTGAATGTTCTTCCAAAGAAAGCGTTAGACCGTATGGATTGTGAAGGTTTGACTTTAAAGCCGAGTAACATTGTGGTAAGGGATTTTGATGGATCAAAGAGAATGGTGCACGGGGAGGTGGACATCCCTGTCAAAGTGGGTTCTCAGACCTTTGGGTCCACCTTCTACGTAATGGATATCAGACCATCATATTCTTGTTTGCTAGGTCACCCTTGGATTCATAAAGCTGGGGCAGTTACGTCCACACTCCATCACATGCTGAAGTATCCGGTGAAGGGGAATATTATCACGGTGCAAGGTGAAGAGGAGTATATGGTGAGTCATCTCAATTCCTTTCGCTATGTAGATATGGACAGGGAATTCATAGAGACTCCTTATCAGAATTTCGAAGAGGTCCCTCAGACCTTGGCATCAACTGAAGTTACTACGAACAAACCTCCGCTGAAGATGGCCTCTCTCAAGGATGCCAGGGCTGTAGTTGAAGAAGGGGCTCAAAGGGCTGTTAGGCGCGCACGGATCAGAAGACCTCCTCTGCACATCAGTAATCGGGGAGTTAATGCAATTGAAGACAGTGAAGAGGATTCAGACATCGACAACTGGATCTACCCAACAACCAACGGTGGACTGAATAACTGGACAGCGAAGGACTTCATACCTGTTTCTTTTATTCTGCAGTAATTGACTTTTGTTTTAAGATTTGTAATAAACAGTTTGAAACTTTGTGGCCCGGTGCCTTGCCCGAGGCACCTTGGCTTTGCTTGTGAGGGTTTATTATTTATCATTTCATATATCATTAATAAAGCATTTGACGTTTCTTGCATTACAAATTTTACGCTCCTTGTTTTTCTTTTCTGTATCTCACTTTATCAAAACAACTATTTTCTTACACACACTCACGTATCATACTGCAGATCCATATCCACTCTAGATCCCATTGATAACGACTCTGCTACTACCAGTTATGACTTCGAAAATCCGATCAACCAAGCCGATGACAAAGGTGAGGATGATTGTGAGGTGCCTGGAGAACTTGCTAGACTATTGCAGCAGGAAGAGAGGGCCATACAACCTCATGAAGAGCCAGTTGAGTCAGTGAATTTGGGTACAGAGGAAGACAAGAAAGAGGTTAAGATAGGTGCAAATCTAGAGCCTGGTGTCAAACAACGGTTAATACAGATGCTACACGACTATGTTGAGATCTTCGCCTGGTCCTATTAAGACATGCCTGGTTTGGACACTGATATTATGGTACATCGCCTGCCGACTAAATTAGACTGTCCTCTAGTAAAGCAGAAGGTCCGCCGTATGCATACTGAAATGTCTGAGAAAATCAAGGCAGAGGTCATGAAATAGTTCAACGCAGGATTCTTAGCTGTCACTTCTTATCCGCAGTGGGTTGCCAACGTTGTTCTGGTGCCTAAGAAGGAAAGTAAGGTATGGATGTGTGTGGACTACAAAGATTTTAACAGGGCAAGCCCCAAGGATGACTTCCCACTTCCTCACATTGATGTTCTAGTCGACAACACCGTGCAACATAATATCTTCTCCTTCATGGATGGTTTTTCTGGCTACAACCAAATCAAGATGGCCCATGAGGTCATGGAGAAGACAACCTTCGTTATGCAGTGGGGCACCTTTTGTTACAAGGTAATGCCTTTTGGGTTGAAGAATGCTGGGGCAACTTATCAGCGCGCCATGGTCGCGTTGTTCCGTGACATGATTCACCATGAGATCGAGGTTTATGTTGATGACATGATAGCCAAGTCCCAGACTGAAGAAGAGCACATTGATCATCTCCAGAAACTGTTTGACAGATTGAAGACGTACAAGCTGAGGTTGAATCTGAGAAAGTGCACCTTTAGAGTAAGGTCTGGTAAGCTTCTGGGTTTCATTGTAAGTGACAAAAGTATTCAGGTGGACCCTGCAAAGGTAAAAGCCATACAAGAGATGCCGGATCCCCGCACAAAAAAAGAAGTTAGAGGCTTCTTGGGACGTCTAAATTACATCTCCAGACTCATTTCACATCTGACTGCTACTTGTGAGCCAATCTTCAAGCTGCTGAAGAAAGATCAAGTGGTAAAGTGGAATGATGAATGCCAGACCGCTTTCAAAAGAATCATGGAATACCTTCAAGAACCACCAATTTTGATGCCTCCAGTTAAAGGAAGACCTTTGATATTATACTTGACAGTGCTAGACCATTCAATGGGGTGTGTGCTGGGGCAGCATGACGAGTCTGGACGAAAAGAGCACACTATTTACTACCTTAGAAAAAAGTTTACCGACTGTGAGACCCGATACTCATTGCTCGAGAAAACTTGCTGCGCTTTGGCATGGGCTGCTCGCCGGCTGAGACAGTATATGCTGACTCACACCACTTTGTTGATATCAAATATGGATCCGATCAAGTATATTTTCGAGAAGCCCGCTCTCTTCGGAAGGATAGCAAGATGGCAGATGATCTTAACTGAGTATGACATCCAATACACAACCCAAAAAGCAATCAAGGGGAGTTTATTGGAGGATCATTTGGCGCATCAGGCCATGGATGACTACCAACCCATGAATTTCGAGTTCCTGGATGAGAATATCATGTTGGTAACCGACTGCGAAGAACCTGGACCGGATGAAGGACCCGAGAAGGGATCCCGATGGTCTATGTATTTTGATGGAGCCTCGAATGCGCTGGGTAATGGAATTGGTGCTATAATTATATCTCCTGAAGGCTGTCATACTCCATTCACCGCCCGATTATGTTTTAACTGCACCAATAATATGGCGGAGTATGAAGCATGTATCATGGGTCTTCGAGCTGCTATTGACCTAAGGATTAAATTCTTGAGTGTATTCAGAGATTCTGCCCTGGTGATAAGTAAGATCAAAGGCGAGTGGGATACGTAGCACCCAAATCTTATTCCTTACAAAGAGTATATACTGACATTGTTCCCGTACTTTGAGGAGATAACCTTTGAACATTTCCCCAGAGAAGAAAACCAGTTAGTGGACGCGCTAGCTACCATGTCTTCTATGTTCAAAGCCAGGTGGGACAATGAAGCTCCCCAGATTACCATTGAGAGGTTGGACGAACCCGCACATTGCTATGACATTGAGACTGAAGAGGTAGCAGATAAACCCTGATTTCACGAGGTAAAGAGGTATCTTGAGGCTCAAGAATACCCCGAGGGGGCATCTGTTAATGATAAGAAGTTTTTGAGAAGGTTCGCTGCGAAGTTCTTCATCAGTAATGGAATCCTCTATAAGCGTAACCATGATTCAACCTTACTGCGGTGTGTAGACAAGAGCGAGGCAGAAAGGATCATGGCAGAGTTACATGAAGGCACCTTCGGAACTCATTCCAGTGGACACACCATGGCGAAGAAAATCCTACGGGCAGGATATTATTGGTCCACCATGGAAGCCAATTGTTATAAGCACTCTCGAACCTTTCATAAGTGTCAAGTCTATGCTGATAAGGTGCATGTACCTCCGGTTCCCCTGAATGTTTTGACAGCTCCTTGGCCCTTTGCAATGTGGGGCATCGACATGATCGACGAGATCAGACCTACTGCGTCTAACGGGCATCGCTTCATTCTGGTGGCCATTGATTATTTTACGAAGTGGGTTGAGGCAGATTCCTTGGCTACAGTAACCAAGAACGTCGTGGCGCAATTCATCCGACACAATCTGATCTGTCAATATGGTGTCCCAGAGAGGATTATTACCGATAATGGTACAAATCTCAACAACATGATGATCACCGAGCTCTGCAATCAGTTCAAGATACAGCATCATAACTCTTCTCCCTACCGGCCGAAGATGAATGGCGCTGTTGAAGCGGCTAACAAGAACATCAAAAAGATTATACAGAAGATGACAGTGACATACAAAGACTGGCACGAGATGTTACCATTCGATCTTCATGGGTACCGTACCTCAGCACGGACGTCGACAGGGGAAACACCCTACTATTTGGTGTATGGCATGGAGGCAGTCCTACCCATCAAAGTCCAAATACCCTCTCTCAGGATTATGAAGGATGCGAGTTTGAACAAAGACGACTGGATCCAAACCCAACTTGATCAGCTGAATCTAATCGATGAAAAGAGACTTACTGCTATCTGTCATGGTCAGACGTATCAAAAGTGAATGATCAAGGCTTTTAACAAGAAAGTCAGACGTCAAGAATATCAAGTCGGGGATCTAGTGATCAAATGCATCATACTACCGCAAGGTGATCCCAGGGGAAAATGGACCCCCACATACGAAGGGCCATTCGTGGTTAAGAACATTTTCTCGGGAGGAGCTATGATTCTAACCACCATGGATGGTGACGATCTTCCTCACCCCGTCAATACAGACATAGTGAAAAGATACTACGCATAATCAAATACCCGCTAGGTTGACTGGCCTAGGCAAAAATTAGGGCTTCCCGGCGAACCAATAGGGTTCGGGAAAAAGTAAGGGATGAAAATGAAAAAATGTACATCCGACAAGTCGAAAACCTAAAAAGGCGGCTTGGGCAAAAAAGGGTATCCCGGTGGACTGAAAACCCGAAAGGGCAGTCCAGGAAAAAATTAGAGATTGAAGCGTAACACTATGTCTCATTGGATCATCTCGCAACCATACTCCAATATCGACTATCGAACTCAGACGGTGCCAATCAATCTGATCCACCTTCGGCCAAGTGGAAAAGTGATGAGACGCTTGAAGATATAAAGGAAATAGTAGAGTTGGAACCCGATGGGATCGTTTCACATAGCTGTTTTTCTTTCTTTTACACAAATTGTATAATTTCTATTTTTCGGTGGCGATATCTTACTAGGACGTCGGCCTCTTTGTACAAAAAGCCTATTATGGGCCAACTTCAAAATCAATACTGTTCATTTTCACAAGAAATTTCGATTTTTTTCTTTTTCTGTTTTGTTTTGCAAAAACGTCCAGTGATTCATTTTTGATATATGCATTTGAAAATAATGGTTGCTCATAAATATTTACAAAAGAAACAAAATACGATTACTCGTAATTCCAGGAACAGGGACAAACAAGAAGTGCCCAAACCTTACAGTTACTCTGCCCATCAGGTATAGGGATAAAGACAACTTGAGAACATGAGAAGCGGTACATACACTCCCCACAGAGTAAAAAGTATCCAAAGACAGCGACGCCAACTTTCCCGAACAAGACATAACTCTCCCCAGCTAAGGTTCGCAATCGCGAGTGAATCGGTAAATTTTTCCCCAAGCAGAGTTTATTTCTCTCACCAGCAGAAATTCAATCTCCAACAGAATTCATTATCACCAGCAGCGAAAATTCATCCCCAGCTGAGTTATTTCTCCAAGACATCAGATCTATCAACAGAGTATCTCCTCTCCAACAGAGTTATTCCCCGCAGAGTTATCCTCAGACAGAGTCTCGTCCGGTAGAATATTTACCAGCCAAGGGGAAAATCCCCAGCTAGTCATCCTTGTTCACCATCCCCAACAGAAGTAGAGGAACTATGGTTTTCTACAGCAGTCAAGAATGCCATTTCTCATATACTCCAAACAACCGTCAGGGATTTATTTTCCCAGACTCAGATTATTATGTCAGCATTTCATGTTCTTACATTATGACATGTGCATACATCACATAAAACATAGTCTCATTTATTTTTAAGATATCATCTCACAATGCATCTCACGCATCACATATAACTAACCCTGTATTTCTTTCAGGAAAGACAGTTATTATCAACAATTTCCAGCAGGTCCATGATCAACACTCGAAGCTAAACAGAGTAATCATCAGTGCGACAAAAGTAACCTTACCCAGGTTCTATCTGCAATTTTACCCTTTCATATCGAAATAACCCTACTATCCAGGTTCCTTCTCACAGTCCTACTATCCAGGCTTTCATCTCGAAGTAACCCTACTATCCAGGTTCCTTTCACAACCCTACTATCCAGGCTTTCATCTCGAAGTAACCCTACTATCCAGGTTCCTTCTCACAGCCCTACTATCCAGGCTTTCATCTCGAAGTAACCCTACTATCCAGGTTCCTTCTCACAACCCTACTGTCCAGGCTTTCATCTCGAAGTAACCCTACTATCCAGGTTCCTTCTCACAACCCTACTATCCAGGCTTTCATCTCGAAGTAACCCTACTATCCAGGTTCCTTCTTACAGCCCTACTATCTAGGCTTTCATCTCGAAGTAACCCTACTATCCAGGTCCCTTCTCACAACCCTACTATCCAGGCTTTCATCTCGAAGTAACCCTACTATCCAGGTTCCTTCTCACAACTCTACTATCCAGGATTTCATCTCAAAGTAACCCAACTATCCAGGTTCCTTCTCACAGCCCTACTATCCAGGCTTTCACCTCGAAGTAACCCTACTATCCAGGTTCCTTCTTACAACTCTACTATCCAGGCTTTCATATCGAAATAACCCTACCATCCAGGTTCCTTCTCATAACCTTACCATCCAGGTTCTGCCTCTCTTATCCCCAGACAAAAGTCCACAACACTTTAAGACCGAGACCCGATCAAACACGATTGGTTTTGCATTTCCCCAGTAAGTCGCGGTGCAACATATACCCCGACCAAACACACAATTCACTTCCGCTACCCAAAACCCGAATTATTCCCCAGTAGAGTAACGAACAACTGAAGCTCCTAAAACTCTATTTCTCTCAAGACAGATACCAGTATTCCCCAACGAAGTCCTCCTCAACAGCAGGTATGCGGGTTCTCGCAAAGGAATCTCTTATGCGATCGACACCTCTTCGGATGACATCTTTAAGCCCATCTCCGACAATTCTCTAGCAACTTCCAAATGGAATCTATAATCCCATTCCCGATATCACAAATCAAGTCTCACTTCATACGAGTGCAAATTTCTGGGCACTCTAGTGTTCAATCATCTTCCATCTTCAGATCACGAAAGGCAGGCAGCCAATCTACATCTTCAGGTTTAAGAAGATTGAACAGGGGCAACTGTTGTACCCCAAAATTTTCCCTCCCATATTTCTCAATACATTTCAAGTGAGATCATCAAATTGCTCAAGGAAGTCCAAGAGTTGACCAGACAAACTCTCTCCTAAGGCAGTCTACCTCAAATTAGGGTTTCATTTTTCATCAAGATGCTGGAGCCCAAAGGATCCCAAATGTTCACCATTGTCCTAACATGTTCTCAAGATCATCCATGTCAAGTTCCAAGCCTTTCAGAGGAAGTTTGCTCAGTCAATGGCTTAAAGGTTTGAAAATCGACTATGCTAGGTCAAAAGTCAAATATGGCTCACATACAGTCAAACTTCAAGATTTTTGGTCAACATCCTCATTTTGAAGTATAATTCATCATTTGATCAATGTTTGATCATGATTCATCAAGGATTGCTCACAATTCATCAAAACCCAAAAGTTGCTAAATTAGGGTTTTGCAGGAAAAGTCAACTCAACTTTGACCAAGCAGAACTTCCTCATACTTTATCATAAATGATACATCCAAATCTAATTTTTAAGAGGATGCAATTCCCTACAATTCAACTTCATCTCCCAAGTTCAAAATATGCACTCACAAAAAGATATGAATTTTGACATTATAGGTCATTTGGAAAAGTCAACAAAAACACCTTTTGGGTCAAAGCTTCATACATGAATATGGAAGACTCAATTGAGATGAGACCAAAAGGGTTGCTTAGAGGACATCCTAAGCTTTATAAAAATTCAAAGAACATCTCTCTAGGGTCAAAATTTAGAGAGTTATGCTTTGGCCAAGTTGACCTTTTTTGCAAAATTGCCAAAAGTCAAATGTGCTCAAATTTGCATTTTTTGCTAAATGGGTCCAACTTTTTAGGCTTGCACTTCAATGATAACATAGTCCACGACCTATGGGACCCTCCATGCTTTATTTATTCATTTATTTAATTTATTTTGATTTTTATTCATTTACAATTCAAATAAAATCAAAAAAATCTAAATAATTCATATAATGTGTTTTAGGGATCATTTTTACATTGAAAGAAGATCTTATATGCTGTCAATTGAGAATCAATTCATGCAAGGCTAATTTGGTTGGAAAATATTGAATTTGAGCAAATTTGGAAAGATATCATATGCCATGAAAGACCAAATCAAATCTTCATAATGGGTAATATTGATTTCGTTTTTGTTGACCTAACATGTTGTAGTACATATACAGAAGCAATCCAAGGCATGAGGGAGGTTGGGGAGCAGTCGTGAAAGAGGCAAACAAAACTGAAAAATCTCAAGAAAAAGTGGTGATCCAATTCCAAGTTACAGGCCATCCCAAGCCATCTTCACCTTGCCAATCGATTGCTGGACGTCTCAGGATCGTGTTCTAATTATTAGCAAGCCTTCCCACGTCCTGAAACGCGTTGTAACAGTCACAGGATTAACTTAAAATTTGGATTTCGTTTTCATAAATTTATACATCATTTGCACGTTTTGATTGCATATTCTTATTCCTTAACGTGTTTGCAAGCTAATCATTATATTCAATTGCGTTTTTGATGATTGTATGAAAAACTGCCATGGCTAGGGTTTCTTGTTTAGGTTTAGGGCTTTCCAATACAGGTAAAGTTGGACATTGATTCTGGTACCATGAGACTCGTGAGGATGAGACGAGTTGATTGGTACCAGCCATGGTCATTTATATTGCCTGTGGACCATTTTTGAAATACACAGGTGTGTAGCTACATTGCCATGTCCGTAGGTAAAGGTATCCTGGGCTAAGACGACAGTTGGGAGGAAGGAGATGAATGCGTGGCACTCCCCGGCTGGACAATTTGAACTTAGCGCGTTTTTTTCTCTCCATTAATCTTTGTTTTCCATATATTATATTTTGTTTTTATTATATATTCGAATAAGGCAAATAGCTCAGTTGGCAAGCAGGGAGTGGAAGTATGCATAAGGACTTGGGTTCGATCCCCAGGTCCCAACCTTTCTTCATATTTTTCTTCAATAGGCAATCTAGCGCATTACACATCAGGAGGTTCACCATATACCATCAGGATCTGGCCATCCAATTCATCAGCGCTCTAGATCTAACGCCTTTCCTTTAGAGGACTACCATGCGCCCCCAGTTAACATGCACACTGGATTGAATGAAGTCAAGCAGGCCTTAGCCATTTGGGCCTAGCAATTCAGATAACACCCCCTTTTCAGGAAAAACCACCAGGCCCATTTACTAACCTTTTTATTTCTTTTCTTTATTTTTTATTCTTTAATTTCCTTTATTTATTTAATTGGCCAGTTAATTATTTTTTTCACAAAAACCATAAAATCAATAATTCATCACAAATTAGGATTAGTTTCTATTTTATCAAAATTAATTTAATTTAGTTTAAATTAGGGAAATTGTAATTTGTTTTCAAAAATAAAATCAAATAGAAATTAGGTTAAACTTTTGACTTAATTTTATTTTGCTTTTCTTTCTCAAATAAATAAAAATACAAAAATAGGTTTTAGAATAAATTAATTTATTATTTTTTCTTAAATTAAAATTAATTAGGACCAGGATTTTCTTTTTAATGCAATAATTTCTCTATTTTCTTAAATAACAAAACATGACAAAAAACTCTTTTTAATCAATCACAATTAGGCTTAGGCAAGGCTCAAAACCCTAGTTGTCTCATACTCGATTCATCGCGCGCATTTATTATTTTTACCAATATTGTTGTAACTGTTCATGGTTTGTAATAGTTTAATCTAGGGCTTTTTATTTATCGCTTTTTTCCCGGGTTTTTGGCTATGTAATTGATTCCCCTCCCCGAAGCCTTGTAATAGCGTATATTTACTTTCTCGCATTTTAATTCTCGCAAATATTTGACTGTTTAGATGTATGCTAATAGGATTGTATGACAAGAATGCATGACAAATTAATTCAGTTAGAAAACCTTGATGTGCAAAGACTAAATAATTGAAAACAAATCACTCGCACATATAACTCTTAGGGTATACTCACACTTCGGTTGCCTTCGATAAATGGTCATTAAGCATAGGGTGTCTTAGTGGTGGCCCTCCTGTCTAAAAAGATCAAACGTTGCCTCAGAAATGTTGCCTTGAAAATGTTGCCTCGAATATGATCTTAAGACTCTAAGGTTATTACTAAAGTGTCCTAACATTGCTTTAGTGATCGTACGTCCCTTTCGAATTGGCCCTTACAACTCCAACGACGGTGCTACCTATTTCTCAATAGTAGGATAGCACTGTCTAAAGGAACGAGAATAGAAACGATCTTTTTTCGAGTAGGTAGATGCTAGTAGGTACTTGCTCAAATAAAAACTCTTCACACTTACACATTTCAAAACAATTTTCAAAATAACTTCGTCACATCTTTGAGGACTGATACGAGGGTTATCACGAAGTCAAACTTTTTCAAAACAAAACACATACACAAGTAATTTTAAAAGATGAGCAAGTACCTAAGAGCCCATGGAAAACCATGGATAGAAAGGGTGCTAACACCTTCCCTTTCTATAATCTACCCCCGTACTCAGAATAACTCAAAAAAGGATTTTTCTGTACTTTTTTTCTTTTCGGTTGGATGAAATAAAAGTCGGTGGCGAGTTGCTTACCACGACATTTTGCAAACACAAAACGCAAAACGCAAACCAGCATTTCAAACAGTCGGTTCTTCCACCGTATCACACCATCCAAGGCTCATTTTGAAGAGTATGCAATTCCCTATGGTTCATCTTCAACCCACAAGTTCAAAATATGCACTCATCAAAAGATATGAATTTCTACATTATATGTCCTTTTGAAAAGTCAACAAAAACACCTTTTAGGTCCAAGCTTCTTACCTGAACATGGAAGACCCAATTGAGATGAAACCAAAAGGGTTGTTTAGGCTACATCCTAGGCTTTCTAAAAAGTCCAAGAACACCTTCCTAGGGTTAAAATTGGAGGAGATATGCCTTGTCAAAGTTGACCATTTTTGCAAAATTGCCAAAAGTCAAATGTGCTAAAAAATGCAATTTTTTATCAAATGGGCCTAGAATTTCATCATTGCATCTTGTTTGTGACATGGTCCACGACCCAAATCAGCATCCACACTTTATTTGCTTATTTATTTATTTTATTTTGATTTTTTATTATTTAAAATTTTAATTAAATTAAATAAATTGCAAAAGAATATAAAAAGATTGGTTTTGATCTGATTTTTGTAGGAATCACAATCTAATCAAGCTGGCATATCAGATTAAATCGTGCAAAGCAAATTGAAGCAAAAATTGGCATGATTAGGCCTATTTTGGAAACATATCATACAAGAGCCAAATCAAATCAAATTTTCATGATTTGCCAAGATACAAATTGTTTTTGTTGACCTAATATGCTCTAGTATATATGCTGAACATAACCAATGCGCAAGAAAGGGATTGCAGGTCGTGAGAGCATTAAATAAAACTCAAAATTTTTCAAAAAAGTGTTGGATCAGTTTCTAACCTAGAGGTCAATTCAAGCCATTCTAAGACTACCAATAGACTCCTGGACATCTCCAGAATGTATCTCAATAAATTGCAAGCCTTTTCACGTCCAGAATCGCGACTTACAAACCCACGGTTTGCATATCCAAAGTTGATTTTGATTTTACAGTTTACGCATATTTGTTCACTTTTAAGCATAGCATTGTATTTGTATCATCATTTGGAATGTTTTGGCTTAATTAATTTTGTGTTTTGATGCCTATATCCATAATTGCCATTGCTAGGGTTTTCTGGACGTTTTAGGTTTTTTTTTATACAGGTTAAATTGGCCCAAGAAAGGGGTACCATGATGCTCGTGAGATTAAGACGAGTTGATCTATGTACTCACAATTGATTTATCATGCTTGATATGAATTTTGGAAATTTACAGGGTTATAGCTAGAGAAGTTTGTCTATAGGTAAAGGTCTTGGCCTAAAACGACGGTCTCAACGAAGGAGACGATGACTTGGCACCATAGTATTGGACCATTTGAATGGCTGTCGTGCGTTTTCTTTTATTCAGTTATCCACTTGTTTTTCATATATTATATATTGTTATTATCATATTAACAAATAAAACATGCAATACAGATGGCAAGGGCGCACGTTTGAGAGTGAAAGGACCTGGGTTCGATCCCAGGTCCCAACATTTTGTTATTTTCACAATGTTTAATTACATATTCCATACTTTACACAGCCAGACATCCACTATGCACTCCAACCATCTAGCCACAGGATCTTCACTAATCCAAATCCAACGCTCAGTCAAAGGGAAGTCCGTGGTACACTCTCCAAGCATGGCTGCACAGAATTAGCGCGTTGGCTGGGCCTTAGCTTCATGGGCCTTGATAAGTTCAACGTACACCCCCCTTTCAGCAAATACATGCCCATTCTTTTCTTTTCTATTTTAATTTTTTTAATTGTTTTTATTAATTATTTTCTTTTTTATAAAATAACACAAAAATTATTTTCCTTTTATTTAATAAAAAAATCACAAAAAATATAAAAATCATTTTTTTCATAAAAAAAATATTTTATTTCCTTAATTAATTAGATTAATTATTTAGGACAATTTAATCCTTTTTTCATAATTTAAATCAATTAGAATTAGGGTTAATTTACATATAATTTAATCTTTTCTCAAAAGCTAACCTAAATATTTTTCAACTAGATTTTTTAGGTTTGCTAATTATTCTCGCATTTAATTCGCCGCGCGCATTTTTAATTCCTTTTTCTATTATTGTAACTGCTCCGAGTTTGTAATAGTAATTAGGGTTTCATTTCTGCATCTTTATTTTCAGTCCAAGATAATTATGTATCTGCAAAAGCCCTGTAATAGCTAGGACTTTAACTTTCCCGCATTTAATTTCCGCAAACTATAAACTGCTTAGATTTATGTTAATAGGATTGTATGGAAAGACAAACTGAAAATTAATACGGTAGAAAACCCTAAATGTGAAAAGATAAATTAACTGAAAATTACACTCGCACATGCTCACTCCTAGGGTTTACTCTAATCCGGTTGCCTTCGGTAAACGGTCATGAAGTATAGGGCTTGTTAGTGGTTGTCCTCTAGCCCCGAAAGATCTAAAATGACCCATTCAGATGTTGCCTCGGAAAAAGATCTTTAAGGCTTTAGGATGATAACTGACATTTCCTAACAATGCTTTTGTGATCGTATTTGTCCCTTCGAATGTCCCTAAAAAACTCCAACGACGATGCTGCCTATTCCTTATAATGGGATAGCATTGTCTAAAAGGAAAACAAACAGACCTTTTTCGAGTAGGTAGATTAGTTCCTAGGTACTTGTTCAAACAAACAAAAACTTTTTCACACCAATACTTTCCAAACAAAGTTTTCAAAAACAACTTCTTAACACTCTTGAGGACAGAAACAAGGGTTAAAACAAAGTAAAACCAAACTTTTCAAAGCAAGCACACAAGCAATTTAAAAATGAGCAAGTACCTAAGAGCTCGTGGAAAAACACAGATAGAAAGGGTGCTAACACCTTCCCTTTCTATAATCTACCCCCGTACTCAGAAAAATCTCGAAAAAGGTTTTTTCTGTTCTTTTTACCTTTTCCTTTGTTGGATAAAATAAAAGTCGGTGGCGACTCTTGCTTAACGCGACATTTGTGAACAAAAAACGCAAACCAGTATTAACAGTCAGTTCTCCCACTGTATCACAGAACTGGTGACTCTGCTGAGGACTAAAATATAAAGTGGGGTAAACCTTAGGATCTAGGTCATATTTAATTGCTTTCTCTTGATTGTCTTGCTTGCTTTATATTTATGGGAACTGTTTGGGTTATTTAATCCTACACCCGGATCAAGAAACACCTTTTAGGTAAGTAGCAATAAACTGTGATGGAGCTGTGCTGGGGTATACCAACACAGTTGAAGCAGTAGCTACGTTGATGTGGCACTTTGGTTGGTACCCGTAACTCTTGAGTCAATCATGGAGATGTACGGGGCCGTCGTATGGTGTCATAAAGCATCAACTGACCTTAGAACCTTTAATTGCACAACTTGGCCAGTAGGACGTAGCGAGATGGCCGACTTTGGTGTATGCCCAAGGTCGACATATACACGATGCTACATTCATTGAGGTTTGACTTCTGAGTTTTGTTTGATTACGAGTCAATCGTCGATTGAACAAGGCTTTGGCTTGGGGGAAATATCAGTGATATTGAGATCCCTTTAGAACCGAGTTACATATTTATAGGACAGGTTGAACCAATCCAGCTTCAAGAGGGTATGACCTTAAAACTCAAGCAGGCCTTAAACCTAAGGACTTGGTGTGATTTGTCTGTGTTTGGTATACCTGTGATTTATCATGACATCATAAACATCATACCATAGCATATCATACTAACTGTTTCAAGGGTTTCTAGGGCTCATCTTTGCTATGTTTTGTAGGATATGGCATCCGCCCGCATAAACACTATTCAGATTAACCTAGTGAAAGTATCTCCCCAATTAAGGGACGTGGCAGTAAGGATTCCCGAAAGCTCTCCTTTCACTGAAAAGCATGGTCGGTTGCTCAACTTGGTCACTGCAAAACCTGATGAAGAAATGTTGAAAGTGATGTTTCAGTTCTTCGATCCTCTGCATCACTGTTTCACATTCCCGGATTACCAGTTAGTGCCTACTATGGAGGAATTTTCTCAATTATTAGGGATACCCATTCTTGATCAGCTACCTTTCAGTGGTACAGAAAGACATCCCAAACCTGAAGAAATTGCTAAAGCTCTATCCTTACAACGGTCCGACATAATGACAAATTGGGAAACTAGAGGGAGTGTTCAAGGAATTCCGGTTAAATTTCTGTTCGAGAAGGCTTACTATTTTTGGGATACCCTGGATCTACAAGATTTTGAAGAGGTTTTAGCGCTCCTTGTCTACGGGATGGTACTGTTTCCTAATGCGGATCAACTCGTAGATGTGAGCACAATCCAAGTTTTTCTGTCTCGGAATCCGATACCTACATTACTCGGGGATATTCTACACTCTCTGCCTGCTCGCAGTCTAAAAAGAAGGGGGACCCTCCAATGTTGCACTCCTATATTGGCTAGGTGGTTTATTTCGCACCTACCTAAATCTACTTTGAAGAATGAACAGGGTAAAAGATGGTCTCATTGATTGATGTCCCTTATGCATTCAGACATTCATTGGTGTTCATGGTTCTCGGAAGACGTTACTATCATCGATCGCTGTGGTGAATTCCCTAATGTCCCTCTCTTAGGCATTAGGGGATGAATCACTTATAACCCTTGCTTAGTGTAATGCGGTGGGAGAACTGACTTGAGGTTTTGCGTTTGTGTTCGCAAATGTTGCGGTTAGCAAGAGTCGCCATCGACTTTTCTTTTATCCAAAAGGAAAGGTAAAAACGCACATGAAAGACCTTTGAGATGTTTTCTTGAGTTCGGAGGGTAGATTATGAAAAGGGAAGGTGCTAGCACCATTTTCATCCATGGTTTTCCATGGGCTCTTAGTTACTTGTTTAGATCACTTGCTTTGCTTTGTTTTGTTTGAAATGGTGCTTGGTGTGGTTTTGAAAGTATTTTGAAAAGAGGCCATTCATTTAGGCAATCTTTGTAATGATTCTTGTTCGTAAGAATGTATACAAAGATGTTTGTCTTTTGAAAAATGTTTCAATGTTTTGTAAAATGTTTTGAAATGTGTGTGTGTTTGCTTTTGAAAATAGCAAGGATTATTTTGAAATGGGACAAGTAACTAGAAGCTATCTACCTACTCAAATGTCTTTCTTGTGCATTTTTATTCCTTTGAAATTGTTGATTTACCATTGATTTGGTAAACAACCCTATCTTTGGATGTTAACGGGACGGGCGTGGGTCATCGTATAACCATGATAGCAATGTTGCCAAGTATCTTTAGCATTTTGAGGGACCAAGATCATCTTTGTTTAGGCAACCTTTTGATAGCGTCATCGAGGGACTATGATCTTATTTGTTTTGTTCAGCCAAGATACTTCGCGTGCATAACATGGCTATTTTAGTTTAGGCAACCAAGTGGGAGAAACCCTAAGGGTGCTTGTGTGCAATGTGTGTCATTTTTCATGCATTTTGATTTGTCTTGGATTAGGTCTTTTCTATTTGTTTGGTTTTTGTTCTTGTCATGCAAACCCTAATTACTAAGCATAGTATATGAAAGCAATAAATTGCGTAAAATAAACTAAGCTATTACAACAATTATTATGGGAGGGGGGATACAAGTTTTTGAATGGGGATATTGCACAAATATAAACCTAAAAATACTATTACAACCCAATCGAATATTGTGCGCATTAAATAAATATACAAATATTAAAATGCAATGCAAATGTATTTATGTAAAAAATGTTTTGTATTTGTTTAATGTATGAGAAAATAATTTATTTAAACCCTAGAAATAAGAGAAAAATATATTATTATTTTTGGAAAGGGATGAAACCCTAATTTTTTTATGAAAAGAAAATAATGTTTTATGTTATTATTTTGTCCATTTTTTGTACAAGAAAATAAGAAATAATATTATATGTCAATATTAAAAATTAATTATGTGTAAAAATAATTATGTATGATTATGAATAATATATAAAAAAAATATGTAGTATTTTTTATTACTTACAAGTTATTTTAAGAAAATAAAATATATTTGTCCTAATAAACTATTTTTTATGCAAAAAATAAAATAAAAAATTGCGAAAAATAAAGAACTTATTTTTGGTTTTTTTAATATTCAGAAAAAAATAATCAAAGTGATAAATATGAAAATATGAAAGAAAATATGAAAAATATAAAAATTAGCCAGGGGGTGCAAACAACAAGTCAGGGGGTGTGGAAATCAGAAACAAAAGGCCCAAGGCGCCCAAGGCCCAGGCGCTTCGTCCCTGTCCTCCAACTTCTTCTCCTTCGCGCGTTTTTTCTTCAAATCTGTAACTTGTTAATGCTTGCACAAAAACAAAATTTCATAACATAAAACATGTAGCATTTAATCTCACGATTCCAACCATATAAATTTTGTAACCTAATTCTCAAAGATTAGAGAGAATTTTGGCAGCCCTAATTCGTGACCTAATTTTTTCATGAACTTCAAGCTTCAAATTCTCACAGCACAGCAATATAAATGGAAAGTATGCATATGTACAACTTCACCATGTTATAGACTACATCTTTTCTTCACAAATCGTGGCTTGAGGATGCCTAAATAGAGAGATAGAGTTTTGAAAAATACCTCCTTCAGTTGGATTTGGATAGAGCAATGCAAGGGCTTTGATGGAGGCCTGAGGATCGTGTGAGCTTCCTTGAACTTCCTTCAAGCTATTCCAGTGCCTAGCTTGCTTTGTGGATGGCCAGAACTCTATGCACAAGTCAAGCTGCAAGCTCCAAGTTTGAAAATGGCAATGGCTGAAACAGGGCTTACAGATGCAGGATGAATGCTTGGACTGCTTTGGTATGATGTGTATGAAGTGTTTCAAATGTCAAGCCACAAAATGCACGAGCAAAAAATGAATTTGCTATGGTTTTGCAGAAGTCTGTATGTTTGGCAGAATATTTGATTTTTTCAGTTTTTGAGTGTTTTTTATGTCAAGCCAGCGTGTCCAGCATTGTAATGACTTGGTATATTTGTATAGAAATGACACAAAGGTCAATTCTTACTAGCTGTACAAGTTCTAGCACCTTTTGCAAGTTTTCTTGTATTTTAAGTAAATTGAAATGACAAATGCAACATGCTTGTACTAGCTACCTCAAGGGCTGATAAGAGTTGTTATACATTTCTTGAGACATGTGGAAATTGTTTGCATCAAAGGGACAGGTCCAAGGCTCAAGGTTGACAAAATTGCAAAAGCTCGCCTTTATGAAAATGGCAATGTGAGCTTTATGCATAAAATGGAATTACAACTTGTGTAAACTTCCAAAAGCAAAGATAAAGCCTTTAACTTCTTAGTTTGCATTTAATTATGGAGTGTAGAATGAGTTTAGGACCTGTAAAGCAAGATTCAAACATCAAAGATCTGATTTGCAACTTGATGCATTGTAAAAATGGCATGAACAAAAGTGATAAAATGCCAACTTCCCTTCTTCGATTCTCCCTAACCAAAAATGATCTTGGAGAGTTCTTGAACATTTTGTAAAGCTTGTCATGTGCTCTATAATCCATATTTGAAATTCATTTTGAGATACCTCTTGGAACTAGGTGAAAAATGTCTATGAAGTTGGGTCCAAAACCTGCCTAAATTAGGGCAAATTTTCACTAAGTTATTTAGTTCATGGACTTATATTCACAAATTCATAACTTGAGATCCAAGCATCTTTTGGGAAAAGTTTGTGAATAAAAGTTGTAGATTTCATGGATGACTACAACTTTCATGTTGGAAGTTTTCTTTGAATCAAATTTCATCATGGTGAAAAAGTGGTGAAAAGTTGGGAAAAAATAAGAAAATTTCCATACTTAGAAAAATTCTAAGTTATGAAAAATTTCAAATTCAAAACCCTAATTTTCAAAATTGGTTTTCTTGGTCAACAAGTTTCATATTTTGACATATCTTGATGAATTATGACCCTTGGCACTTGATTTTGACCAAAAAGTCAAAGTTTGACTTTTCAGTGTATAGTTGACTTTTGATTAGTTGACTGCAAAATTCATCTGTCAATCCAATGAACTTGAGATCTTTTGGACCATGTAATTAGGTCAAGATGATTCCATTGAACCCTTGAAGTCATGTTTGAACTCAATTGGTCATTGGCTAGGTTAAAAATTAGAAATTGCCCTTTCTCGGTCAAAACCCTAATTTTGACCATTTTGCCCTTTTGATGATTTGATCAAATTTCTTGAGGAGTTGTGATCCAAACTTGATCAAATGGTGCATAGGAGCCTAAAATGTTGATGTGGATAAAAAATTATGAAGTTTGACTGTAAATTGGCCATGGTTGACTTTTTCCCCAATACAGTTGATTTTTAGGTCAACTGTCCAATTGTCTGATAAAAAATGTGGTTCAAGGCTTGAAACTTGTTGTGAGCAATCTTAGGGGTCCAACATGATGTATTAAAGTCACATGAAGCATTGGTGGTCCAAAAATCCTTGTGCAAACTCAAACCCTAATTTTGGGATATCAGTGCAAGATGAGATGTCTTGAGTTGACCAAACCCTAATCTTGTCTTAAGTCCAAGAAGTCTTGTGAGAAAAATATTGATAAATGAGAGAGAAAATTTTGGGGTACAACAGATGCCCCTGTTCAATCTTCTTGAACCTGAAGAGTTAGATTGGCGAGCTTTACCGTTCGTGACTCAAAGGTAAAAGATGATTGAACACTAGAGTGCCCATAAATTTGCACTCGTCAAAATGTAGTTGAGGAAATGGGCTTAAAGATGCCATTTGGAGAGATGATATAATCTTGTTGGATATGGGCTTGTAGATGCCATCCAAGAATGTTTGTTGAATTGTAAGTTGTAAGTCAGAAGAATAAGTATCAGAATGGTGTCCGTGTCTGGAACGTATCTGGGCTATCTGGAGACTTAAAATTTGGAAGAGAAACATAATAGCATCCGTGTCTGAAGCGTATTTGAATTGTATCAAGAGTGTGAAATCTGAATTTGAATAAGTATCAGAATGGCATCCGTATCTAGAGCGTATCTGAACTGTATCTGAGAGTTGAAATCTGAATAAGTGATAGAATAGCATCCATGTCTGGAGCGTATCTGAACTTGAAATCTGAATGAGTAGCAGAATGACTTCCGTGTCTGGAGTGTATCTGTACTGTATCTGAATGCTGAATCTGAATGAGTAATAGAATAGCTTGTGTCTGAAGCGTATCTGAACTTGAAATCTGAATAAGTGACAGAATGACTTCCGTGTCTGGAGTGTATCTGAATGTTGGAGTCTGAATAAGTAACAGAATGGCTTCCGTATCTGGAGCGTATCTGAACTGTATCTTGAAGTTGAGGTCTGGATCTGAATAAGTGACAGAATGACTTCTGTGTCTGGAGTGTATCTGTGTTGTATCAAGATTGCATATTGTTAAACGGTAACTGTTAATCTTATCCTGAAAAGGGTAAAATGTTAGCCAAAACACAAAGTTATGTTGCATGAAATGTATGATGCAATATATGTGTTTTATTTATGATATGTGAATGTAATGTATGCGCATGTAAGCTGATTTTTTGTATTGCTGAGGAAAATAAATCCTTGACTACTGCCGGGGAAAATAAATCCTTGATTGCTGAGGATAAGAAATCATTGACTACTGCTGGGGATATAGGGATCCCTGGAGTATTGATAAAAAATATGTTGCGAGTAATGCCATACTGCTTGAGTAATTTTCTTGGGGAATCCAGAGAATTTTGATGACTTCCACTAGGGATTACATAATGGGAATCCTCGTTCTGCCGGGGAATAAAGAAAAAATCTGATGACTTCTGCGGGGAATTAATAAAGGGAATCTTTATTCTGTTGGGGAGCAATGAAAACTCTGTGAGGAAGAAGGCTTACTGCTGGGGAGTAGGTTCAGGAGTTTGGGTTGTCTGCCATTCTATTGGGGAATTATCCTAGGTTAGGGAGAGACAAAAGTTAACTGTTATCTGGTTGATTTTCAGGCTTCAAGATAACTTGTTGGGGAGTATGGAGAAACTGGATGGTCTCCACTGGGGATTGATAGTTAGAAGTTTTGGCTCCGGTGGGGATTGGGAGTTTGAAGTTTTAACTCTGATGGGGATTAAAGGTTTGAAATTTTAGCTCCGCTGGGGATCTAGATGATGTACTGTAGGGATTGCTCGTGGAATAGCCCAAAGACGTTTTCCTATCGTTTCAGTCTGTCAGTAATTGATCTTTTCCACTTTGTTTATTTATAAACAATAATTATGTTCAAATGCATATGTTCATTAATTAATCATTGGACGTTTTTGCAAATAAAAACACAAGTGTAAAGAAAAAGGCAAATAGTTTTCTGTACTTTGAAAGAGATATCTTTGTATTTACTTTGAATAAGTATTTTGTACAAAGGAGACAGACATCCTAGTAAGAGGATGGTGTCATAAAAGTAAGAAAATTTTATACAAAGAAAGATAGCTATATGTGTAATAATCCCATGGGGTTCCCATTCTGCTATAGCCTTCGTATCTCCGAATATCTTGTCCATTCGCTGCTTCATCCGAAGATGATTGGATTGATCAGAAGTTCAGAGTTTGTCTGTGAAGAGATTGTCCTTAAAGTGATCCGACGAGACATAGTCATACGCTTTAATTCCCTAACATTTTCCTGGACCGCCCTTTCGGGTTTTCAGTCCACCGGGAAACCCTTTTTTGCCCAAGTCGCCCTTTTGGGTTTTCAACTTGCCGGGTGTACAGATTTTTTATATTTTATCCCTAATTTTTGCCCGAACCTTTTTGGTTCGCCGGGATTCCCTTGTTTTGCCTAGGTGCGTCAACCTAGCGGGTCTCTTATGCGTAGTATCTTTTGACTATGTCTGCGTTTGCAGGGTGTGGCAGGTCGTCGCCGTCCATGGTGGTTAAGATCATTGCCCCACCAGAAAAGATGTTCTTGATTACAAATGGTCCTTCATAGGTAGGAGTCCATTTGCCCCTGGGATCACTTTGCGGTAATATGATCCGCTTGATTACCAGATCTCCAACTTGATATACCTGGCGTCTAACTTTCTTGGTGAAAGCCTTGATCATCCGTTTTTGATACGTCTGACCATGGAAAACAACAGTAAGTCTCTTTTCGTCAATTAAGTTCAGTTGATTAAGTCGGGTCTGGATCCAATTGTCTTCACTCAAACCTGCATCCTTCATGATTCTCAAAGAGGGAATCTGAACCTCAATAGGCAAGACAACCTCCATGCCATAAACCGAGGAATAAGGTGTTTCCATAGTTAATGTGCGAGCCGTGGTACGGTATCCGTGGAGAGCAAACGGTAACATTTCATGCCAGTCCTTGTAGGTGACTGTCATCTTCTGTATGATCTTTTTGATATTTTTGTTAGCAGCTTCGACTGCACCATTCATCTTTGGCCGATAGGGAGATGAATTGTGATGTTGAATCTTGAACTGCTCGCACAAAGCGGTGATCATAGTATTGTTAAGGTTTGTACCGTTATCAGTGATGATCCTTTCCGGGATTCCATACCGGCAAATAAGATTCTGCTTGATGAAGCGGGCAACAACATTCTTAGTAACCGATGCGAAGGAAGCTGCTTCGACCCACTTGGTGAAATAGTCAATGGCCACCAGAATGAAGCGGTGTCCATTGGAGGCTGTAGGCTTGATCTCTCTAATCATGTCGATTCCCTACATAGTGAAGGGCCAAGGAGCTGTTAAGACATTTAGAGGAACCAGAGGCACGTGCACCTTGTCTGCATAGATTTGACACTTATGACAAGTCCGGGAGTGTTGATAGCAGTCGGCTTCCATGGTAGACCAATAATAGCCTGCCCGTAGAATTTTCTTCGCCATCGTATGCCCACTAGAGTGAGTGCCAAAGGTACCTTCATACAATTCAGCCATGATCTTTTCAGCTTCAACCTTGTCCACACAACGGAGCAGAATAGAATCATGATTACGCTTGTACAGGACGCCATTACTTAGGAAGAACTTAGCTGAGAATCTCCTTAAGAACTTTTTGTCATTGACTGAAGCTCCTTCAGGATATTCTTGAGCCTCGAGATACCTTTTGACTTCGTGAAACCACGGCTGGTCCACTACTTCTTCGATATTAATCTCATGATAATGTGCTGGTTCGTCCATCCGTTCAATGGTGATCTGGGGAGCCTCGTTATCCCAATCAAGTTTAAACATAGATGACATTGTAGCTAGAGCATCTGCTAGCTGATTTTCTTCTCGCGGAAAATGCTCGAAGGTGATCTGCTCGAAATGTGGTAACAATGTCAAAACATGTTCTTTGTAAGGGATGAGGTTTGGATGCTTAGTGTCCCACTCTCCTTTGATCTGACTGATGACCAAAGCTGAGTCCCCAAACACATCTAAGGATTTGATTCCTAAGTCTATGGCAGCCTTGAGTCCAAAGATGCATGCTTCATATTCTGCCATGTTGTTCGTACAGTTGAAGCAAAGTCTGGCAATGAAAGGAGTATGACATCCTTCCGGGGATATGAGCATAACGCTGATACCGTTACCAAGGGCATTGGATGCCCCATCAAAGTACAGGGTCCATCGGGATTCTTGTCCAGGTCTGTCATATGGTCTGATCTCTTCGCAGTTGTCCAATGTCATGGTGTCTTCGTCAGGGAAGTCAAACTTCATGGATTGGTAATCTTCTACAGCTTAATGAGCCAGATGATCAGCTAGCACACTGCCCTTTATAGCTTTTTGGGTAGTGTACTGTATGTCGTATTCTGTTAGGATCATCTGCCATCTAGTTATCCTCCCAGACAGAGAAGGCTTCTCAAAGATGTACTTTATCAGATCCATCTTAGATATCAGCAAAGTGGTATGAGTCAACGTATACTGCCTTAGCCGGAAAGCAACCCATACTAAAGTGCAGCAAGTTTTCTCGAGCAGTGAATATCTGGTTTCACAGTCGGTAAACTTTTTGCTAAGGTAATAAATAGCGTGCTCTTTTCGGCTAGACTCGTCATGCTGCCCCAGTACGCACCCCATTGAATTCTCTAAGACGGTCAGATACATGATTAGCGGTCTTCCCTCGACGGGTGGCATCAGGACAGGAGGTTCTAGCAAATACTCCTTGATTTTATCGAAAGCAATATGACATTCATCGTTCCATCTGACTACCTGATCTTTCTTCAACAGCTTGAAGATTGGTTCACAAGTAGACGTTAGGTGAGAAATGAACTTGGCAATGTAGTTTAGGCATCCCAAAAAACCTCTGGCTTCCTTCTCAGTGCGAGGAGCAGGAATTTCTTGTATAGCTTTGACTTTGGCAGGATCAATCTCGATGCCTTTGTTGCTGACAATGAATCCTAAGAGTTTACCGGACCGGACTCCGAATGTACACTTGTTTGGATTCAATCTTAGCTTGTACTCCTTCAATCTGACAAACAGCTTTTGCAAGTGATCAAGGTGTTCTTCTTCAGTTTGTGATCGGGCTATCATATCATCTACGTAGACCTCTATCTCATGATGTATCATATCATGAAACAAAGCTACCATGGCGCGTTGATAGGTTGCCCCAACATTCTTCAGTCCGAATGGCATCACTTTGTAGCAGAACGTACCCCACTGTGACAAAAGTAGTTTTCTCCATGTCCTCAGGTGCCATTTTGATTTGGTTATAGCCTGAGAATCCGTCCATGAAAGAAAATACTTTATGCTGAGCAGTGTTGTCAACCAGGATGTCAATGTGTGGAAGTGGAAAATCATCTTTAGGCCTGGCCCTGTTTAAATCTCTATAATCCACGCACATTCTTACTTTGCCATCCTTTTTAGGCATGGGAACAATGTTGGCCACCCATTGAGGATAAGAAGTAACAGCCAGAAATCCAGCATTGAACTGTTTCATAACTTCTGCTTTGATCTTCTCTGACATGTCAGGTCTCATGCGGCAGACCTTTTGTTTCACTGGTGGACAGTCTTCTCTGGTGGGTAAACGGTGTACCACGATGTCTGTATCAAGCCCTGACATGTCTTCATATGACCAGGCAAAGATCTCAACATATTCATGCAATAGCTGAATTAGGCGCTCCTTGACACTCGGCTCTAGATTGGCACCCAATTTGATTTCCTTTCTATCTTCCTCAATACCCAAGTTGATTGTCTCCAACAACTCCTCATGAGGTTGAATAACTCTTTCTTCTTGTTGTAATAGTCTGGCCAATTCCCCTGGCACCTCACAATCTTCCTCACCTTCGTATTCGGCTTGGTAGATCAGATTTTCAGAGTCACTGAAGGCTATAGCAGTATCGTTAGCCATGGGATCCGGAATGGAAGGGTACCTGTATTTGTGAGTGTGGGTGTGTGTAAGGGTATAGCCATCTTAAAACAACAAAATGTAAAAGAAAGACAATGAGCATAAAAGGTTTATATGTGAAAAAGCGTCTATGATTCATTGAATGATATATGTAGATGAAATAAAAACCCTTACAAATGGACCATTGTGCCTCGGGTAAGACACAAGGTTTTTAAAGTGCGAATTGTTCGTGAATTATTACAGTCCAACAGAAATGTAAAAGATAAATTACTAAGATATGAAAGTTACCGGAACGAAGTCTCTGGCTTCCCAGTTGCGCAGTCCTCCGCTGACAGTAGGAAATATCCAATCTTCTAGGCTGCCATCCTCTTCATTGTCTTCTACCGCATTGACGCTTCAGTTGCTAATCTTCACAGGTGGCCCCCCAGCACGGGCACGATGCACAACCTTCTGACCAGTCGAAGTAAACCCCAAGCCAAACTTGTCTGATTTTTAAGGAATGTCTGGAAGCTGACCCCAGATTATGCATCCCCCTTCTTCCACTACTACCCTTGCATCCTTGAGAGATGACATCCGAGGCGGAGGTCTAGTGATCTTAGGAATCGAGGATACCGCCTTGGTTGCCGCTATTTTAGGAGAGACTTCTTCAAAATGTTGGAAAGGGGTCTCTATGAACTCACCATCTAACTCCACATAACGGAAGGAATTCAGATGACTAATCATATACTCCTCCTCCCCATGGACAGTTATGATCTTCCCTTGGACGGGGTACTTTAGCATATGATGCAAGGTAGAGGTGACAACACCGGCGTAGTGGATCCAGGGGCGTCACAACAGACAGGAATAAGAAGGACGGATGTCCATCACATAGAAAGTGGAGTTGAAGACCTGAGTTCCCACCTTGATTGGGATGTCCACCTCCCCGTGGACCATCCTCTTCGAACCATCAAAAGCTCGCACCACTATGTTACTGGGTTTTAGAGTTAGCCCCTCGCAATCCAATCTATCAAGGGCTTTCTTTGGCAAGACGTTCAGAGATGATCCATTATCAACCAAGACATGAGCTAGGGTTGTTCCTCTACACTCCACTGAGACATGTAATGCATCGTTGTGTTTTCTCCCTCGGGGTGTCAAGTCAGCATCAGAGAAGCCCAAGCCATTATCAGCTGTCAAACTGGCCACACAGTCCTGGAATTGGTCAGCAGATGTTTCTTGCGGCACGTGAGTTGTCTTCAGAAATTTGACCAGAGCTTTGGCGTTTGCTTCAGAGCACAACAACAGGGCTAGCATAGAGATCTTGGAAGGGGTCTGCCACAATTGTTCAACCATATCATAATCACTCTTCTTAATTATCCTCAGGATTTCTTCCATCTCCTTCTTGGATGTTTCAGGAATAGCTAGTGATTGAGCCTTCGTCTGGACAGGCTCTTATTGAACGTTCTTTCCTTTATTATCAGCAGTGGAAGTAGGGATAGGAATTGTATTGTCTTTGTTGGTGGGTACGCTTGCAGGTACAATCACTGGTTTATAGGTAATCTTCGGAACGGCCACGGGTCCAAAGACTGTTGTTGGAGGAGCAATCTTTGGAGAGAAAATCCTAACACTGTGGGTGATCTTGCTAGTTCCAACAATATTGCTAATGTTGGAACTGTCCTCTTCGGAGCTTTCTTCTTCTACAGTCAGTTCAATCTGTTTAATACCATGGTAGTAGATTTCTCCACCATAGTTCCATGGTACTGTTTTATCTGAATTGTATGGGGTTGGCTCGGGCATTGTTATCTTAAGAGGAGCAGTCTTCGGAGTAAGTGTAATCCTAATGGGTCTTTTAGGGGCCCTAGAAGGATTGGCATAGATGGTTATTATTGAAACTTCTTTAACTGGAATGGGTGACACAGGAGCATTCTCAAACAAAATTTCTTGGTTATCCATCAGTCTCTGGATACCTTTCTTCAATAGAGGGCAGTCAAATGAGGAGGACAGGAAAACATGGTAGTCTTTGTCACAACCTGGGAAGATGCCAGCTTTCAACAAATTCAACTTGATAATCGGGAGCGGAGTTAACAATTCATCCACGGTAGCAACAAACATATCTTTTTCAATAGTATTGGCATTGTGACCATGCCTCGACATTGGAGCAGAAATAACATTCGGTTTCTCACGCGCTTCAAACTCAACTTCCTTTGCGTCAATCAGATCTTGGATCTTGTTCTTCAGAGCCCAACAGTTGTTGGTATCGTTCCCTGGACTTTCAGAATGGTACACACATCTGGCGTTGGGATGGTAATATGGAGAAGTAGTATTAGGATTTTTTGGGGCCTCTTTCAAAGTGGCCAGATTCAACTTCAAGAGATGTGGTAGAACTTGAGCTGAAGTCATGTTAATCTTGGTAAATTGCCGAACTGGCCTTTCTACCCTTTGCTGGTTATTTCTTGTCTGGTCTGATACAGGCTTCGGAATCATAACGGCCCCCACTATTGGTCGTCGTTTAGTTCTTCCCTGATTCCTCTGTGAATAGACAGCAGATACTTCCTTCCTACCAGTGAAGGGCTTTTTTTACAGCTGTTGAGGCAAACATGTTCTTTTGAATCTTCCAACTTCTTATACCAGCCTCTACTCTTTCTCCGGTTAAGATCAATTCAGTAAACCCTACAGAATAACTTCCAATCAGATGATTGAAGAAAGGACCTGAAAGAGTTCCCAAGAACATGTCCACCAACTCCCTCTCAGATAGAGGGGGTTGTACCCTTCCGGCTAGGTCTCTCCACTTTTGTGCGTAATCTTTAAAGCCCTCATTGGAAACCATGGTCATACTCTGTAGCTGAGTACGGGTTGGCGCCAAGTCGGCGTTGTATTGATACTATTTATAGAAGGCTGCTGCCAAGTCTTCCCAATTGTGAACATCTGCTCTCTCCAGCTGGTAGAACCAATCAAGTTGCGTTCCTGATAAACTTTCTTGGAAAAAGTGGACCCATAAGTCTTTGTCAGCAGAATGTGGTTGCATCTTCCTGACATAGGATCTGAGGTGCATTTTAGGGCAAGACACCTCATCATACTTAGAAAATAGTGGCGCTTTAAACTTTGGCGGGATTACAATTCCTGACACCAACCCCAACTCTTCAAAATCTAGCCCCGATACTCTCTGGATTTCCATAGCGCTGAGTCGCTCTTCAAGGTGTTTGTACTTGTCATCAGCCGGAGGGTATTGTTATTCAGAGTAGTCTTCTTCCTCCTCCTCTTCTTCTTCAGAATCTGATGGTACTTCCGTTCCTTTTCCTTTTCTTTCCCCTTCATCAGATGTTGTTGGAAAATCTAAGGTCCGTCTGGCTTGTCCCTGAAATCTTCTGCCCATGAGAACCACACCAGTTGGCTTCTTCTTCTTTTTCTCCTTTTCTTTTTCTAGCAAAGTCTTCAGCTCCTCCTGCCCCTTGGCTAAGGTCATGAGCAACTGTTGAAATTGTGAATTCTGAGCTTGCAAATCTTTGACAGTTTGTTCTAGATCCATCATACTGAAATAAACAGTAGAGAGATGAGGAAACTTGGTGTGAAGACCTGTTTATGCTTATGATGAATGATATGTATTCATGCAATGCTTTCAAGGATTCAGAAATTCAAATTTGTTTTAAACAAAAAAAGAAACACACGTCATATTAATAGAATTGTGAGTACATCAATGCCCCTTGCGCAAAATAATACAAAACTCTAAGGTAAAAAGACGTTGCGCATCCTCTTTGGTGAAACGTAAGTGTTGAGAGTCTGCTCTTCGTGAAGTAGCCGAGTGAGTTCCAAAACCTTCCTCTCGCTTGCGTAGAATTGGGCTTTGAAAGTATCACGCTCTCCTTTGAGCTGTATCCAACTCCTTTGTAGGTCTTCGAGTGATGTCGGCATGTCAGGATGTAAGATGGTGTATGGAACCTCTCCTTTCTTAACAGGCTCTATAATCACTGGGAGAATGGAGGGGTAAGGCATCATAAGACTTTGAGTGCGGGTTCGTACCCACTTGAGGTAAGGCTCAAGAGGGATGGAATTCTTGTGTCCCAAAGTCTTGCTGTCTACCTTGTTTGGTATCCTCCAAGCTCGGATGAATCTCTGATGGAGTCCTTGGTCGTCGTTGTCATAGTCGAAAACCAATCCTTGAATCAGTATATCATGTGGGCCATCCCTTCGGGCATAACCAAACTGTCTTAGAGCCAATAAAAGGTTGTAGGTGATGCCTCCCCTAATGCCAAGTAGAGGGACATTAGGGAATTCCCCACAATGGTCAATGATGATAACATTCTCTTTGGATCGAGAACACCAATGAATATCTGAATGGTTAAGTGTCATTAACCTTTGTGACCACCTCAAACCTTTCTCATTCTTTAAGAATGATTGGGGAAGATGAGAAATAAACCATCTTTCCAGGAGAGGAGTGCAACACATGAGAACACCTCTTTTCCTCATTGTACGAGTGTGAAAAGAGTGGAGGATATCCCCAAGCAATGTAGGCACCAGGTTGCGAGTCATGAAGATTTTGACAGCGCTTACATCTATAAGTTGGTCAGGATTAGGGAACAAGACCATCCCATAGATGAGAAGAGCTACAATCTCCTAAAAAGCTTGCAAGTCTAGGGAATTCCAACAGCTTTGGGCCTTCTCAAACAAAAACTTTGACAAGAAGCCTTTGACACCACTTCTAGTTTCCCAATGTGTTGTGACATCAGATGAGTGCAAGTGAAAGGCTTGAGCAATCTCCTCTGGCTTTGGATCTCTTTCCGTACCGTTGAAGGGTAGTTGACTGAGAATAGGAATCCTCAGAAGTTGAGAGAATTCTTCCAAAGTAGGCACAAGTTGATAGTCAGGAAATGTGAAGCAATGATGCAAAGGGTCAAAGAACTGGAAGAGAACTTTCACCATATCCTCCTCAGTGTTGGAAGTGACTAAGTTGAGTAGACGACCATGTCTTTTGGTAAATGGAGAATTCTCAGGAATTATTGAATCTAGCTCCTTGAGTTGTGGAGGAATTCTTACAAGGTTGATTTGGATAGTTTTTCTGCGAAGTGAATCCATAACCTACAAAACAAGAACAGAGATGAATCTCCAAAATCCTTGAAATGGTTAGTGTATGCATATGATGTTCATGATGTTATGCACAAGTATATATGTACAAGAAAATCACACAAGTTCCTAGTTTTAGGCTTGCATGGGGTTTCATAGGTAAGTACCCTCTTGAAGTTTAGTTGGCTCAACCTGTCCTAGAAATAGTAACCAGGTTCTAAGGAGCTCAATATCACTGGATTGTTTCCTTGTTCATTGTTTCAATTCAAGCCTCTTTACTGGCGACCGAAATATTCCAAGGAACCAACCCTCAATGAGTGTAGTATCGAGTATCTACCAACTTCGGACTGCACCAAAGTCGGTCATCTCACTACATCATAAAAGGCCAAGTTGGTCAAGTAAAGGTTCTAGAAGTTCATTAGTGCTTCGTGACATCACTCAGCGGCCCCGTATTCTCTTTGATTGACTCAAAGGCTACCAGTACCCACAAATATGTCGCACTAATATAGCTATTGCTTAGACCATGTCGGTATACCTCGCACAGTTTCCACAACGTATTGCTATTTACCTATAATGTTTCCCAAATCCGGGTGGAGGATTCAAACCCAAACAAAGAACCATAATTGTAAAGCAAACAAGTCAAATAATGTAAGAAAATAAAGGTGATCTAAACCCTAAGGTAACCCCACTTTTAAAATACTCCCCAGCAGAGTCGCTAATTCTGTGATGCGGTGGGAGAACTGACTTGAGGTTTTGCGTTTGTGTTCGTAAATGTTGAGGTTAGCAAGAGTCGCCACCACCTTTTCTTTTATCCAAAAGGAAAGGTCAAAAAGCACAGGAAAGACCTTTGAGATGTTTTCTTGAGTTCGGGGGGTAGATTATGAAAAGGGAAGGTGCTAGCACCCTTTTCATCCATGGTTTTCCATGGGCTCTTAGTTACTTGTTTAGATCACTTGCTTTGCTTTGTTTTGTTTGAAATGCTGCTTGGTGTGGTTTTGAAAGTATTTTGAAAAGAGGCCATTCGTTTAGGCAATCTTTGTAATGATTCTTGTTCGTAAGAATGTATACAAAGATGTTTGTCTTTTGAAAAATGTTTCAATGTTTTGTAAAATGTTTTGAAATGTGTGTGTGTTTGCTTTTGAAAATAGCAAGGATTGTTTTGAAATGGGACAGGTAACTAGAAGCTATCTACCTACTTAAATGTCTTTCTTGTGCATTTTTATTCCTTTGACATTGTTGATTTACCATTGATTTGGTAAACAACCCTATCTTTGGATGTTAACGGGACGGGCGTGGGTCATCGTATGACCATGATAGCAATGTTGCCAAGTATCTTTAGCATTTTTAGGGACCAAGATCATCTTTGTTTAGGCAACCTTTTGATAGCGCCATCGAGGGAATATGATCTTATTTGTTTTGTTTTGCCAAGATACTTCGCGTGCCTAACATGGCCATTTTAATTTAGGCAACCAAGTGGGAGAAACCCTAAGGGTGCTTGTGTGCAATGTGTGTCATTTTTCATGCATTTTGATTTGTCTTGGATTAGGTCTTTTCTATTTGTTTGGTTTTTGTTCTTGTCATGCAAACCCTAATTACTAAGCATAGTATATGAAAGCAATAAATTGCGTAAAATAAACTAAGCTATTACAACAATTATTATGGGAGGGGGGATAAAAGTTTTTGAATGGGGATATTGCACAAATATAAACCTAAAAATACTATTACAACCCAATCGAATATTGTGCGCATTAAATAAATATACAAATATTAAAATGCAATGCAAATGTATTTATGTAAAAAATGTTTTATATTTGTTTAATGTATGAGAAAATAATTTATTTAAACCCTAGAAATAAGAGAAAAATATATTATTATTTTTGGAAAGGGATGAAACCCTAATTTTTTTATTAAAAGAAAATAATGTTTTATGTTATTATTTTGTCCATTTTTTGTACAAGAAAATAATAAATAATATTATATGTCAATATTAAAAATTAAGTATGTGTAAAAATAATTATGTATGATTATGAATAATATATAAAAAAAAATATGTATTATTTTTTATTACTTACAAGTTATTTTAAGAAAATAAAATATATTTGTCCTAATAAACTATTTTTTATGCAAAAAATAATAAAAAAATGCAAAAAATGAAGAACTTATTTTTGGTTTTTTTAATATCCAGAAAAAATAATCAAAGTGATAAATATGAAAATATGAAAGAAAATATGAAAAATATAAAAATTAGCCAGGGGGTGCAAACAACAAGTCAGGGGGTGTGGAAATCAGAAACAAAAGGCCCAAGGCGCCCAAGGCCCAGGCGCTTCGTCCCTGTCCTCCAGCTTCTTCTCCTTCGCGCGTTTTTTCTTCAAATCTGTAACTTGCTAATGCTTGCACAAAAATAAAATCTCATAACATAAAACATGTAGCATTTAATCTCACGATTCCTACCATATAAAATTTGTAACCTAACTCTCAAAGATCAGAGAGAATTTTGGCAGCCCTAATTCGTGACCTAATTTTTTCATGAACTTCAAGCTTCAAATTCTCACAGCACAGTTAATATAAATGGAAAGTATGCATATGTACAACTTCACCATGTTATAGACTACATATTTTCTTCACAAATCGTGGCTTGAGGATGCCTAAATAGAGAGATAGAGTTTTTAAAAATACCTCCTTCAGTTGGATTTGGATAGAGCAATGCATGGGCTTTGATGGAGGCCTGAGGATCATGTGAGCTTCCTTGAACTTCCTTCAAGCTATTCCAATGCCTAGCTTGCTTTGTGGATGGCCATAACTCTATGCACAATTCAAGCTGCAAGCTCCAAGTTTGAAAATTGCAATGGCTGAAACAGGGCTTACAGATGCAGGATGAATGCTTGGACTGCTTTGGTATGATGTGTATGAAGGTTTCAAATGTCAAGCCACAAAATGCACGAGCAAAAAATGAATTTGCTATGGTTTTGCAGAAGTCTATATGTTTGGCAGAATTTTTGAGTTTTTCAGTTTTGGAGTGTTTTTTATGTCAAGCCAGCGTGTTCAGCATTGTAATGACTTGGTATATTTGTATAGAAATGACACAAAGGTCAATCCTTACTAGCTGTACAAGTTCTAGCACCTTTTGCAAGTTTTCTTGTATTTTAAGTAAAGTGAAATGACAAATGCAACATGCTTGTACTGGCTACCTCAAGGGATGCTAAGAGTTGTTATACATTGCTTGAGACCTGTGTAAATTGTTTGCATCAAAGGGACAGGTCCAAGGCTCAAGGTTGACAAAATTGCAAAAGCTCACCTTTATGAAAATGGCAATGTGAGCTTTATGCCTAAAATGAAATTACAACTTGTGTAAACTTCCAAAAGCAAAGATAAAGCCTTTAACTTCTGAGTTTGCATTTAATTATGGAGTGTAGAATGATTTTAGGACCTGTAAAGCAAGATTCAAACATCAAAGATCTGATTTGCAACTTGATGCATTGTAAAAATGGCATGAACAAAAGTGATAAAATGCCAACTTCCCTTCTTCGATTCTCCCTAACCAAAAATGATCTTGGAGAGTTCTTGGACATTTTGGAAAGCTTGTCATGTGCTCTATAATCCATATTTGAAATTAATTTTGAGATACCTCTTAGAACTAGGTGAAAATGTCCATGAAGTGGGGTCCAAAACCTGCCTAAGTTAGGGCAAATTTTCACTAAGTTATTTAGTTCATGGACCTATATTCACAAATTCATAACTTGAGATCCAATCATCTTTTGGGAAAAGTTTGTGAAGCAAAGTTGTATATTTCATGGATGACTACAACTTTCATGTTGGAATTTTTCTTTGAATCAAATTGCATCATGGTGAAAAAGTGGTGAAAAGTTGGGAAAAAATAAGAAATTTCCATACTTAGAAAAATTCTAAGTTATGAAAATTTTCAAATTCAAAACCCTAATTTTCAAAATTGGTTTTCTTGGTCAACAAGTTTCATATTTTGACATATCTTGATGAATTATGACCCTTGGAACTTGACTTTGACCAAAAAGTCAAAGTTTGACTTTTCAGTGTACAGTTGACTTTTGATCAGTTGACTGCAAAATTCATCTGTCAATCCAATGAACTTGAGATCTTTTGGACCATTTAATTAGGTCAAGATGATGCCATTGGACCCTTGAAATCATGTTTGAACTAAATTGGTCATTGGCTAGGTTAAAAATCAAAAATTGCCCTTTCTCAGTCAAAACCCTAATTTTGACCATTTTGCCCTTTTGATGATTTGATCAAATTTCTTGAGGAGTTGTGATCCAAACTTGATCAAATGGTGCATAGGAGTCTAAAATGTTGATGTGGATAAAAAATTATGAAGTTTGACTGTAAATTGGCCATGGTTGACTTTTTCCCCAATACAGCTGATTTTTAGGTCAACTGTCCAATTGACTGATCAAAAATGTGGTTCAAGGCTTGAAACTTGTTGTGAGCAATCTTAGGGGTCCAACATGATGTATGAAAGTCACATGAAGCATTGGTGGTCCAAAGATACTTGTGCAAACTCAAACCCTAATTTTGGGATATCAGTGCAAGATGAGATGTCTTGAGTTGACCAAACCCTAATCTTGTCTTGAGTCCAAGAAGTCTTGTGAGAAAAATCTTGATAAATGAGAGGGAAAATTTTGGGGTACAACACATAGAATTACAACAGTTTGGTTATGCGAGAAGGGATGGTCCTCATGATACACTTATTCAAGGAATCACCTTCAACTATGAGAATGATGTTCAGGGTTACTGCAAAAGGTTCATACAAGCTTGGAGTATGGTACATAGGGTTGACAGCAAGACACTTGGGCATAAGAATTCCATACCTCTCAAGACTTATCTCAGATGGGTATGAGCCCGCGCTCAAACTCTTATGATGCCTTATCCTGCTATCCGACCTATGATTATGGGACTAGTTGCCGAGTGAGACACTCCTCATCTTGTTCTTCATCCAAACATGCCAATTGATCACGAAGAGTTACAAAAGTCATGGGTTCAACTTAAAGAGGAGCGGGATACGTTTGAAGCCCAATTCTACGCCAACGAGAAGAAGGTCTTGGAACTCATTAGGCTACTTCATAAAGAGAGGGATGTTAATTCCTACATCGCGCCAAAGAGGATGTGCTCATGGGAAACATAGTCTTCTTTTTGTTTTATTTTGCTTAATTGTAATCTCAAAATACATTCTTTGTAACAATTCAAGTTTACTAATACAATTCGCGTTTGTTCCTTTTTGTTTAAGCAAATTTGAGCCTTTAAGAACCCTTGAAAACATTTCATACATATCATACATATCATTGCATAACAGGATTCATAACAGGTTTCTCATCTCCTCCGTTGTTTATTTCAGCAATGGCTCTTGAATAAACTATGAAAGATCTTCAGACTCAGAACACGCAGTTCTAGCAAATGATTGTGGCTCTGGCCAAAGGACATGAAGAGATGAAGGCTCTGATTGTTAAGAAGAACACTAAGAAGACCAAGAGGACAACCGGTGTGGCACATATGAGCAGAAGGTTCAGAGGGCCGCCAAGACGGATTGTTGATTTAGCGTCTTTATCTAAAGAGGGAGAGAATCAAGAGGGTGAACCCAGAGAAGAGGACCCTAGTCCTAAAGAGTCCTACAATGAAACTGATTATAATGAGGAGCAGTACCCTCCCACTGATGAAAAGTATAAGCAGTTAGAAGAGCGTTTGAGTGCTATGGAAATCCAGAAGGTTCCTGGGCTGGATTTTGAAGAGTTGGGTCTGGTCTCCGGGGTTGTCATCCCCCCAAAATTCAAGGCACCGGTATTTGCTAAGTATGATGGGGTCTCTTGTCCTAAAATGCATCTCCGTTCCTATGTGATGAAGATACAACCTCATACTGCTGACAAAGACTTGTGGATTCACTTCTTCCAAGAAAGTCTATCTGGAACACAACTGGATTGGTTTTATCATCTGGAAAGAGCCAATGTTCGTAACTGGGAAGACCTTGCTGCTGCATTTTATAAGCAATATCATTATAATGCAGACCTTGCTCCCACCCGTACATAACTCCAAAATCTGTCTATGGGTTCAAACGAGGGTTTCAAGGATTATGCTCAGAAGTGGAGAGATTTGGCTGGAAGAGTTCAACCTCCCTTGGCTGACAGGGAGCTCGTGGATATGTTTCTGGGAACTTTGACTGGGCCATTCTTCAACCATCTGATTGGAAGTTCATCGGTGGGTGTGTTACAGTGGCAGAACCAACTTGTTTGAAATGCTGGTTTGCGTTTTACGTTTTTTGTTTGCAAAATGTCGCGATAAGCAAGAGTCGCCATCGACTTTTATTTTATCCAACAAGAAAGAAAAAAGTATAGAAAAAATCCTTTTTCGAGATATTTTGAGTACGGGGGGTAGATTATAGAAAGGGAAGGTATTAGCACCCTTTCTATCCATGGTTTTCCATGGGCTCTTAGGTACTTGCTCATCTTTTTAAATTTACTTGTGTATGTGCTTTGTTTTGAAACAGTTTGACTTCGTGATAACCCATGTATCAGTCCTCAAAGGTGTGACGAAGTTGTTTTGAAAATTGTTTTTGAAAAGTGTGAGTGTGAAAAGCTTTGATTTGAGCAAGTACCTACTAGCATCTACCTACTCGAAAAAAGATTGTTTCTATTCTTGTTTCCTTTAGACAACGCTATCCTACTATTGAGAAATAGGTAGCACCGTCGTTGGAGTTGTAAGGGTCAATTCTAAAGGGACGTACGATCACTAAAGCAATGTTAGGATACATTAGTAATAACCCTAAAGTCTTAAGATCATATTCGAGGCAACATTTTCGAGGCAACATTTTCGAGGCAACATTTCCGAGGCAACATTCGAAGGGGACATTTGATCTTTGTTAGACAGGAGGGCAACCACTAAGACACCCTATACTTAATGATCGTTTACCGAAGGCAACCAAAGTGAGAGTATACCCTAAGAGTGATATGTGCGAGTGATCTATTTTCAATTATTTAATCTTTGCACATTAGGGTTTTCTAACTGGATTAATTCGTCATGCATTCTTGTGATACAATCCTATTAGCATCCATCTAAACAGTTAAATATTTGCGAGAATTAAAATGCGAGAAGGTAAATCTACGCTATTACAAGGCTTCTGGGAAGGGGATTAATTACATAGCCAAAAAACCCGGAAAAAGAAAGCGATAAATAAAAGCCCTAGATTAAACTATTACAAACCATGAATAGTTACAACAATATCGTAAGAAATAATAACGCGCGTGCGGTGAATCGAATACGAGAGAACCAGGGTTTTGACCCTTACCTAAACCTAATCACGATTGCTAAAAAGTTTTGGTCATGTTTTGCAATTTAAGAAAATAGAGAGATCATTATATTAAAAAAAAGAATAGGCTAATTCTAATTAATTTTAATATAAGAAAAGTAAATTAATTTATTCTAAACCTATTTTTTTGTATTTTTATTTATTTGAGAAATAGAGCAAAACAAAATTAAAAGTTAACTTAATTTCTACTTTAATTTTATTTATGAAAAAAACAAATTACAATTTCTCTAAGTTAAAGTCTAAGTTAAATTAATTTTGATAATAAAAAAAAACTAATCTTAATTTTGTGAGTTATTGATTTTATATTTTTTTTTTGTGAAAAAATAAATTAATTTTCCAATTAAACAAATAATGGAAAATAAGGAATAAAAAAAAAGAGAAAAAGAAATAAAGAAAAGTTAGTAAATGGGCCTGTATTTAGCAAAAGGGGGGTCGGAATGTAAATTCCTGGGCCCAAATGAACAGAGGCCTGTTTGACTTCGCCCCAATCCAATGTGCATGCTTGACTGAGGCGCATGGTGGTCCTCCCATGGTGGTATGTTGATCTGGGGGCATTGATGAATTAGAGGGCCAGATCCTGAGGATGCACGGTGAGCATCTTGACTTGCAAAGCGTTGGATTACCTATTAAAAAATATTAAGAATGAAGGTTGGGACCTGGGAATCGAACCCAGGTCCTTTGCACTTTCCCCCTGCATGCTTACCAACTGAGCCAAGTGTTTTATTTGGATTTACAATGGAAATCAGTTATAATATAATAAAAAAAAACTCTGAAATTCAAAACGCACCAAATTCAAATCACCCAATCAGGGGATGACACGCATCGTCGTCTTCCTCCCCAACCATCGTTTTAGGTGGCAAACTTTTACCTACAGACACTTACTGTAGGTATATCCCTGTGTAATTCAAAATCATATGTGCTCAAGATAAATGGCTATGGCTGGTACCAATCAACTTGTTTCATCCTCACAAGTCTCATGGTACCAGAATCAACGCCCAATTTTGCCTATCCTGCAAAGCCCTAATCAAGAACTCAAAACCCTAGTATGGCAACTTCCTGTACAGGCGTTAGAAATGCAATTAAATGGTAACAATAGTTTGCAAACTCAATGACAAACACGAATATATCATTAAAATATGCAATGGATGAGTAAATAAATGAAACTAAATTTGAATTTGGAAGCAAGTAGTGATACCTATATCTTACAGTTCCAGGCATGAGAGAGCTTGCAAATGGTTGGAATTCCTTCTGGAGATGTCCAAGAACCTGTTGGTCTCGTGAGAATGGTATGAATTGGCCTCTAATGTGGAAATTGAATCACAACTTTTCTTGCAATTTTTTGAGTTTTGTTTCACCTCTGCACGACTGCTTCTAACCCACTTATGCCTTGGTCTTCTTCTGTATATGTTATACAAACTATTAGGTCAACAAAAACGACCTCAATCTTGCTCATCATGGAGATTTGATTTGCTCTTTCATGGCATATGATTCCTTTCCATTTTTTCTCAAATACAATCTTTTTCCAACCAAATTGACCTTTCACGAGTTGATCTTCAATTGACAGTATATGAGATCTTCTTTCAATGCAAAAATCATCCCTAAAATACAATATATGATTTATTTGATTTTATTTGAATTTTAAATGAATAAAAATCAAAGTAAATTAAATAAATGAATAAATAAAGCATGGAGGGTCCCATAGGTCGTGGACTATGTTAGGAATGAGATGCAAGCATAAAAAGTTGGGCCCATTTAGTAAAAGATGCAAATTTGAGCATATTTGACTTTTGGCAATTTTGCAAAAAAGGTCAACTTGGCCAATGCATAACTCTCTCAATTTTGACCCTATAGAGGTTTTCTTGGACTTTTAGAAAGCTTAGGATGTCCTATAAGCAACCCTTTTGGTCTCATCTCAATTGAGTCTTCCATGTTCATGTATGAAGCCTTGACCCAAAAGGTGTTTTTGTTGACTTTTCAAAATGACCTATAATGTCCAAATTCATATCTTCTTGTGAGTGCATATTTTGAACTTGGGAGCTGAAGATGAGTTGTAGGGAATTGCATCATATTCAAAATGAGCTTTGGATGAGTCATTTTTGATAAAGTATGAGAAAGTTATGCTTGGTCAAAGTTGAGTTGAATTTTCCTACAAAACCCTAATTTAGCAACTTTTGGGTTTTGATGAATTATGGGAAATCCTTGATGAATCATGATCAACCATTGATCAAATGATGAATGATACTTAAAAATTAGGATGTTGACAAAAAATCTTGAAGTTTGACTGTATGTGGGCCACAATTGACTTTTGACCTAGCATAGTCGATTTCCAGGTATTTGAGCATTTGGCTGAGCAAACTTCCTCTGCAAGGCTTGAAACTTGACATGGATGATCATGAGAAAATATTAGGATAATGGTGAGCATTTGGGATCCTTTGGCCTCAAGCATCTTGATGCAAAATGAAACCCTAATTTGAGGTAGACTGCCTTAGGAGAGAGTTTGTCTGGTCAATTCTTGAACTTCCTTGAGCAATTTGAGGACCTCACTTGACATGTATTTAGAAATATGGGAGCGCAAATTTTGGGGTACAACAGCTGCCCCTGTTCAATCTTCTTAAACCTGAGGATGTAGATTGACATGTATGCCCTTCGTGATCTGAAGGTGGAAGATGATTGAACACTAGAGTGCCCAGAAATTTGCACTCGCCTGAAGTGATACTTGATTTGTGATATCGAGAATGGGCTTATAGATGCCATTTGGTAGTTTCTAGAAAATTGTCAGAGATGGGCTTAAAGATGTCATCCGAGGAAGTGTCGATCGCATAAGAGATTCCTTTGTGAGAACCCATATACCTGTTGTTGAAGAGGACTTCACTGGGGAATGCTGGTCTCTGTCTCGGGAGAAGTAGAGTTTTTAGGAGCTTCAATTGTCCATTATTCTACTGGGGAATAATTCCGGTTTGGGAAACGGAAGTAAACTGTGTGTTTAGTCGGGGTATATACTACACCGCGACTTACTGGGGAAATGTGAAATCAATTGTGTTTGATTGGGTCCCGGTCTTACAGTGTTGTGGACTGTTGTCTTGGGATAAGGAAGGTTGAACCCGAATAGTAAGGTTAGGAGAAGGAACCTGGATAGTAGGGTTACTTCGGTATGAAAGCCTAGGTAGTAGGGTTGTGAGAAGGAACCTGGATAGCAGGGTAACTTTGGTATGAAAGCCTGGATAGTAGGGTTACCTCGGTATGAAAGCCTGGATAGTAGGGCTGTGAGAAGGAACCTGGATAGTAGGGTTACCTTGGTATGAAAGCCTGGATAGTAGGGTTGTGAGAAGGAACCTAAATAATAGGGTTACTTCGGTATGAAAACCTGGGTAGTAGGGCTGTGAGAAAGAACCTGGATAACAGGGTTACTTCGGTACGAAAGCCTGGATAGTAGGGCTGTGAGAAGGAACCTAGATATTAGGGTTACCTTGGTATGAAAGCCTGGATAGTAGGGTTGTGAGAAGGAACCTGGATAGTAGGGTTACTTCGAGGTGAAAGCCTGGATAGTAGGGCTTGAGAAGGAACCTGGATAGTAGGGTTAATTCAGGATGAAAGCCTGGATAGTAGGGCTTGAGAAGGAACCTGGATGGTGGGGTTACTTCGGGGTGAAAGCCTGGATAGTAGGGCTTGAGAAGGAACCTAGATAGTAGGGTTACTTCGGGGTGAAAGCCTGGATAGTAGGGCTTGAGAAGGAACCTGGATAGTAGGGTTGTTGAGAAGGAACCTGGATAGTAGGGTTACTTCGGGATGAAAGCATGGATAGTAGGGCTTGAGAAGGAACCTGGATGGTAGGGTTACTTCGGGGTGAAATCCTGGATAGTAAGGCTTGAGAAGGAACCTGGATAGTAGGGTTACTTCGGGGTGAAAGCCTGGATAGTAGGACTTGAGAAGGAACCTGGATGGTAGGGTTACTTCGAGGTGAAAGCCTGGATAGTATGGCTTGAGAAGGAACCTGGAGAGTAGGGTTGTGAGAAGGAACCTGGATAGCAGGGTTACTTCGGTATGAAAGCCTGTATAGTAGGGCTGTGAGAAGGAACTTGGATGAGGTTGCATTTGTTGCCGATGATTACTCTATTTAGCTTTGAGTGTTGATCATGGACTTGCTGGAAATTGTTGATAATAATGTCTTTCCTGAAAGAAATACAGGGTTAGTTATATGTGATGCATGAGATGCATTGTATGCCGACGTTCTCAAAATAAACGAGACTATGTTATATGTGATGCATGAGATGCATTGTAAGCTGGCGTTCTCAAAATAAATGAGACTATGTTATATGTGATGCATGAGATGCATTATATGTTGACGTTCTCAAAATAAATGAGACTATGTTGTATGTGATGTATGCATATGTCATGATGTATGAACATGAAATTCTGACGTGATAATCTGAACCTGGGAAAATAAATCCCTGATTTCTATGAAAACCATAGTTCCTCCACCTCTGTTGGGGATGGTGAACAAAGATGACCGTGCTGGGGATTTTCCCCTTGGCTGGTAAATATTCTGCCAAACGAGACCTTGTCTAAGGATAACTCTGTGGGGAATAACTCTGTTGGAGAGGAGATACTCTGTTGATAGATCTGCTGACTTGGAGAAACAACTTAGCTGGTGATGAATTACCGTTACCGGTGCTGATGAATTCTGTTGGAGATTGAATTTCTGCTTGTGAGAGAAATAAACTCTGCTTGGGGAAAAACTTACTGACTCACTTGCGATTGCGAACTTCAGTAAGGGAGAGTTATGTCCTGTTCGGGGAAGCTAACATCACTGTCTTGGATACTTTTTACTATGTGGGGAGTGTATGTATCACCACTTATGTTCTCAAGCTGGCTCTGTCCCCGTACCTGATGGGCAGAGTAGTTGTAAGGTTTGGACACTTCTTGTTTGTCCCTGTTCCTGGAATTACGAGTAATTGTCTTTTGTTTTTTATGTAAATATTTTATGAGCAGCAATTATTTCCAAATGCATATATCAAAAATGAATCATTGGACGTTCTTGCAAAATAAAACAGAAAAAGAAAAACACTTTGAAATTTCTTGTAAAAATAAATTGTATTGATTTTTGAAGTTGGCCTGTAATAGGCATTTTGTACAAAGAGGCTAACGCTCTAGTAAGAGAACATCGCCGAAAGATAGAAATTACAATTTGTGTAAAATAAAGGAAAACAACTATGTGAAAAAATCCCACTGGGTTCCAACTCTGCTATTGCCTTTATATCTTCAAGCGTCTCATCATTTTGCTGCTTGGTCGAGGTGGATCAGATTGATTGGTGCCATCTGAGCTTGATAGTTGATACCGAAGTCTGGTTGCGAGGTGATCCGATGAGATATAGTGTTACACTTTGATCCCTAATTTTTGCCTGGACCGCCCTTTCGGGTTTTCGGCCCACCGGGATACCTTTTTTTGCCCAAGTCACCTTTTCAGGTTTTCGACATGCCGGGTGCACAAATTTTTCATTTTCATCCCTTACTTTTTCCCGAACCCTTTTGGTTCGCCGGGAAGCCCTTATTTTTGCCTAGGCCAGTCAACCTAGCGGGTCTTTGATTATGCGTAGTATCTTTTCACTATGTCTGCATTGACGGGGTGAGGAAGGTCGTCAACATCCATGGTGGTTAGTGTGATACAGTGGGAAAGAACTGACTGTTTTTTGGAATGCTGGTTTGCATTTTGCGTTTGTTTTTGCAAAATGTCGCAGTAAGCAAGAGTCGCCACCGTGTTTTATTTTATCCAACAAGGAAAGGAAAAAAGCACAGAAAAATTCCTTTTTTGAGATATTTCTCGGGTTCGGGGGGTAGATTATAGAAAGGGAAGGTGTTAGCACCCTTTCTATCCGTGGTTATCCATGGGCTCTTAGGTACTTTCTTATATTGTTTTCAAAATTTGCTTTTCTTTGTGTTTGTGGGTTTGAAAAAGTTTTTTGTTTGAAAGGTGTAAGTGTGAAAAGTTTTGTTTTGTTTTGGAAAGAGCAAGTACCTGAGAACCATCTACCTACTCAAAAAAGGAATCGTTCTATGCTATCTTCCTTTAGACAATGCTATCCTACTATTGATGAGTAGGTAGCACCGTCGTTGGAGTTTAAGGGTCAATTTGAATTTAGGGACTTACGATCACCAAAGCAATGTTAGGACGCCTTAGCGGTAACCCTAATGTCTTAGATCATTTTTTTTGAGGCAACAATATCCGAGGCAACCACTTCGAGGCGACTATGATCTTTGGACAAGAGGGCGACCTCTAAAACAACCTATATCCAATGACCGTGTACAAAGGCAACCAAGTGGGGTGTACCCTAAGAGTGCGCATGTGCGAGTGTGTTGTTTTCGGTTAATTTTGTCTTTGTATATGTTAATGGTTATCTAAGTTGATTTTAGGTTAAACATCCATTCTTGTCATGCATACCTATTATCAAACATCTAACAGTTATATTTGCAGAAGATAAATTGCGGAAATTAAATTATAAGGCGTCGGGTATTTACATCGCCAAAGACAAACCCTTTAAAGTAAAGAAAGCGATAAAAAATAATAAAAGTCCTATTAGCTATTACAAACCGGGAACAAGTACAATATTGAATAAAAGAAAATAAATCCCGTGCGAGAAATTAAATCGAGCGCAAATAGGGTTTTGACCCTTTTTGACAGAAAGTATCTTTTTTTTATTGTTTTTATTTAAGATAGAAATAAATTCTAAGTTAATTAATAAATTGAATTAAATAAATAAATTAATTAAATGAGAAAAGTTATTTTTTGGATTTTTTGGTATTTTAAGAAAGAAATCAAAATTAATGTTAGTAATTAAAACCTAAATTAATTCTAATTTAATTTTAATTGTTTACAAAAAAAGTTAAAGTTATTCTAAAAAAAACTAAATTAACTTAATTAGTGTTTATTAACAAAAATAAAAGTTAGAATTTAATTTGATAAAGAAAATATTTTGTGGTTTTTTATTTTAAGAAAGAAATAAATCTAAATTAATTACTAGATTAAATAAATAAATTAATTAATAAAAATAAATTATTTTTGGGTTTTTGTTATTTAAAGAAAGAAAATAAAATAATTAAGTTAGTAATTAAAACCTAATTATGTCTAGTTAATTTTAATTATTTACAAAAATGTTAAAGTTATTCTAATTAAGAACCTAAATTAATTTAATTGGTATTTGTTAATAATAATTAAAATTTGATTTTATGAAGAAAATATTTTTGTGGTTTTAATTTTATAAAGAAAAAATTATTTGATTGGTTAGTTAATAATAAAAATATAATAAAACAAACAATTAAATAAAAAATGAAATAGAAAGAGTTAGGGGTGTGGGCCTGATTAGTGGTGTTTGAATTGCAATTCCATGGCCCAATAACATGCTGGCCTTGTTGACTTTGAGAGATTCAGTGGGTACACGTTGACTTTTCTTATGATAGACCTCCAGATCATGGCCACCAGATTTGGCCTTTGGCCATCTGGCCATTGGATGATTGAGAGACTATGGTGGGCTGCACGTTTGAACTATGCACATGATCACCTGAAAGAAAAAATTAAAAAAGAAAGTGAAGGACCTGGGATTCGAACCCAGGTCCTGTACATGACTGCCAGCTTGCTTTACCACCAGGGAATTGTGCTTCATTTGTACATGAGATATAAAATAATAATAATAAAAGAAAATGGATCAATATGCCAGAAAAAACAAAATCAGTCGCGCCCTGTTTGAATGGACGAATTGGAGCATGACACGCCATCGTCCCTGTCGTTGGACCGTGGCTAAAACACTCCCACCTTATACCAACGGACAACAGTCCGTAGCTATAAGCCATGTCATCTCCAAAATTTTCTACGAGCCACAAAAATGCAATCCAAAGGCATGGTCATGCTCGTCTCCTCATCCCGGTCACAACCATGCCCCTTTTGATAGTCAATTTTTCCTGCAAGAGAAATACCCAAAAAGGACCACGAAACCCTAGCTATGGCTTCTCACAGTATGAGTCACATAAACAAAATTGGATAATGTATAAAGCTTAGAAACATGGTGAGGATCATGAATATGAAAATAGTTTGTACAAAAGATGCATGAATAAAGATTTGTGAATTCAATAAAGAAACGATTTTTTGTGACACTTACAGTGCTTTAGAAGGCTTGTGAATGAGTGCTTTGGATCCAGGAGGATCATATGATCACCCAGGAATTGATTGGTATCCTTCTTGGCTTCTAAATTTGCCTCTAAGTATGAATTCGAACTCAAGCTTTTTCACCCTTTTTTCAAGTTTTGTTTTGAGTGTTCTTGTAGCCTCTAGCCTCCAATTTCGTGTGCCTCTCTTGTATATGTATTATGGGATGTATTAGGTCAATAATTATGCTTTGAATCTTTGCACATCAATGCCATGGGATTTGATTTGATTCACCATTGAAAGCTTGCCTAATTTGTCAAAAATCCATCTTTTTGTACATGATATGGTGAGATACAAATTTGATGCTAATCATGATGATGATTAAGTCCTAAGATGGCCAAAAAGATATCAAGCAATCAATTTTTGGATTTTATTTAATTTAATTTGATTAAAAATGAAATAATTCAATAAAAAATCAAATAAAATAATAAAATTGATAAATGGACACAAGGCTGAAGATAGGACACGTGTGCAATGTGGAAAGATCAAATCAAGTGGAAAAGAACGGTCCCATTTGACAAAATTTGAAGTTTTGGGGATAGTTGACTTTTGGCAATTTTGCAAAAATGCCCAACTTCAACAATGCATAACTTCTTCAATTTTTAACTTTTGGAAGTGTTCTTGGACTTTTTAGAAAGCTTGAGATGTCCTCTAACCAACCCTTTTGGTCTCATCTCATTTTGATATTTCATGCTCAAGTTATAATCTTTGGCAAAAAAGGTGTTTTTGTTGACTTTCAAAAATGACCTATAATGTCCAAATTTATAACTTCTTATGAGTGCATTTTATGATATTTAGGTATGAAGATGTATTGTAGGAAATTGAATCATCTTCAAAATGAGATTTGGATGGGTCATTTCTCATAAAGTATGAGAAAGTTATGCTTGGTCAAAGTTGAGTTGACTTTTCCTACAAAACCCTAATTTAGCAACTTTTGAGTCTTGATGAATTTTGAGCAACCCTTGATGAATCATGATCAACCCTTGATCAAATGATGAAATATCCTTCAAAATGAGAATGTTGACCAAAAATCTTGAAGTTTGACTGTATTTGGGTCACAGTTGACTTTTGCCCTAGCACAATCGATTTTTGGACCCTTTGAGCAATTGACTGAGCAAACTTCCTCTGCAAGGCTTGAAATTTGACATGGATGAACTTGAGGACATATTAGGACATTGGGGAGAACTTGAGGTCATTTGGAATCAAGAATCTTGATGCAACACAAAACCCTAATTTGAGGTTGACTGCCTTAGGAGATAGCTTGACTGTCTAACTCTTGAGCAATCTTGAGCCACTTGGAGATTTTTCTTGCCATGTTTTGAGAAATATGAGAGGGAAAATTTTGGGGTACAACAGTTAGGATCATAGCTCCTCCCGAGAAAATGCTCTTAACCACAAATGGCCCTTCGTACGTGGGGGTCCATTTGCCCCTGGGATCCCCTTGCGCTAGTATGATGCGTTTGATCACTAGATCCCCGACTTGATATTCTTGACGTCTGACTTTCTTGTTAAAAGCCTTGATCATTCGCTTTTGATACGTCTGACCATGACATATAGCAGTAAGTCTCTTTTCATCGATTAAATTCAGCTGATCAAGCCGGGTTTGGATCCAGTCGTCTTTGTTCAAACCTGCATCCTTCATAAACCTGAGAGAGGGTATCTGGACTTTGATGGGTAGGAATGCCTCCATGCCGTACACCAAAGAGTAGGGGGTTTCCCCTGTCGATGTCCGTGCTGAGGTACGGTACCCATGAAGAGCGAATGGTAACATCTCGTGCCAGTCTTTGTATGTCACCGTCATCTTCTGTATAATCTTATTGATGTTCTTGTTAGCCACTTCAACAACCCCATTCATCTTCGGCCGGTAGGGAGAAGAGTTATGGTGTTGTATCTTGAACTGTTTGCAAAGCTCGGTGATCATTGTGTTATTGAGATTTGTACCATTGTCCGTAATAATCCTCTCGGGTACACCATATCGACAGATCAGATTGTGTCGGATAAACTGTGCCATGACGTTTTTGGTTACTGTAGCAAAGGAAGCTTCCTCAACCCACTTCGTAAAGTAATAAATTGCTAACAGAATGAAACAATGCCCGTTAGACGCAGTAGGTCTGATCTCGTCGATCATGTCGATGCCCCACATTGTAAAAGGCCAAGGAGCTATCAAAACATTTAGAGGAACCAGAGGTACATGTACCTTATCAGCATAGACTTGGCACTTATGACAGGTTCGAGAGTGCTGGTAACAGTCGGCTTCCATAGTGGACCAGTAATATCCTGCCCGTAGGATTTTCTTCGCCATGGTATGTCCATTGGAATGAGTTCCGAAGGTACCTTCATGTAACTCTTCCATGATCCTTTCTGCCTCGCTCTTGTCTATGCACCGCAGTAAGGTTGAATCATGGTTACGCTTATAGAGGATACCATTACTGATGAAGAACTTCGCAGTGAACCTTCTCAGAAACTTCTTATCATTAACAGATGCCCCTTCGGGGTATTCTTGAGCCTCAAGATACCTCTTTACCTCGTGAAACCAGGGTTTATCTGCTACCTCTTCAGTCTCAATGTCACAGCAATGTGCGGGTTCATCCAACCTCTCAATGGTAATCTGCGGAGCTTCATTATCCCACCTCACTTTGAACATAGAAGACATGGTAGCTAGTGCGTCCGCTAACTGATTCTCCTCTCTTGGGAAGTGTTCAAAGGTTATCTCCTCGAAGTGCGGGAGCAATGTCAGTACATACTCTTTGTAAGGAATAAGATTCAGGTGTTTCGTATCCCACTCGCCTTTGATCTGACTTATCACCAGAGAGGAATCTCCGAATACACTCAAGAACTTTATCCTCAGGTCAATAGCAGCCCGAAGACCCATGATACACGCTTCATACTCCGCCATATTGTTGGTGCAGTTAAAACATAATCGGGCGGTGAATGGAGTATGACATCCCTCAGGAGATATGATTACAGCGCCAATGCCATTACCCAACGCGTTCGAGGCTCCGTCAAAATACATAGACCATCGGGATCCCTCCTCGGGTCCTTAATTTGGTCCAGGTTCTTCGCAGTCGGTCACCAACATGATATTCTCATCCGGGAACTCGAAATTCATGGACTGGTAGTCATCCACGACCTGATGCGCCAGATGATCTGCTAATAAACTCCCCTTGATTGCTTTTTGGCTTGTGTATTGGATTTCGTACTCGGTTAACATCATCTGCCATCTTGCTATCTTTCCGGAGAGAGCGGGCTTCTCGAAAATATACTTGATTGGATCCATCTTTGATATCAACAAGGTAGTGTGAGTCAGCATATACTGTCTCAACCGGCGAGCAGCCTATGCCAAAGCGTAACAATTTTTCTCGAGCAATGAGTATTGGGTCTCACAGTCGGTAAATTTTTTGCTAAGGTAATAAATGGCATGCTCTTTTCGGCCAGACTCGTCATGCTGCCCCAGCACACACCCCATTGAATTATCCAGTACTGTCAAGTATAATATCAAAGGTCTTCCTTCAAATGGAGTCATTAGAATTGGTGGTTCTTGAAGGTATTCCTTGATTCTTTCGAAAGAGGTTTGGCATTCATCATTCCACTTTACCACTTGATCTTTCTTCAACAGCTTGAAGACTGGCTCAGAAGTAGCAGTCAGATGTGAAATGAACCTGGCGATGTAATTTAGACGTCCCAAGAAACCTCTGACTTCTTTTTCTGTGTGGGGTACCGGCATCTCTTGTATGGCTTTTACCTTTGCAGGGTCTACCTGAATACCTTTGTCACTGACAACAAAACCCAGGAGCTTACCAGACCTTACCCCGAAGGTACACTTGTTTGGATTCAACCTCAGCTTGTACGTCTTCAACCTGTCAAACAGTTTCTAGAGATGATCAAGGTGCTCTTCCTCAGTTTGGGACCTGGCTATCATGTCATCAACATAAACCTCGATCTCGTGGTGAATCATGTCATGGAACAAAGCAACCATAACACGCTGATAAGTTGCCCCAGCATTCTTCAACCCAAAAGGCATTACCTTGTAACAGAAGGTGCCCCACTGTGTAATGAAGGTTGTCTTATCCATGTCTTCAGGAGCCATCTTGATCTGGTTGTAGTCAGAAAAACCATCCATGAAAGAGAAGATCTTGTGCTGCGCAGTATTGTCGACTAGAACATCAATGTGAGGTAATGGGAAGTCATCCTTGGGGCTTGCCCTATTCAGATCTCTATAGTCCACACACATCTGTACCTTACCATCCTTCTTTGGTACCGGTACGACATTGGCAACCCACTGCGGATAAGAAGTGACAGCTAAGAATCCTGCGTCGAACTGTTTCATGACTTCTGCCTTGATTTTCTCTGACATTTCACGGCGCATACGGCAGACCTTCTGCTTTACCGGAGGGCAGTCTTCCTTGGTCGGCAGGCGGTGTACCACAATATCAGTTTCCAAGCCAAGCATATATTCATAGGACCAGGCGAAGATCTCAACATAGTCGCGTATCATTTGTATTAACCGTTGTTTGACACTAGGCTCCAGATTTGCACCTATCTTGACCTCCTTCCCGTCTTTCTCGGTACCCAAATTCACTGACTCAACTGGCTCTTCATGAGGCTGTATGGCCCTTTCTTCCTGCTGTAATAGTCTAGCAAGTTCTCCAGGCACCTCACAATAATCCTCACCTTCGTCCTCGGCTTGGTTGATCGGATTTTCGAAGTCATAACTAGAAGTAGTGGAGTTGTTATCAATGGGATCCAGAGTGGATATGGATCTACATTATGATACGTGAGTGTGTGTAAGAGAATAGCTGTTTTGATAAGGTGAGAGACAGAAAAGAAAAACAAGGAGCGCAAAATTTGTAATGCAAGAAACGTCCAATGTTTTATTAATGATATATGAAAATGACAAGTAATAAGCCCTCATAAGCAAAGCCAAGGTGCCTCGAGAAAGGCACCGGGCCACAAAGTTCCAAACAGTTTATTACAAATCTTAAAACAAAAGTCAATTACTGCGGAATAAAAGAAACAGGTATGAAGTCCTTTGTCGTCCAATTGTTTATTCCATCATTGGTTGTTGGGTAGATCCAACTGTCGATGTCTAAATCTTGTTCACTGTCCTCAATTGCATTAACTCCCCGATTGCTGATGTGTAGAGGAGGTCTTCCAATCCGTGCGTGCCTAACAGCCCTCTGAGCCCCTGTAGTAAAGCCCAAACCAAATTTTTCAGTTTTGTGAGTGAAATCAGGGAGCTGACCCCAATTGGTACACCCACCTTCTTCAATTACAGCCCTGGCGTCTTTGAGAGAAGCCATCTTCAATGGAGGTTTGCCGGTAGTAACTTCAGCTGACGCCGAGAACTGAGGGACCTCTTCAAAATTTTGACAAGGCATTTCTATGAATTCCTCGTCCATCTCCACGTAGCGGAAGGAATTGAGATGACTCACCATATACTCCTCTTCACCTCGTACCGTGATAATCTTCCCCTTCACCGGATACTTCAGCATTTGATGGAGTGTGGAAGTCACTGCCCCAGCCTTATGAATCCAAGGACGACCCAACAGGCAAGAATACGATGGTCTGATATCCATCACGTAGAAGATGGACCCAAAGGTCTGAGAACCCACTTTGACAGGGATGTCCACCTCCCCGTGCACCATTCTTTTTAACCCATCAAAAGCCCTTACCACAACATTACTCGACTTTAGAATCAAACCTTCACAATCCAGATGGTCTAGCGCTTTCTTCGGTAGAAAATTTAGTGAGGACCTGGTATCTACTAGCACATGGGCCATAGTGGTGCCTCTGCACTCGATAGAGACATGTAGAGCATCATTATGATTTCTCCCCTTAGCAGTCAGATCCGCATCTGAAAACCCTAACCCATTGTCATCTGTTAGGCTAGCCACACAATCTTTGAACTGATCTACAGAAGTTTCCTGCAGAACATGCGCAATCTTGAGAAACGCAATCAAAGCCTTCGCATGGGCTTCAGAACACAATAACAGGGACAACATGGAGATCTTTGACGGGGTCTGCCCCAGTTGCTCGACCACATTGTAGTCACTCTTCTTGATAATCTTCAGTATTTCCTCTATCTCTTGTTTAGAGGTTTCTACAATGATCTTCTTAGGTGCCTCCGTCCGGGTAGGCTCACCTATGATTTCTTTGCTTCGAGTCCCAGATGGCTCAGCGACACGGGTGATAACTGGAATAGGATTCGGGGTAGTAGTTGACGTACCAGCAGATGGAATGACAACATGTTTGTAGATAGTCAGAGGGGAAATCTCAGGAGAAAAGAGTCTTCCACTTCTGGTGACCTTGCTAGCCCCAACAATATTACTGATATCTGTATCGGCTTCTTCAGCCCTCAGATCTTGTTTAACACCATGGTAATATACATCAGCACCGTAGTGCCATGGGATTGCCTTATCTGAGGTATATGGGATGGGACCAGGAGTGGTGATTATTAACGGAGCAATTCTTGGAACAAGTGTAACCCTAATAGGTTTTCTCGAGGAAACCTTGGAAGGATTGGCGGAAATGGTTATGATGGCAACATCTTCAAACGGAATCATAGTCTTTTCAAACAAAATTTCATTATTATCCATCTGACGCTGAACACCTGACTTCAATAAATAGCAACCGGAAGACAGAATTGAACATATATGGCAACCTTCACCACAATCCGGAAATAAACTGGCCAACAAAAAATTCTTCTTAACCGTCATCAAAGGAGTAGAAATTTCTTCCACAGAGGTTACAAACGAATCGGTGTCCACAACATTGACTCCACGACCATGTTTGGGCATAGGAGTAGTTATAACGTTTTGCTTTTTCGGAGCATCGAACTCAATCTCTTTAGCTTCCAACAAATATTGCACTTTATTCCTTAGAGCCCAACAATCGTTTGTATCATGGCCTGGGCTCTCCTAATGGTAGGTGCACCACGCGTTGGGATTGTATATGGGAGAAGCAGTGTTTGGATTCTTGGGAGCCTCTTTCAAGTTAGATTTTAACAGATGGGGCAGAACTTCAGCCAAAGTCATGTTGATGTGGGTAAACTGTCATTGTGGTCTTTCTACCCTTTGCTGATTGTTGCATTGTGGAGCAACCATGGGTCTTGGTATCACTACAACATTTACCGCTTGACAGTGTTCAGGTCTGCTTTGGACCCTCGGGCCGTAGACTGCACTAGCTTCCTTCTTACCGGTGAAAGGCTTCTCTACTGCACTTGATGAAGCATCCTTCTGTATCTTACCACTTCGGACACCAACTTCCACTATCTCTCCAGTAAAAATCAACTAAGTAAACCCAGATGACGAACTGCCGATCAAGTGATTGAAAAATGGACCAGATAGCGTCCCTAAAAACATGTCAACCAACTCCCTATCAGACAAAGGGGGTTGGACTCTTCCAGCCAAGTCTCTCCACTTTTGACCATAGTCCTTAAAACCTTCACTTGTACCCATAAACATACCTTAGAGATGAGTACGAGTGGGAGCAAGGTCGGTGTTATACTGATATTGCTTGTAAAAAGCAGCAGCAAGGTTTTCCCAGTTTCGGACACTGGCCCTTTCCAACTGATAAAACCATTCAAGCTGAGTCCCTAATAGACTATCTTGAAAGAAGTGCACCCACAAATTCCTATCAGCAGTGTGGGGTTGGATCTTTCGGACATACAAGCGAAGATGAAGTTTTGGGCAGGATACTCCATCATATTTAGCAAAAACTGGAGCTTTGAACTTATGAGGGATGACCACTCTTGAGACCAATCCCAACTCTCAGAAGTCTAAACCAGGGATTTTATGAATCTCCATAGCACTCAGACGGTCTTCTAGCTGCTTGTACCTATCCTCAGTAGGAGGATATTGCTCATCATCGTAATCCGTACTGTTTTCAGAAACTACTGTACTAGGGTCCTTTACCCTCTCTTGGTTCTCCCTGTCCTTGGATGAAGAGGTCAGATCAGCTGGTTGTCTCAACCTTTCTCCGAATCTTCTACCCATGTTCAGAATCCCGACCTTCTTCTTCTTCTTCTTCTCTTTTAGAATAAGGGTCTTCAGATCCCCTTGCCCTTTAGCCAGACTTATGAACATCTGTTGGAATTGGGTGTTTTGTGCCTGAAGATCTTTGATGGCTTGCTCGGAAGACATTTCGTGCTGAAATAAACAGCGAAGAAGATGAGAAACCTGTAAGGGTACCTGTAATGATGTGCATGATAATGGGATGCGCATGTAATGATTTCAAAGACTTTGGGAGATTTAAATTTGTAGACAAAAAATAAACAAACTTTATTAGATTAACTTTGAAAGGTTCAACAATGCCTTTAAGGCGTTACAAAGAAGTAAATAAAACAAGATCTAAAACTAGAAAAAGCAAAATCAAAAGTCCCATGGATGCTTCCTCCTTGTGCCGATGTATTCATTGATCACTCTTTCTTCCTCGAGCTGCCTGGTGAGCTTCAAAATCTTCCTTTCTTGCTCATGGTACTGTTCTCGGTAAGTGTCCCGCTCATTCTTCAGCTGAATCTAAGACCTCTGCAACTCCCCAAGATCAGTGGGCATGTAAGGATAGAGAACCGTGTAAGGAATGCCTTCCTCATTAGTAGGTTCCACAATCACTAGTAACACGACCTCATAGGGCATCCCAAGCTTCTGGGCACGAGCTCGGACCCATTGGAGGTAAGGTTGCATAGGAAGGGAAGTCTTTGGTCCTAACTCTTGGGGGTCAGCTCTGTTCACCATGCCCCAAGCTCGTATAAACCTCCGACAGTGTTCCTTAACGTCCTCCTTGTATTCAAATACAATGTCCTCAAGAAGTAACTCATGGGGACCATCTCTCTGAGCACGACCAAATTTCCGCAAAGCTAGACAAGGACTGTAAGTTATACCCCCTCTGATTCCAAGCAATGGGACATTAGGGTATCCCCCATAACGATCAATAACAACAGTGTCTTCCATAGCCAGGGAACTCCAAAGAATATCTGTATGGGCAAGTGACATTATCCTGTAGGACCAACCCAGAACTTCTTCATTCTTCAGCATAGACTTAGGGAGGTGAGGAATAAACCACCTCGACAGCAGCGGTATGCAACACATAAGAGTCCCTCTTCTTCTCACGGTACGAGTATAGAGGGCATGCAAGATATCACCCAACAGGGTAGGCACAGGATTGCGAGAAAGGAAAACCTTGACAACATTCACATCTACAAAGGAATCTGGATTTGGGAAGAGAACCAACCCATAGATAAGGAGAGCCAAGATATCTTCGAAAGCCTAAAAATCCAAATTATCCCAGAATAGCTTAGCTTGGTCTATCAAAAATCTGGCTAGAAAACCTTTGACCCTGCTTCGTGTTTCCCAATTGGATACTACATCAGCCCGTTTCAAATGCAGAGCTGAGGCAATGTCTTCTGGTCTAGGAACTTCTTCCATACCTGTGAAGGGTACCTGTTCAAGAATGGATATGCCCAATAGGTGAGAGAACTTTTCCAAGGTGGGAACCAACTGATAATCTGGAAAGGTGAAGCAATGATGCGCAAGATTGAAGAACTAGAAAATTACACTCATCATCTGCTCATCAAGATTTGAAGTGACCAGGCTGAGAAGTTGACCGCGTCTCTTAATAAACATAGAAGTCTCAGAAATTCTTGAGGCTAGCTCCTTAAGTTGGGAAGGTACTTGCACGAAGTTGACTCGGATGGTATTTCTGCGCACGGAAGCCATAATCTGCAAAACAGAACAAAGATAAACTCCCTTGGTCTTTGAAATGGTTAGTATAATGAAGTATGAATGCCATGTTATGATGCATGATGTCATGGTAAACCACAGGTATAGCAAACACATATATTGCAAACACAGTCAAATCACTCAAAGCCCTTAGGTTTAAGGCTTGCGTGAGGTCAAAGGTAATACCCTCTTGAAGTTAAGTTGGTTTCAACCTGTCTTAGAAAAAAGTAACCGGGTTCTAGAGGATCTTAATATCACTGACCATCCTCCATCGGTCATGGTTTCAGCTCACGCAATCTTTTCTTGTGACCGAAACTATCTCGAGAGTATCAACCAGTTCTCAGCTTTACACCGAGGCCGGCTATCTCACTAGTTTCTAATAGCCAAGTTGGGTGATTAAAGGTTCAAAGGTCAATTGATGCTTAATGACACCACGCAGCGGCCACGTATCGGTATATGCGTACAATTCCCTCACAGTCTATTGCTACTTACCTAAAAGGTATCCCCAGATCCGGGTGTAGGATCTACAGTAAACCCAAACAAAACCCTTAAAAGTAAAGCAAACAGAGCAATCAAGAGAAGCAATTATGATGAACTAGATCCTAAGGTATACCCCACTTATTAATCCCCAGCAGAGTCGCCAGTTCTGTGATACGGTGGCAGAACTGACTTGTTTGAAATGTTGGTTTTTGTTTTGCGGTTTTTGTTTGCAAAATGTCGCGGTAAGCAAGAGTCGCCACCGACTTTTATTTTATCCAACCGGAAAGGAAAAAAGTACAGAAAAAAATCCCTTTTCGAGATATTCTGAGTACGGGGGATAGATTATAGAAAGGGAAGGTATTAGCACCCTTTCTATCCATGGTTTTCCATGGGCTCTTAAGTACTTGCTCATCTTTTTAAAATTGCTTGTGTATGTGCTTTGTTTTGAAACAGTTTGACTTCGTGATAACCCTTGTATCAGTCCTCAAAGGTGTGACGAAGTTGTTTTGTAATTTTTTTTTGAAAAGTGTGAGTGTGAAAAGCTTTGATTTGCGCAAGTACCTACTAGCATCTACCTACTCGAAAAAAGATTGTTTCCATTCTTGTTTCCTTTAGACAACGCTATCCTACTATTGAGAAATAGGTAGCACTGTCGTTGGAGTTGTAAGGGTCAATTCAAAAGGGACGTACGATCACTAAAGCAATGTTAGGATACATTAGTAATAACCCTAAAGTCTTAAGATCATATTCGAGGCAACATTTTCGAAGCAACATTTTCGAGGCAACATTTCTGAGGCAACATTTGAAGGGGACATTTGATCTTTGTTAAACAGGAGGACAACCACTAAGACACCTTATACTTAATGATCGTTTACCTAAGGAAACCAAAGTGAGAGTATACCCTAAGAGTGATATGTGCGAGTGATCTATTTTCAATTATTTAATCTTTGCACATTAGGGTTTTCTAACTGGATTAATTCGTCATGCATTCTTGTCATACAATTCTATTAGCATCCATCTAAATAGTTAAATATTTGTGAGAATTAAAATGCGAGAAGGTAAATCTACGCTATTACAAGGCTTCGGGGAAGAGGATTAATTACATATCCAAAAAACCCGGGAAAAGAAAGCGATAAATAAAAGCCCTAGATTAAACTATTACAAACCATGAATAGTTACAACAATATCGTAAAAAATAATAACGCGCGTGCGGTGAATCGAATACGAGAGAACCAGGGTTTTGACCCTTGCCTAAACCTAATCGCGATTGGTAAAAAGTTTTGGTCATGTTTTGCAATTTAAGAAAATAGAGAGACATTATATTAAAAAAAAGAATAGCCTAATTCTAATTAATTTTAATATAAGAAAAGTAAATTAATTTATTCTAAACCTATTTTTTTGTATTTTTATTTATTTGAGAAAAAGAGAAAAACAAAATGAAAAGTTAACCTAATTTCTACTTTAATTTTATTTATGAAAAAAACAAATTACAATTTCTCTAAGTTAAAGTCTAAGTTAAATTAATTTTGATAATAAAAAAAAACTAATCTTAATTTTGTGAGTTATTGATTTTATGTTTTTTTTTTGTGAAAAAATAAATTAATTTTCCAATTAAATAAATAATGGAAAATAAGGAGAAAAAAAGAGAAAAAGAAATAAAGAAAAGTTAGTAAATGGGCCTGTATTTAGCAAAAGGGGGGTTGGAATGTAAATTCCTGGGCCCAAATGGACAGAGGCCTGTTTGACTTCGCCCCAATCCAGTGTGCATGCTTGACTGAGGCGCATGGTGGTCCTCCCATGGTGGTATGTTGATCTGGGGGCATTGATGAATTAGAGGGCCAGATCCTGAGGATGCACGGTGAGCATCTTGACTTGCAAAGCGTTGGATTACCTATTAAAAAATATTAAGAATGATGGTTGGGACTTGGGAATCGAACCCAGGTCTTTTGCACTTTCTCCCTGCATGCTTACCAACTGAGCCAAGTGTTTTATTTGTATATACAATGGAAATCAGTTATAATATAATAAAACAAAAATGCTGAAATTCAAAATGCGTCAAATTTAAATCACTCAACCAGGGGATGACACGCATTGTCGTCTTCCTCCCCAACCATCGTTTTAGGTGGCAAACTTTTACCTACAGACACTTACTGTAGGTATATCCCTGTGTAATTTAAAAATCGTGTGTGCTCATGATAAATGGCTATGGCTGGTACCAATCAACTCGTTTCATCCTCACGAGTCTCATGGTACCAGAATCAACGTCCAATTTTGCCTATCCTACAAAGCCCTAATCAAGAACTCAAAACACTAGCTATGGCAACTTCCTGTACAGGCGTTAGAAATGCAATTAAATGGTAACAATAGTTTGCAAACTCAATGACAAACACGAATATATCATTAAAATATGCAATGGATGAGCAAATCAATGAAACTGAATTTG